>CP139508.1:130375240-131121352 GCA_021014915.2 Artemisia tridentata subsp. tridentata
TGGGCGACTTTTTGTCACACACCCAAAAAACGTGTGTGACTATATGCATATAGTCAGCATTTCCAGTGTGACATAGGCAGAATCTGTACCAGTGTTGTCTATATTTATTTATTAATTAACATCATTATGTTGAATATTCTAAACTTGAAGATAAACAAATTAAGAGGCTGTTTTATGTGCCTCTTGAAACTGATTACCTGATATAAAGTTTTATGCATCAAAGATCATGTATGATAGAAATAGCCAAATACACGGCAGGAGATACTGTTTGAATTTGTTTACGCTTTTTGAAGTTGTAACAGTGAGGTGTGATAATATGCGGAAATTTCTTATTGTGTAAGGAGTTAATAAATAAATGATCAATACAGACTTCTTTGTGATAAGGTTAGCCGTATAGAAAAACCGGTAGTTAAGCTCACAAATTAGGTAAAGCTAATGGTTATATAGGTAATTTCATTTACATTTAGTTTTCTTGCGGTTAATATGAAATTTGTTATTTTACGGTACATTATCATAAGCATAATTTGTTTATCCATTAAGTGAAAACTCATTTGTTTCAACCTCAAGCCGCAAGAATCTTATAATCAGTTTCAAAACGCAAATCCAAACACCCCCTTAATAAATCAACTTTGAATTGATAACTAATGTTGATAGTAAATGCAACAAGGCAAACTATTATATTACTAATGAATAGACCTCAACTTCGTATAGAATAAATTCTTTGGCACTCTAATGTTTGTTTCCTATATCTTTCTAAGCACATAATTTATACAAGTTAATCATGTTTGCATGCAGAATGTGCGTCCGATCAATGATGATGGCCGCTCTATGTGTGGAGATATTCACAAATTTCCAGTGACTTCCAGATATCAGCATTCTGCTCTATTTGTTTCATCTAAGGGAGTAAAGTAGGCCCTGGATTTCTCTTGGCAAGGTAAGGAAACTTTTCTTGAGGTGATGTTAATTTACAACAATGCGAACATGATACTAGAATTAAGGGATGGTTTGTTTTGTTTTCTTAAACTAATCATGCGATAATAATCAGAATTAGGTATCTGGCTGTAACAAAAGCTGTTGTACTGAGATAGTCTTTGGATGTGCTTCGGCTGTAATTGTGAAATTGACTTAATCAGATGTTTGACAATTATGACTATTAAAGAAACTAATAAGTAAATCTACCCAAAGGTATTATTATGTATTGTTAAACTACTTAAACTTTGTATATGGCAATTCATTTTCTTATTAGTTATGATAATAATTAGTTCAAAAATATAAATTTTTGAATACAAAAACTGAATCTTTATCAAAAGTGATATAGCTCGACTGTTTATATTTCTCACACTATATATATATATGTGGCAGCCTTGCAGGTGGTTCTATTGTAGGTCTTGCAACATTTATTTCAAGTTTTTACAAAATAATATACCAGTTGAGGTGTATTAGAAGTGAATTAAAGCCATCCTAATGACTTTTGTACTTCAAGTTATAAAACTTTGATTGATATTGTGCTAGAATTTACATTTATATTCCTTGCCAACTTTGATTGAGATCCACATTGAAGAATTGCAGTGATAAATTAAGGGGAACAGTTCCAGGATTCCATTCGGTTATAGCTAGGAGGGGAATGACTATGAATTCAAATATTAATATGTTTCTTTCGGTAATTTATCATCCGAAAGGACATTTTTGCGTCAAAAAAAAAGAGAGAAAACTTTTATCGATTAGGATTTGAATACATGAAGTGGAAAAAATTAATTTCATTACTACTTTAAAAGCACATTAGTTTGGAGAGGCGTGATCATGTTCTATCGATTTAAACTAATCTTTAAATATATTCATTAATCTCAATCTGGAATAAAGGGGGTGCTTGGTAAAGCTTATTTGTGGAGTTAAATACCTTATTGTGTATATAAGGACATTACTTGGAACTTATTATGATAACACATTTAAGTAATAACCCATGAAGCCTACTTTAGAATCTGTTGACTTTGTTTCTTTTGAAGTCAGACCCAAAGAGACTCAAATGCACCAGTGTTAGGGATTTTGTAAAAAGTCATTGCTGCTGTTAGCTTTAGCTGGTTTCTGCTGGTAGTATGCATTGCTGCTGTTGTTGGTTCCTGCTGGTAGCATTGACTCATTCCTGCTGGTAGCTTTCAATGCTGCTGGTCATAGCGTATTTTTAGTATCTTGTTAGAGTTATTCTAGGAAGAGATTTATGTTTATCTCTTTACTCGTTTTCATAGAAGCTGTATTAGGGTTTCTTAGTCTATAAAAGAAACCTGCAGCTAGGGTTGATGTATGCATCAAACATTATCTTTAGTTAATAAACGATACATAGAGGATCAAACCTTTCTTAGTTACTTTCTTCTTTATATTCTTGTGTTTAGGTTTCGCATAGGCACAAGTCTTACTCTTAGAGATTCTCCCAAACTGTTTGTGTTTACATAAACGGTTTAACCAAGCTCAAGCAATCAGGCCTCGATCCTACAAGTGGTATCAGAGCCTGGTGAGGATCTCTGTTAAAGAAGAAAACTTATTTTAATCTAATCTCTTGAACCTTCGCACAATGTCTTCATCAGAGGATAAATATGAAATGTGGGCCATGAAGATCAGAAACTTGCTGCTGTTTGATTCTATGAAACAGTGGACTGAACCTAATAAATCTAATGGAGAGAGTACAGATCAAACAATTCATGTGGGTGGTGATGCAAAGGATGATATGGAAGAGTTTGCTTTCATGGGATTTCCATCTCAGGTACAAAACTGTCCTTATGCATGTCATGAATTGTACTCAATCCTTAAGAAAGAATTCGATGACATAGAATCTAAGTACAAAGAATACTATATTAAGGTACAAGCTTATGAAAATGCTGTTAAAACCTTAGAAAAGCAGAAAGCCTAGTACCAAGCCAATCAGGTAGCATATGAAGAGAAAATTAAGGTTCTTCAAAGAGAATTAGAAATCACCACTAATGAGTTAAAACATTCTTAGAGAGAAAATGCTAAGGTGGTGTTAGAAAAACAGGATTTACAGACTAAGTTAGATACTGAATTGGCTAGACATAATGCATGGCAAGAATTAGCTAAAAACCTAATCAAATTGAACAATAGCACTCAGTCTGTAAGATGTAAGTGGGGGTTAGGATATGATATAGGGCCTGATGATGTTTATGACCCTAATGACCCAAGTATATTTGACCCTACCCCTAAGGAGCCAAATTACCAAATTCCTGTAAAGTATGCAAAGGAAAGAGGAATGAATGCAGTTCCTCCACCTATCAGAGGAGTTTTTATGCCTACCCCTGTCCACTCTCTTTCTGACCTTGACTTAGATGAATCATACATGTCCTATGGAAAAAAGTCAAAGGACTTAACAGACTCTGATGACTTTGTTTCTTGTTCTGCAAGTGACAAGTCTTCTGATTCTCAGTCCACAGACTTTACTTCATGTGATTCAAGTGAAAAGTCTGTTACACCCAAGCCTCATGACTCACACTTGAGAGTTGCACCTGAACCTGCTTCCAACACTGCCCCTTCTACAGTCAACTCTTTAAGCTCTACTAAAAGCAATTTGGTTCCTAATGGTGAAACTGTTTGTAATAAAAGGAGTCATGTGAAAATTAACTATGGTAAAAAGAAATCCTGTTTTGTATGTGGTAGTTATTCTCACCTAATCAAGGATTATGATTTCTATGAAAACAAAATGGGTGTTAGACAAAAGCAAACTAGGTCAGTATGGAGAAATGTAGAGAATATTCTTCCATTTGTCCCTAGAGCAAATGCATTTCCTGCTGGTAATGTCAATCGACCAGCACCTGTTTCTGCTGGTAGGCCTTTTAGACCAGCAGCTGTTCTTGCTGGTAAGTCTGTTCCAGCTGGTAGAACCAATTCTACTGGTTGGAAAAGGAATGTTGCTAGACCATTTAACAGACCTACAAGCTCCTATTTTCAAAATGGTTATAGGCCTGCCTATTATGATCCAATGTATATAGGGGGAATGGCTTACTCTCCATGGTTTCCTTGGTGCTAGTTTTGAGGGGAGGCATTAGCCTAAAGGAAGGCTAATGCTTGTAATTTTGTTTTGTATCTCTTGCTTTTATGTTTTACCTTTTATGTTTACTAACTCTTTTTTGCAGGCTTTAGTATGTTTTGTAAACTAACTTTGTTTTGCAGTTAATGTAGTTTTCCTGTATATTCGTTGTTTTGTGTTTTCTAACCTTTTGCAGGTTGTTTTTCAAGAGTTATTTATGAGTCTTCAATCTCGTGAGATACATTAAAAGAAAAGATTTTATTCATCATAGATAAGGGAGTTACAGGATTCATCTTACTTCATCAAAGGACAACAACTAACATCTGTCAACAATCAAACAAACCAGACAAAAGACCACAAACTCAAGGACCAAACTCCTATACACCAAACACCCAGGCCTTAGCACCCTTCTCTAACCCAACCACCTATTCCATCTTCCCTTTCCCCTTGCCTTCATAATCAGGCATCACCTTTCTACCTCTTCTGCCACTAATATCTTCATACAACCATGGAACTGCAAGGGCAAACACTACAGGAAGTGGCTGACTTGGCTTAGGTGGTGGCTGACTTGGCCTAGGTGGTGGCTGACTTGGCCTAGGAGGTGACTGACTTGGCCTAGGGGATAGATGACTTGGCCTTGGATGTGGCTGACTTGCCCTAGGGAATGGCTGGCTTGGCCTTGGCACTGGGACTTGGTAGAAGGAAGCCATAGCATTCTCCATCATCTTTGTTAGCTCTGCTGATATGGGACAGTTTGGTGGATAAGTCTCCCATTCTCCTTGGTAGTATGTCAAGCTCTTTGGCCAGGATGAGGGATCACCATCAGAGCTAGAATCTTCAGCATCAGATGGGGGAGATGATTGTTCCTCAGCCTTGGCTTTCCCTTTGTTCTTGGTGCTGGAACTGGTGTCGGTGGAATGTTTGGGTGGGAAGTAATTTTTCCACCCAGATGATCCTGATGATGTATCAGATGATGAATCGGATGATATATCCACAATTTCTGGTTTGGATGTCATTGTGTGTGGATGTTTGTGTGTTTAGGGTTTGAAGATTGTGATGGTTGTATTAATGTTTCAAGGGGTTATATAGACTTAAGGGGAGGTTAATGAAATTAAATTTTGGGTTGGTTTGGAGTTAATTGGGGATTTGACGTTAGTCAAACAGCAGCTCATTGCTGCTGGTTGACTAGCTCATTGCTGCCGGTTGACCCACCGTTGCTGCTGGTAATGTATTTGGTCAAAGATACCCTATTCTCGTTGTTTGACCATCTGGTTACCTCTGGTTGACTTCATTGCTGCGGATATTGAAGTATTTGAGGAATTTATTTTGGGATTAAATTAAATTCAAAGTGGTCAAAGGTTCCGCGAAGATTATGCAATTTAAGCTGCTAAATTGGAAAATCGTATTCACGACCTAAATATCAAATTCCTCACCCAAAATAATCACACACTCTCAAATCAATTGCAATTCTTCTCATTTCTCATTCCCTGATTCAACACTATGGTAGCCCTTCAATACAAAGAAGATCACAATAAAGTTGGGTATCTTGAATCTTCACCTAGAAGCGAAGGGTATGATGACATTCTTTCCTTTTTAAGAGGGTCTTCTCTTCGACATGCCATTACTCATTGCCCAATAGTGGTATATGATTCTCTGGTTCGACAATTTTGGGGTACTGCTGTTGTTCGTACGATTGTAGGAAGACCTCAGGAGATAGTTGCTACGATTGATGGGCAAGAACACACTATTACTGAGGAGTCTATTCGAGTTCATCTTCAGCTTAATGATGCGAATGGGCTGTATATCTTCTCTGAACAGCAGATTCTGGAAGGGATGGAAGCAATAGGGTATCCAATTGCTGGTACATTTACATTTTTCAAAAATAGGGTTTCGCCTCAATGGAGGTTTCTGATTCACACCTTGTTGTAATGTCTTAGTGTTAAGTCTGGTGGGTGGGATCAATTTTCTAGTCCCATTGCCTCTGCCCTTATTTGTTTGTCCACTGGGAGGGTTTACAATTGGTCTAAATACATTTTTGAGGGAATGATAGGAAATATACTCAATGTCAAAAACAAATTCCTCATGTACCCTAGATTCTTACAAATAATTCTAGGTGTTCAGACCACTGACCCCTTACCTAGGAATATGGGTAGGTTGACTGCTAAGTTGTTTGCAACTATGAAGACTAAATTTGTGGGAGACCATAGGCCCCTTTTACCAGCTATGTTGCCTGGTGGGGCTGAACCTGCTGGTGCAGCTGTTGCTGCTGTTGGTGTAGCAGTCAATGCTGCTGATGCTAGTCCACCTGTTCCTGCTGGTGCTACTGCATCTAATACTTCTGAAGCCCAGTTATCACCATCTCCCAGGGTTCCCTCACCTCACCCTATTGACCAAGATGAACCTTTTGTTTCAGTTGAGCCTAGTGTCCAGACCACACCTGTAGTGCCTCATGTTGACCAACCAACACCCTCAGTTATGCCTTCTGTTGATATTACTTCCTCTTCCAGGCTTTCAACTCCTAGTCCTACTAGGCAGCCTTTTGGTGATGACACCCATACTGGTGGAGAATTTCATGTATCTCCACCTAGATCCAATGAAGCTCCTAACACCTCAGGCATTCCTGCTGGAAGAGCTGAGGATGCTGCTGATCTCACTTCTATGTCCAAGTTACTTGACAGGTATAAGCAGAAAATTGCAGATTTGGAATCTGAGTTACAGGACTCCAAAAAGGAGCTTGGAGACAAGGTGAATCCTTTGGATAAGGAACTGAAGGAAACAAAAGAGACCTTTGATGATACAATCCATAAGTTGGTTGATAGAGTTGCACATTTGGAAGATCAGTTAAAGAGCAAGAAAAGAAAAGTTGTGCTCTCTGACTCTGAAGAAGGTCAGGCTACTTTGAATTTGGATTCTCTTCAATTGTTGGCCAATGCAACTTTGGAACTTTCCTCCAAGTCTCCAATCATTAGTACAAGGAGGAGGTACAAAAGGAGACTAGTGAAGAAGTCTGATGTGGATGATGTATCTAGTAGTTAAGCTCATACTGCTGATTCTTCTCTTCATATTGCTGCTGCTACGTCTTCTGTTTATGAAGAACCTTCTGTTGGTCTTGAGTCTACTGGTGTTGCTGCTGGTAGCTTTGTCAATGCTGCTGGTAGTGTTTCTGTTGATGCTGGTAGTTTGGCTGCAGTTACTGTTGCTTCTCAAGTTGTTCTTCCTTCTGACAAGATTATTCCTGCTGCTAAGACTGGTAATACTAGTGGTAAGAATCATGTGAAGGAAGCTCTTGCCTCTCCCCAAGAAAAAGAACAAGTTCAGAATGTTCAGGGAGTTCCAACTGCTGATACAGAGCATGATGCAGAGTTAGCATGAAAGGCACATGAAGAGGAATTAGCTGCTGCACAAGCTGTACAAGATCAGATCAATAAAGATGGGGAGTTTGCAAGAACGATTTCTGAAGAGCTAAAAAGGGATATTGCTGACTTTATGAGTAATACCAGAACTGATGATTTTGATCCTGCAGAATTTATTGAGCAACTTCAATATTTATTGGATTCAGACTTGATTATCAGGGCTCATGCTGCAATGCTTGTAAAAGATCCAGACTTAGAAAAAGAAGATAAGTCAGAGGAGTTAGTGGCATTCATTTTGAAGAAAAACATGAAATCAACTTGGAATGACTTGATGAATCAAATTCGAGAAAGGCAAAAGTATGGGTATAAGACAATGTTGCCTACAAGAGCAGATAATGTGAAGTTTATGCAGCACTATTTGACAGGTCAAACATCCATCAAGTTGAAGGACTTGAAGGACTGGACATATGCTGCTCTTGAAACGAAATTCTTTGACACGTATGCCAGGGACAATACTCCAATCAAAGATGATATATTCAAATGCAAGAGAAGAGCATCATCAGTCTTAGAGTCTGATGTTTCAAAGAGATTGAAGTCTGGTGAAGCTTTTACTGATGAACAGGTTAAACAAATGATGGTAATAGTTCCAGGGCAAACACTGATCCCACCTTTGAAAGTTAGATATCCTATCCTTCGCTGGGAAGTGTTCACTGATGGAAGGATGCAGGGTTGGGAAATCATGAGGGTTGGTGGCATATCTGAGAAATACAAGCTATTTGAAGATCTCCTCACAGGTTTTGATAGAGAGGATCTGAATCAGCTATGGTTTTTGGTCAAAGAGAAATTCAAGGATCAAGATCCTACTCAAGATAAGGATAAAGAGCTACGGGTTCAGCTTAAAAGGATTTATGATCCAGATGGTGGGGAGCCTATGTGGAGATTTCAATCACAGATTAAAGATGTCTCTTGGAAACTCTTTGATTCATGTGGTGTCCATCGAGTGTCTACAAAGGATGGCATAGAGATTTTTATGCTGGTAGAAAAGGATTATCCACTTAGGCCTGCTGTTTTGTTGATGTTGGTGGCAACAAGGATGACAGTTGAAAGTGACTCTGAGATGGCCCATACCTTGTATAGAAAATTTTTTGACCTGGCTCAACAGGTGCTAGCTAGATCCAAGAGGTTTGCTTTGTGAGTGATTGTTCACCACTTGTTGCTGCTTAGGGATCCAGTGCTCATGTTTGTTGTTGTATATTTTTCTTTCTTCTTTATTTCTTTCTTTTTCTTTTTGTGTGATAATTAGTTACTAATTTTCACATAAAAAAATAAATAAATAAATAAATAAATCCTTTGAATTTTGTGTGCTAACTTGTATGGTTTTGTATAATACCTTGCAGGTACAATGTTGGTCTTTGACCACACCTCAAATGGTAATCAACTCACCATGTCTCACAGACAAGAAAGAGTTGACTCACCATGAGGGTACGGCCCTGGTGTGATAATCAAATCCGTTGACAGCTGTAATAGTTTGCTAAAAAACTATAGGGTTCTCAACTCACCGATGTTTCATTACTGAGAGTTGAATGGTTTTCAATTCACCATGGATTTTACTCCTTTGGGGTTTCCAAAGAATTGGCTAGCCCACATGTATATGGCTTGTGGTAAAGGCAATTGGAAAACCATATTTGGTATTCAATTCACCAAAGGTTATCTTCAACCTAAGAATTGGCTAGTCCTGAGAAAACGGCTACAGGTAAAGACAAGTCAAATCCGTTTACAGTTGCTGATTTACTCAAAATCAGATGGTTATCAATGTACCATGGTCTAACACACCAAAACATTGGCTACTCCAGTAGTGATGGCTATTGGTAAAGAGACATCAAATCCATTAATTTTCAATGATTCACCTCTCAAAGGAGTTAACACACCTGGATGTGATGAGAATAGTATGAAACTTAAAGTGATTTGATGTACACATTGTCATAGTAGCAGTCAAGATCAAATGAAGTTCATGGTAACCAGTTTAATTGGAAATGCTTTCTTGTTGCTGCTGTTAGTTCAAGTTGCTGCTGGAAGTTTTGCTTTAAAGATGTTGCTACTGGTTACTTATTGATGTTGCTGCTCAAATGCAATCCTCAGGCTCAAGTGTTCCAAGCTCAATCAAGAAACTGGAACTTAACCTAGTCAAGTACCAGTTTAGGGGAGGATTGTTAGGAATTTTGTAAAAAGTCATTGCTGCTGTTAACTTTAGCTGGTTTTTGCTGGTAGTATGCATTGCTGCTATCGTTGGTTCCTGCTGGTAGCATTGACTAATTCCTGCTGGTAGCTTTCAATGCTGCTGGTCATAGCGTATTTTTAGTATCTTGTTAGAGTTATTCTAGGAAGAGATTTATGTTTATCTCTTTACTCGTTTTCATAGAAGCTGTATTAGGATTTCTTAGTCTATAAAAGAAACCTGCAGCTAGGGTTGATGTATGCATCAAACATTATCTTTAGTTAATAAACGATCCATAGAGGATCAAACCTTTCTTAGTTACTTTCTTTTTTATATTCTTGTGTTTAGGTTCCGCATAGGCACAAGTCTTACTCTTAGAGATTCTCCCAAACTGTTTGTGTTTACATAAACGGTTTAACCAAGCTCAAGCAATCAGGCCTCGATCCTACAACCGGGCATGATTGTACCCGGGCAATCAATAATCTCCCTTTGTTAGTCATCAATTTTTTTTTTGCTATCTAACCTATGATTTTCGGGAACACGTTAATGATACATGCACAATTATATGTGGTTGTGCTAAGAGTAAAGAGCGAGCGAGGACTTAAATTACTTTGTTGCAATATGGAGCGCATATTTTTTGATTATATCTACACGACTTCCAGCTAGCGGGGAATCCTGAAGGTTACACAACACAATTGCTGGCATTGGACAAAAGTAAGCTACCTTTTACTTCGCTGCATAATGTAGTTAATTGTTTTCGTTAGGGTTGGCAGGTTTGGTATATACAAATAAGCCGATTTGGTCTATGTTCGAATATGTAGCTGGTCTACAGGGTAAGCTAAAAAATATAACGTAAATTTATTTGCGATGAAAATATTTTATGTTTAGATAGGCTTATCCGAGGTGCTTAATAACGCAAACCCTTTCCCTTATTCCAAACACTATCTTTTGCATTAGCTATGTAGGTTTAGAACATCCAAGATTGAGACCACGAGTCACGGAAACCGGATGGTCCTACACATCCTCTATCCCCAAAAAGAAAAGTGCATTTCTTAGAATTCAAACTCTTATTTGCCATGTTTTGAGCGGTTTATTGTTTATCAATATTGCTCAGGCATATATTTAGCAATCAGAAACTCATAGAACAAATTTGGTATAGATGCAACATAAGGCAACTAAACAGGCCATATTTTCAGGCTCGTGTAAGCTGATCATGGGAGTTAAGTTGCCTGTCGAGTTTGATCGTTGAAAATGCGCCAGCAGGAGGACAAAATCAGATTGGTGTTATTGGCACCATTGCACTTAAATAAATCATCAGCATTGTTCAACTCATAATTAGGGGATCTTGGGTACACCAATTTAAACAGCTCTGTGTATGCCGTCATATTGCATTTTGTGATTGAGGGAAACATGTTGTCGCAACAATACTCTGGCGAGCCAAAAACCTGACATGCACTCTTACACCCTCCTCCACCCTTCAACACCAGCTCCTTCGTCAGATAGTTGCAAGAAATATGACATTTGCAAGAAATGCCACCTCAATGATGACTCGCTATATAAAAACTAAACCCTTTTGACCCTTTACCCAAGTATGTGTGAGTGCAATCTGTTTGACATAATTAGACTATCTCATATCAGGAAAACAATGTATTTTTCTGTAGGTGCTTCTCTTGTTGTGGCAGTGGATGCTCTCAGAAAAGGTGAAACTACAGAAAAGTATCTGATGAAGTTTCTTCTTTGTTTATAGTTCCTGTACATAAGTATTGTGATGACCCACACAATAATGGTTGGAGATGTAGCTCTTGGTAGCGATCACCCCATAAGAATCCAAAAAATGACCACAGCTGATACTAAGGATGTAGTTGCAACCGTATAACAGGTACGTTGTTTTGCTTCTCATAATAATTTACTGTACAACATTTTAAGATTTGGCCAATTCTGTGGATTTTATAATGATTTTGATTTTAAGAAGTAAATGTATGATAGAGGCTATGTTCCCAAAAAACTTAAAGAACAGGACGTTACCTGCTCATATGGTAGCAGAGTTCTAAACACAACCACATAATTCGACAAAATAAACCTGAAGATTCAAAAGACACGAGCAAAAACTTATTATATCACTGAATATATCAAAGGCAACAGAGGTATATTCACATCTGATAGTTTCTATTTCATGCGCATACATACAGGTTAATTATGCTATTCTCAGATGTAAGTAATTCTGAAAACTCTTTTCTTGGTTACAAATATATTTTTCATGATCATGTAATTTCAATGCACCATCCCAATGCTTTTAGATTTCTTCGGGAACAGGTGAATGCATCTATTCTCATAGTTGCAGATTTTGGGTGATACTCCAAATGCTTGTCAAATTTACGCAAACATGGTAGCCCCTTATAAGCATATTGTGGAGTCTTACCTGAAACCCTTTCAATTTGCGCAAGACAATTCTTTTCTTCAGAGGAAGAACCATGAGAAAATCTGTATGTCACAACCAAACATGAGTCAATTTTCCATGGTACTCTATCTGTCTATAAAAGTTGCTACATTTTATTTTTTAGCAAGTTTTTTAGGTTCAATTAGCCATTCACAGTATAATACTATTGGATGCGGTTAGAGGTGGCAATTTCTACCCGATCACAAAATTAGCTATAAACGGGTTGAACTGAGATCTTTTTATTTGAATGGATTAAATGGATCAAACGTCATCCTTATATGTTTTCAAAAGCATTGAATTTCGTAATTTCTTTAAAAAATGGATTGTTACAGAAATTTATTATAGATAATCATATTTAACACAAACTATAATATATTTGTTGGTGGCAATCTAAGTCAATCATTTGAACCGGTACTATTGATTACCCATATTGACCCATTTGTCAAACATGTCCATGTTGTCACCTCAAGTTGTGGTTTACAAGATTTTTATATCAAAGAATATCTCAAATGTTGATAAATAGTCAAACAATTACTATAAATTTTTATGTACAGACACATAAATTTTCTTTAGGGACAACCAAGTAAATGAATGAGGACATGGTGTGTTGTGCAGGAAGGCAAAGTGCGTCGTAAGCTGGAAAAAGTACTGAAAGGTTATGAGGATGTCCACTTTGAAGCAGGCTTTGCTACAGGCGAAGGCATTAATGCTGTAAGGCTTCAACTTTGTGCAAAGACTCCTCTTACATGTGTGTGGGACAAAGGGATTGTTTTATTAGGCGTTGTAATCAAGAGGTGCTAATCTCGATCCATATACTTACAAATGGGTCAATTCAGGCTATGTCGTATCTCTATGGGTCAGGGTAAATAAATAAAATATCTTGAAAAGATAAGTCCAAATTGATCGAATGGGTTGAATGTTGCCAATTTTTATTTTATACCCCATGAAAGTACTGAATCGTTTTATTATAAAATTCAGTTTTTTATTGAAATAATATAAATTTTGTTATCATATCTGACACATATATGGTGTAACCAGTCTATGCAGGGCACGCGGTCATCAAAATCCTGTTTACATCCAGCAGGAGACACTCCTTCCTCCAACCATTTGTTTGATGCTATTATGAGCCACTGTGTCCCCGTGATTGTGAGCGACCATATTGAGCTCCCGTTTGAGTCTGAGCTAGGCTACTCCAAGTTGGCACTTTTCTTTTCCGTAAAAGAAGCATTGATTCCCGGCTATATGATTAAACACCTCCGAAAAATACCTCAAGACAGGTGGCTAAAAATGTGGAAGCGGCTCAAAGAAATCACACTTCATTTTTAATATCAGTACCCTCCAATATGATATGGAGATAGGTTAGGACTAAAGTTCCTGCTGAAACACTTTTTGTTTTTTAAAATTTAGTTTCGTTATACAGTAACGAGACCTTTACTTATAAATAACTTAACAAAATACACTTATGAGCCTTTCAAACATCTATAAACATGTTCTTCCCTGTCCATAATTTTATACATATTCAAATGGTGGTGTACAACGTTACCTCAAAGTAATTTTGAAGTTTTAGTATGTCTTTAGTTTATCAGTTTCTTGCTTCTCGATCTATAACGTAAGTTTTGAATTGATAACACGACACCACTTTTTCAGGTTGCAGATGTTTTCAGCATTGGCGTCATCAGCATCACGGCTGCAGTGGAGCGGCAAAGGTTGCAACATCAACAACAAGATGAAAAGTCATCAAGGTTAGTACCTGATATCATTTTAGATTCTTAGGCCCTTTGTAGTTACTTTTTTTATATGTATATCAGACCAAATTGATCGATTAGTAAAAGTAGTCAGCATGTTTGGGTTCTGAAATGGGGGCTGAAACGGGTGGGTTTACGGGATGAGATGGGTGGGTTCCGGTGCTGAAACAGGGCTGAAATGGGTATGTTTGGGATAAAGAAGTAGCTCATAAGAATTAATTATGCCTAGCAATATCATCATTCTTCCCAAACTTGACGTCTCATTTCCAAAGTGACGAGTATCTTTTTTGTTGCTAACCGATATAGATGCTTATTTGTTTTGCTTGAATATCTAAGCTTCATTTCATTATAGTTTATGTTATGTTACTATTTGATGAAGCGAAAAGTGTACCGCTTTTAAGGGGTCATTTAAGCCCTAAATCGTATTTATTTGATCAAATATTGCCCTAAATCGTTCCTTTTGTCATTTTAGGTACTTTTGAGGAGAAATCTGGAAAAGGAGGCATTTTGGACGTTTTTGGAGCATAAAAGTGAAGAAAACGACAAAGTCTCAAAAATCGGCTAAAAGTTACCTTTGACGGCGTCAGATTTTACTCTGGACGGCGTCATGGCTTGGCAAGAAAAGGTGGATGTGAAATTTACTCATGATAAGCCAGTGAAAATTGCATGTGAATTCTGACGGCGTCACGCTTTAACCTGATCAAGGGCGTCACGGCTTAATTCAAAGAGGGACGGCGTCACGTTCAAGGTCTGACGGCGTCAAGCCTTGATAAGCCAGAACGGATTTTGGAGAGCTAAAGAGGGACGGCGTCAAGAAGGCCATCCGGGAACCCTAGAAGCGGCGAGGTGACGGCGTCACACTCCATAAGGTGACGCCGTCAGATGTAAAAATCTATATATAGTTTTGCAATTCTTTGTCATTAGGAGAGAGCTTAGTGTGGAATTTTTGGGAGAAAACCCTAAGACGATTTTAGCATCTTTTTCAAGGCTTTTTGCCTTGAGATCTTCCATGTTACATTGAAAGATAAGTTATCAATTAATCATTCAATATGTCTATGTGTTGTTTGATTCTATCTTGTTCTTGTCTTTTGTTTAACATGTTAGGCTAGATTTATCTTGTGTTTGCTTAGATCTAATGAAACCTAGCTATTGATTATTGGTTATTAGTGTGTTATTAGTTGTATTGGATGATTGTTTATCTATGTTAGGCTTAAGAAAACTGGCTAACTTCCTATTCGGTAACTTGCTTGAACGTCTTAAGAAACATGAACCAAATGCGTACTAAAGGTTTTTATGGTTGTATTTAATGCACAAGCGAATTCTAGTGATCCCATGTTAGGAGCTTCCTAGCCGGCTCGACATAGGAGTGAAGTAGGAGCTTGTAGAGTTGGGGAAGTACGTACGCCACCCCACGATTGGTATTAAGGAATACACCCGTCATCCACGCAACTAATACACACTAATCAACCGGTAAAAGATAGTTAGGGAGTAAGGAAATCTAAGTGAACACATTTCTCTACACATAAGTTTCTCACCAACTTTTTATTTTCAGTTATTTATTTTATTTGCATTCGTAGTAATTTGGGTTAGTTGACTAGCAACTAATTCCGCCCACTCTTTCAAACCCGAGATTTTACTTGCTTTCATAAAAAATATAAAAACATAAAAAGAATCTTCCTCAACCCTTAGACCTATTAGAGTAGTCTTTCATACCTAACGAACACTATTTCCTGTGGAGAACGATCAATCCCCCGTACTTACCACTACACTATACTACATCGGTCAGGTACACTGCCTGGTGGGGTTGTAAGCCTCTTGAGATCCCTCGAGAGGTAAAACCTGTTGTAAGGTTGCAAAACCACGCATCAAGTTTTTGGTGCCGTTGCCGGGGAATAGTTATTGTTTAGGCTGAATTGTTATTTCTATTAGGTCTACTCACTAGATTCCTTTCTAGTGAGATTTTTATTTTCTTTTTCTAGGTTTTCTTTAGTCTATCTGTTTTCTTCGTTTCTTTGTTCGTAACCATTACCATTCGACATCATGGAAGATGGTAATATCCTTAATCTTAACAACCCACCACCACAACAACCACCACCACCTCCTAGAGCCCGTACTTTAGGAGAGTATTCCCGTCCTAGCCACCATGGCTATCGAAACACCATTGAGCTCACTCAAGGAGCCAATGTCACACCCTTGCGATCCGACACCATCCGGTTGGTGCAAAGCGGATGCGCATTCCATGGACTTCGTTCTGAAGATCCTAATCAACACCTCAAGGACTTTCTCAAAATCGTTGATTCTATAGACCTTGATGTTGCCACTCGAGAGACGACCCGATTGCGTCTCTTTCAATTTTCTCTGCGGGACCAAGCTAGTCAGTGGCTAGAACGTCAACCCGCAGGATCCATCACCTCTTGGGATGATCTCACCACTCGTTTCCTTGCTCAGTTTTTCCCACCGGGAAGAACTACCAAGCTAAGGAATGATATCTTGATGTTCCAACAACGTCAAGGCGAAACCCTCTACGAGGCATGGACTCGATTCAAGGACTTACTCCAAAAAGTCCCTCACCATGGCATAGAACTTTGGCTCCAAGTCCAAATCTTCTATGACCATATCAATCTCTACACAAGGCAAACCATTGACCAATCGGCCGGTGGCAAGCTACGTGATCTAAGTGCGGAACAATCATGGGCTCTCCTAGAGGATCTTGCTCTTTATGACAACGAAAGTTGGAGTGATCCCCGTGATTTGAATAAAACGGTCAAGGCAATATCTTTGCCTTCGAACAATTCAAGCACTTCCGACCGTAGGATCATAGAACTTGAAGACCAAGTCAAGTTTCTCATGAAATCCTACGAGGTTCCTAAACTTTCAAGCCAAGTGAACAAAATCACTTCTTCATGTGAATTATGTAGTGGTCCCCACGACACTCGTGATTGCATGGAACTCCCCGAACAAGCTTTTGTGGACTACGCATCCTCGCGTACCGACGGAGCGGGAGACAAGTGGTACACTTTCAAACCCGAGCCAAACCATTACGGTGATACATACAACCCCTTATGGAAAAATCACCCGAACCTTAGGTGGAAACAAAACCAAAACGCACAACTACCCAATTCTTCCAACCCACCTAATCGTTTCCAATCAAACGGTTCCAACTCGAACCGTACTTTCAACAACAATCCTTCCGGCAATGGTAGTACCAATAACTTTGAAGGACTGATTTCTCAATTTATGGCATCTCAAGAAGCTCGGATAGCTAGATTCGAATCCGAATTCAATCAGCAACAAACAGAGATGACCAACAAAATTGACAACTTGTTGAAAGCCCTCAATAACCAAGTGCTATCACCTCCACATAAGGACGCTAGGAACACAATTAGCGGACCCCAAGTAAAGGACCCCTCTTCATCCAAACACGTCCACTTCATCAACATTGTCACTATCAAACCAATTGATAGAAATGAGGATGATAGTGAACCTAAGGATGAGGATAAGAAAGTCGAGGTTGATAAGGAAGTTAGGACAAGTGAGATTGAAGAAGTAGATGATGATGAGGACTACTTCAATAGGCTACCCACTAAGGAAGAGCGCGTATATCATACAAACTTATTCGATGACCCCGAGACACCATACTTCCTAGGTAGACCAATCATTGAAATAGGCGACCCTTCTAATCTCAACATACCATGTAACATCGGACATTTGCATGAGTGGAAAGCCTACATCGACCTTAGATCACCCATAAACATCATGACTAGAGCCCACTACAACTTGATAATGAAAAATCAACTTGGGTATAGGATGCTCCCTGACAAGGGTTGGATGAGTAACTTCACGGGAAGGGTTAAGGGATTACCGGTTTATGTAGGAAACTTCACCTATGTCACCGACTTTGTAATTGTAGAAGATATCCGCCCAATAGTCGATGCGTCCTTAACTCAAGTGGTTTTTGGAAAACCATTTGTTGAGGTCTCTAGAATGACTTATGAACCTTCCTTAGGGATAGTTAGATTTAAGGATGAGACCGATGAAGTAAACTACCAAATGCCATATAAGATAGAACAATTCCAACACTTATCAAATGTTGAGAAGGAGCTCAAGCAAGCGGTCTACTATAGGAATGATGAGGATAGAAATAAAGGAGTAGACTATGTTATGGAAAGGATATTCGGTTTCTACAAGGATTGTTTGAAATTAGGACCGGAATATAAAACCGGGAATGAAAATGGCCTAGGAACCGTGACCGATGATGGAGTCACGTAATGTACGTGACTTTGAGTCTAGCTACAAGACTCGTTAATAAAGAAAAGCGCTTCTTGGGAGGCAACCCAAGCTTTATTTGCTTTGTGTGTTTATTTATTTGTTTGTTTGTTTTTATTTGTTTCCGTATGTGTGTTTAATTTTTATTAGTATTGATTCATGTTCAAAAGTAATTTGTGAAAATGCTTTATTTTGTTTTTAACTTCGTCTTAACTACATATAAAGGTATTTTGCAAAAGATAAGTGTAAGGGAAATCTAAATTGGTTTATTAGAACACATATGAACATGAATCGTAATAATAATAAATTAACATACATATTAGTATTTGTTTGAGTCAAATGCTTGTATCGAGTCATAATGATGTTTTGCAGGATTTCCAGGAAGTAAGGTAAAGGTTTTTCCAGAAATTTTCCGGAAACTTAAAATGAAAATTTTTGTCAGGTCATTTCTGACGGTGTCAGGGTTTATAACCTGACGGCGTCAGATTTAATTTTCAGAAATTTTTGAAAGTTTTGCTTTTAAAAAGTTTTTATTAAAATCTCCAACTTATAATCTCCAGGAATCTGCAAAGTTATCATTCCACAAGCATTATATCCTTATATAAAGATTTATCCCGCCGATGTTATGCAGGTTTTCGTGTTTATTTTCTCAGGTTTAACAGGTTATTTTGGACAAGGAAATGTTTTGAATCAAGCTTATGGCGATGCATTAGTCATGGAGCTTCAACATTACTTTGGAAGAAGATTTAACCGTGTTACTTCATTATCCACCGAGCGAATCAGGGGAGTATTTGATTTCATTCTTTTACTTTTTACTTTTACATCTTGTTATTTGAACATTGGGGACAATGTTCATCTTAAGTGTAAGGGGAGGGTAAAAGTACGATTTTAGAGAATGCTATTACGCTTGATTTTTGTTTGTTTAATAGTAGATGTGTAATAAAACTGAGAGAAATACTTGTTAAGGTAATTTTAGTGCCAAATTTAAAATTTTTACAACATATAGGAGTGAAACTTTGATCTTAATGAGCGTCTCACGGATAGGAGTTATATGACTAGCACAAAAACCGTACCACTAAAAAATTTTCCACCCCCAAATATGTGAGGTTCGCCCCTAGAATTGGTAGGAAAAGCATTTATGCTATGATGTGTGTACCGGTAGCACTTAGATTCTAGAACTTGCGTTAGGACCATTCCAAGGCCACAAGTGAGACTACATTCGTGTAGTTAGATTTACTACATGATAAGAGGCATTAGGATTAACCCATTGTTTTACACCTGTGTTTTTGTTATAATTACTTTGGCTACATTGGTCAAGTAATTCTCCCACACCCTTTGCGTTGTACTCATTTTTAGTACACGATACCCCTAGTACACCCCTCAGAGCCTATCTTTTCGTTTCGACCTTTAAGCATTTTACTTAAAGGAAGAATTTGTTTACACCCCACTAAAATGTACACCCAAATCGCCTTAGCCTACCTTGTATGCACTCATCTTTAGTGCATTATTGTGACAACATTTGTTTAAACCCTTAGTTAATTATCTAATTGATTACATGGTTGCTAAGTCGAGTCATATCCTTGTACATATTGTTTTGGGACGATTGGGACTCATGGGTAAAGTACTAGTGTAATGGAGTAATGGGGAAGAACATCATTTATTACCCCCATATGTGCTAAATATTTTAAAAGTACTCCAAGTTTTTCAATTATCTTAATTCGAGTCATTAGATTAGTTAATTGTAAAGTTATGTAAAAGTTCAAGTGTAAGGGGAATGCAACGCCCCTATGATGTATTATTTTGGATGGTAGGGCAAGAGTGTATGTCACAAAAAAAAAAAAAAAAAAAAAAAAAAAAAAAAAAAAAAAATCGAAAAAATCAAGAAAAATACAAAAAAATGAGAAAATGAAAAATAGAAAAAAAAAACATACGGACTACCATCCCGTTTCATTTTATGTTTTTTGTTATTTTGTTATTTTGTTTCTAGCTTAAGATTGAGTCGAGTCTTGGCTTAGCAACATTGTATAGTACATGTAATTAATCAAGATCTTTAACTCGCCACCAGTAAAATATCCTTTATCCAACAAAACCGTGTTTTCCTTTTCCCTACACCTAACGTTATAACCCATTTAAAAGCCCTCTTTGATAGTTTATCTTAGGTGCTTACGCCTAGTGGAGGAGGTTTTCGATCCTTTCCCAAGCCTATGGTAATCTATTTGCTATGACAGGTAGTGAGAGATATTATCCGTTTCCATTTATGAGATTTATTTTGATGACACTTGAGAGATGTGAGTATCTAAACACTACTTGTGAGGTGCTAGTTTATAATCTCCGTGCTTATTATGATTAAAGTGGAACGATTATTTGTTGTAATTACTTTTATGTTTGCATTAAATGACCCCTAACTTGTATTTTGATTAGAATAAAAGCGCATTTGCTTGAGGACAAGCAAATCTCAAGTGTAAGGGTATTTGATGAAGCGAAAAGTGTACCGCTTTTAAGGGTCATTTAAGCCCTAAATCGTATTTATTTGATCAAATATTGCCCTAAATCGTTCCTTTTGTCATTTTAGGTACTTTTGAGGAGAAATCTGGAAAAGGAGGCATTTTGGACGTTTTTGGAGCATAAAAGTGAAGAAAACGACAAAGTCTCAAAAATCGGCTAAAAGTTACCTTTGACGGCGTCAGATTTTACGCTGGACGGCGTCATGGCTTGGCAAGAAAAGGTGGATGTGAAATTTACTCATGATAAGCCAGTGAAAATTGCATGTGAATTCTGACGGCGTCACGCTTTAACCTGATCAAGGGCGTCACGGCTTAATTCAAAGAGGGACGGCGTCACGTTCAAGGTCTGACGGCGTCAAGCCTTGATAAGCCAGAACGGATTTTGGAGAGCTAAAGAGGGACGGCGTCAAGAAGGCCATCCGGGAACCCTAGAAGCGGCGAGGTGACGGCGTCACACTCCATAAGGTGACGCCGTCAGATGTAAAAATCTATATATAGTTTTGCAATTCTTTGTCATTAGGAGAGAGCTTAGTGTGGAATTTTTGGGAGAAAACCCTAAGACGATTTTAGCATCTTTTTCAAGGCTTTTTGCCTTGAGATCTTCCATGTTACATTGAAAGATAAGTTATCAATTAATCATTCAATATGTCTATGTGTTGTTTGATTCTATCTTGTTCTTGTCTTTTGTTTAACATGTTAGGCTAGATTTATCTTGTGTTTGCTTAGATCTAATGAAACCTAGCTATTGATTATTGGTTATTAGTGTGTTATT
Organism: Artemisia tridentata subsp. tridentata; assembly: GCA_021014915.2. Lineage (NCBI taxonomy): Eukaryota > Viridiplantae > Streptophyta > Magnoliopsida > Asterales > Asteraceae > Artemisia > Artemisia tridentata. Next base: position 130,396,563 of record CP139508.1, read on the forward strand.
AGTTGTATTGGATGATTGTTTATCTATGTTAGGCTTAAGAAAACTGGCTAACTTCCTATTCGGTAACTTGCTTGAACGTCTTAAGAAACATGAACCAAATGCGTACTAAAGGTTTTTATGGTTGTATTTAATGCACAAGCGAATTCTAGTGATCCCATGTTAGGAGCTTCCTAGCCGGCTCGACATAGGAGTGAAGTAGGAGCTTGTAGAGTTGGGGAAGTACGTACGCCACCCCACGATTGGTATTAAGGAATACACCCGTCATCCACGCAACTAATACACACTAATCAACCGGTAAAAGATAGTTAGGGAGTAAGGAAATCTAAGTGAACACATTTCTCTACACATAAGTTTCTCACCAACTTTTTATTTTCAGTTATTTATTTTATTTGCATTCGTAGTAATTTGGGTTAGTTGACTAGCAACTAATTCCGCCCACTCTTTCAAACCCGAGATTTTACTTGCTTTCATAAAAAATATAAAAACATAAAAAGAATCTTCCTCAACCCTTAGACCTATTAGAGTAGTCTTTCATACCTAACGAACACTATTCCCTGTGGAGAACGATCAATCCCCCGTACTTACCACTACACTATACTACATCGGTCAGGTACACTGCCTGGTGGGGTTGTAAGCCTCTTGAGATCCCTCGAGAGGTAAAACCTGTTGTAAGGTTGCAAAACCACGCATCACTATTTAAACCTTTTATCTATTGGAAAAAAATACCAGAACAATATATTACTGTATTGTAGTATATGTAAGCATGAAGATAGTATATTATTCTAGAAAGGGCGAAATCAACCCAATTATGTGAAAAAACAATTTAATTTGGGCTACATTTATTTTGAAGTATTGGTTATTTATGAAATCGAAAAGATGAACAAACAAGTGCTGCTGGGTCGACCCAGGCTGTTTTCACCTTTCTAAAAAGTTGACCTATTACCGAACTCATTTTGCTACCTATAGTCTAAGACTAATTTTAATCTAATCCCGTCGTTAGCTACAGTTGCCCAAACAAGAATGTGAACACTGCACTTGCAGATTTCAGCTAATTCTTAATGTTGGTTGTCAAAAAAATGAAGATTCAGGGGGTGTTTGGAATTTGAAGTAAGAAACTTGGAGTTACGAGTCTCGAGTCGGCAGGCGATCAGAGGAGTTTAGTGTATGTCAAATGGGGAAGCATGGGTTAAATTAATTTTATTAAAAGAGAAGTACTTATGTTGAATTAGAGTAGAAGATTAAGATTGATGGCTCACTGTGAGTTTCGTGAAAACCACAATTTGAGGTATTAGGTAGCTGATATTTGTCATTACAACTTAGGTAAGTGATTAAAATTTATCACATGAATGGTGGTAGTTTGGACTTCAAAAAGGAATTCATAAGGTCAAAGATTTAGGATCGTGATATAGAATTTCTACTTAATGATGATTATGTTGCTAAGCATGTGACCTAGCCTGAAGTTGATCGAATCAATGGAAATCTTAAGGTTGCTTTAGTACTCTAAGAAAGATATGGAGATTAATTTTTTTGTCACGGTAATAAGAGGCCATGACACATGTCTTAGTTGTAAGAATGTAGACTTTTTAGTGTTAAATAAGTATGTGAGAAGTAAACATAGGAGTTGAAATTAGAAAATTGATTTTATCCCATCTTCCAAGGATCCACGAAGTCAAAAGACCGACTTTTATGAACAAGCACGTGAAAATAAACAATACCCAGGTTTTTTTTTTTTTTTTTTTTTTTTTTTTTTTTTTTTTTTTTTTTTTTTTTTTTCATGCAATTCACCCATTTCGATCCATCTATTTATGAATGGGTTGGTTGGGGTTATGTTTTTATTACCTTTAACTCAAAGCGCCAACTGATATTAATTGGACCAGAATTACCACCTATAACCAAGAGTATCATCTAAAAAAGATTAATACAATCAATAATTAGCAAATATTATTTTGCTTCTTTTTTTTTTCAGGTTATAGGATATGAAGATGCATGAAAGGTACTGATCAGAAGCTGTAACGGGTCGCTGTCATTACTCATTGGGTCTCTATCGAAGCAATTTTTCATGTATGACAGGCCGAGGCAGCACAATTCAACTACTATGTCTTGCAAACTGAATGTTGAATGTATTAATGGAGCATTAAAAGGTATGGAGATTGGTTTGTTTACTGGTATAAGCATTGACGGTGAAAATCAAATTCAGCTTTGAGCTATGATAACCAACATCCTGTAGTTAAATGTAAGTTTTATATTGAGCTCACACTTGATCTGGAACTTTATATTTTCATTAATTGATGCTCTAATGATCAACTCTTCCATTTAGTGACTTCAAGTTTCTCACTTTATTGCCACACTAATACTAAATTCACTTTTAGCAGAACTGATGACATGTAGTAGCATAAATCAAGTATGAGATTTCCATGTTAGATAAATTCGCCTATGGTTTTTGGTACAACGCCTAATTATGCAAATGAAATATTAATATGTGAAGTTCTGGTGTTGATCTATAACAAGTCAAACCGGGAGGTTGATCTAATAAGAGCATATATGAAATAGTCTAAATAATACATATAACGTTCACAAATTAATGTATGCATGGTCAACTCTTATGTAGAACTAATTCTGTTTAGATTTAACAAATATCATTAAAAATTCAAAATCTATTATACAAGTTAAGCTTATATAAGTCGGAGGGTTATTGGTCAATAAAGATATTAAGACTGTGATGCCGAAAGCTTCACAAATGGATTTTAAGATTTGTCATCTCGATCATATCCTTAAGATGGAGTCTTATTCCCTTCAAAGTATTTAGTTAATGTCTTTCGAGAATTAATTTATTGTCTCTAGGTGATTAATGAATGGAACATATGTGAATAGGAAGCACAAGGTTAGAGTAAACTTGATGTTAAATCCTAGCCTCTAAAAGGCCTAGAATCGGGAGAAAGTTAGATACAAACAGGAAATATAATAAGCATTTTAGGTTGCTAAACAAAGAGACACGTCGGTTTACATTGAGCTAGAAAAGACAACTAAGAATGTTACAATAGCCAAAAGGCCATTGCTAGAGCCTTGAAGGCTAATGACATGCTTTTTAAACTTGATGAACTATAGACGTTTGTTTAACTGTCCTTCCATAAAAAATATGAAAGCAAATAGGATGTAATTACCAATCTGCTCTAAAATTGGTCAAACCTTGCAAGTAACTTTATTTTTCTCATATTTGATAAATGTTTATTTCTTTTCGTTCTTAATGCATTCAATGAAAAATTTGGTATGTTTATAGCCTATTTTTCGTTAACTTGTCTTTTTCAACGATATTCATGGAGATTAGGTTGATATGGAAAGATATGTTCCCACTGTATCGACACAAATATGCTCAAGGAAAACATTAACGTTTTCGAAATATACAAGTGTCATTTTATAAACATCTTGAAATTTATATTGCCTCAATGTTAAAATTGTAGGATGATTTATATACTTATCTACCAGAATACAAATCAAAGCGTGTGAATTCGATACCTCTAACATGTGTTATGCAACATGTGTATCCTTAGTTGACTCGATTTAAAAAGGTGTAGATCACCGCTATTGTGGATAAATGATGTACACTTTCCAAAGTCCACCTCCTCTTTTTATTTGAGTTATCAATATATTAGTATGAAAATTTAAACAATTTGTACACACTTAATGTATATTACGAGTTATGGAATGACCGCGTTTCGCATCGAATTATAAATCTCAAACTTGAATCGAAAGATAAATTAGACTTGAAACTTTCATATCGAAGTCTTACACTTCCTTTTAACTGATTGAAATTTATACCAATAACTAATACCTTCGTATACATATATCTTACTATTCGAAAAGTAATACACTCAAAGAATTATCACAAAATATATAACAAACTATTCACATATATTATCCACAACATCTTTTCCATAGTAATAGGAGTTGTCTAATTATATAAATACTCCTTATGTTTTTCTACTAATCATAACAAATTTTCATATATCTAACTATTAAAAAATAATTCACTCAAACAATAATCACAACACATATAATTAACGATTCATATTATTTTCCTAACACATAATTTACACACAAATACAACCTTCGTATACATATATCTCATTATTCGAAATTAATACGTTAAAGGAAAAATCACAAAGCATGGCCGCCCCTTGGGCGGGCTTCGACAAATTTTGATTTTCTTTTAAATTAATTTTGCGATTGCTGTTCTAATTGATGTCATCATAAATTATAAATGTAGGGATCAAGGGCTCTACTCACGGGTACAACACCAGAATATATAGATGTTCCGGTACATACATATCCTCATCTATTTAGTGCATTGTTTTGTTTTTCTTCGAGTCTTGAATTTGGTAGTTTTTCACGTTTTAAACTACGCTGGTTCACCGGCCTCCAGTCATACTTTTGTTTGTATTATAATTTAGCAACTACTCATTATTTCCATGTTATATAGGCTAAGGTGGGGTTGTTTCTTCGGAGGCAGGTTTTCTCTCATGGGCAACTATATGTTGTCGTCACAAAGGTCAAGAGTAGGGTTTGAAGATTCTATGTTATAATAAAGATGGAAAATATACAAATTCAACGACCAACTTTGTGTATAAAGAAGCTTTATTTCGCATTTGAACTAAAAACATATACTTTGTAATGGCGGATAATTTACTTAAGTTTTATTTCCTCTTATCAGATTGCCACTCATGTGATATGATCATGACATTAATTCAAAAGTCAATAAGTTTATTTTGTACTCTAAAGATAAATCAGAACATTAAACTTTTGATAAATGATTAAAGTAATCAAATTTCAGGTGTGTAAAGTCTTTATTTGCCTTTCTTGCTGACCATCCTAGCCATCTGAAGTACGGTTGGTGTTTATAACGTACACACGTGCTTTTTCTAAAGCCATTGCCGCCTACAACCATTGTTGAACCAACAAAGGAGTCATTTTATGGGGTCATTAACTACCATCTCCGTGAAGGTAATAAGTATTTATTTTGAGACTTTTTAAGGGGTGTTTTAGGCAGATTCCAAACTACAGTTTTAAAGGGTCATTTTCTTTATCAGGTTACGTCCTTCAATTTTTTTAAATGTTTTCACCTAACGTGTCTGAAAAGGTATGAAGTTACTTTTAATTGTGTCATGTCTAGCTATTACTACTACATTAATTTTCAAAGTAACCTATACATAATTTTTTTACCACATAACTTGACTCTACATATTTACTCCGTATATTTCAAATAGCATAACTTTAGCGAATAATCTTGGTGCAGCTAATGTTGTAATTTATGGACCAATATTTATTAGATCTTCGTTTGAGAAAATTGTGATTAGAAGTAAATGTTTCTCAAGTTGGGTTAAAAGAAGGGTTAAAAAGGTTAATTAAAATCCGTGTTGCAACCATTATGAATGTCACTACAAATAACTGATTATTGACCCCAACTAATTTGATAATCGATAATTTACCTAAACATTAAGAACAAATTATCACAAAACAGGGTAAAACATTTGGTTTGGAGGAGTTTCGTGGGTGAGAGTGGTCTTTGATGGATTCTTTATGGTCCCTTAAGGTTTAGAAGAGCAATGAGAGAGATCCTCACCTCCAACTCACCGGCCCTTACACGGTGAGAATTATTCTGATGTGAAATTGTTTCTTCTGCATTTGTGCATTACATTTAGAATCTTAATGTATGTTATTAATAATTCTATGGTGTCTAACTTATAATATATTCTATTATGTTGTCTAACTGAAGTTATAAATGTTGAAGTAACGGGTCAAAGTCAGGCGCTTCAATGAACTGTGCCGGCTGTCAAGGTTCTTGAATGAAGGTGTCAATCAGGCATCCTGGCCCATCTATAATTTAGCAAATGCAACATTCATGCAAATAAGTTCGTAAACAAGAAGGTTGTCAAGCTTTATAGTTTCTCTCACATTCGATAAACATATATTTCTTTTCGTTCTTAATCCATTCAATATATAATTTAGTATGTTTATATCTTTATTTGTTGTCAACTTACTTTTTTCATCGATAATCATAAGTCATGCCCACCTAGTGGGCGGGCTTATTTGCCCGGGAGGGCTTAAAAGTCATGCCCGCCCATTGGGCGGGCTTAAACCACTAGTGTAAGTATATATATATATATATATATATATATATATATATATATATGTGTGTGTGTGTGTGTGTGTGTGTGTGTGTGTGTGTGTGTGTGTGTGTGCGTGCCTGACAATTAAGTTGTGAGTAAACAAAATCATAATAATACAGCTGCTTTATTTGGAGGCGACATTCAGTTAGTAATGTTTATCTACTCCCCATAGGTACTTTTTTTCCTCTCAGATATTTTAAAGCCTTATATCCTAACAAGTTAGGCGCAATGAGAACATAAGTGTTTTTTGGTCACAAGGTGATCAATTTCCCGGGGTACTTCTATGCGGTAAGTTACATGTTATTATTCTTAATGGAATTGCATGCTATCATATTAAAATGCTTATGTTGGGATGTCAACATCTATTATGCAAGTGAGCGTAACATCTCATTTGATTGCAGCCTTGGAGCTACGTGGATGTAATCACCAACAACAATGGTCAAATATTTAGGTTGGGGGTTGTTAAGATTCAATTGTCTGTGCATGAAGATACCACTAGAGCAAGTCTATGATACATGTGACTTATATATATTGTTTCATCAATTTATATGTAAAACCCTAAATTCTGAATCCCTAATTTTACGTCTAATTTGAACTTAAATTATAACACCCTAAAATCCGGACTACATTTTTTTTAAATTTATTTTTCATTTTGAACTTAACCTAAATTAATTATATAAGAATGTGATATATAAAACTATATGTTATATAAATACAAGTTATTAAAGAGTAGCCCGAACTAACTTAACTAAATAATTTGTCACATTTCAATCCTTTCCTAATCCTAGTAACTAAATAAACGACACACACTCTTGATTTGTTTACCCTATCACACGTTTTTCACCTAAGGGGATAAGAACCATGAGAATAACTTTGTTTTTATAGAAGATTGCATGCTATCTCTAACCTAAAATACAAAACACAACATTCCAAAATCACATACACACTTTTCCTATATTATTAAAACCGTATATCATCCTTTTCATGGCTATTCTTTTACACCGATCCAAACCATAGAAAACACTCACATTATTCATCCCTTTTGCTGCCAAGGAAAGAAGAAGGAGAAAGCTAGTTGGTGACCAACTTTTTTGTGCGAATCGTTGGAGTTTTGGTGTCTTGATCCGTGTCTTAACCCTTGTTCCTGCTCGTTGTTTTTTCCTTTTCTCAGTCGACATCAAGGTGAAGTTGCTTTCTGTTTAGTCTTTTTCCTTTGGCACATATACGTGTATAAGCAAGCCTAAGACATGCTAAACAAACCAACTGAATCATGCTTGTCTATATGTTGTTGCCTCGTTAATCATCACATGAAACCATAAAACTTATATGCCTTTGTAAACTGTTTTGAGTTGCGTTTCATGGACTATTTTGATGTCATTTTCCAGTTTTTTTTTTTTTTTTTAGCTAAGTTTGACAATAAACAAGCCCTAGAATCAGTCTTAATGACACATTTAATGAGTGCTTAAACTAGAACCCTAGGCGTGAATAACAGGTGAAACGAGGGCTTGGGAAATCATGATTTGATGTGTGAAAATCTTCTGGTTTTGGCTCGTTAACTGGTAATGTATGGTCTGTTTTTGTGTCGCAGTATTGTATGGGTTAACTTGGTGTCATTTAAGTGTGGATCACATGATGTCGACATGTTTTCCTTCTCTTTTTTGACCCTCCCCCTTTGATCAGCCTCAAGGTAATATTTAACAAGTCGTGACTTGTCTCGTCAACGCATATGGATTAAGCCTTGTTCGTTTCATGTCGAGTGTGTGGCTCATGTTATTTTCGTTATAGTTGTTTAAACCAAATGGTCACTCACTAAAACCTGTTATGTCGAATATGTTTCCTTTTCTAGTCGACCTGGTGTTATGGGTTATGGGTTGTATTTTCATGTGTAGGTTGTGGGTTGTAAACTGTGTTGTGTGTAGTTTTGTGCATGCGTTTAAGGGTTATATAAAGGTTAAGGGGTTGGTGTGTGTTGTACGTATGGTCTTTAGAACATGTATAGAGTTATACAAACCATGCACAGATAATTAGTGACACGAGTGTGTATATATGCTGGTCTTAGAGATAAGTTATGTCTAGTTATGTGTGTGAGTTTGGTGTCAAATATATAAACATGCCACGCAACCAGTATGTAGGGTATTCACAATACAAGAATCACTAGTTTGAGGCTTGTTTGGATCGAATAGAAGAAAACTTAGAGTGAGAAAGTGGGAGCCTTTTAGAGAGAGAAAGTAACTTGTAATCTATTAGCTTGAAAGGTCCAACCCTTCCCATGGGTGGGAAGGGAGTATTTATACTATTACATAATATGTCCCTAGTGGACTGTGGAGCGAGCTGACAGTGGGGAAAGCCCCGACCCACTCCACAAATATAGATACAACTAATCTAATAAAGCTAATAATACTAATAATACTAAGCTTATATAAATAAGCCTACGAGCTATGTAAATGCTAAATAGCTGCTCGGGGTGACCGAGCCTTCATCTGAATATTTATATTCCTAACAATCTCCCCCTAAGGGAGGTCACCCCGGAAATAATAATTCGAATTCTAGCATTCTTTCTTCTGAACTTGTCTTTATAGCTCGTAGTCTTTGATTCTTCAAAGTCTTGTATCTTTGTGCTTTCAGCAGTGATCTTGTGATGACCTTTCTTTGTCTTGGATGATCTTTGAGTATTCTTCGACTTTATCATCCAACATTTGTTTCCAAGTCATCTTTCAGGAGTATGTTTCCATGTGATGTATAAATCTTTGAGTCGACATGCTCACACGATATGGAGTCATGATCTTCAGCATCAGAGTTAGCAGAAGCTGTGTTGAAGGTCTTTTAGGGTGATCATGACTTCTTTGATGATGATGTGGTGTGAACATGTGGTGATGGATTGGCATCTTTTCTGCAACCAGCTACAACAGCAACCAGCTACAGCGTTCCACAGCAACAACCGCCAGATATTCCTGCATACGACAGTTAGCAATAATTCGACTGGTACTAACAAGTTTGGACTTCGAGATAGTCAACAGCATAGTGTGAAGACTCTCTATAATCCTTACCAAGACCGTTCCTAATCGAAAACCCACAGAGGGCTTTTTAAGATCGAACCGTAGCACATCAACGATTAGGTGAGTCGCTGGAGATCACTCCACGACTGTAGACCGTTAGAAACTGTCGTGACCACTAAGCGTAATCCATAAAGAATTACCAAAGTGACCTGCTTTCAGGGCTGTTTGATGTTGACCCTGGCAGGAATTTCCATTCAATCATTGAGAATTACATTTGTAAATTCCCTCATGAATGTTCTGGCAGATTGCTAAGATCTGCGTAGGACTCATAAGTTTACAACTGGTGTCCTTAATGTTGAACAACCAGTGTAGAAATAATTCATGTCCCTATGAGATCTTATTATGCATCTCGTGGCTCTAGACTCAATAGTGCGCTTTGATTTAGTGAGCGGAGGCTGGAGAGAACTGCCACCTATTCAATATCATCTAACTCGGAGTGAGAGAGACGATAGGAATGTATTGAACTCCGTGACAATTGAAACAAGAATCCTTTGAGGGACCTTGAGTGGCTAGGGAGGGTTGTGCAGCGTATCACTGGGTCCATGATACTTTGTCTTCAATGCCAGCAATCAACTAAGTGATTCTGACAGCATATGTATTGACCCGGTTTCTGCCTAAGTTGTAAGGAGGGCTATTTCTTTTCACCCTTTCTCTTTACAATTCTTTTTCATTCTTCAACCCCTTCAGTGCTTACCGAGACTTCATAACTAGTACCTTGTTGGGTTTGTTCCAGTACTAGCTCCATCTCAGTCAGCACTTTTCCCTCATTCACTTTTCTCCTTTTTAATCATACCTAAGGACTTCTACACTAATTAGTGGATTGTCCCTGGGTAGATCCCTCCGGCTCTGGCGGGATCGTGGGAACTTGAGCCTAACCTAACCATCCTTATAACTCCATGCATTAATTAAAATGGTCGGTCTTTGGTGTACTTCCACGATTGCCATAAACCAAATCTTTGAAAAAATCTCTCAAAGTGTTCATGATTCTGAAACGTATTTTTGCAAACACTTGAGAGTTTTATATTTTTCAAATGCTCCCCCTCAACATGTGCTCGGTTGATTGTTTTATAAATTTGCACATGTTAGGTAGAGCTCGCACTTTTTGAATTGATCCACTTTCAGTGAACATGACCGATTCGAGACACGCTTACATCACTAGTTAGACTAGCTTGAAATTATTACCCGGCTTGGTCAAGTCCACAGAAAGTTTCTCGAAGTGGTACACTCTACTCAGATACATCTTTTTCGAGACACGCTTACATCACTGGTTAGACCAGCTTGAAATTATTACCCGGCCAAGACGTATCCTTTCGATTGATGACAATTCAAGTTTCGTCAATTCTTTGGTGAAGTCTGAGTCACGATCTCATGCTATGCCAAAATCCTTTGTTTTGTTAAAACCATTTGCTCCCCCTCAATATGTGCATTGATATTAAGAAAGATTTTCGCACATATGGAAGAGCTTGCGTTTATGACCAAAACATTTTGCTCCCCCTCAATATGTGCCTTGATATACAAAATGGTTTAGCACATACGGGAGAGCATACATTAACTTCCAAATCATCACATTTTATCAGAATTTCCTATTTAAATCACATTCTCTCCCCCGATCAAAAATTTCAAACCATTTGAGATTTGTGATCCCAAGTGATTTAAATACATTTAGAAAATTTGGGAGAAAATGTGGTCAGGTTTAATATATTCTGATGATGAGAACATACTATGCTCCCCCTTAAACTAAGAGGGAGAATTACTTGTCAATATACACAGATCACACATAGAGTATTACAAGATTAGATGAAATTACATTGTTAAATTACAAATGCCCAACAAAAGAATAACATCACTACAAAGACCACATATGGAGTGAATCAGCTCATGTCGTTCTTTCCATCAATCTGTAATCTCCTTCACGAACTCTACCCCCAACGAAGCTTTCCAGGTTGCGAAAGATCCTTCTTGTTTTCAGTCTACGCTCTATGGCTCTCATAAACTCTTTGCTCCTTTGTACATCCAGATCAGTCCAGAACTGAGTCTTCAATTGTGGGTTGTGAGGATTTAACTTGAATTCTTTAATCCTGAAATCCAGTGCTTCATCGATCATTCTCAGGGTACCATCGCTGAACTTATGAATCTCACTGAGTTGCATCATCATAGGAGTTCCATGTTGGTCAGTGAACTTGACTGCTCTTGGAGATTCGATGACTTTAAAGTCGTGAATGTACTCGAGACCCTTACGTTCCCAATTTGGCCTAGTGAGATTGAGTTTGGTCTGATAGCTCTCTATCCCTAGTTGAAAATCACTCACCCTTTGTCTGATGACAAGACCTCGGATCCATAAGTTAACAGCAGCCGCAAGCGCCTTCTTGTCGCGCGGTAGAAGATGATTCAGGTGCCCTTGAAGATTCAGAAGGAAGAGATCCTCGAAGTCACTCGGAGATAGATGTTTGAAGTCGCTTTCAGAAATGATATACTCCTTTTGATCAGCACGACGAAGCACTATCCTTTTAAGATACTCATATCCATACATTGGGTGAATATCAACTTTGACAACACTTAAGATTCTTAGATGTTTAACTTATACCCTGACGACTACCCTCTCCTGCGTGCCGTTCAATGTAAAATCTCTTCTTGTGGAACCACCAATGTGTGACCCCATAAGATGCAGTAAGTTCAAACTTGTATTCTTCATCTGACCATACTTGATCAGGCACCATTTGTTCTAGCCCAACGTCAGGGTAGTAAGCCGCCTTCATCTTGGAAATGGATAATGCCTGACGATCACCATTATTCCCGAACCGGAGATAATTCAGATCGTTGTTAAAGAAGAGATCTGCTTGAAGGTTCTTTTGACCGGGTGGACCATCAAAGGGAAGAGGTCGGTTGACGTCGTAGGAAAGAATCCGGTCATCAACTTGATCAGTAAATAGTCTATGACATTCTTCCATTTGATATTGAAGATGATGCACATCAGGATGAAACACTTTGACGATTTCATATGCAGGACCTTCCAAGTCTTGGGGAGTGAGATTTGTAATGCCTTTCTTTTTACAGAACCAACTAATAAATGCCCCCATGTCGTTAGTCTTTGCCAGCAATGAGTTTTCTGATGGAGAGTTATGTTGCGAAGCAATAGTAGCTGCCCATTTGTTTACAGGAATGCTTTTGTCTGATGATGGTATAGACCAATTAGGTTCAGGAATCGGTTCTTGATCTTCTTCAGATACAGGTTTTATCCAAGATTCCATATCTTCCCTGGTGGGTCGTTTTCTTGAGGATTCTGAGTCATCAGGTTTGTCTGTGCGTAAGAATTCCAACCACCATTTCTGATTAGGATCAACAGTTGGGATATTGGTGTTAGCTGAGACATCTTCTTCATCAGTTTGAGTAGACAAATCATCTTCAACCGATTCCTCATTCATGACAAAATCCTCAGGAACTGGCGAGAACGAGGGCTTAAATTTGTCATCAACTGTGGTCCACGCAAGCGATCCTGCCTTTGAAATACTCTTAGATGTGCTTGGGCCAGAAGAGGTAGTGACTTGATCTTTACCACCAGAGGATTCAGTTGGATGATGATGAGATTGAGCTTGAGTGGATTCTGAAGCTCCTGACATCTTTGCTACTCCAGATCCACCACTAGGTGGAGGGGGTGGAGGAGGATGTGGTGGAGAGCCAGGGGGTGTTCCGGGTTTATCTTGTCTCCTTTTCTTCTTCTTCCGTTGTTTTTCAAGCTCAGCCATGAGGAAATCCTGATTATCACGACTCATCGATTTTTCCAAAGCTTCATAAAGCCGTTGATGATCTTCGTGGCCTTGATACTGACCACATTCAAACATTCTGTCATAGAGGATTGATTTCATCTCAGTTGTAGGAAGATCTCTGAATCGTGTCTTCATAGGAGCTTCCATTGCCCATCTGACCGCTTCCTCTACTTGATCATTCACAGCTTGAGCCACCTTTTGATCTATATTAAGCTTTTCCACATTAAGTAGTCTCTGCTCATAATTATTCATCTTCCGTGACATGTCATCAATGAGCTTTGTGGCGGCAGTTAGTTGTGATGCTAAATCAGATGGTTTTTCTGGAGGGATGGGTGTCGCTGGAGTTGCTTCTGGTGAGGGATCTACTATGATAGTTGCTGTTGTGGATACAGGAATTTTCATAGATTTAATACCAGACATGTCTTGTTTGATTGGTACGGACACCATTGACTCTACTTCCTTATCATCATGTGGTATGTCAGTCTCTGTGGTGTTGTCGTTGGCTTTATCCAGGATGAATTGATCACCATAGTTGAAGTCGGTGTCAAGGTTCTTCAGAGACGATAGAGTGCCAGTAGACCCTGTTGGTTCATTCAGGTGAGATTGCTCATCCTCCTTCATTTTCAGATTCTCATGAACCCCCGGGTATGTAGAAGCCACGAATTCTTCATGTTGTATTTCTTGTGGGGGTTCTGTAGTGGTTGTTGTTGTCTGATCATGAGTCTCCATAATGATGTTATCAGACTCAGCTTCTTTCTGAACTTTCTCATCTTGACTCTCACCTTGATCTTGTGGATCCTTAATTTCAGTATGTGTGACCTTCATCTCCACCTTCTTTTCCTTGTACAACTGTTCATCGCTTTCTGTATCACTGGAATCTTGAGCAACTTCTAAGCTTGGTGATTCTTCTTGATGTCCTTCAGAAAGATCAAGTGCTCTAGATGATCCCTGCTCACGTTTCCTGAGCACAAATCGTGTTGTTGTCTTGGATGCCGGAGATGATATGGTAAGAAGAGTCTTAGCAGCTTGGACCACTGTAGCTACTCCTTTACCTTTGCCCTCTACTTCAGGTAATGGCTTACTGCTCTCAGCAACAGGTTCTCTAAGGACAACTCCTTTCGTAGCACTCCTTGTTGATTCAGCATGTTCTTTGGCACTCAGCTCCAAGGCTTGTTGTAGAACCGGATCTTCTTCATCCCTTAGACCTAGTTCAGGTCCCACCATCTCTTCATCATCATCTCGACCTTTCGTCTTGATTCTCTTGGATTTCACCTTCTTGCTTGAAGCCTTCCTTTTGATCTTCTTATTTTTCTTAGATCCCTCAACTTCTGTGGGTGCATCCTTTCTTTTCTTTGATTTCGATTTAGATTGGGTTAGTTTGATGGATTTCTGGGTTTCTGGTTCAGGGGTTTCGGCTTCACTTCTTACCTTCTTAGAGAGAGACTTTTGATATCCCTCTACTTTGCTCAGATATTCCTTATAATAGGAAGCTTGACGAATGTTATCTGAAATAAGAGGCTCAGGAATAAGCTTTCCAAAGACTTCTTGTTTGGCCCCTTTAGCAGCCCATTTGAGATTTCCCAGAACAAATTCTTCAGAGGACAAATGGAGAGGAGAATCAGTTCTAGGATGGAACTTGTGACGAGAGTAGAGATGATGGATTATCATTTTAGTGAATCTGATGCTAGGAATTAACATCTTCCTCACTGTCTTCCTGCTGGCCAGATTAGATTCCAGTTTTGCTTTGTCTTCTAGGAAGGTGTGAATGGAGTGAACGAATTCTTCCCAGATCCTTTCAGCGAAATCTATGTTGGAACGTTTTATGATTCCCCATAGAATTTGAAGCACTGGAGCCCTAGGTCTTTCGTAAGCCGAAGTCTTCCCAGTAAGACATAAATTGAGAATGGTGGCGAATGTCCTCCATGGTTGATACATTTCACTGGTGACTACTGCCGACACCTTGAGGACGGTTGATGGATAACCCAGATCATTAACGAAGTGGACGAGAGCCTCGGATGTAGGAGGTTGGGTAAAGGGTTTATCAATGACAGCAGGTGATATTTGAAGAGCCTCTCTGATGGTGTCTGATGTCAGCTCGTACCATTGTTCATCTAACTGACAGTGGTAATTACCAGTGTCTTTGTTGAGTTCAATCGTATTCCAAAACTGTTGAATGTATATAGACGGAACTGTTGCACATGCAGTGAATGCTCTGAAGAAATTGGTCTCCTTTAAGATATCAACAGATATCTTGTAAATAGGATTGGGTTGAGGTCTTGTCACATCGACATAATAGTTGCTCCTTCCAATAGGGATCCATTTGTTCTTAGGAAGGATTTGTTCATCTGTGCGAACAGGTGTTGAGCCTGCAGGGTTTGGTTCTGATGAAGTATTGATCTCTGTATCTGTCATTGTATCTACACACACACATTCACAGCAAGACAGTATGACTATGCAAATTAGATGGGAGACAATCCTTGAGGTTAACACAGAGACTATGTGTACATAACAAAAGACTACTGTAGATCAAGTAACACTCAATTGTGAGAGACCAAAAATGCAGCAAACATAACCCACATTATAAAGTATTAATTGCACAGCTGCATCTGTAAGCATATAGACAAACTGCATATGTGAACATATAGACATAACATGACAATACAGACAAATTGTATCCATGACCAAGTAGACAAACAGCTTCCATAATCATAGACAAACCGCATTCATGATCAATCAGACAAACCGCATTCATGACAAATTAGACAAACCGCGTTTGAGATTGTTTAGACAAACCGCGTTCGTGATTGTTTAGACAAACCGCGTTCATGATTAATTAGACAAACCGCGTTCGTGATTAATCTGACAAACCGCGTTCGTGATGAAACAGACAAACCGCGTTTGTGATCAAACATACAAACCGCGTCTGTGACTAAACATACAAACCGCGTCTGTGACTAAACATACAAACCGCGTCTGAGACTAATCAAACAAACCGCGTCTGAGACTAAATAGACAAACCGCGTCTGTGATGAATAGACAAACAGCATTCAAGAAAAATCACACAAATAGCACCGATGAACATATCATAAAGTAACCTACACCCTAGATCATGTAGAGAGTAATAATTACAGATTTCACATTATGCAAACACCTCATGTCATGCCAATCACTTCACACATGAATCACATAATTCCATACCGAGATTAATCACAACACATTGCAAACTATCGACATATGCTAGACAAACCGCATTGAAGAATATATCACCACTTAATCATCAAAGCATTCATTACTATGCGAGTGTATGCACATACGACAACAACACAACGAGATCTTATAACAAACAACCCTATCATAGTCCAGATTCACTCTAACTAAACCATCTATCATTCGACTTAATCGCATCTAACCATGAAAGAACTAACAATCGACTTAACAATTTCTCAAATCAGATTTCTCATCTGATTAGTGAGAAAAGAAACCCATTCTACCCTAGAGACTTATTAATCGAACACTGATTGAACAAATCCTAGACCCATGAGCGATTTTGACTTTTGGAGTCAAACATCGCTCGACGAATCACACCAATCCAACACACAACTTGAATGATGAAGCAATCTGAGCATATAACACTTATCAATACATTCATAACTAAGAATCCCATCAATCAAAACAAGAAATAACAAACTCACCTAGGATCGAGTGATGAGCCGAACGGATCAACCTAAAAAAAATAAGTAAGACATTAAGAATCTAGGAATGGAACGAGTAACGACCTACTGATATGAGTGAGGGTCGATCATTACCTAGGGAAATCTCGATGGATGGATTAAGATGGCGATCGTGGGTTTGGTTAGAGAGAGAGAGGTTCGATCGGTTAGATTGTGGAGGAGAGAGAGTGTTGAGGGACAAACCGCGTGTGTTATGGTTGTTAAATATCCTCACCTAACATTACAATTAACCTTAATGACACTATTGGTCCCTGAGGTTCGATCGGTTTGATTATGGAAGAGAGAGAGTGTTGAGGGACAAACCGCATAGGTTACAATTTTAACAACTTACTTCTAATGACACATTTGGTCCCTATCATTGTTGGCTTTGACAAACCGCATAGGTTACAATTCTAACAACCTACTCCTAACTCTCCTCTTTTTACTAAATGACACCTGTGGTCCCTGACTTTCCAATCAATATACCTTCTAACACACATAGGCATCCAAAACAGATATGACACACTAAATCCCTAAGGACTTAATAATAGCCCAGTCAGATGCCATAGATTCAGAAATTACACAATGAATACTCATAGACGAGTTTAAATTGCTATTGTTCTCCCCCTCAATCAATGACTGAACTTCTGTAGAGAGATTTAGACATTGATTGAACAGCAATTTATCACTTGATGAGATCAACTGTGAAAGTCTTTAGGCCAACAAAAATCATCAGTATGAATGAACATGAATATGAAGTAATCCATGCTCAGGTGAACATCACCTTGTTGGAGGAACAGCCGTCCTTTTGGCGACGTACTTTCCCCAAAATGAAGCGCGGGTAGCTATCTAAAGTAATAGCAAGCCACAGAGACATGATTTACTTATTAGGATTCTACTTCTGTTCGAGCTTCATTTAAAACCCCGTGTCATTATTGAATGACATTTCTAGGGTCGTAAATGTTATCGATATCCAGAAGACATGCCTCTCTCTGTCCAAGAACACATAATACTATATATATACAAGAAACATGTACCTATCAAATAGGAGAAACTATATACACCAAGAAAAAGGATACTTGAGATTTTCTTTGTAACATCTGTACGAGTTTTGAACTGAATTGTTCAAAAGTCATTGTCCCCGTACATTACCGGTGGGTTTTCTGAACCTCCTCTGTGGGAGTTAATGTCCCCTTTGGTAGCCACACCTTGAGTTTTTTCATGATGCATTCTGTGAGAGTAGCTGCACGCGGAAACCGTCTCCCTGCACTATCATAAGTATTTTGTACGCATGTATATTGGTTAGTGACTATGGGGTCCTGTCTCTGTGATTTCTTGCAACCATTCTTAGAAGCATTTTTCGTGTCAGTAGGTACCCACTGACGACCGACTTTCTTAAAGATTCTACCAGTTGGCAACCATCTTAGGCACGTTCTAAATATGCTCTGTTTCTGAGGCACCTTAGTGTTTTTACGAGAGAAAGTTTCTTGTTTTTCAGCACTAGATCTATTAGGCTTCCTAGGGTGCTTCATTGATTTTAGAGGCCTATGGTGATTGTTTGTCGAAGTAGAGGGTGCAATGATATGAACATTAACTTCCTTTGTTATTGTCATGTGAGACTTATCCTGAAAGTGACTCTTCGCTAATGTTCCCTTATGTCTAGGTTGTGAAGTGACTGATTTTGGCAAACTCTTAGTCTCACCAACTTGGGGGGCACACCTTGGAGAAGGTGTTCCCAAGACTGATGGTTTGACAGACTTAAGATTCACCCTGTTCTTGGCCGACTTCTTTAAGTCATTCCTACGAGAAGCTAGTGAGAAACTTTTCCTAAGGTTTTGTTCAGCCTGTAACTCAACAGTGTTTGAGTCATGTGAGGTTTTATCTTCATTGACCTTTTCTTGCAAATCACTTAGTTTGGTCCTTAACATGTTAATAGTCGCGTTCTTGGCCACCAGCTGATCTTTCAACTCATTTATCATGAAAAATTCCCGAAAGTCAGGTAATTCCGGATTTTTTGATGGAAGGTTAATTTGGAGCTTTTCTTTTAATTGTTGCATTGAAATTTCAAGATCAACACAATGTTTTTCCAGTCTTGAAAATCCTTTTAAAAGTTCATTGTAAACCTCTTTTTCAATCATATCATGTGATTTGAAAGACTTAGTCGTAGGCAGAGAACTCGACGAATTATCATGTACAAGTTCATTAGAAACAATATTATCTAGATAAGACAGATGTACCACAGTAGACCGTGCTTGGTGATTTTCAGATTCTTGAGATTTCTTCTCACATCTTGAGAAGTCACTTCCTGTGCTAACACTATCATCCTTCTTGTCTGATTTTGTTCCATTCCTACCCTGCTGACCTTTTTCCTCAATGAACCCATAGACATCCCTTATCCGCAGTAGCAGTGTCGTTTTGTACATTTCTATTTCAGACCCAGTATATTTAGCGAAACACTCTTTAGTCACTTGACAGTCACAATAATAGTCCCCAGTGTATTGAGAGTTGATGAACATTTGGAATTGATTGTTGATCACATTGAGAGCGTCTCTGGATTTACCTTCAGAATATTCTTCCTTGACCAGCTCCTGTTCTAGTTGATCCAGATATAATGTCATCATGACTGTGAAATCGCTAATTTCCTGACCAAAGAGTGAAGCAAACGCCCGTCTGTACCCCATCACATATTCAGAGTTACCGAACAAAGCCTTAATGTGTGATAGAAGTGAACGGAAGCATGCTACTTGACTTTCCTTTGCATTAGCCAACTGCATATCCTCAAGGCATTCATTCATGTGTGACTGCGAGTGTGACACATCAGTTCCAGCAGAATCAGTATCATTTGTTTCTGTTAGAGATGTGTAATCATAGTTCCCATGATCCTTAATATCATCGTACAGTTTGAGAACCTCCGATATGATGGAGTCTGAGTTAGTTGTCATAGTGAATACAAGATTATACTGATCTTGTGATTTAACCGAGAAATCGAATCTTTCGCGGGAATTTCTAAAATCACCAAGACACAAACCGCCTAGACAAACCGCGTAGACACAAACCGCGTATGCGCTTAAGAGACAAACCGAGTTCACACTGGAGATACAAACCGCGTTGACACAAACCGCGTATGTGCCTAAGAGACAAACCGAGTTCACACTAGAGATACAAACCGCGTTGATACAAACCGCGTATGCACCTAAGAGACAAACCGAGTTCACACTAGATATACAAACCGCGTAGACACAAACCGCGTACGCACCGTAGAGACAAACCGCGTCGGCACAAACTTCCAAACACGTCACTTTCAATGCAGTTTGTCCTTTTGCCTAAACTAGTAATGGGACAAACCGCGTACCCGATGTGACACAAACAGCGTTCAAGAACGTCCAAAATAGACAAACCGCATCCAAGAACTCTTGAAAGAAAAAACACTCGAATCACCCACAAACACCACACGAACCTTAAATCTGTGAATCCAAGCACTAAATACCACTCTTATACTATTCCTAAGCTAGAAAGTACAAGTAATAACAACTTTAAATCACTAGACAAAGCACAAAATGAAATAACAAATCGAACCAAAAACCTTAACAAATATCTTAACAAATCGAACCAAAAACCTCACAAACTACACAAATCCGTGAATACCAACTCTCATGGACCTAACCATGGCTCTTGATACCAATTGTAGGGTATTCACAATACAAGAATCACTAGTTTGAGGCTTGTTTGGATCGAATAGAAGAAAACTTAGAGTGAGAAAGTGGGAGCCTTTTAGAGAGAGAAAGTAACTTGTAATCTATTAGCTTGAAAGGTCCAACCCTTCCCATGGGTGGGAAGGGAGTATTTATACTATTACATAATATGTCCCTAGTGGACTGTGGAGCGAGCTGACAGTGGGGAAAGCCCCGACCCACTCCACAAATATAGATACAACTAATCTAATAAAGCTAATAATACTAATAATACTAAGCTTATATAAATAAGCCTACGAGCTATGTAAATGCTAAATAGCTGCTCGGGGTGACCGAGCCTTCATCTGAATATTTATATTCCTAACACAGTAGTTGGGATAAATATATGAACATGGGTCAATTTTATAAGTAACTTAGCATGCATGCATCTCGGGATTAAAAAGGAATTGGTTTCTCAATACGTAAAAGGTTTTGTACGTTTAACCTCGTTGGTAATATATTTCGAGAAGGGTTTTTGAGTGTGTTTTGTCTCGTTAAAAACTTATGTGGAAAGTATGTTGGTGTGATGGTTTTCCGAGATTGGTGCATGTTCTGAATTAGGTCTACCTTGTTATAATTCACATTCCTTTGTTCTAAATTCGGTCTAACCCTTTCATTCTAATATGGTTTCACTTCTTTTTTTTTTCTAATTCGACATATATTATTTCAAGATACCATTTGAAAACCTAAGTTTTGACTAATTTTAAATAAAACCCTAACCTATTAATAAGTAACAATTAGCATTAAAAACAGTGGTGACAATAATAAATGGAATTATAAGTAACGTAATGATCTATAATTCATGTAGATTCAGTGAAGAAGGAGTGATTCCCGTCCCTGTGTTCATTTCATTTCGTTTCCATTTCATTGCTTGCTAAGGTACAGATATTCCGCCCTTTTTCAGTAAGGGTTTTCTCTCATGACTTGTTTTCCTGATTTCTGTTATTCTATTTTGCTCCTTATCCATTTTGCTATGCTTATACTATTCAGTTGATTAGATTTCCATTCCAGTTACATGATTAATGATTACCTTTACATTCTGTTCATATCATTTGTCTAACTTTGTTGCCCTAGCTATTTGAACTAGTCATGGAGGTACCATGACCATGTCATAAAGGCACCTATGGCATGACACTGTTCTGTGGAGGTGTGATTAGTCCATAGCATTCCCACTCATGCTATATAGCAACCATGGCCGCCATATTTATTATTATTATACTAACATACGTATGCACAGTCTCGAACTTGTATATGTATATCTGTTTTGCATAGAGCGTATGAATGCATCGTAGGTACTCTGTTTAGTTCAGGTATTTAGTGAATGGATGGTGTGTTAGGTCCTAATAATAGCGTAACACAAGATATAACTCACGTATACCACTACAACTAATACGTATAACAACTAGATAAATAGATAACGAGAGATTAGAAGAATTGAAGGATGATCTTATTTCACTCTTAATACTAGCAAAACTTCGGTACACTTGTGAATAAAACCAACAAATGAAATAATGCATGAGCCCTTCTATTTATAGACGTGAATTAGGGCATCACATGCATAATTGTTTCTAGAAGTAATTAACATGGCCACATGGCCCATGAGCTCCTAATGAGCCGTGGGCTTTACAACATACATAGAGCCCGTATAGAGCAACATAATTAACGATATGACTAAGACTTGGAATACTTGAAACGTGTTCCCAACAATCTCCCCCTAAGTCTTGGTCATCTTAGTTGCTCGACGTCATCTTTGCTTCTTTGGCTTTTGACATCTTTTAATCTTTGTTCTTCGTACTTGTTGTGAAATGATATGGTAATTTCTCGATCTGCCTCTCTCCAATAGTATATTTACGTCTTTTCCACCACGCTCATATGTTCTTTGATTTTTGTTCTTCATATATCACGTAGTTCTCTCTTCATAAGCTTGATCTTTGACTTGTGAAAGTTTAACGTATTTGATCTTTGACTTTTCCTGAATTTCTTTGAACTTTTGTTATTCCGTAGTCTTTGTGAGAACTTTGCTTCTGGATATGAGCATGACAGAAAGATGGTGGAACTTCATGTCTCCATGATTTGCTGCAGATAAACAGTTAGCAATAAATCATCCGGCACTTACAGATTCGGACTTCGAGATTGTCAACAGCATAGTGTGAAGACTTTCTCTAATCCTAACCCAGGCCATTCTGAATCGGATACCCCCGAAAGGGCTTACACAGAAACACCGAAGTGCACCCATGATTCAGTGAGTCGCTGGAGATCACCCCATGACTGTAGACCATTTTGGAGCTAACACTAAGCGTAACCCACAAGGGATTACCGAAGTGACCTGCTGTCAGGGCTGTTTGATGTTGACCCTGGCAGGATATCCATTCAATCACTCAGAATCATAATTTATGAATTCTCTCATGAATGTTCTCGGCAGATTGCTAAGATCTGCGAAGGAAACACTTATAATTTACAACTGGTGTTCCTTTTGTTGAACAACCAGTGTATGCTAAGTGTACCTAAGAGATCTTTGATGTATCTCATGGCTCTAGACACAATTAAGTGCTTATATTTGGTCATCGGAGGCATGGAGCAGATTGCCTCCTTTTCAATATCAACACATCTCGGAGTGAGAGGTTGATAGATGATGAAGGGTTCTCCGTGTGAAATGAAACAAGTGTCTTTTGAGAGACACCTAAGTGGCTAGAAGGTTTCGTGCATTGCGTCACTGGGTCCATGACGACTTTAATCTTCAATACCAGTGTTACCATAGTAACAACCAGTAGCATATGTATTGAACCCGGTGTCTGCCCTAAGGTTGAAAAAATGGAGGGCAATTTCTTTTCACCATATTCTTTACTTTTCTTTTTTCATTCTTTAACCCCTTCTTTCTCCTTTCATTTCATTTCTCCTTTTTTCAATCATACCTAGGACTTTTCTAGTACTAAACTATTGGAATTGTCCTTGGGTAGATCCCTCCGGCTCTGGCGGATCATAGGACGGTTTTTCCTAACCTTAGTCACATTATAACTTCATGACTATCCTATTGTTGCCATAAACCAAACTTTTTGAAAATCTCTCAAAGTGTTTATGATTATGAAAACATATTTTGTTAACACTTTGAGAGTTTTGTGATTTTCAGAAATACTCCCCCTTAACATGTGCTCATAAGTAGTTAAGGTAAATTTGCACATGTCGGGTAGAGTTAACACTTTTTGAATTGATTGAGTTTCAATGAACATGATCGTTGCGAGACACGTTTACATTACTAGTAGAACTAGCTTGAAATTATTACCCGTCTAGATCATATTCAAAGAAAATTGCTCGAAATCGGTACATTCTACTCAGACACATCCTTTGCGAGACACATTTACATCACTAGATGAACTGGCTTGAAATTATCACCCGTCCCGGACATGTCTTTTCGACTACTGGCTTTTGTTATCGTCAATTCGAGGGTCAATTCTTAGTCGAGCACTTGAAAGATTTCAAACATTTTGTTACCATATTTTAATCATATCTTTATTCTCCCCCTCAAAAATAGCATACTCATGTTGTTTTTGTTAAACTTTTGATTAAAATATGTTTTTTTTGAGGTTTACGAGAAGAATTTCAAGAACTTTTGTTTTCAGAACAAAGATTATATTTCAAATACTCCCCCTTAACGAGGGAATACTTGTCCTTATAGGTAGAATTTTGAAAAACTTAGAAAAATTCTGGTTTAATTCTACTCATAAGTAAGAAGCTTTCGCTCCTTTGATCAGGATTGAGGCACTGAAGCGTACCTCAGGGTCCTTTCATTACAAGTACGGATTGTGCACTGTGATGTGTACACAAGCCATAGTTAACAATCATATACACAAGAATTATTTACCAAATAAAAAATACCCAAATTCTGACATCATCCTGAACTTCTGAACACAGTGAAGACTGGATCAGGTCTTGAGAAGTTCCTGATGGGGAATGATGCTCTTCCTCCAACATAGCTCTCGAACCTCCTCATTTGGTCTCTATGATACAAAGTTCTCTCAATCTTCCCCGCATACTGACGGATTTGTCTTAGTTAACCTCCCGTCCACCTCTTCGTCATTTGAAATTCTTGATCTCGAACACGAATTACCCACCCATCACGAACCTTCTTCAATGTGTGGTCACAGAACTTATGAATCTCTTTATATGCCATGAAACAGTTAATCGTCAGATTGCTCTTGTAAACGAATCCGAACGTTGGTTCCCTCTTCATAGTGTATTGAGCTTTATCGTTGATTTGAGAAAGTGATAGCTGTGGTGCGATTATGTTCAGCTTCTTCTGATATCTCTCGACCCCAAGTTGAAGATCTTCTACCCATTCTTTGATGATCATTCTTTTGATGAAGTGGAGTATTGAAGTACTGAATGCGTATTGAAGTTTCGGTGTAACATGTTGCAGCTTCCCTTGGACTTTGATCAGATACATGTCTTCTAAATCATTCAGACTTAGATGTGGGAAATCCGCTTCAGAGAACGAGTAGAGTTGTTGGTCGTGCCTTCTAACTTTGATCTCAGACAAGAAAGTGTAGTCATATTTCTTCTCGCCTGTTAGACTTACCACAGCAAGAATTTTGAGATCACTTTTCACTGAAGTGTGAAACATCTTGGTGAGTTTGCTTTTGTACCAAGTATTTCTCTTTCCGAACCAGTGATAGATGCCCAGCTGCGCATCTTGGTCATACTGCACTTTTTGTGTTGTGAAGAGGTGAGTTGCAGTTTCCTCGATGGCAGGAATTGTGTAACTTGCTGCTGGTGTCAAAGTTAATGAAGTTGCATATTTCGGTTGACATTCAGCTCCATGGATGAGTAACTCATGATCATTGTTGAATAAGAATTGGTATGGTATGGCTGGTTGATCGGAGATTCGAAGTACCGAAAATGGCTTCGTCCAGTCTGTGATGTATAGTTGGTTGGTTCTTGAAGTGCTTCCACCCAATATCACATCTGGATTAGTCCAGCTGAACTCACTAAACATTGCACGGGCAATGTTTTCCAGGTGATACTCGAGCTCAGCTGCACTAGATGAATTATCCTTCAGAAGATTGAACGCATCATTCTTGATACGATGAAGCTCCCCTTTTGTCATCTTCTTGACTCGTTGAGTACGCTTGAGTTGTTGTGTGAACTCAAACGTGCTGTCTTCAATTTTGGAGTTTTCGTCCATCTGTGTTTGAGCAGTTACCAGTTGATCAAACCACTCATTTCCTTGTGTATCATCTTCATCTAGCCATAAGACCACATTCGACTTTCTGGAAGACTTTCTGCTGGATGACGTCGCCTTGGTCTTGGGAGGTAAAGGTGGTGGTTGATCAAAGTCTTGTTGAAATTCCATTTCCTCAGTTGCAACATGCTCGAACTGATGCTCCATCTCCTTAGGACCAGATCCCGAAGCCTTTGGTGTTGGAGTTGCTGTTGTAGTTGATGGACCAACGGGTTCTTGGACTTGTGGACAAGATCCTTCGACACCTTTTTGTTTCTTTGCCTGGGTGTTTGGATCCTGGTCTTCATCCTCTCTCGAATGCTTACCCTTTTCAGCCTCAACTTTACATGACTCCTTCTTTTCCATGTCTTTTTTGATAGCCTCCATGATGGCTATTTCTCCTTCAGTAGGAGAAGGGAGGTTCACCAGAGCATTGAGATGTAAAAGTTGGATTTCTTCAAGAGTTAGTTCTTTTGGCTTTGCTGGTTGAGTTGAGAATACAAGAGGCACTGAAGCTATGATATTTCTGACTCTGTCTTCAAGGTTAGAATCGATGTGCTCTTCTATTTGTTGTGACACAGCTTTGGGCAAATACTTTTTGACATACACCTTGGTATTTCCGTAAGTTTCTTTGAGTAATCGTTCTTTAACATCAACGTCAAGAAATTCGTCCATGCGAATTTTGGTTTTCTGCAACTCTTTCACATGTGCGGCAAGACCTTTGACCATATTTGTTAACTCGTTTACTTGATCACTGAGCTTGTCGTGTTTCTTTGCACGTGCCAGCTTCGTTGCCTTTTTCAACCTTTTAGCTTCTGGTGAGATGATTTCAATTTGTGTCAGCTTAGCGATCCTTGGTTTCTTGTGCTTTATGATTGCCTTTCCTTCTTCTTCTTTGGTTGCTACTTCTTTTGGCGGTGACTTTGGTGGTGGTGATGAAGGTTGCTCTGATGATTCCGGAGGTGTTACAGCCTTTGGAGGAGAAACGTGTTGAGTCTCAGGAGGTGTTAGATCCTTTGGTGGTGAAGCTTGCTGAGACTCTGGAGGTGTGACTGTGGGATGTGGAGGAGTGACTGGTGGTTCTTGAATGTATTGGCCTGCCTCCTTTTCTTACATTGTTTGTTCGTCCTCCTTTCTTTTTCGTTCTTCTTCTCTTTTCTTTTCTTCTTCCTCCCTATTTTCTGCTTCTAGTTTGTTGGCGGCTTTAGTAATGTTCTCCTCATCATACAATGGTTTATCTTCATCTGAATCATCCCAAATATATGGCAATCTATCACTATCTTCCTCTTTTTCCATCTCGGCATCCTTCATTTCCTCATCTTCCTTTTCTTCCTCTTCATTGTCCTTGCCGGGTTGATTAACCGGACTGAGTGGAGGTGGGATGTCTTCAGTGTAAGACTCAGGCCTATCAGGTTGATTAACCGAGTCGGGCTGAGGTGTAGTGTCTTTAGCAGCTCCAGACCCTCCGGGTTGATTAACCGGATCAGGGTGGATTGGAGTCGCTTCTTTAACTGTTCCAGATCCCCCAGCTCCTTTGTTCTTTTCTTCGATTCTCATTTGTTCTTCAAACCTTAACCTTGCTCGTCTTGCTTCATCCTCCTTGAGTGTCTGTCTGCTTTCTTTTAGTGCCACATCAGTATCCAGTTTTTCTTGAAATTTGATAATCTCCTCATTGGATTCAGTCTCTGAATCGGATTCCTCTTCTTCAACAATCCCACCTTCTGCAGGTTCTGGTTTAGGAATTGTGACTGGAATTCTTCTTTTGATGATATTAGGTGCAGAGGGTTTGATTTGCTTAGATGCACTGGAGGCACTACCAGTTTTGCTACTTCCTTTTGAACGATCTTAGTTGATCCAGACCCTTCT
This sequence comes from Artemisia tridentata subsp. tridentata, assembly GCA_021014915.2. Lineage (NCBI taxonomy): Eukaryota > Viridiplantae > Streptophyta > Magnoliopsida > Asterales > Asteraceae > Artemisia > Artemisia tridentata. The sequence goes on from CP139508.1 coordinate 130,424,069, forward strand.
TCATGCTTGGAAAACTCCACACGACCTTGACTGAATGCTCTATCATAATCTCGGTAAGCTTGAGTTTTCTTTACTTTTTTCGTTAGCAGAGAATCTGGTAGTCTTATTCCTTGCTTCTGTGTGTTACCTTTATTCATGTAGACTGAAGTGATTGTCTTGTCCATTTTGTACAAATGCATGTCTTTGTCTCCAGGTCGTGGAGAGATGTCAGTATTTTCATCAAGTAGAAGGCTGATGAGTAGCTTGGTATATCGAACAAATGGGATCTTTTTTAACGGTTTCTGATAATGACTTTGGATATGAAAAATGATGTCATCCCAGACAAGTTGTGCAAAGTCAATCTGTTCCTGGTTGACTATTCCCCAGATGATTTGAAGATGTGGTAACCGAGGGTGTTCATGGCCACTTTCCCTCCCTGAGACTGAACGAGTCAAAATGTAATACATAGTTCTCCAGGCTTGAGGGATGTTCTTGGCATTAACTTTTGAGATTTTATTCAATGGTGTATCATGCTGCACATCATAGCCAATGGCAGTGAGGAATTTGAGAACTTCATCTTCAGTGGGTGTAGGGTAGAAGCTATTTGCTGGTTCAGGTGCTTCTGGTAGATCCAAGGCTCTGCGAAGGTGATTTAGAGTGACATTAATCTTTTTACGATCCAGATTGCATGTAAAATACCTTTCGTCTATGTCCAACACAATAGTATTCCACATTTGATGGATGTACAACTCAGGGACACTATCTGAACTATCCAGTAAGCTCCTGTACTTGTGTCGTTTGAGTACTTCAACTGTAATTTGACAACTTGGTTCAGAGCACTTGATTTCCTCAAATTCTACCCGTGCGTTGTTGTTGCCCATCTATGCCTTATAGCTTTGTGGCAGAACATCAGCTCTTGTGAGCATTGGGAGTGGTTGTTGTTGTGGTGCAACCATTGGATATTTCTGAAACATCAATCAAGCACAAATATACAAGATACATGATAGTTAGCAAATATTTAAACTTGATGTTTCACATGTGATCCATTTGTTGCTTAGATTGATTTTACATGTTTAAACATAGCAGTTATCTAAGAATATCAATTTTACCAATTTCTATAGAATTTGTACTATTTCGATAGACTTGGAAATTTCTAAGGAATTTGTCCAATTACTATAGAAATCACAATTGCGATAAGATCACATTTGCGATAAGATCACATTTGCGATAGAATCACATTTGCGATACTAATGGCAATTTCGATAATCTCTTATACAAGAGTTTTCGATAGCTACTGTAGTCGTACTGTTCATCAGATTTATCGCGTTTCATCAAAACCTTGTTTAAATATTTTTCTAGTCTATTCCAATATCATTCTAAGATGTTTCCGAGTCTTGTGTTCAAATTTTAACATCTTTTAACCACAGAATCTCAAAATTCATCCTGAATGTGTTCTTCTTAAACCCTAACAATCTAAATCACACCATTAGTATTTATGGGTTTAATTCAAAGGCACAGACAATCAATTTAACACATAAGAATAGTATCCCAATGATTTAATTACACTACAACACAATCAATCACTTTTCCCCAATTTCTACGCTTAAACCCTAAATCTGAACATGCAATAAACGTGTTTCTGGGTTTAATTAAGCATACATAACATGAATAAGGACTAATTCCGACACTAACACACCAAATCATTATAACTACAATGCTCAGAATCAAGACATTCGATAATGCATAAACTATAAATTTTAAACACTCGATTTTGCACAAATGAACCGTTGGATTTTTACATCCTTCAAAACCGTAGTTTATAATCACATACTAACATTTATTTACTCACAATATCGAAGGATCTTGAACGGATTTATAGATTTGATTCTAGCTGTAGATGAAGGTGGTGTAAGTATTAACTGCGGTGGTTGAATTGTCAGATGAAAAGTAAATGATGCATTTAGTATCTTTCTTCCTTTTTGTTTAAATTGTTTTAACCTTTTTCACCTTTTACACTTTTAGTCCCTAAACTTTGTTATTTCTCACTTGCTAAATGTTAAACTATTGGCCTAACAACTTAAGTACTCAGATGATTTTACCACCAATCTTTTTGAAGCAACAATTTTGAAGAAATTATACAAGTACACAAAAAAATATATATATTTTTAAAATTTGATTTTCTTTCTCCCCCTCAACACTTGTTCAGAAATAATTGTAAATGTTTTGAAATGAACAAAGTGTTGAAGAAGATTTTGTACTTGCATTTTTTTTTAAGAAGAATATATTGAAAAATCTTTTTGTGTGTTTTTTTTTATCAAAATATTTACAAAGATAGTTTTGATGTTTGACTCTGTTAATTGTTTTTAAGAAAATTTTCCAAGTCATCTGGAGTCAAACATCGCATAGCAATCTGGTGAACCAATTCCACAAATCTTGCATGAGGCAAGGCTTTGGTAAATAAATCCGCCAATTGGTATTCTGTACCCACGAAATATAATTCAATTGTACCCATTTCCACGTGCTCTTTGATGAAGTGATACCGGAGAGCAATATGCTTGGATTTTGAATGCTGAACCGTGTTGAACGAAATAGCTATGGCACTCTTGGAGTCACAATACATCGGAATCTTGTTGAACACGTATCTGTAGTCCATCAGCTGTGACCGCATCCAGATGACTTGATCGCAGCATGCTGACATGGCGACGTATTTTGATTCGGTAGACGACAGTGATGTACAGTCCTGCTTCTTCGACTACCAAGAGACAAGCTTGTCACCCAAAAATTGTACTCCCCCAGACGTACTTTTCCTTGTCTCTAAGCACCCTGCATGGCCAGCGTATGAAAAGGAAACAAGTTCAAACCCAGAATCCTTCGGATACCAGATCCCCAAATGAATGGTTCCCTTTATGTATTGAAGGATTCTCTTAACAGCAGACAGATGACATTCAGTTGGTCTTGACTGATAACGGGAGCATAGATACGTGGCAAATACAACATCCGGTCGGCTAGCTGTGAGATACATGGGAGACCCAATCATACTACGGTATTTGGTAGGATCAATGGGTGTCACATGTAGATCAGCATCTAGCTTCGGGGATGAGGAGGACATTGGGGTGTTATATGTGTCACAACTTGTCATACCATGTTTTTTCAAAATCTCTTGAGCATATTTGGACTGACTTAAGAAAATACCACGGGGTGATTGATGAACTTGCAGTCCTAAGAAGAACTTGAGTTCACCCATCATGGACATCTCAAAGTTTTGTTTCATTAATTTTGCAAAAGCGTTTGAATATTGTTAGGAAATTAAGCTTTAGCAGTTAAGACTGTTGAAGGTAACAGTTAGGACTGTTGAAGATGGAAGTTTAGACTGCTGAAGAGTTTTGAAGACATAAGCAGTTAGGACTGCTGAGTGAAGAAGTTAGTACGGTTTATGATTTAAGTAATAGATAAATAGGGAAAAGATATTGTGTATATCGTATAAGTTTAGCTGATAGTTATCTTGTAAAGGAATCCTTAGTCTATAAAAGGATTGCCTAGGTTAACATACAGAGATAATAGAAGTACGAATTAATTCATAGAGATTCAAGGTTGTAAACCCTAGTGATAGGAGATCACTCGTATTATTATTCTAATAATATTGAATCGTTGAAGTTTATCATTCTGTGTTCATTGTTTCATTCAAATCATACAAAACACATAAAGTCTTCTAAGTGCTAGCTAGTAAATTCCGCATGCTAGACTACGTATAATTCTTAGTATCACATCTAACACAAGGAGTGTTTGTAGATCCTGTCAAGTGGTATCAGAGCCAGGTTACTGATACTTAGATTTAGAAGATCCGAGAAGAACAAAGATGGATATGGAAACAATACCATCCACAACCAACATTGCTGCTAAGCTTCCTATGCTTAAACCTAATGAGTTTGACATGTGGAGACTTCGTATCGAACAGTTTTTCCAAGTGCAAGACTATGCACTGTGGGAGATCATTGAAGATGGAAACTCTTTTACACCTGTAACAACAACAACTGTTGTTGATGGTAAATCTAAGAGTACAGTGCAGACAAAGCCAACCACTAATGAATAGAAGGCAAGGTACAAGAATGATGTTAAGGCTAGAAGTTTGCTTCTGATGACTATTCCCAATGATCAGTTGCTGAATTTTAGTAAGTTCAAGTGTGCTAAATCTCTTTTTGAAGCTATTGTTGCAAGATATGGTGGGAATGAAGCCACCAAGAAAACCCAGAAGACCCTTCTCAAGCATCAGTTTGAGAACTTTACAGCAACAGGCAATGAGTCGTCGGATCATATGTTCAATAGGCTTCAAAAGTTGGTGAGTCAATTGGCTGTTCTAGGAATTGAGATGCCTCAGGAAGATCTCAACTCCAAATTTCTGAGGAGTTTACCAGCTGAATGGGCTATGCATGTGGTAGTATGGAAAAACAAGCCTGATATAGATTCCATGAGCTTAATGGATCTCTATAGCAACTTCAAGATAGTTGAACATGATATTAAGAAGTCTGCTGGCTCAAGCTCAAGCTCAGGGAATTTGGCCTTTGTATCAACTCCTAGTTCCTCAAGCCCAGATGAAGAAGTGCAAGTTGCTGGAGCAGTTGGTACTGCTAGTACAAACATTGGTACTGCTAGTACCTCAAGCAGTACTAGTGGACTTTTGAATGATGATACTTATTGTGCTTTCCTGACTACTCAGCACAATGGAAGTATGTTGACTCATTCAGATCTTCAAAAGATTGATGAAGATGATATTGAAGAGATGGATATTAAGTGGCAGCTCTCTCTTCTCAGTTTGAGAGCTAGGAGATTCTTGAAGAAGACTGGCAAGAAGATTGTCATAAACAGCAATGATGTTGCAGGGTATGCCAAGTCTAAGATTGAGTGCTTCAACTGCCACAAGAAAGGTCATTATTCAAGGGAGTGCAGATTACCAAGCCAACAAGATGGAAAGAGCAGAGGTTATGGTAAAAAGTCAAGAGTTATGGAGGTTACTGATTCAAGCTCGAAAGCCATGGTTGCTATTAATGGCTTAGGATTTGACTGGAGCTATATTGCAGAGGAGGAAACAGAAGCATCTACAGAGGTTGCTCTCATGGCATTTTCTGATTCTGAGGTACAAGTTTCAAAATGTTCTAAATCTTGTGAAGCTTTAAAAGATCTAGAAACACTTAAAACAAGATATGAGAATCAGAGAAAAGAGTTAGTTGAAACTGCTTTTAGCTTAGCAAATCATAAGAGAGCTTTAGCTGTGTTAGAAGAAAAAATTGTTCATTATCAAAGTAATGAGTCTAAGTTTTCTGATGATATGATTATTGTTAACAGAGACTTAATGTTTAGAGAGAATGAGATTACTGTGTTAAAACATGAGCTAGAACAGGTTAAGAAAGCTAAGGAGAACATTTAGATGAGTGTAGACAAACTAGAATACACATCAAAAGGTGTTCAAAAGATAATTGAGACTCATATTCTTAATAAAGCTAAGTCAGGCCTAGGATATAAGTCGGTTCCACCTCCCTATAGAGGAATTCCATCACCCAAAGGTGTAGACTTAGAATACACAGGACTCACTGAATTTCAATTACCTATGCTTAACTATGGTCCTCAACCCAAGAAGGATGTAGTTGATAAACCTGTGTTTGAAAGTGCAAGTGATAAATCACTATCTGAGGACAAGGTGTCTTCTGATAGGTCCTCACCTAAGGACTCAGATGCTCCAACCATTGAGGAATGGACTTCTGATGATGAGGATGATCAGGCTGTGGTTAAGCCTGTTTGTGCTAAAGTGGAGGAATCAAAAGTTCCAAATATGGTTAAACTTGAGACTGTTAGGCCCAGATCAAATGCCAAACCTTTTAGACCAACAGTTAGGTATGCAGAAATGTATAGAACCACAAACAAGCCAAGAGGTAACCAAAGGAATTGGAATGACCTCAAATCTCACCAATTAGGGAAGGATTTTGTTTGCTATAGGAAAGCTTGTTACTCTTGTGGTAGCTTTGACCATCTTGCAGATTATTGTGATAAATGGGTATCTGGATATACAAATCATAGGTTGAGCATAGCAAGACCTCAATCTTTTCTTAGGAATGATAGAATGATACCTAGATCAGTTCTTTTAAGGTCTGGACCTAAAGCAGTTCAGACTGTCAGACCTATGAGACCAATTCACCCAAGGCCAACAGTTCAAGGTGCAAAAATGTTTTCCAAATCAGCACCAAAAACTGTTAATAGACCCTTTCATCACAAAGCAGTTGTAAAAAATCAAGTTTGGAAACCTAAGGTAACAACTACCAAGCCAGCAGTTCCAACTGCTAGCAGAGTAATTGGTACTGGTGTGAATAAGAACACTGCTAAGGGAAACATGGGTAATGGAGTGAATGCATCAGCATGTTGGGTATGGAGACCTATTAAACCCAATGGTGCTAAGACTGTTTTGAAAAGAATGAATTATGTTGATGCTAGAGGAAAGCCTAAGTCTGTTTTGGCTTGGGTTCCACAAGGAAATTAATTTTTCTTGTTATATGCATTGTTAGTCATATGCTTGTATCTTGTTTCTTTGTTTTTGGACTAACAATTGCAGGATTGGAGAGAAAACACCAAGGGATTATGAATGCTTGATGTTTTAGGCTAAATGGTGTTCTGGAGATTAGTATGTGATCTTTGCATACAACAAATGGTAATTGGTTCACCATGTCTTATCCACATAAGAACCAACTAGTCCAGAGCAAACGGTTTCTGGTAAAGACTAATCAAATCCGTTGATGGTTGACAATTTACCAAAAATTGTATGGTTATCAGCTCACCATATCTAAGTGTGAAGAGTTGGCTAGTCCAAAGCAAACGGCTATTGGTAAAGACATATCAAATCCGTTGATAGCTAATAGTTTGCTAAAAACTATGTTTGAGCCATGGTATTTTAAAATTTATTTCAAAAAGTTCGTACGGCTCAACAAAATTTTTGCAACAGTTGGTACGGTTAGTACAAAGTTAGGACGGCTCAACTAGCCGTTGTAAAAATCTGTCAGTAATTAATTTTCTAGCCGTTGGGGTAAAACCGTTATTCTTAAGATACTTATAGGGATTTTTATAGACGATAATTATCTTTTTACCATAAATTCATTTATTCTCTTTCTAAAGATAATTTATCTCATACGCATATTTCGCAAAACCCTAAACAGTACCTATAAACCCCAAGCGACTACATAAACCACAATTCCAATTTACACGATCATTTTATTGGTAAAATCTTTCATTTTTCATCATTAAGAATGGCTGGATTAGAATTTGTTAAGCGTCACAACCAGGTTGCGTTTTTAGAGAAAACAGAGCAAGGAGATGGGCCGAAGTTTTATGAGATTGTGGATTTTTTCAACCACTCTCACATAAGGTATGCTCTAACTGTTTCTCCTACTCTTTATGTCTCGCACATCACACAGTTCTGGCAGAATTCATCTGTCTTGACAAGTGATGACAGAGATGTAGAAATTCATACTGAAGTAGATGGCATTAAGTTTGTTGTTACCGAGTCTATACTTATGAGACATCTTAAATTAAATGACTCAGATGGTATCCACACTATGCTAAATACTGAAATTTGGGAAGAACTTACAAGAATGGGGTATGATACATCTGAAAACAAATTGACTTTTCAAAAAGGATGTTTTTCACCTCAATGGAGATTTTTGATACATACTCTTTTATGCTGTTTAAGTCCTAAAAAGACTGCTTGGGAGCAGTTCAGTAGCAATATTGCTATTGCTCTCATTTGCTTGTCTACAAACAGAGTTTTTAACTTTTCAAAATATATTTTTGAGGGTATGGCATCAAATGTTGACAGTAAAACAAAGTTTCTTATGTATCCAAGATTTGTTCAAACTCTTTTGAATAAAAAGAAATATTTGCTTACAAAACCAACTGAAACTTTTGCTACGCCTAGCCTACAATCAAAGGTTTTTCAAAATATGGCTATGGCTAGTAGGCTTTTTCAAGGGAAACCAGTTCCATTGTTTCCTTAAATGCTTCAAACTGAGTTGGGTGAAGGTTTAGCAGTTTCAACTGATCCCCATCACACATCCACTCAAGAATTTGAAACAACCCAACAACCACCTATCACTTATAGGAGAAGGTCTAAACCTAGTCTAACTAGGGTTGTGACTAGATCCTTTCCCAAAGATTCACCTCTCCTTGCAGGTAATACAGCTAGAAGTGATGAGGGTAGCTCTTCACAAACAGAATTGATGGAAATATGTACCAAGTTAGTTGACAGAGTAAAGACCTTGGAGGAGGAGCTTAAGAAGAGCAATGAAGAGCTGAACTCGCATAAAGAAAAGTTTTCCAAATGGTCACTCACTAAAACCTGTTATGTCGAATATGTATCCTTTTCTAGTCGACCTGGTGTTATGGGTTATGGGTTGTATTTTCATGTGTAGGTCGTAGGTTCTAAACTGTATTGTGTGTAGTTTTATGCATGCGTTTAAGGGTTATATAAAGGTTAAAGGGTTGGTGTGTGTTGTACGTATGATCTTTAGAACATGTATAGAGTTATACAAACCATGCACAGATAATTAGTGACACGAGTGTGTATTTATGCTGGTCTTAGAGATAAGTTATGTCTAGTTATGTGTGTGAGTTTGGTGTCAAATATATAAACATGCCACGCAACCAGTAGTTGGGATAAATATATGAACATGGGTCAATTTTATAAGTAACTTAGCATGCATGCATCTCGGGATTAAAAAGGAATTGGTTTCTCAATACATAAAAGGTTTTGTACGTTCAACCTCGTTGGTAATATATTTCGAGAAGGGTTTTTGAGTGTGTTTTGTCTCGTTAAAAACTTATGTGGAGAGTGTGTTAGTATGATGGGTTTCCGAGATTGGTGCATGTTCCGAATTAGGTCTACCATGTTATAATTCGAATTCCTTTGTTCTAAATTTCGTCTTAACCCTTTCATTCTGATATGGTTTCACTTCTTCATTTTTTTTTTTCTAATTCGACATATATTATTTCAAGATACCATTTGAAAACCTAAGTTTTGACTAATTTTAAATAAAACCCTAACCTATTAATAAGTAACAATGAGCATTAAAAATAGTGGTGACAATAATAAATGGAATTATAAGTAATGTAATGATCTATAATTCGTGTAGATTCGGTGAAGAAGGAGTGATTCCCGTCCCTGTGTTCATTTCATTTTGTTTCCATTTCATTGCTTGCTAAGGTACATATATTCCGCCCTTTTTCAGTATGGGTTTTCTCTCATGACTTGTTTTCTTGATTTCTGTTATTCTAATTTGCTCCTTATCGGTTTTGCTATGCTTATACTATTCAGTTGATTAGATTTCCCTTCCAGTTACATGATTAATGATTACCTTTACATTATGTTCATATCATTTGTCTAACTTTGTTGCCCGAGCTATTTGAACTAGTCATGGAGGTACCATGACTAGGGATGGCAACGGGGCGGGTTTGGGGCGGGCGGCCATCCCCATCCCCAAACCCGATAAAAAGAGTTCTCCCCAAACCCGCCCTGATCCCTATCGGGGATCTAATCGGGGTGCCCCGTTGGGGCGTGATGGTCCCCCAAACCCGCCTCGTATTAATCGGGGATCTTGTTAGGAAATTAAGCTTAAGTAGTTAGTACGGTTGAAAAGAAAGTTAGTACTGCTGATGAGTTTTGAAGACAAAGAGCAGTTCGTACTGTTTGTATGAAGAAGTTAGTATGGTTTATATTTTTGTGTAAGATAATTATAGAAAAGATATTGTGTATATCTTATACGATTAGGTTGATAGATATCTTGTAAAGGAATCCTTAGTCTATAAAAGGATTGCCTAGGTTAAAGTTTAAAGTATGTTAGAAACGAATTAGAGAAGAACGAGTACGTATTATTTTTGTTAAGATTCAAGGTTGTAAACCCTAGTGATAGGAGATCACTCGTATTATTCATTAATAATATTGAATCGTTGAAGTTGAAGTATATTGTGTTCCTTGTTCATTCATTATTGATTCGTTAATACAAAACATAAACAAACAAATCTTCTAAGTGCTAGCTAGTAAATTCCGCGTGCTAGACTAGACATCATTCAAAGTATACATCTAACACAAGGAGTGTGTGTAGATCTGGTCAAGTGGTATCAGAGCCAGGTTACTGATACTTTGGTTTAGAAGATCCAGACGAATTTGTTTAAGTAGAAGATGGACATGGAGACAACAACAAGTCAGACTAATATTGCTGCTAAGCTTCCAATGCTTAAACCCAATGAGTTCGATATTTGGCGATTAAGAATTGAGCAGTTCTTCCAAGTTCAAGATTATACTCTCTGGGAGATTATTGAGGATGGGAATTCGTTCAAACCTGCAACTACAACAACCGTTGTTGAGGGTGTCACTGAAACTAAGGTACAAACTAAGCCAATCACTACTGAAGAGAAGGCACAACACAAGAATGATGTTAAGGCGAGAAGTTTGCTTCTGATGACTATTCCCAATGATCAGTTGTTGAATTTTAGCAAGTTTAAGTGTGCTAAAACCCTTTTTGAAGCTATTGTTGCAAGATATGGTGGGAAAGAAGCCACCAAGAAAAATCAAAAGACCCTTCTCAAGCAACAGTTTGAGAATTTTTCAGCAACAAGCAACGAGTCACTAGATCATATGTTTAATAGACTTCAAAAACTAGTGAGTCAACTGGTTGTTCTAGGAATTGAGATGCCTCAGGAAGATCTCAACTCCAAATTTCTGAGGAGTCTACCAACTGAATGGGCTATGCATGTGGTTGTAGGGAAAAACAAGCCTGATATAGATTCCATGAGCTTAATGGATCTCTATAGCAACTTCAAAATAGTTGAACATGATGCTAAGAAGTCTGCTGGATCAAGCTCAAGCTCAGGGAATTTGCCTTTGTATCAACTCACAATACCTCAAGTCCAGATGAAGAAGTTCAAGTGACTGGAGCAGTTGGTACTGCTAGTTCCAATATTGGTACTGCTAGCACTTTAAGCAGTACTAATGGACTCTTGGATCAGAATACTTATTGTGCTTTCTTAACTACTCAGCACAATGGAAGTATGTTGACTCATGAAGATCTTCAAGAGATTGATGAAGATGATATTGACGAGATGGATATCAAGTGGCAACTCTCTCTTCTCAGCTTGAGAGCTAAGAGATTCTTGAAGAAGACTGGCAAGAAGATTGTCATAAACAGTAATGATGTTGCAGGGTATGACAAGTCCAAGATTGAGTGCTTCAATTGCCACAAGAAAGGTCATTATTCAAGGGAGTGCAGATTGCCAAGACAACAAGATGGAAAGAGTAGAGGATAAGGAAGCAAGTCAAGGGTTGTGGAGGTTACTGATTCAAGCTCAAAATCCATGGTTGCCATTGATGGCTTAGGGTTTGACTGGAGCTACATTGCAGAGGAGTAAGCAGAAGCATCTACAGAGATTGCTCTCATGGCATTTTCAGACTCTGAGGTACAAGTTTCTAAATGTTCTAAATCTTGTGAAGCTTTAAAAGATCTAGAAACTCTTAAGAAAAGATATGAGGATCAGAGAAAATAGCTAACCCAAACTGCTTTTAACTTAGCAAATCATAAGAGGGCTTTAGCTGTGTTAGAAGAACAAATTGTTCATTATAAAAGTAATGAGTCAAAGTTTTCTGATGATATGATTATTGTTAAGAGAGACTTAATGTTTAGAGAAAATGAAATTAGTGTGTTGAAACATGAGCTAGAACAGGTTAAGAAAGCAAAGGAGAACATTCAAATGACTGTTAACACACTAGAATTTGCAACTCAGGGTGTTAGTAAGATTGATGAGTGTCAAATCCTCAATAAAGCTAAGTCAGGCCTAGGTTATAAGTCAGTTCCACCTCCCTATAGAGGAATTCCAACACCCCCAAGCATAGACTTAGAACACACAGGACTACCTGAATTTCAACTACCTGAACTTAAATATGGTCCTCAACCTAAAGAGAATGTAGTTGATAAACCTGTGTATGAGAGTGCTAGTGATAAATCACTATCTGAGGACAAGGTTTCCTCTGAAAAGTTCTCAAGTAAGGAATCAGATTCTCCAACCATAGAGGAATGGACTTCTGATGATGAAGGTGATCAGGCTATGGTTAAGGCTATTAGTGTTAAAGTGGAGGAACCAAAAGTTCCAAAGATGGTTAAACCTGAGACTGTTAGGACTAGATCAAATGCCAAACCTTTTAGACTAACAGTTAGGCATGCAGAAATGTATAGAACCACAAACAAGCCAAGAGGTAATCAAAGGAATTGGAATGAACTCAAATCTCACCAATTAGGGGATGATTTTGTTTGCTATAGGAAAGCTTGTTACTCGTGTGGTATCTTTGACCATCTTGCAGATTTTTGTGATAAATGGGTGTCTGGATATACATATCATAGGTTGAGCATAGCAAGACCTCAATATTTTCCTAGGAATGATAGAATGATATCCAGATCCGTTCTATTAAAGTCTGGCCAAAGACCAATTTAAACTGCTAGACCAGCAGTTCAGCCTGTCAGACCAATTAGACCTATTCACTCAAGGCCAACAGCTCAAGGTGCAAAAATGTTTTCCAAATCAGCACCAACAACTGTTAAGAAACCATTTCAAAACAGACAAGTAGTGAAAAACTAAGTTTGGAAACCCAAGGTAACAACTACCAAGCCAGCAGTTCCAACTGCTAGCAGAGTAATTGGTACTGGTGTTAATAAAAACACTGCTAAGGGAAATATGGGTACTGGAGTGAATGCATCAGCAAGTTGGGTTTGGAGACCCATCAAACCCAATGGTGCTAAAAAATTTTTGAAAAGAACGAATTATGTCGATGCAAGAGGAAAGCCTAAGTCTGTTTTGGCTTTGGTTCCACAAGGAAATTAATTTTTCTTTTTGAGTGCAAAGTTAGTCATATACTTTTATATTGTGAGATAAGTTCTTTGTGGCTTGTTTCTTTATTTTTGGACTAACACTTGCAGGTTTTGGATGATAAGCACCAAAGAATTAAATGCTTAATGTTTTGGACTGTATGGTGATTTGGAGCTGAGTGTGTGATCTTTGCACACAATAAATGGTTATTGGTTCACCATGTCTAACCCACATAAGAACCAACTAGTCCAGAGCAAACGGTATCTGGTAAAGACTAATCAAATCCGTTAGTCATATACTTTTATATTGTGAGATAAGTTCTTTGTGGCTTGTTTCTTTATTTTTGGACTAACACTTGCAGGTTTTGGATGATAAGCACCAAAGAATTAAATGCTTAATGTTTTGGACTGTATGGTGATTTGGAGCTGAGTGTGTGATCTTTGCACACAATAAATGGTTATTGGTTCACCATGTCTAACCCACATAAGAACCAACTAGTCCAGAGCAAACGGTATCTGGTAAAGACTAATCAAATCCGTTAATGGTTGACAATTTACCAAAAATTGTATGGTTATCAGCTCACCATATCTAACTGTGAAGAGTTGGCTAGTCCAAAGCAAACGGCTATTGGTAAAGACATATCAAATCCGTTGATAGCTGATAGTTTGCTAAAAACTATGTTTGAGTCATGGTATTTTAAAATCCTTTTCAATAAGTTCATACGGCTCAACAAAAATTTTCAACAGTTGGTACGGTTAGTACAAAGTTAGTACGGCTCAACTAGCCGTTGTAAAAATCTGTCTGTAATTAATTTTATAGCCGTTGGGGTAAAACCGTTATTCTTAAGGTACTTATAGGGATTTTTCTAGAAGATAATTATCTTTTTACCATAAATTTATTTATTCTATTTCTAAAGATAATTTATCTCATACGCTTATTTCGCAAAACGCTAAACAGTACCTATAAACTCCAATAGACTACATAAAACCTCAAATTCCACTCTAAACGATCATCTTATTGCTATAATCTTTCATTCATCATCACTAAAAATGGCTGGATAGGAATTTGTTAAGCGTCACAATCAGGTTGCGTTTCTTGAGAAAACAGAGGAGGGAGATGGACCAAAATTTTATGAGATTGTGGACTTTCTAAACCACTCTCACATAAGGTATGCTCTAATTGTTTCTCCTACTCTTTATGTCTCTTACATCACACAGTTCTGGCAGAATGCTACTATCCTGACTAGTGAAGATGGGGAATTAGAAATTCATTCTGAAGTGGATGGTGTATCTTTTGTTGTTACCGACTCAATACTTAGGAGACATCTTAAATTATACGACTCAGATGGTATCAATACTATGCACAACACTGAAATATGGCAAGAACTTACCAAAATCGGGTATGATACATCCGAACACAAATTAACTTTTCAAAAAGGATGTTTCTCACCTCAATGGAGATTTTTGATACATACCCTTTTACATTGTTTAAGTCCTAAAAAGACTGCTTGGGAGCAGTTCAGTAGCAATATTGCTATTGCTCTCATTTGTTTGTCTACAAACAAGGTTTTTTAACTTTTCAAAATTTATTTTTGAGGGTATGGCATCTAATGTAAACAGCAAAACCAAGTTTCTAATGTATCCAAGGTTTGTTCAAACACTTTTGAATAAAAAGACATACCTGCTTACAAAACCAATAGAAATTTTTGCTACTCCAAGCCTTCAATCAAAAGTTTTTCAAAATATGGTTATGGCTAGTAGGCTTTTTCAAGGTGAAATAGTTCCATTGTTTCCTCAAATGCTTCAAACTGAGTTGGGTGAAGGGTCAGCAGTTCCAACTGATCCCCATCACACATCCACTCAAGTACTTGAAAGAACCCAAACATCCCAATTTCACATCACTTATAGGAGAAGGGAAACACCCAGAGTGATTCCTAGATCCTTTCCCCATGATTCACCTCTCCTAGCAGGTCACACAGCTAGAAGTGATGAGGGTAGCTCTAACCAAAATGCATTGATGGAATTATGTACCAAGCTAGCTGCCCAAGTTGATAATTTGGAGACAGATCTTACAAGCACCAAGGAGGAGCTCAAAGCCCACAAGCTGAAAGATCAACTCAAGCAGAAAAGGGCAAGAATGGTATTGGATGATGATTCTTCTAGTGATGACTCAGATGATTCAGATGATGCTGATGGTGGAAATTCTTCCAAACAGGGGAGGAAATTTGGTAAAGACAAGGATGGATCAAGTTCTCAGGGGAGGCAAAATGAAGAAGAAGAAGAACAACTTGATAAGGGTACTGGTAATATTGACATGGATGTTGAAGAAACAGCTCAACCACATGGAACAGTTCCAACTGGTGACACTTCAGCTGAGCTAGTTTATGAAAGAAAAAGAGCAGACAAAGGTAAAAAGGCTATGACACAAGAGGAAGAGGAAGCACCTCAAGAACTTGAAAGGCTCAAGACAACAAAACCAAAAACTCAAGTTCAGATAGACTTTGATGCAGAGGTAGCAAGGAAAATGATAGAAAAAGATGAGGCTGATGAAAAAGCTAAGAAAGCTCAGATAGCTCAAGATGAGGAATTAGCAAGGAAAATGGCTGCTGATGATGAAAGGAACATAGCTGGTTTCATGGATAGAACAAGAACTGAAGATTTTAATCAAGAAGAGTTCAATGAGCAACTTCAATACTTGTTGGATTCTGATTGTATTATAAAAGCTCATGTTGTGATGATTCTTAAAGATCAGGAGTTAAATGAAGAAGAAAAGTCAGGGGAGCTCAAAGAATTTATCTTGAAGACAAACAGAGAAGCTACTTGGAGTGACTTAATGCACAGAATCAGAGAAAGGAAAAAGTCAGGTTACAAGACAAAGTTGCCTACCAGGAAGGAAAAACTCAATTTCATGAAGCACTATTTGAAGAATCAAGCTAATTACAAGATGAGTGACTTTACTGGATGGACAGATGCTGAGATTGAAAGGAAATTCTTTGAAACATATGCAAGACTGAATACTCCAATCAGAGAAGACATGACAAGGAAAAAGAAAAGAGAACCAGAAGTTCTTGAATTTGATGCTGCAAAGAAACAAAAGTTTGAAGAAGAAGGATTAACCAATGAGAAGATCAAGAGCATAATGATGATTGTTCCAGAATCTTCATATATCAAACCTTTACAAGTAAAACATCCAATCATTGACTGGGAAGTTTTCACTGATGGAAGAATGAAAGGATGGAAGATAGTCAGACTTGGTGCTATTTCTGAAAGGTACAAGTTGTTTGAAGATTTACTCAGAGGATTTGACAGAGAAGATCTTAATCATCTATGGAGCTTAGTAAAAGAAAGATTCAGAGATAAAGATCCTATTGAAGACAAAGACAAAGAATTATGGGTTCAGTTGAAGAGAATCTATGAACCTGATAGTGGAGAGTCAATGTAGAGGTTTGAAGCACAAGTTAAAGATGTGTATTGGTACTTGTTTGAATCGTGTGGAGTACATAGAGTTTCTACTCCAGATGGGATAGAAATCTATATGTTGGTGGAAAAGGACTATCCACTCAGATCATATTTGTTAATGGCTATGTTACAAGGAAGACTCAAGGTTGAAGAAGACTCTGAGACGGCAGATTTGTTAGTTACAAAGATTTTCAACCTTGCACAGCAAAGAAAAGTCAAAGACTAAAGTGACTGATGTGATAGATGTTTGAAAGAATTTTCCCCATTGAGAAGAAGAAGCTTAATTCAGAGAAACTTAGTGATTTGGATAGAAATCAAAAGTTTAGGGGAGGATTGTTAGGAAATTAAGCTTAAGCAGTTAGTACGGTTGAAAAGAAAGTTAGTACTGCTGATGAGTTTTGAAGACAAAGAGCAGTTCATACTGTTTGTATGAAGAAGTTAGTACGGTTTATATTTTTGTGTAAGATAATTATAGAAAAGATATTGTGTATATCTTATACGATTAGGTTGATAGTTATCTTGTAAAGGAATCCTTAGTCTATAAAAGGATTGCCTAGGTTAAAGTTTAAAGTATGTTAGAAACGAATTAGAGAAGAACGAGTACGTATTGTTTTTGTTAAGATTCAAGGTTGTAAACCCTAGTGATAGGAGATCACTCGTATTATTCATTAATAATATTGAATCGTTGAAGTTGAAGTATATTGTGTTCCTTGTTCATTCATTGTTGATTTGTTAATACAAAACACAAACAAACAAATCTTCTAAGTGCTAGCTAGTAAATTCCGCGTGCTAGACTAGACATCATTCAAAGTATACATCTAACACAAGGAGTGTGTGTAGATCCGGTCAGATCTTATCGGGATGTCCTATTTGGGTGCAATTCTCGAAAAAAGCCGCACCATTTCACATTTATTGTTATTTTTAGACCGTTAGCAATAACGAACCTATTAATAATCAATTACAAACAATCCTTATTAAGTTTTCAATGATAGTATTATACATAAATAATGATAAATTATACCGTCAAAAATTAAAACTTAAAAATATGATACTAAACCAGTTTGTATAATCACAATTTTGCATTCTTACATATATAAAAAAAACTAACAATATTAGAGTAATATTTTTTTATTACGTAAATACTAACAAAATTATATATAAGTATAGATATTAATCGGGTGGGGCGGAGCGTGGGGAGGATTCCCCCTCCCCGCCCCAAACTCGATTAAAACCCCCGTTTAACCCCCAAACCTGCCCCGTAACCCGATTAGCATGCCCCGCCCCGCCCTAATTAATTCGGGTTACGGGTTTCCCCATCGGGTTCGGGTTTTTTTTGCCATCCCTAACCATGACCATGTCATAGAGGCACCTATGGCATGACATTGTTCTGTGGAGGTGTGATTAGTCCACAGCATTCCCACTAATGCTATATAGCAACCATGGCCACCATATTTATTATTATTATACTAACGTACGTATGCACTGTCTCGAACTTGTATATATATATCTGTTTTGCAGGGAGCGTATGGATGCATCCTAGGTACTCTGTTCAGTTCAGGTATTTAGTGAATGGATGGTGTGTAACATACACCCCATATCACATTTGATACATCATGAGATGCATATCATGTGTACATTATATTATGCTTTGCAATGATTATGTTTATCTGATTTGGGTCTATTCATGTATCATGTTTAGACATTTTTGTTTAGGGCTCGTGGGCATTTCTTGTTATTTCTAATTTCCTATTCATTTATTTCTCATGACGTATGATATATTGTTCAGCAGATTCCCTTGACTTTGTTTCGTATACCTATTCATATTCAGTTTATTACTTTATTCATTCGTTTGCTTATTACCTTTCATTATTTATATCTGTTCACTGAACGTTAGCTCAGCCGCATTTTCTTTTCCCTGCGGCAGGTAATAAGCGGGATGCTGGGCATGAGAGTAGGAGCTTAGAAGACCTACCTTGCTTAGTTTCCCATTGTCAAACTTATGATTATTAGACATATGTTTTGGATATTTTTCTTTGGTTTAGACATCGTTTGGATTTAGTACTTTGGAAGTATTTAGTTTTTATGACTTTGGTATTTATTTAATAAATCTTCCGTTTGCGTTATTTATTATGTTCTGATGTGACACCATAATGTGGCATTTCGAACTTTTTCGGGTTGGGGTGTTACATTATAATTGTATTTTAACAGTTGGGCTAATCTTGATATGTTTGATCACACAGCTCTGATATGCATCAATTACATGATGTCATATACGTCATATACATATTCTATCTGCTTTAACACATGTGCACATGTCAATATGTCATATATGTGATGTCAACCATTTGTGTGTTTCTGATCTCGGTCATTTATGTGTTGAACAGGTGCTTTGTTTGGAGGCGACATTCAGTTAGTAATGTTTATCTACTCCCCTTAGGTACTCTTTTGCCTCTCAGAGATTTCAAAGCCTTATATCGTAACAGTTCTGGTCCATTATCAATGACATATTTAACCGACTCTAAAAAGTTTACCCCTTAGACTCATAAAAGTATTTAAGTTAAAGTTAGGATGCACCACACGTATTATGTTTTACTAACTCAAGTCTCTTTGTTCTTGCAAAATGAAAGGTTGTCCATCTCAATTAATGCAAAGATATAGATGTCATCGTGGGTGGAGTGGCCATTCCTGAAAAAAATTGGTAATTCTATCTGCTATAAAACCAGAAGTATTATTTTGGGTCCACGTATCGCCCCCCTAAAGTCTGTGTTGTTTGTAGTTGTGTGTAGACAGGTTATCACTTTCTTGGCAATGATATCCTTATAATGCAAAAGTGCAGTACGTTGCTGTGTTAGAGGTTTGCTTTTACTAATCTTAATTTATGTGAGAGTAATAATTCATATCCAAGGTCAAGCAAGAGCTAGACCCAAATTGTTCTCAGTTTATTTTTTGTGACATTGTTGTGGTATTTTCCTAGCTTAATACCTTATCTTTGTCTTGATGTCAGAACATAGGAGAGCAACTGACAATATTAGTGATGTTGATATATTACATACAATTAAGATGATACATGTATTAAAATTTATGTTGTGTCTAACTTTCACTTTTAAGCTTGCATTTCTAAATAACGGTGTAGTTACGCAACTGGACTTTTTTATGCTTCTTAAGTTGGATTGTGTATAATATGATTAAAAACCTTTCGACAAGGGTAAGCAAAAGATAGATACCACTGACCATCAAACATCTCCTTTGCTTACATGCTCATCGGCACTGTCCAATGCAACTAACGATACTTGTATTTTCAATATAAAACTTACCTAGGTTGCTACAGCTGACAGTACGTTTTCGACATTTAGACCGTGACTTCTGTTGATGTTTCTTCAGTTGGATTGCCACCCATTCGCCTACAATCTGGTAACTTTTATTTCAGCCAACTTACCATTTTTCTTTATTAGTTACTAACATAATTTGCACTATTAATGAGCATGCACAACAACATTTATAGGATCATCGAACACACAAACAAGCGGGCGTGAAATCTTGCGACATGCTAGAGTTGCAGGTCTGCAAGGTTAGAGTGGTAACTACAATTGGGTAGCTAAGATATGCGAATTTGGGTTATCCAAAACAGGCCTAACGAATCAGACTTCAAATTATATAAGAGGTACAACTCAAAAGTCTCATGTTTACATGTTTGGCGTGATAATGTTTTATGTTTTGTGTGGAAGAAAAGCAATAGATTAAAGTTTTGATGATCAGAATCAATGGATTATCTCAATGGTGTTGACGCTCATTCTATTCTGGCTCCAAGCACCCTCTTTGTAAAGGTGTGTCCCAACATTAACTCCATCTTAACTTCATGAACCTCAATTAGACAACTTAATTTGCCTATGTTCCGAAATGCATCAAGATTTTCAATTATTTTTTGTAGTCTTAGAAACCAATTTGCACCACTTTTTTACTTTGATTAATCAGGAAGGGCAGATGATGAAGACAGTAGTGTACTTTGAATTGACGTGACATGGTTGTGAAACAGAAGTAACTCATGTAAAGAATGTTACACTTCAACATCTCCCAGCATTCATACTGTAATACCCGAGAATATGCTGCCAAGGGGAAATTTACTAATCACTTCAAAGTTTCAATCAAGAATCCGGAAGAGATATTCTACCAGTACAATGTATGGTGCAGGTATCCATCAATTCTGAAATTAATAGAGCAATTGAAAACAAAGGTTCATGCTTAATCAAACCATCCATGTAATTCGTTTGAAAGTCAAATGCTAAAAAAATGTATGAACCATCCATGTATATATTTCAAAGGGATAT
The DNA here is from genome assembly GCA_021014915.2 of Artemisia tridentata subsp. tridentata. Classification (NCBI taxonomy): domain Eukaryota; kingdom Viridiplantae; phylum Streptophyta; class Magnoliopsida; order Asterales; family Asteraceae; genus Artemisia; species Artemisia tridentata. The sequence goes on from CP139508.1 coordinate 130,444,719, forward strand.
ATACACGAGGTTCAAATTACATGGCTGATGAATTACATGGCCAATATCAGAGCTAACTGGTGGTTAATCTAAAGTCAAAGATACCTTTTCTAGGTTTTCAGGTTACTATGAGCAAACTGATATACATACTCCACAAATTACAGTTTTAAACGTTGTTTATTTCAGTATCTTATTAGAACCCTTAGCGCAACAACCAAACACCATGTTACAGCAACCATCCAAACACCCCTGCCAACAACCAAACACCCTATTACAATAGTCTTCTGCTAAAATTTGATTTGTTTGTGTTTGTTGGGCTACTTTCATGCTCGTGTATACTATTCATTAGTGGTTATTTTATCTGTCTCGACTGCTTAGCTGTCATTTAAATTAAAGGGTTTCCAATGTATATTGTTGCCTGCACATGTATTGCTTTCTGGAATAAGTTTTTTGAAAATATCCACTTTAGACTGCTTATGTCATGTTATTTCATTTACAGGTAATCAACTAAGCATTCTTAACGGACTACAAACTTCGAGTCACTTAAGTTAACTTTGGTTCACGGGTGGGTCTGACGAGTTAAATAATGGGTCAAAAGGTCTAACTGCAACTTTTTACACCAGGTACCCATCATCTTTGTGGGTACAGATGCAATCACATAAGCCGTTACAACACCTCTAGATGTAAACAATGGAATTGAAACTGGAGAGGATTACCCATATCTAGGCAAACAAACTTTTTGCAACAAAAGGAGGTAACGACTTTGTGGAAAACTAGAAGGGGGGGTTGAATAGTTTTACCGGTTTTTAAGTTCTTTTAATTCTTTTAACACTTGTTAAAAACTTTACTATTGGAAACATTTGATTCGATTCTTATGTGCAATCAATCAACACCAATATGAACTACACAGTAAACTAACTAATAATAAGTAATGAAAGTAAAGAGTAGAGATGGAAAGATCAAACCGGGACAAAGGATTTATAGTGGTTCGGCTATGAAGCTCTTCTTCTCCCTACTCCGCTCTCCGAGTACCACACTCGAGAGTTTCAAGCACTATGTCAACAACCTCCCTTTAGGCGGAGAAAACCGTACACGTCGCTTATCCTATTTCCGACACTAAGCTAGATGTCGAGTGCTAATCTTAGCTAGCACCAATCTACCAAGATCCACTTGATCCTTTACTACTTCACACATGACTCGATCTACCTATGATCCACTTGATCAATCACACAAGCCCAACGGCTTCAAGAGATCTCCAAGATCTCGAAACGATCACAATGATCAACTCTCACTTCACTCAACCTATTCTATCTACCTTTGATCAACTTGATCAATCACACTAGCCCAATGGCTTCAAGAGATAATCAATATCTCTTACAAGATCACAATGATCTTTACTCACTCTCTCACAAAAGAAAAATGATCTTGATGTATGCTATGATACAACAAGTTTGTAACAAATGTTACAAGACCCCTAACTAAAACTACAACTCTTGTATCTTCTTGGATACCTCGAGTTCTTCTCTTGCTATTGAAGAGGGATGACAACACTTTGTATCTACTTGGATACTTTGTGTTCTTCTCTTGCTATTGAAGAGGAATGAAGAGGATCACTTGAATGGATGATTGGATCACTCTTGAACAAAAGAAAACCTAACTAAATGATCTAAAAGAAAGGATGTGAAGAGAGTATCAAACTCAGAAAGTTTTGTGTGAAAAAGGATGCCCAAGAACTGTGAACAGGGCTGGTATTTATAGGCAGAAAAAATCTGACCATTATAGAGGGATGGCTCCACTAAATGACCCACGGCTCCACTAAATTTAGTGGAGCCGTGTCAGACAAAGACGCTCTATTTTTTGTCTTTTCTGGTGAAAACTTATTTGGGGAAGTTTGGAGCTGATTTTGGGGGGGGGGGGGGATAGCTGTTCTGTATTTTAAACTTATTTTTTCATTAAAACATTTCTTAATTATTCAAAAATAATTTGTAAAGTGTATTTTTGAAAAAAAATGTTTCGTCACATAAAAATGTGATGTCTAAAACTCAAATTCACTTCTTTGATCATTAGTTAAGTTGTAACTTTGTTCTATAGTGGTTTGTGTAGAAACGGGATCTTCCGATTAAAAACTTGTTTACGTTAATTTTAACGTAACGTGATTTCACATTTTGTCATCCTCAAAATGTGAAGTTATCGAAAGATAGAAATAACGTTTTTAGAACATTATTTGCATCAACAATCTCCCTCTTTTTTATGATGACAAAACATAAACTCATTTTAGGTTAAAATTAATTTTAACAAGTTTTTAATGAGTTTACTCCCATTTCTCCCCCTTTTTGTCGAAGCAAAAAGGTTGCGAAGGCTCCCCCTTGATGTATACTCCCACTCGTTTGGAGGACACCAAGGAATCGACCAATGATTCGTGCTACAAAACAAGGTTAGATAACACATATACAAAATCTAACATGTAGCACTTATGACAAATAGCTAGCCTCCCAAAAAAAATTGACAAAGTGGTCAAGCCCCCAAAGATAAAACAACCACATAAAGAGAACATCCATTCATAAAAGAAAATTGTCATACATAGATATGACTACATAATAAACATGAAAAGAGACAACAAGAAGCATAAATTCCTAATGACTAGAGGCAAGCTTCATTTCCAAGAGGGGTCCTAAAGGTTTATTGTTGAAAAACTAAACATGAACATGTTTAGTTTTGTGGGCTAGGAGGTGGTGGAGATGGTGACATCATTTTGGGTGGTGGTGTAAAGAGGTGCTCCACATAGGAGAACATGAAATGAATTTCATCTCTCATGAAGAAGATGAGGTTGCGGTTGTGGAGGCAACATAGGAAATTAGCATTATGTAAATCATAGGCATGAGGTTAAATGGGTTGACCCATGATTGGGGAAGGAGGTGGTGGTGAGTTTTATTGGTGATGGGGTTGGCATGGCATAATCCAATGGAGTGATGGGTGATAAGGTGTAGTCCATGGATGATGGCATGGTATTGAGAGATGGAGATGATGAAGATGTTGTGTAAGTAGAGGATGTTTTGGAGGGTGCATTAGTTGGTGATGGTGAGTTGGGAGTGGCTTGGGAAGGTGGTGTCATGGCTTCATCATCTTTTGTAAGATCCACAAAGAGAGGTCTGGTGGGTGGTCTTATGGTTATCCTAGGTTTCTTTGAGATGTGAGTTTTGGATCCTTGAGTGGAGGACATGGTGTATGTGTGATGTGAGGTTGAAGATGAAATGCAAGATAGGCTTGCAAAGGTGAAGCCTTATATAGGCAAAATGGATGAAATTTGAATTAAAGTGGATGGGAGTGTCCTATGGTGTAGTAAGGGAATCTTAGGGTGTATGTGAGGTTGGAAAATTTGCAGGTTTGAGGTTAGGGTTGCAGGGATTTAGGAGGAACAGTGAAAATTCATCAAACAGGTACACGGTTCCTCTAAACATCACACGGTACCGTTAAATTTAAAGGTACCGTGGCCTATTTTGTGGTACCGTGACACTGTTTTCACGGATTTTCCTGTGTAGACTAGTTTTGAGCAACTAGAGGGATGTTTTCTAGGGGAACTAGTTCCTGGAAATGATAGTGCCTCAAATCACTAAAGATTTATTTGCCTAATATGTCTCATATCAAGCTACTTCTAGCATATAAAGATTATCATGTAATTTGCCAAGATAATCATAAGCATGCAATCATAAGTGACAAAATAAGCTATCATCCAAATAATTCAAGCAAGGGGATAAATTAAATATCAAGCATGCAAGATGACAAAGAGTGTTAATCCCTAATATAATCTATCATAGATAAATCCTAATATTAATGTTAATCCCCTCCTAACTACTTATGACTTGAGCTTTCTCCCGTTTTCATCACATTCTCGTCTTGAGCATGCATCTCATTCTCATGATTCGGATCATCAAAGGGTGCATAGTGGGTGGAAGATTCGGAAATGAGAATGGATGGGACATATGACTCATTTAGGGGTTTCATGACGGGTTTGAAGAGTGAATATTGAGGACTACGAAGGTAAGGGTGAAAGTTCATGAAGTGGTGATAGAGACGGGTTAGGAACATCCCATAGGGTATCAATTTATTTTTGTTACCCTTGAGATGTACAATTCGCTTAGCGAAGAAGTAGGCAAGATTGTAAGGTTGTTAGGTGAGGAGACAGTAAATCATATGAGCACAACACGCCGGAAGTTGCTCACGATTTCCTATTAGACTTAAAACATTTTCTCGCAGGAAGACTGCCCAAGAAAGTAGTTCATGACGAATCTCATCCAGACGAATTTTCGTTGGATTTGGGTAAGAGGAGGAATACTTAAGAGTACGAATGAGTTTGGTAAGTTCGGTTGGAGAGAGTATGTAGGAACAATATGGACTATCCTCTTCACGAAAGTTGAAGAGGGACTTAAGACACCAATCTTCAGTATAGGCACATTGCCCATGATTGGGAATTCAGAGAATTTGAGCAAATTGCTCAAGGGTTGGGACAAATTTGAAATTTCAGACCCAAAACCAAAGTGACAAAGAGTGATCCTCATTACGTACGAGTTCAACTTGTCGAAAGAATTCTAACACAAAACGAGGACAAATGTGCTCGTTGATGTGTAGTAAGCAATCGAATCCTATAGCTCTAAATGAAGTGTTGATATCCCTATGATAAACTAAGCACGGATCAACGACTCGACCTTCATGAAATCGACGGGTTTCAAGATTAACATAGGCACGAATGTGGTTACTGGGTGTTGTGGGTTCATGAGATATTTCGGGTGTATAGGTATCAGTTAGAAGATGATCAAAATCATACTCATGAGACATTATTGTTTCCTATAAGAAAATTTTAGGAAAAATTAGAATTTATAGTAGTTGCATTAGAGACACGTGCTTAGTGTGTGCCTATATGCAAACTATGTGGAGGAGCGGTAATCTCGACTCTAGAATTAAAAATAATGAGATTACCCAAACACGCCTAATTTACTTTTGCTCAAGCAAATATGTCGAAAAGTACATATTGATTATGTAATTCGATCAATATTCGTGAGATCATGTATGGATGAGAAAACGTTTTTAGTTTGCATCAACAATGCACGAAATGCTTTTCATGAACCTAATTTCGTGAAATTTTTCAAAAATAATGGAATTGGGGTGTTTGGCAACTTCAATGTTTTGGTGCCAAAAGTTTTGAAAAATTTGAGTGTTGATGACTTCTAATTGCAAGTTTCCTAGACATGAATATGTGTTTCAATTTGGTTTATGAAATTCCTATGTAAAGAGAATCACATATTGTCTAATCTTAGTATAAAGACTCAAAAGTTGAAAAGCCTCAATTCAATTTTCATGTATGAACAAACCCGAGACTCAAAATTAAAGAAAATTAAAGTAAGATAACTTACAATTTATGTTAAAAGAGTGAAAGAGATTGATAATTTTGAAAACCAATGTCTTGAATATGATCTTGAAGGGGTGTAATTGAATTTTGGAGTGTGAGGTTTGGTTTTGACAGTAGTTGCAGAAGTTGGGAAGGTTTGAATTTGGAATGTGGGAAAAAGGGGACTAAAATACGGGATGTATCAGATACACGATTCCACGGTACCGTTAAATTTAACGGTACCGTGCCACCTTTAGTGGAGCCGTGATATGATGGGATGAAATTTCGTCCCATTTTGATTTTTGACGAATAAGTCTCGCTGATTTAGTGAGACTTTTTGACACGAGGAAAGAATTTATACCCAATAAATTCTTTTAATGAGGGGAACCTAGTCTAGACGAGATGAATTCAAAGAGTCATGAGATGAGACACACGAGATGACTTCAATATTTCCCGTGAAATATTGACATAGTCATGAGATTTATGGAATATGTTCCATCATTCCTAGACCTAGATGAAGGTAATTGAAGGATTCTCGTTTGAGAGGTTTGGTTAGGATGTCAGCGATATTGTCTTGAGAAGGAACTTTCTCAATAGAAATATTTCCTTTTTGAACATTATCGTGAAAGAAGTGGTGACGAATTTCGATGTGTTTAGTACGAGAGTGTTGAACGGGATTTTTGCTCAAGTCAATAGCACCTTTATTATCACACATAATGGGGACATCATCTAAATGGATGTCATAGTCATTAAGGGCTTGTTTCATCCATAGTGCTTGTTGACATGCCTTTCCGGCGCTTACGTACTCGGCTTCGGTCGTGGAGATAGCAAGAGCCGTTTGTTTCTTGGAGAACCAAGAAGTTAAGCAACAACCCATGAAGGTACAAACGCCACTCGTACTTTTTCGATCCACATAATCTCCCGCATGATCAGAGTCGGCATAGACAACAGTTTCTACACCGGTCCCCTTGGGATAGAATAATCCCAAGTGTATAGTGCCTTTAATGTATCGGAAGATACGCTTAACCGCTTCAAGGTGAGAGGTTTTGGGATCCTCTTGGAAGCGAGCACAAAGGCAGACACTAAACATGATGTCGGGCCTACTTGCCGCGAGGTATAGCAAACTTCCTATCATATATCCACGGACTCACCTTCTTCATCTTTCGTGAGTTTTATTTCCGTGGACATGGGAGTTTTCATGGGCTTAGACTCTTCTAAACTAAACTTCTTAAGCATCTCCTTACTATATTTAGATTGGTTAAAGAAGATACCATCTTCCATTTGTTTAATTTGTAAACCAAGGAAGAAATTTAATTCGCCCATCATGCTCATCTCAAACTCGTCACACATGATCTTAGAGAAATCATCGCACAGTTCTGGACAAGTTGAGCCAAATATGATGTCGTCGACATATATTTGAACAATAATGAGATGTGAATTACGTTTCTTTGTGAAAAGTGTGTTATCTATCACTCCCATGGTATATTCATGTTCGATCAAGAATGCCTTTAGTCTATCGTACCAAGCTTTAGGAGCTTGTTTGAGACCATAGAGTGCTTTCTTGAGTTTATAAACATGATTCGGTTTCTCGAAATCAACGAATCCCGGAGGTTGTGCAACATATACCTCCTCGTTGATATAACCATTTAGGAATGCACTTTTCACATCCATTTGGTATAACTTAAAGTCTAAGGCACAAGCATAGGCAAGGAGTATCCTAATAGACTCTAGTCTAGCTACAGGTGCATAGGTTTCATCGTAGTCTATTCCTTCTTGTTGGTTATAGCCTTGTGCTACCAACCTTGCCTTATTCCTAGTTACGACGCCATTTTCGTTGAGTTTATTCCTAAACACCCACTTAGTTCCTATGATGGTTTGATTCTTAGGAGGAGGTACTAAATCCCAAACTTGGTTTGCGGTGAATTGATTAAGTTCCTCTTGCATGGCGACTACTCAACTTTCATCCTTAATCGCTTCACTAACATTCTTAGGTTCTACGGTTGATATGAAACAAAAGAAATTACTTTTTTTTTGGGCTTGTGACCTAAGGGTTCTTTGGTTAAGGTTTCCTATGACATTTTCAATGGGATGGTTCTTGGATTCCTTAATGTTGACAACTTCGTCAACTTTAACTATTTCATCCTCAATGTCATCTTCTAAGGGTTTCTTTCCATTAACCTTAATGGCTTCATCCTCATCTAAGTCATCATCCACCAAGGGTGATGTCTTAGTTGGTGGAGGACTTTCATCGAATGTCACATTGAGTGACTCTTCGACTTTCATTGTTTCCTTGTTTAGGACTACATAGGCCTTACTATTTTGGGAGTATCCTAGGAAATCACCTTCGTAAGACTTTGGGTCAAACTTGGTGAGGTAATCTTTAGTGTTTAGTATGAAGCACTTGCTTCCAAACACTCTAAAATAATCACTAGAAGGTTTTCTACCTTTCATGATTTCATATGGTGTTTTTCCTGACATAGGTCTAATTAGAATCCTATTAAGTATGTAAGTTGAGGTGTCCACCACATTACACCAAAACTTTTGCAGAATTAATGGTTCATTCAACATCGTTCTACTCATCTCTTGTAGAGTACAATTTTTCCGCTCAACTACCCCATTTGATTGTGGAGTGCGTGGAGCCGAGAAATTGTGTGTAATACCATTAGCATCACAATATGCTCCAAATTGCACTTCATTATCAAATTCCCGACCATGATCCGTTCTAATAGAAACTATTGTACATCCTAGTTGATTTTGGACTTTCTTACTAAAGATTTCAAATTCCTCAAAAGCTTGTGTCTTATTCTTGAGAAATCTAGTCCAAGTATACCTAGAGTAGTCATCAACTATCACTAGGTTTTAGTAGTTTCCTCCATAGCTCCGTACGGCGGATGGACCAAATAAGTCCATATGAAGGAGTTCTAGGCATCTGGAGGTCGAGACCATATTCTTAGCTTTGTGACTAGAATGAGCTTGTTTTCCAACTTTACAAGCGTCACAAAAGTGTTGATCAAACTTAATCTTAGGTAGGTTTCTAACTAGTTCCTTAGACGCCAATGATTGTATCAATCGCATATTGGCGTGACCTAACCTCCTATGCCATAGAGTGGAATTGTCATCTATGGTTGCTAAGCATATCCTATCCTGAGGATTATTTCCTATTTTCATAACAAATAAGCCATTCCTCCTAACTCCTTTGCCTATGGTTTTAGCATCCTTAATGATCTCACTACCCTCTTCGGAGAATATAACTTTACACTTATTATCTACCATTTGACTAATGCTAAGCAAGTTAAATCCTAAGTTATCTACATGCTCAACATTTCTAATAGTGCGAGAGTTTTGAGTGATCATACCTTTGCCTATAATGTTGCCCTTAAGTTTGCTACCGAAAGTGACATTACCTCCGTTGTATGCTTTGTATGATGAGAAAATACTTCGGTTATCCGTCATATGATTAGTGCATCCACTATCCTTGACCCATTCGTCAGGCTCCAAGTCGATTCCCAAGCATATCTATTGAATAAGATAAACATTCAAACATTTGGTCCCCAATATCTCATGGGTCCAAAGTTGTTAGCATTAAACATCCTATGCATTAGTTGCATTTGGTTAGGATGTTGGAACGGAGGACAAATTTCCCATGGTAAGTAACTTTGTAGTTGACGGTCATTCCAAGTTACGGGATAGTTACTTGGATAACTTTGTCTTCTAGAGTTACGTCTCGGTAGAGGAGTTCTTGACCGAGGTTTAGGAATATATTTTTTTCTAGGTGGAGGAGTCTTAGACCTAGTGTCGGGTTTTACAAAGATAGGCATGGGGGTTGACACAGGTTTGTAAAAGCTTTTGGCTTCCTTTATACTAGCAATAGATACTTTGGTACCATTTACAACTATGTGTCTTGGTTTAGGACTTGAATTATTTTTCAAATTCAACTCATTTTTGTCTTCAGTAACACACGGTACCACGGTACCATTAACTTTAATGGTGCCGTATGTACATTTAGTGGTGTCGTCTGTTGTTTTGATAGAACTTGTGGGTTTGACAGATTCTACTTGTTTCGTTTTACTTGTCGAAGCATTATTTGTTTCTTTGTCCAACCTAATGATCCTAAATGTATTTTCTTTGAGTTTATCGTTTTCTACTCTAAGACTTATGCATGACTTGCATTCTACGTCTACTTCTTTATTTTTCTCAAGTCTTTTGACTTGATCCTTTAGTTCTAAAACTTGCATTTCGAGTTCATGCAATTTTAATTTTAGTGATTTGTTTCTACCTAAAATTTTAGAACTAATCTTGCATAATTTATTATATTCGTCATTTAGTGTGTTATCATCAATTGACAAATTATCATCACTATAATCAGGATAGTCGTAACGTACCTCATGAGAAGCTTGAGTCATTAGGCATGTTTCGTCCTTGGGCTTCTTCTCTTCATCTTCACCGCTATCACTCCAAGAGCCTCCTATGAAAGCTCGTTGGTTGTTGGATTTTGGTGGTTTGGGACACTCTCCTCTGAAGTGATTAGGTTCTCCACATCTAAAGCATTTCCTATCACTTGTCCCTCTCTTTTCAACTCGGTTCTTTTGTGATGTCTTTCTTTTCATCACGAGGTTGCCTAACGAACCTACCTTTTCTCCTAAAGAACTTTTTAAAGTCCCTAACCGCTAACGCATATTCTTCATCTTCACTATCGGAACTCGAACATTCCTCATCACTAGACTCCTTATTGGCTTTCAATGCTAGAGATCTAACTCTTTCTCTTTTTTCCTTTAACTATATCGGAATCTTTCTTGATTATCATCTCGTGAACCTTCAAGTTTCCTATTAGTTCATCTAGTGATAGTGTCGCCAAGTCCTTTGACTCTTCTATGGCGGTGACCTTTGCTCTTCATTTAGGATGTAGAGCCCTAAGAAACTTCCTAACATAATTCTTGCTAGAGTAACCTTCATCAAGAGCTTTAAGACAAGTGATAATAGTATTAAATCTAGCAAAAGCATTATCTATTGACTCATCTTTCGAAATTTAAAATTGTTCATATTGTTGAACAAGGAGATCTATCTTGTTCTCTTTGACTTGGTTATTACCTTGGTGAGTGACTAACAAAGTTTTCCAAATATCTTTTGCCGTATTACACATAAAAATTCTTTCAAATTCCTCTTTCGGCAAAGCATTGTAAATCATCATTTTAGCCTCATTATTTTTGGCTAGTTTTCTTTTAAGTTCATCACTTTGTTTATCATAAGGAACTATTTCATTCTTTTTAGTTTCCGGATTCATTTGAATCGGTTGAAAGTCACCCTCAGTAATAACATGCCAAAGATCAATGTCTTTTGACTTCACATACGTTTCGAATCTTGTTTTCCAATAAATAAAACAATCGGTTTCAAAAAGTGGTGGTCTTTGCATAGATTGCCCTTCTAGATATTTGTCGGAATCCATTGATCGATTCAAGTTTTAAAATACAATCTACTTTAAAATCTTGACTGACGTGGCTCCTGATACCAATTGTGGAAAACTAGAAGGGGGGTTGAATAGTTAATTCTTTTAACACTTGTTAAAAACTTTACTATTGGAAACCTTTGATTCGATTCTTATGTGCAATCAATCAACACCAATATGAACTACACACTAAACTAACTAATAATAAGTAATGAAAGTAAAGAGTAGAGATGGAAATATCAAACCGGGACAAAGGATTTATAGTGGTTCGGCTACGAAGCTCTTCTTCGCCCTACTCCACTCCCCGAGTACCACACTCGAGAGTTTCAAGCACTATGTCAACAACCTCCCTTTAGGCGGAGAAAACCGCACACGTCGCTTATCCTATTTCCGACACTAAGCTAGATGTCGAGTGCTAATCTTTGCTAGCACCAATCTACCACGATCCACTTGATCCTTTACTACTTCACACAAGTCTCGATCTACGTGATCTACCTATGATCCACTTGATCAATCACACAAGCCCAATGGCTTCAAGAGATCTCCAAGATCTCGACACGATCACAATGATCAAGTCTCAATTCACTCAACCTATTCTATCTACCTTTGATCAACTTGATCAATCACACTAGCCCAATGGCTTCAAGAGATAATCAATATCTCTTACAAGATCACAATGATCTTCACTCACTCTCTCACAAAAGAAAAATGATCTTGATGTATGCTATGATACAACAAGTGTGTAACAAATGTTACAAGACCCCTAAATAAAACTACAACTCTTGTATCTTCTTGGATACCTTGAGTTCTTCTCTTGCTATTGAAGAGGGATGACAACACTTTGTATCTACTTGGATACTTTGTGTTCTTCTCTTGCTATTGAAGAAGATTGAAGAGGATCACTTGAATGGATGATTGGATCACTCTTGAACAAAACAAAACCTAACTAAATGATCTAAAAGAAAAGATGTGAAGAGAGTATAAAACTCAGAAAGTTTTGTGTGAAAAAGGATGCCCAAGAACTGTGAACAGGGCTGGTATTTATAGGCAGAAAAAATCTGACCGTTATAGAGGGACGGCTCCACTAAATTTAGTGGAACCGTGGAGCCGTGTCAGACAAAGACGCACCATTTTTTGTCTTTTCTGGTGAAAACTTATTTGGGAAAGTTTGGAGTTGATTTTGTGGGGAAAAATAGCTGTTATGTATTTTAAACTTATTTTTCCATTAAAACATTTCTTAATTATTCAAAAATAATTTGTAAAGTGTATTTTTGAAAAAAATGTTTTGTCACATAAAAATGTGATGTCTAAAACTCAAATTCACTTCTTTGATCATTAGTTAAGTTGTAACTTTGTTCTATAGTGATTTGTGTAGAAACAGGATCTTCCGATTAACAACTTGTTTACGTTAATTTTAACGTAACGTGATTTCACATTTTGTCATCCTCAAAACGTGAAGTTATCGAAAGATAGAAATAACATTTTTAGAACATTATTTGCATCAACAGACTTTGTCCATCATTTTCATCTTTTATTGTCAAATTTTTTAATGGTTAACCAAATCAAATTTAATGTGGTAATTGTGTAAATTACAGAAGAAAATAAAAATTGTCGCGATCGATGGTTACACTGATATTCCCAAAAACAATAAAGATCAGCTACTACAAGCTGTTGCAGTTCAGCTCATGAGTGTGGGGATATGTGGCAGTGAAAGAGCATTTCAATTGAATCAAAGGTTTGTGTTTCTAACTAACCAATTCCCCACCGACTCACCGTGCAGGAAGTTTATTGACCAATTTAGATCATTTTCTATTGATAGTTGGGTATGATTAAAAGATGGAATCAATTATTGGATTCTAAAGAACTCATGGGAAATATCGCGAGAAATGGATGGTTATATGTACATGGCACGTAACATAGCATATTCTCATGGAGTATGTGGAATCAACATGTTGGTTTCTTATCCAATAACGACCCGGCCTAATCCACAGCCAACTCCTACTCCAAAACCCATCAAATGTAATTTATTTTCTTGGTGTAACGAAGGTGATACCTGCTGTTGTGCTACAAAATTTCTTGGTATATGGTTTAAATGGATGTGTTGTGAGTTAAATGCTTATGTATACTGTAAGGACCAACGTCACTGTTGCCCTTCTGATTATCCGATGTGTGATTTAGAAAGGACTCTGTGCCTTAAGGTTAATTTTTAGTTTGTTTCTTAATGATTGTGCCATATTAAAGTAGCCTGATAGAGCCAAAAATACAAAGACTGAAAAGAGTTCACGAAATCTAAAGTTTGAACTTGGATTTTGAGATAGTCACATAACAGGATTATGATATGATATATATATACTAGAAATTCCACGACCGTTACAATAACGTTCATTTGAGTTTAAATCATATATGCTATGATGTTATAAAAAACTTTGTATATTTTAATTGTTCTATAAATCTTAACGTTCATTTATTTTAATTATTAATGCATTAGATATAAAAATTAGTACGTTAACTTATTTTTTTCAATGATATTCATAAATCTAGCCGCCCATCGAGCGGACCATGCAAACGATATTTATAAGTCATGTACAACCCTTTCTTTCAACATGTACACTTTTCAACCATTTTTTACCACCCTTCTTTCGCTATAGTAAAATATGCCAATGATAATTATAAGACATGCCCGCCCGAGGCGGGCTTATATGTCCGGGAGGGCTTATAAGTCATGCCCACCCCTTGGGTAGGCCATGACAACTAGTGTATATATATATATATATATAGGGAAGGGTTATTTTCAGAACCAAAAAAAGGTACAGAACTGCAAGAACCACCATCAACCAATCAGATTTTTTTGGATATTAATTTTTATTATTAAATTCAAAAGGGTATAATGGTAAAATTACTTTTTTGAATTTTTTTTAAACAAAAAACGTTTTTTTAGTTCCTAAATTTTAGGTTTTTTTTTTTTTTTTTTTTTTTTTAAGTAAAAACCTTGAATACAAGGTGCACATGTGTTTTTGTAGATGGTATAAATTTAAATACGTTTTTAATGATCAATTGCTTCTAATTGCACATGTGTATATTTATAGGTAAATTTCTATAAGCATTTTTTTAACACATACACATTTGCAATTCTTTTAACAAAAATCAAAAATTACAAACTTTAACAAAAATCCAAAAATACTACACTCCTATAATACATTTCCTTCAAATTTCAAATAGGAAAAAGAGAATGTATAAATGAGATTATGCTATGCACCGTGTGCATAGTGTATTTTCCTGTTGTGCACATGTATTTTCTTGTCAATATTCAAAACTAAAAATCAAGAACATAAACATTATACAAATATCTAAAAGAAAACGGAAGTACAGTATATTGATTATACATGTGTGCACTAATAATAATTAACGCAATAAGAGACTCTCGTGATCTTTATATATACATGTTGCCGTATATGCACATGTATTTTTCCTCATTGGCCACTCTCGATATCTTTGTATGCATATGTGCATTTGAGTTCGTCCATATGCCATTATGTATACGTATGTGCACTCTTTATATTGCTCATTATACTCACACCTGTAACCACAAACAAATAATACACGAATTATTTAATCATAATAAGTAACAAAACACATATGCACAATCACAAGTGCACCCTTAAATCAGAACTAAACACGAAACATAATTATATCAGAACTAAAAACATATATGCACTTTTGTTACCTTTAAAGCTCCGAAACTGAAAAAACACATATGCACATGTATTTTTTTTTTTTACCTTTTTCAACCGTAATACACAAGTACACAACCATCATTTTTCAAATACAAATGCACACATAACAAATCTTAGTGATATATTCATCAAACATAACCCAGTAGCGAAATAAAAAAATGATTATTAATACCTAACTGAAAAGTAACATAACATATATGCACATCACAGATTCTTCACATCAGTTTCACTGTATGTCTCATTACTTCATTTATCTTATTCCAATATTGATATGTGGAAGACAAACGCGTTCACAAGCCAAAACCTCTCACGAAGAAAAGTCAACTCGCGACGGTTCGACGCGACAATCGATTGTAATATACCGGATAAGCGTGTACCCGGGTCGTTCTCCCAGCGAGGCGTGAAATTGAGGATATCGTATTTGGTTCGGTATTAAAATGCTTGAAATGACGAGAGTTTGTCGGTTACTAATATCTACTAAAAACGAAAATTAAATAACGTAAACCGGAAACTACGAACGAGTAAAAACGTCAAAATATTTAAAAATTAATCCTACGAGTACCAAAATAATTTTCCTAAGTCCTAAATATATAAAAAAAAAAAAAAAAAAAAAAAAAAAAAAAAAAAAAAAAAAAAAAAAATTGGAAAAAAGAAAAATATTTTTTTGACTTTTTAATAATTTTATTAAAATTAAAAACTATTTAAAAGAAAATAATTGATTAAAAATACTAAATGGAAAAACAAAATTCTGAAATTTTTTTTCTAAAATACTTTAAACTTAAATGAAGCTATAAAAAATATAAAAAGTGTCCCAGCTTATTTCAATAAGCTGGGGATAAGCAAACAAGTTCGGATTAGATTAAAAGGGAAAAGAAAAAAAATAAAAGGGTTTTAAATTAAATTTTGTAAGTTAAAACTAATAGACGTTAAGAGTGCAGTGGTTGGGTTGCTTGCTTGTGGATTGACAGACCTGGGTTCAAATCCCAGGCTGGTCAGTTTTTGCAATATATATTTTTTTTTCTTGATTTTCTTTTAAAAGCTCAAAGCAACAAGTGAAGCAAACAAAGTTTAAAAATGAAAATCTTTTTTATACTAAGAGATAAGCTCAGAACAGCTTAATTTTTGGATTAGTTAGAAAGAAAAAAAAGAAATAAGCTATAAGAGCAGCCTATCAGTAACCTATGGATACCAAAATCAAAATCAAACAGATCAGCTATTAAACTACTTCAAACTAATGACCAAAATACCAAAATCAAGCTTAGCTATAAACCACATAAACAATCAGCACATCCAACAAACTTCAAGCCAATAAGAGAACAAGCATCACATAACCAAAAAGGTTCTAAATGTCTGCTGATTCAGCAGGGCAAAACAGAGGTAGATGGCTAGTTGGCAGGCCAATTTAAGCTAAGTAAAGAGCTCAAAAGTCCCAAATAAACACAAACAGATCTATATTACCTAGCAAGCTTCTTAAAAAAAACAAAAATTTAAAACCTTTATCCTACTTTAACTAATCTAAAAGTGATATTTAAAAAGGCTATTGAGGGAAAAACTCAAGAACATGCAGACTGCTATGTAAGCAACTAGGACAAGGTAAATTCAACTTAAA
The DNA here is from genome assembly GCA_021014915.2 of Artemisia tridentata subsp. tridentata. Lineage (NCBI taxonomy): Eukaryota > Viridiplantae > Streptophyta > Magnoliopsida > Asterales > Asteraceae > Artemisia > Artemisia tridentata. Next base: position 130,460,867 of record CP139508.1, read on the forward strand.
ATCTACTACTGAGCATGAACAAAGTAAGACCTACATATTCCAATAACAAGGGTCAATAAGCTATAAATAGCTTATTTGACCAGTGAGCTATTTTCAGACCCTAACTATCCAAAAGGAAAAAAGCAACCTAGTTATACTGTCCTACATGGGCATACCAAATAACTTATCAAACATCAAATGAAGCAGACAAGCAAAATAAAAAAAAAAGAACATAATAAGCAATAAGCAGTTACACTACTTGGATAAAAAGAAGAACTGAAATTGAATATTAAAATTAAAATGAGAGTAAATTACAACTAAAATAAAATTACAAAGTACCTTAAAAAATAAAATGCTAAAATAAACCTAGAACCAAACGGCTCACTACTATCCTATTTATACTAAAAAATATAACAAAACCCTAGTTGAGCTGTGTTTCTTTCGTGTGTGTGTTCCTCTTCGTGCGTTTGTGTTTCTTCCTTGACCCTTGGATCATAACTTGGTCACCACATCTTTAACTCTTGAGCCGTTGATTCTTCTTTTGCCCTCGGATTGCTGAGGTGGAGGGGAGGGGACCAAAGACAAGGTCATGTGATATGTTTGGCTGGTAGTGGTTGTGAAAGGGATGGGGAGATTAGCAGAGGATTAAAGAGGGAAAGAGGGGTTGAAGAAGATAAATTGTGAATTAGGGTTCGATTGGGATTGTTTGATTGGGGATTTGACTGGAAAGAGGGGTTTGACCCCGTTTATTAGTTATTAGAAGGTGGGTGGGTCGGGTTTGGTTAGTGGGTTGGAGTGGGTATGTGGTGATGGGCTGGGTTTTAGTTGTGTGTGGATTGGGCTTGTTGAACTTTTGGATCCGGTTGTTTTAGTTTAGAGTAAATGGGAATTAAACCAAGGACCATGGTTGTAATTTATGAAACCTCAAGGACCATTTCTGCCGAATTTTCAAAGTTAATCAAGGGACCATTTTTGCCAAATAAATATAATCCAAGGGTCATTTTGATATTTCTTGAGCTTGAATCAAATGGCAATGAAAACGACCTTTCCCGCTTTCGGTTTTTGACTCTTTTCCAAAATCCAAGTCGGTTGTTCGTATTTGCCGTTTCAATTTTTGTACTTGAACAACCAAAAAACACAATCCCAAGGTATTTTGTACATTATGTCCATTTGGGTGTTTTGTCGTTTTTGTGGCGTTTTCCCTGGTACTAAAATGATGAGTAAAAGGCCCCATCATCCAATCCCCACTAATTTAAGCAATTGCTAGTCCCTAGCAATCCGATCATATAAAGTAATGAAAGGATTAAAATTACCAAGAATATCCCGTTTTGACTTTATTATAAAATGCAAGTAATTTAAACGAGATAAAACATAAATATCATGCTTGATTTTCAAAAATGGCATCATGGAACGGGAATCACACAAAATGGGTGATTCCGGGGAATTGTAATCGTCATCCTCTTTTTAAACTCCCCAAATAAGTCTAAAACCCTTGTGCAAACATTTTCGTAAAATGCTAACGCTACTTATATTAGCAACCTATGTAAGCCGAGACTTAACTTTTCACTCCCACAATTATTCATAAGTTAGGTGTGTGTGCTTGTTTTCAAAGTTTTGATCGTAAAAATCGACATTTATTAGGGTTAAAAACCGACAATGATTTAGAAATTAGAGATTCAAAGGTGAGATCACTCCATGTAGCGACTTTCTTCTCAGCTTATCCTTAGTAAACTTAGGAGGCTAGGTTTTTACACCCTCGAGAATAGTATCGGAGCTCACGGGATCTTTGAAGTCAACAATTTCTAAATCACCGTCCAACTTTTAGACAATATTGACGAATACTAGTTCAACTTTCGATTTAAATTTAAGAAGAAGCAAGTTTCTCACATTTATTCATAAACAAACATAAACATTTTTTTCATTTTTCATTTTTCATCACTTATTCACTTTTTTTTTTCTCTCACTAACTTTTTACTTGTGTACCCTAAATGACGGAGCTTCACGGTTTAGTTCCAAGACCTTACACCTTCCGGAATAAAGGATCCAAGGGCCGTTACAACGGAGTGTTCCAAGACCTTAACGCCTTTCAGAATTAAGGGTCCAAGGGCCGGTGCAAGAGGGTAGCCAAGACCTAAACGCCTTCCGGAAATAAGGATCCAAGGCCCGATCTCGAATCCGTAGCTTAGAGCACTTATTTATTCATACTTAAAACTTTAACTTTTGCAACTTTCAAGCAACGTCTCACTTTCATTTTGCATTCTTATTATGTTTTTAAGAAAGTATGCTTGTTCCGAAATTTAAATAAAACTTTGTACTAGTATTCTAAATCAAGATTGTATAAAAATTTATTTGCTTAACAAAATCGGTTTTTGCGTTCAAAAGTTTGAAAATAGCACTTATTTAGTCAGATTAGGAGCTCCTGGGAGGAAAAGCCATATATTACTTATATAAGCTCTAAAGAGAACCAACTACTCCACGCTTAGCATTTTCATTTGCACAATTCGTAAAAACTTAGCCTAAACGTTAAGGGTAGCAGCTAGATCAACACTCTAGCAGAGTCGGGATTCCCCTTGTTCTAGCCTAATCAAGTCTAAACTTCCACTAATACCGAAGCATTAATGTATAGCTAATTATTTTTATTGTGCCAAGCACTTCTTTTAGACGAAAAATACAATAAAAAATTTTAAAATTTTTGGTCAAAACGGGGGTGCTAGGGGACTAGAAGGTACAAAATGTGAATTTTTTTTTTTTTTTAAATTTGGGTCAAATTCGCAAGAATTGGGGGGGGGCCCCCCCCCCCCCCCCCCCCCCCCCCCCCCACACTTAGAATTGAATATTGCCCTCAATATTCAAAGTACCGGCCTGAGCCGACACTATAGAACGTAAAAGGGTAAGACTACTACCTAAGTGTGGAAACGAAATCTTGTTTTCACAAAAAGGATTAATAAGATATCCCTGGATAATCATAAACACAAAGATCGGATATTGGGCGGCTGGATTGAAAACAGGCGCATCAATCATCACGATCTACGGGAATCCTGAAAACAAAGGCAAACATACAACCACAAAGCAACAAGTAGAGTAACTCCCCCACACTTAGTGTTAGAAATAAGAAAGAAGATAGAATGATAAGCATGGGTTGCCACCCACGAAGCGCTTGTTTTTGTTGACCGAGTCACGAGCCTGACTCGTCCCCGAATTTAATTGTCCATGGGGAAAGTTTGTGGAAGAGAAAATCTCCATCGGACTTTCATTCAAAATGTTTGGATAAACATTAAAGTACATGAAAGTTCCACTCCGATGAGATATACCCGGCTCTAAATAGTAGAAACTATAAGCGGAGATGCCGGGGTCAAAAACTTTGTCCTCATTTCCGCAAGGAAATGATAGCAAATTCTCAATTTTAATGAACTTCATGAAGAAAAAGAGTTCATCATCAGAATAGAACAGAGGGGAATTACTTTTCTCCAGAATTAAAAGTTCCTCGAATGAGGTAGGTAACTTTAAATTCTCATCGGGAGTCAATTTCATTATAGAATGAGTTTCTCCACCATCGAGTATGCCTGGATTGAACACTTTGTCTTCACAAAAAAAACAAACAGGATACTCGGTGGAAGACTCAACAGAGAAAAGAAAATCACCCTCGGGTGACTGAGGAGATAAGTCATTTGAAACAATCGTAAGTTCCTCAGTCACGGTTTTCATTTTTGGGCTTTTATCTTCAAAGGTTTTATCATCAGAAGCTTTGCCATATAAAATGTTTTTCCATTCATTTTTATCAGCTTCAAAGTCGAAAAGATCGTCATCACTCTGTGAATCACTAAACTCGGTATAAGGGTAGGGATCGAGTGATGGATCACGATATAAAAGATATTCAATTTCTCTCAAATCTGATTCGAAATCAAAGTCATCATCTTCATCCCCCGGTAGGATTGGATCCATGTGAGTGAGTTCATCGGCGAACTCCTCAAGAAGATAATCACTATTAGACATTTTAATTTCCTTCGGAGGGAGAGAAGGTGATGGATCATCATTAAGCAATTTCTCAAGCAAGAGAATATCTCCCTCCAGATCAATGTCAGCATAATCAATTTTCGGTGAAATTGAATCATCCTTAAGATAGGCCTCGATCTCTTCCAAAATGAAATCACTTCCCTCAAACGGAGTGAGAGAAGGGGAAGAGTCGGAAAGAATAGGTTGAGAAAAAGGAGTGGGATTGCCACTCGAGGGATTTTCAGGAAACTTTTGAGCATACTCCTCAACTTATTTGATATCAATTCGGTTTACTGAAAATTTTTCATAGCTAGAGGAGAAGCTTGCAGTTTGGTCCAGATTAAAAGTAACGGCTTCATCATTAACTCGAAGAGTTATTTCTTCAGCATATACATCAATCAAAGCGCGGCCCGTCCTCAAGAAGGATCTCCCTAAGATGAGGGGAACCCGAGGATCGGCATCGAAATCAACCACAACGAAGTCAACTGGGAAATGGAACTTTCCTATTTTGACGATGACATCTTCAGCGATCCCTTTTGTTCGAGTAATTGAACGGTCCGCGAGCTCGAGAGTCATTCGTGTAGGAGTAAGTTCCGGTAGAGAAATCTTTTTCCACACAGAAAGAGGCATGAGATTGATGCTTGCGCCAAGATCGGCCAAGGCTAAGCACTCAATCATTCTTGGGAAATCGCAAGGGATGAGAAATTTGCCGGGGTCTCCTAATTTTTCTGGAAGTTTCTTGAGGATAACCGCTGAGCAATTCTCATTCAGTGGTGTATTTGCTAGTTCAAACAACTTTTCCTTATTGTTCAATAAGTTTTTGAAAGTTGAAGCAAACTTTGGCATATGAAGCAAAGCATCCGCAAAGCTCAAATCGAAATGAAGCTTTTGGAAGAGTTGGAGAAATTTCAACATTTGTTGATTGTTCTTCTCACGGAGCTTTGGATTAGTCGGATAAGGTATCGACTTCTTAAACTTTGGATCACTTTGGACAACCAGAGGTAGGACGTGTGCGGAACTTTGTGGGCTTGAGGAGTGCACCTTGTCCTTTGTCACCTTGGTCGCACGGTCAACTACTTTAGGAGAGGAGGAAGTAGTAGCTTGACCCGTGGGTCCATCATAAGCTAAACCACTTCGGGTGGTTATTGCTTTCAACTCTCCCTTTGGGTTAAGAATTGTATTAGCTGGGAGAATTCCTGAAGTAGAAGCTTGATTAGCTAAATTAGCTTGCTGAAATTCATGGATGAGGGTATCAAACATGTTTTCAATCTTTGTTTGCGATTGATCAATTTTGCTTTTGAGCTCATCACCCTGCTTAATCAAAGAATTTTGAAATTCGATTTTCAAATTTGTGATTTGATTTTGCATGGCCCTCATTTTCACCTCATTTGTCTTAATGTAATTTGCAAGATCATTTGAGGGAGCAATCGGGGCAGGGTAATTAGGAGCTTGATACCCTTGAGTGAAATTGACCCCTTGGGTCGGGTATTGATTAGTAGGGGCTTGATATGGAACATTTTGCCCCCTACTTAGGTTTTGGTTAAACTTGTTTTGATTGTTTGGTTGAGAAAAACTGGGTGGTCCTGCTTGATAGTTAGCACGATAGCTCGGGTCAGATTGAGGACGGTATTGAGTACCTCCTTGGTTGTAAGACCCGGCTACGGCATTGATTTCAAAAGGACGGCCATCGGTGGCGGTACAATTGTAATAAGCATGAGGACCACCACAAGTGACACAACTTTCTTCCACCGCTTTGACTTGAGAGGGTGGAGAAGCTTGTGGGGTAGAAGAAATGGTAGAAGAAGAAGAAAGAATTTTCGGGATGGAGAGAACCAAAGCTTGTACTGTGTCCGTAAGCTTGTCAATTTTAGCATCCGTGCTAGAAGTATTCATCGAATGTGAACAAGGAGGCGAAGCACTCACTTGGGAAACAACCGGCTTGCTTCGTGAAGTGCGAACCTTTGACTTGTTCTCGATGATGGACAAAGCATCACCCGTAGTTCGATTCAATATATAACCACCGGAGGCGGCGTTTAGAGAATCTTGGTCAGTTTGGTTCAATCCATTGTAAAACGTATCAATTTGATGCAACTCAGAAAATCCGTGGTGAGGACATTTGCGAAGCAATTCTTTGAATCGGTCCCACGCTTCACTAAAAGACTCATCAAATTTTTGAGTAAATTTGGTAATTTCATTCTTAAGACTTGTGGTTCTAGAAGGGGGAAAGAATTCATTCACAAATTTCGACACCAAATCTTCCCATGTTAAGATAGAACGAGGGGGTTGTTTTTCAAGCCAAGTCCGGGCTGCCCCCTCGAGAGAGAAAGGAAAGAGAAGCAATTTGATTGCTTCTTGGGGAACATTCCTACATTTGACGGTAGATGAAATTTTGTTAAACCATCGAATGTGGGAATGAGGATCATCCCTCTCGAAACCGTAAAATTGATTCGACGTTACTAAGGATAGTAATGCCGGTTTAAGTTCGAAATTATCGGCAACAATTGGGGGAACAACAATAGCATCTCCATAACCCTCGGTGGGTGCTTGGAGAAGCTCAAGCATGGTGCGATTCTCCGCCATTATGACAATGGGAGGATCGGGATTAGTACGAATCTCGGGTTCGACTAATGAGGTAGCACGTCTACGATTACGTCTTCGCGGAATTGCGTCGAGTTCAAGTAAGGGACTCGATGACGAAGAAGAACGTGTGCGCATGCACCAAGAACATTAGGTTAAGAAGAATATTTTTGGGTTTTTTTGGTTTTTCAATTTTTTTAGATTTTGGATAAAAATATTCACAAGATATATACGAAACTTCACGAGGAAGGTTCTTCAAGTCACTAATTGTCAAACCGTGACGATATTGTCGCAACACACCTCCCCGGAAGCGGCGCCAAAAATTGATAGTCGAAGACAAACGCGTTCACAAGCCAAAACCTCTCACGAAGAAAAGTCAACTCGCGACGGTTCGACGCGACAATCGATTGTAATATACCGGATAAGCATGTACCCGGGTCGTTCTCCCAGCGAGGCGTGAAATTGAGGATATCGTATTCGGTTCGGTATTAAAATGCTTAAAATGACGAGAGTTTGTCGGTTACTAATATCTACTAAAAACGAAAATAAAATAACGTAAACCGGAAACTACGAACGAGTAAAAACGTCAAAATATTTAAAAATTAATCCTACGAGTACCAAAATAATTTTCCTAAGTCCTAAATATAAAAAAAAAAATTGGAAAAAAGAAAAATATTTTTTTGACTTTTTAATAATTTTTTATAAATTAAAAACTATTTAAAAGAAAATAATTGATTAAAAATACTAAATGGAAAAACAAAATTCTGAAATTTTTTATAAAATACTTTAAACTTAAATGAAGCTATGAAAAATATAAAAAGTGTCCCAGCTTATTTCAATAAGCTGGGGATAAGCAAACAAGTTCGGATTAGATTAAAAGGGAAAAGAAAAAAAAATTAAAGGGTTTTAAATTAAATTTTGTAAGTTAAAACTAATAGAAGTTAAGAGTGCAGTGGTTGGGTTGCTTGCTTGTGGACTGACAGACCTGGGTTCAAATCCCAGGCTGGTCAGTTTTTGCAATATATATATTTTTTTTCTTGATTTTCTTTTAAAAGCTCAAAGCAACAAGTGAAGCAAACAAAGTTTAAAAATGAAAATCTTTTTTATACTAAGAGATAAGCTCAGAACAGCTTAATTTTTGGATTAGTTAGAAAGAAAAAAAAGAAATAAGCTATAAGAGCAGCCTATCAGTAACCTATGGATACCAAAATAAAAATCAAACAGATCTGCTATTAAACTACTTCAAACTAATGACCAAAATACCAAAATCAAGCTTAGCTATAAACCACATAAACAATCAGCACATCCAACAAACTTCAAGCCAATAAGAGAACAAGCATCACATAACCAAAAAGGTTCTAAATGTCTGCTGATTCAGCAGGGCAAAACAAAGGTAGATGGCTAGTTTGCAGGCCAATTTAAGCTAAGTAAAGAGCTCAAAAGTCCCAAATAAACACAAACAGATCTATATTACCTAGCAAGCTTCTTAAAAAAAACAAAAATTTAAAACCTCTATCCTACTTTAACTAATCTAAAAGTGATATTTAAAAAGGCTATTGAGGGAAAAACTCAAGAACATGCAGACTGCTATGTAAGCAACTAGGACAAGGTAAATTCAACTTAAAATCTACTACTGAGCATGAACAAAGTAAGACCTAAATATTCCAATAACAAGGGTCAATAAGCTATAAATAGCTTATTTGACCAGTGAGCTATTTTCAGACCCTAACTATCCAAAAGGCAAAAAGCAACCTAGTTATACTGTCCTACATGGGCATACCAAATAACTTATCAAACATCAAATGAAGCAGACAAGCAAAATAAAAAAAAAAGAACATAATAAGCAATAAGCAGTTACACTACTTGGATAAAAAGAAGAACTGAAATTGAATATTAAAATTAAAATGAGAGTAAATTACAACTAAAATAAAATTACAAAGTACCTTAAAAAATAAAATGCTAAAATAAACCTAGAACCAAACGGCTCACTACTATCCTATTTATACTAAAAAATATAACAAAACCCTAGTTGAGCTGTGTTTCTTTCGTGTGTGTGTTCCTCTTCGTGCATTTGTGTTTCTTCCTTGACCCTTGGATCATAACTTGGTCACCACATCTTTAACTCTTGAGCCGTTGATTCTTCTTTTGCCCTCGGATTGCTGAGGTGGAGGGGAGGGGACCAAAGACAAGGTCATGTGATATGTTTGGCTGATAGTGGTGGTGAAAGGGATGGGGAGATTAGCAGAGGATTAAAGAGGGAAAGAGGGGTTGAAGAAGATAAATAGTGAATTAGGGTTCGATTGGGATTGTTTGATTGGGGATTTGACTGGAAAGAGGGGTTTGACCCCGTTTATTAGTTATTAGAAGGTGGGTGGGTCGGGTTTGGTTAGTGGGTTGGAGTGGGTATGTGGTGATGGGCTGGGTTTTAGTTGTGTGTGGATTGGGCTTGTTGAACTTTTGGATCCGGTTGTTTTAGTTTAGAGTAAATGGGAATTAAACCAAGGACCATGGTTGTAATTTATGAAACCTCAAGGACCATTTCTGCCGAATTTTCAAAGTTAATCAAGGGACCATTTTTGCCAAATAAATATAATCCAAGGGTCATTTTGATATTTCTTGAGCTTGAATCAAATCCGCATGAAAAACGACTTTCCCGGCTTCGGTTTTTGACTCTTTTCCAAATCAAGCTCGGTTTTGTTCGTATTTGCCCCGTTTTCAATCCTTTTGTACCTGAAACACAAAAAACACAATCCAAGGATATTTGTAACAATATATGGTCCATTTGGGTGTTTTTGGTCGTTTTTGTGGGAAAGGCCACACATCAAATATTCACCCTAACCTTAATTCATCTGGTATATACGGAGTAATTGATTTTGTTTCAGTGTTGTAATACAATAGAAATGAACCAAGAGATGTAAAATAATAACCAACCTGATTGTTCATTATTACTCGCACAAAGTGAAGTCTTACACAGCATATGATTGTGTTCAAATCATGAACGAAGATATTGAATCTCAGTTATATATTCGGTCAAGGAAAATCGATATAGATCTACACATAAAAAAATATTTCAAAAAAACAAACCTGTTATTGCCTTGGTAGATACCGAATTAAGATGACGTTGAAACCAAGAAAATCGAATTAAACCTATTACAACAATTGATTTTCGATAAGGGCGGCTAGGGTTTTGTAGGTTGAATTAAGGGATTGATAACTTTTATACCTAAAAAATATGTGATAAAGATTTATACGTAATAAATCTGTGAGGAAGTTTAAAACAAATAAAAACTTCTCCTTTTTTTTAGGATGTAGTTGTTGTGTTAAATCCCCTAAATGCCCTTCCATCAATTAAATAATGTAACCTAGAGTTTAAGTTTATTACCTTTATACCACCAACATTTATAGCCATTGATCAAATAATAGATGGCTCAGATCGGTTCTCGCAGTTCTCGACCTTTTTTTGGTTCTGAAAATAACCATACACTATATATATATATATATATATATATATATATATATATATATACTATATATATATATATATATATATATATATATATATATATATTTGCGTTCAAGTGGTGAACACTTTAAAATGGTGAACAATAGGTACCAATAAGAAATTGACAAGTGTCTTTTCATTTAAAGAAAAATATAAATTAATTTTAATGTGTTTGAGGGTATAATGGGTATTTAGGTCCTCCTCATTATTAGCTATGTTAACCCTACAAACTCTCTTTCTTCTACATCACAAATAAATCGTACCTCTTTTTAATCCCACCATTCAAGATCTAAAAATTCTCTCAATCCTCCCCATTCTTAGATCTAAATTTTTTGTCTAACAACATGATAAATTCATTTCCCCTAATTTGTTACACATGTTTAACGACTAACGGTTAGATCTAAAAAACCTCCCGACGGAGCAAGCACTCATCGGAATATTTAACTGGTCCATCTCTCTCATCGTTACATTTTACTGGTCGATTTATTTCATCTCATCTAAAACACATAAACCTTAATTGAAAAATCAAATCTAATATTTTTCTCCCAACCGATCTGATCATCCTTTATCATCAATATATTATGTATTAACTACATCACCAAATATTAAAATATCCAACACACACAAGAACACCTCCATTCTCCCACCTTTTTCTTGGCATATATATTATATATTATGTATTAACTACCTACTTTTGTTTCAGTTCGTATATTTCATCAGTGAGTATAATCAATTTATTACGTTTTCACTTGACCAAAAATGAGAATAGAAAATATGGTAAATCGTGTATGTGACTTGCCGTAATTCAAACGGTTTTTATCGGTTTGGTTCTAACGCCGTTGTCATATTGGAATCTTGTTTTCTTATCGAAATCATAGGTGACATGTTTTATTTATCCCGACATGTATCAAACGAATATGGGTGTAGATTAGTTTTTTTTACCAGTTTGATTGTGTATTTGGCTACTTTTTTATTGTGTCATTTAATTATGAAACTAAATATGTTAAAAGACTTAATTTGTCACTAAAAATGTGTCATAATAATTAGTGCGTCATTACAAACGTATTAAAAAAAAATTGTGTGTCACCACGTATGTGTCAAGGAAATTTGTTTGATAAACATAGTGTGTCACTATAAATGTATCAAAAATATAAGCGTGTCACCGCAAATGTAATAAAAATTTTATTGTGTTTCAAGAAACTTCATGTGTGTCATTAAAAATGTGTCAATAAAAATGTATTAAAAAACAATGTGATGTGTCACTAAAAACGTATAATAAAACTATGTTTCAGTAAAACTACATGTATGTGAATTTAAGTCTTTAAAAAAGTGGGATACACTATGCCATTCTTAACTCATTTAATTACAAGATTGCCATTATCAATTAATTGTTCTACATAAATGCAAATCTCATCTATATAATTGATCCAACGGTTCACAAGTATATTTATTTATTTTTTTTATTTTTTTTTCTCTCTTCATAAAAAAGGTCAGTAATTTTTTTTTTTTATTTTTTTTTTCTCTTCATAAAAAAGGTCAGTAAATTTCAAAATTTAACCTTTTACTTGCACTTTTTAAAAAGAGACACCATTAAATTAGATGACAAATTTTGTGTGTCACTAAAACCATTGTCAATAAAACTCAATTTCCTATAAAATGTAAAACGTATAGATAAGTTCACTATCAAATTAGGACGATAGGAATTTTATCCTTTTCCCTACTAAGTTTTAATATTAAGAAACAGCACACGTAGATTGATTTTGTATCATCTTTCACTGTCATATATTTAAATAGGTCATATTCAAAAGTTAGATTACACGACTCGTTTATGTTTTCAGTTTTTTTTATTATATATGATGTCTTAATGAATTTTAAGCTTATCTTTTAAAATTACAGTCCAAATAACTATTTATTCACAAGTCACACTACTCGTTTATGTTTTCAGAATTTTTTTTTCTAACACAATGATTTTATTTGTTTATTCATGTATACATGAAGTATGAACGCCCATCAAAAATGTATGTTGTGTAAATAATATACTAGTCTGGATCTCTATTGTTGGATTTCAGATCATTTCATATTTAACTGATTGATATTCTTCTCATATTAGTGATATTGTGAGAGTAAATAAAATAATAAGCCCTTTGTTTCAGTTAGTAGTTGTCATGTTAAATTTGAAAAAAACCTTATCCATTATTCTTTTTTGAGTTTTGCTAAAAGCATACTTTTCACCTCACAAAAATACCTTGTTGTGTCCTGTTTTATCTCTTACAAAATATTTAGAATCTTCATTCCATGTAAGTATTAAATAGGTTTCACTATAGTTAACAAAAGTATGAACCTTTTCATTTTATTATGAACCTATTTGTAAACCACAATAGTGGATGCTCTTATATGAGACGTGATCCACACAAAAAAATGATGGAAATTAAAAAGTGTAAAGAGTGATATCCAACGTCCATTTTCGTTCAAACTAATTCTACGGTCAACATTAAAACATATCCCACGATCTCTTTTTTTCATTGAACAGGGGTAGTTTTGTAAAATTAGAGATTATATTTAATTTCCCCCTTAAATTACAAATTGTCATAACTTATAAATGACAAGCGTTTAAAAAAACCAATTTCACCATAACTTCAAGAATTTAATTCTCTTTAAATTGATATGCATTTTGATTTATAAATCGTAACTTTTTTTTCTTTTTTTTTTTCTTTTTTTTTTATTATTTTAAGTGGGTTATGGTTTTTTTTTTTAATTTTCGGCATCTTCGACCCTATTTTTGTCTAACTTAAAGGTTGAATTGCGCAAAACGTAAAGCACAAAAGTTGTAGCTGTTGGCCGTTCTTTACCCATAAATTTGAATCACTTAATTCCGATATGATATAAGCGAGATATCACATATTGAAATGACGTTTTACACATATTTAGTACAAACAAGGTGTTTGATAAAATGTCTAAAAGAGATTGTTATTGATAAACAACGCTAACAAATTTCTTTTATTGTTGAACAACTATTTTTATTGATAAACAACTATTTTTATTGATAATCAACGCATATGACGAGCTAATAATGATAAACGACTATTTTAATTAATAAACAACTATTTTTATTCATTAACTACTATTTTTATTGATGAACAACCTTCTTTATCAATGAATAGCTTTTTTTTTATTGATTAACAAATCGTTTTATTGATGAATAATACTTTTTGTTGATGGGCAACTTTTTTTTATTAATGAACAACAAATATGATGAACAACCTACTTTATTGATGAGGAATGCTTTCTATTTATGAAGAAATTTTTTTTATTGATTAACAACGTCTATAACGAAAAACTCTTTTTATTGATAAATAACATTTTTTATTGATGAATAATTATTTTTACTAATGAACTGATGAAAAAGAGTAACTGATTAACTATACCAACTAATGAATAAATACTAACTGATGAACAATTATTTTTATTGATGAAAAACTCTTTTATATTCATAAATAATATTTTTTATTGATGAACAATTAATTTTATTACTAAAAAAGACTAACTGATGAATTGATAATGAAAAACTATTTTCATTGATAAATAATATTTTTTATTGATGAATAAAAATAAGGGATAATTACTAAAATAGCCCGATTGCCCAAGTGCTAAGAGTATCTGTCCCGCTCACAGAAAATTCCCCCCTTAGCCCAGGGCAACTGATCCGACGGACCACAGGACGCCACGTCATCGACCAAAATACCTCAACAACTGTTGCTACGATGTATAAGGGATGTATTGTATTTTGGGCAACTTTTGAATTTTGGGCAACAAATACATGAACAAAAGGATATTTTGGTCATTTTACGTGCATTAAAATTAGAAACTTGTTATTAACATAAGACCACAACTCGATGGATTCAGATCTAGCTCTCAATCAAAACAAAAATAAATCCCTATCACTCTCACGCATAACAAATCATACACAAACAAAAAAAACACAAACTGCACTCACAAAAAAATCCAAAACAACACACACAACACAAACAAAGTCAAAACCCAGAAAATTTACACACACCAAAACCCAGATCCATCACAGATTTCGATCAGTGGTGGTCGCTTGTTCGGTCTTCTCCTTCGTTTCGTGATTACCAGATTTGCATATACGTCTTTCTATGTTAGCATGTCATAATCGGGTTAAACATGTAAAGTATCTGTTGTATGTGCATAGACTAGCTCCTCCGGTGACGGAAGAAAAAGAGGTGGTCCTGGTGAAGGAAGAGGAGGTGGTTTCGGTTAAGGTTGAAGAACAAGCTGTTGCTGTGGAACAAAAAGATTAAAAGATTGAAGATGATAATAATGATATAATTGATCTTCCAAAAAGTAAGTTTAATCTTTTATCGATTGTTCAAGTAAGTTTAATCTTTTATATCTGTAGTACTATAGTTTTGGTATTTGTTTGTTCAAGTAAATTAAATTTCTACATCATCAGCTATTTATCAAGCTTCCTAATCTGTCCTAAAAGGCACCCAATCAAAAACTAGCTACGATTTATCTATAAAACTGTGTAGAGGTTATAGATAACATTTGACTACTAAACAGTGTAAATATTACACTTTTCTGAAATTGTGTGAACTTTGTCTAGTGGACACTTCTTTTGGAACGGAGGGAGTATCATGTGTTCTGAGTTCGGCTTCTTATAATGTGTTTTGAGCTCACAATTGTATTCAAACACAAACTCGATAAAGTTCAATTTGATCAAGACCGAATCGAGTTCGAGATCGAATTAATCATGAAAACCTTGACACATGCTCTGCTCTACTTCTAGTATTTACAGTTTGCTATTGCATCTTATTATCCTGTAACTACCTTGAAAGTAATATGATAATTGTCATGTCTTGTCTGACAATCTAGGAAATGCTACAGAAGCCTGAAGTGGAAGGCGAACAGCCTGTGACAAAAGAAATGCTACAGAAGCCTGAAGAGGAAGATGTTGTTGGTAACGGGTAGTTGACTTGTACTTGATTTGACTTTTGCAGGACATTATGTTACATGCTCAGTTCTTGGAAAATAACAAGCAATCGGACGGAGATAAGTCTATCATAGTAACTTGCAGTTTCACTCAGGGTTCATGCTCCTTGACTGCATATAAACTTACGCCATCCGGCTATGAATGGGGCCGTGGAAACAAGGATACAAGAAGCAATCCTCAGGGGTATCTTCCAACTCATTATGAGAAGGTCCCAATGCTTCTAAGTGACCGTTTCTTTGGTTTCTATATGGTAAAAAACTCTCTCTAATAGTTAGACTGTTATAGTAAATTACAAAAATGGTCCATATGATTTGCTCTTACGAATATGAGTCTTTAAAAATGTTGTTTGCTTTCATATTTGGTGCCTCGCATTTGACCCTTTAGGGACCGAAAGTGAAAAGTTTTACATACTTGAGGAAGCAATAAAACAACAGTGCTTCTAGAGACCATATCCGTAATTATATTGGCAAGTGACCAGTTCTGGAATTTTGAGCAAACGACATTGACCATTCATCTTATTCAATCGTATTTATTACTTCTAGTATATATAATTACTATATATATAATTTTTCGTTTAAAACGACACCGTTTCTTTTTCGTCATTTAGGTGCAAAGCTTACGTCATTGAGTGGGAGCCCAGTCCAGCCCTTTTGGAGCCCAACCGGCCTTTCCCTTTTTTTTTTTTTTTTTTTTTTTTTTGTCCTTTTTCTAGAGACGCCGCCATTCTTTTTTTTTTATAGTTATCTCTTTTACGTTTCTGGAAATATCGTGAACACCAGAAGAAGAAGTTGCCATCCGTTTCTTTCGTTACTGGGTTTATTTGGTTGTTGTTCGTACGCTTATTATTGCTTTGTTCTTGATGTTTGATTGTTTGGTGAAAACTTCTAATTGAAACTAACCTCAAATTACTTCTGTTTAGGTTTATGTGTCTAGAAACTTCGTGAACAGCAGAAGACGAAATTGGTATCCGTTTCTTTCGTTAGTGCCATTGTTTGATTGTTGTTGCTACGTTTATTATTGCTTTGTTCTTCATGTTTAATTGTTTGGTGGTAACCTCTGATTGAAACTAATCTCAAATTACTTCTCTTTAGGTTTATGTATCTGGAAACATTGTAAACAGCAGAAGAAGAATTTGGTATCGGTTTCTTTCGTTACTGCCTTTACTTGATTGTTGGTGGTACGTTTATTATTGCTTTGCTTTAATGTTTAATTGTTTGATGGTGACCTTTAATTGAAAGTAATCTGAAATTAGGTCTCTTTAGTTTAGTTACATGATTTATCCGTTAACTGCTGTTACTGATATATTCTTTTATATTATGCGTTCGCCAATTTTAGTAGCCGACTTTTTGATATACTTTTAACTTACTTCCAATGTGCGTCCTTGCCATCTATTTTCAGTATTTTATTCATTATTGTTGTTTCTTATACCTTCTTTTTACCTATCATTTTCATCATAATTTATTTTCCATACCTTTTTATCCAGCCAGTGCTACTTCCAATGTGCGTCCTTGCCATGTATCCTTACTTGCTGACCGTTACAACAATATTCAACAAGGTTTGTATGTCGATTTTTGTGTGTGTATGCAGTCCACTAATTTATGTTTATGTTACTGATTTCTTTACTGTTTTTAGTTTCTAATAGTCGCTTTGTTATTTGTTACCAGGTCCCCTGGTTGGGATGGGTAATCTGGAAGTTGATGTGGCTAAATCTATTCGAGGAGCAGATTTCTTAGGTGTTGACCCGCATGGGAGATCATATTATAGCAGCTGTGGTTACGTTTTGGTGTAAGTTCTTTATATTATTTTTACCAGTAAAGTAATTTTTTTTTCTGAATTGGATTGTTTTTTTCTCTTATCAAGAACTTAAGTTAATCACTTGCCTGTACACTTAAGAGCATAATTGTCATTATTTCTTTGCTTAGATCATTGCTCCGCCGCAACGCGGCGGGTCGTGGCCGACCTCGTTGGTAACTAATGTCTGTTATTGATTGTGCGCCCTAGGTTCCTGAGAACGGTCCTTGGAATTACAATTTCATGAGAGTGAAGCATAGAACAGGCGTGATGTACGGAATAAAGCTGGGAACCCCACGAGAATACTATCATGAAGATCACAGACATTCACATTTCTTGGAGTTGATCAATTTGGAAGAAGACGATGTGGCCAATGGAGATTGGGAAGACACATTTTCTTGAACAAAATGCTATCTCAAAATAGTATTAAATATATAAGGCGCAAAGATTGTGTAGATATTTTACGACTCTATGTTCATGGATTATAATATATGGAACCTGTGAATGGCAAGACTTTAACAAATCTTTAAATGTGTGCTAACTATAAGAAAAACTGTGTTATTCATCATTTCTTAGTGTTTGTGGTTTTACATTTGTGTTTATGTGATGAAGTGCTAACCTTGCTGCTAACCTTAGTACTGCTGCTCGGGTATTTTTACTACTGCTTGCGAGTTCTTTGAACTACTGCTCATGGTTATTGGTTTATGCTGTTGAGATATGATGTGGTTTCATGCAAAAAGTCAAATATTCGCATGGTGATTTTGGACTTCGGACAGTGGAAAGCAAGAAAGCAAAACTTGGAGTACACAATATTTATTTGTTTTGTATTTTTTGGGCAACTTTTCCAAAAAATACAAAAGTTGCCCAAAAAATACAAAAGTTATTTGGCAACTTTTGTATTTTTTGGGCAACTTTTCCAAAAAATACAAAAGTTGCCCAACTATACCAGCAGGAACTACATACCTGCCAGCATGAACCAACTATACTAACAGCA
The DNA here is from genome assembly GCA_021014915.2 of Artemisia tridentata subsp. tridentata. Lineage (NCBI taxonomy): Eukaryota > Viridiplantae > Streptophyta > Magnoliopsida > Asterales > Asteraceae > Artemisia > Artemisia tridentata. The sequence continues at coordinate 130,478,714 of CP139508.1, forward strand.
GAAATGAAATAACTTTTGTAATTTTTTGGGCAACTTTTCCAAAAAATACAAAAGTTACTTGGCAACTTTTGTAAATTTTGGGCAACTTTTCCCAAAAATACAAAAGTTGCCCAACTATACCAGCAGGAACTACATACCTGTCAGCATGAACCAACTATACTAACAGCAGAAATGAAATAACTTTTGTAATTTTTTGGGCAACTTTTATATTTTTTGGGCAACTTTTGTATTTTTTTGGCAACTTTTCCAAAAAATACAAAAGTTACTTGGCAACTTTTGAAATTTTTGGGCAACTTTTCCAAAAAATACAAAAGTTGCCCAACTATACCAGCAGGAACCATGCCAGCAGGAACTACATACCTGCCAGCAGGAACCAAGTATACTAACAGCAGAAATGAAATAAGTTCTATTTTAATAATTCATGTGGGTATACAGGTGGGAATATTCATCGGCGTGTTCATAATGTTAGCATCAACCATCAGTGCGTTCAGGAATATAATTGCTGACTCCTCAAGCTACGACTTTTATCAGTAAATTATCAGATTAACTGGTATTGTATTTATGACTACATGTTTAAAACAAGTCGATAATATGTTTCATATTGGAAATGCGTGTTTGTAATAGAAACATAAGGACAAAACTCTCAAGAGGGTTGGATACATATACATGAATCATACTTGTTTGGTCTATAAAGTTATCTGCAGTATCTTGTGGTGTCTGATAAATATTCATGTAATCACATTACGAAACAGTGACTCAGAAACAAAACAAGCAAGCTGTATTTGTATGTATACGAACGCAACATTGTAGTAAATGAATGCATTTGCACTTATTCATGTAGAATTTGAGACAAGAATAACGGCAACAGAGAAATTTTGATTTATGTGGAGTTACAAAGCATGTATCATGTATGGCGATAAAATGCTGCGAAAACGTCACAAGTTGAAGCAAATTGTGTTTCATCATCAATTACCATAAAGATGCAACTGATATAAATATAATCTATTTCTGATGACAGTAGCTTAGTGCTGTTTTTAATCAGTATTTTTTCATTTCTACGAATTCAAGCTTGGTCAAAGTGTCAAAAGTCTAAACAATATCTTTTCTTCACGCACCAACTTCCTATCTTCTGCAACAAAGTAAGTAATGCATATGGTTAGATAGTAGTTAAATCAAGTTAGCACAAGTACTTTCCCATCCTAAGGAAATCATACAAGTTTGACTTTTTGAGGTCAAACCTATGCGTTTTTAAAGGTAAATAATTATAAAAGTTCCGAGTTGAATATCAATATGGTTGTAGGCTTGTAGCATGTGTTTCATAATAAATATCATTATCAAATTATCAAAAAGAAAAACAATAAAAGACCCATATTGATTTGAAGGTGGAAAGTAATGATTTTGACCTCAAAAGTCAAACTTGTAACAAAAGAACTCTTTTTGTTTCTTTCTTAATATGAGGAAGATGATGATCACGTACCATTGTCAGTAGCAAGAATCATGATTCGATTGTAGAGAAAAATGATTGGATTCCAAAAACAATGAAAAGTATTCCACCCGATAACGCAATCTGCACGAAATATTCCAACAATTTATTTCAAACGTACAAACGACTGAACAAGACAATGATCACACAAATCAATAAATTGACTTACAAATATGTCTGATATTTGAGATGCCAAACTCTTCCCACCAAAGACAGCAGCAGTCTGACACAAAGCTTGCCCTCTAACAAAGACACAAATCCGTTAACCAGGTGTACTTAGAGTCAAAGTTATAGTCAGCTATAGACTAAATCAACTTACAAGATCCCTCCAAGAACAACGCCCAATGGGTTCTCAGCTGCAGCCAAACCAATTGTAGCCAACTGAAGAAAGTTGATGTGTTTAGAGTCAAAGTAGAAGTACAGAACGAATGACCAAATTGATTAAATGCAGTTTCTATGATATTACTTTCAAGGTAGTTACAGGATAATAAGATGCAATAGCAAACTGCAAATACTAGAAGTAGAGCAGAGCATGTGTCAAGGTTTTCATGATTAATTCGATCTCGAACTCGATTCGGTCTTGATCAAATTGAACTTTATCGAGTTTGTGTTTGAATACAATTGTGAGCTCAAAACACATTATAACAAGCCGAACTCAGAACACATGATACTCCCTCCGTTCCAAAAGAAGTGTCCACTAGACAAAGTTCACACAATTTCAGAAAAGTGTAATATTTACACTGTTTAGTAGTCAAATGTTATCTATAACCTCTACACAGTTTTATAGATAAATCGTAGCAAGTTTTTGATTGGGTGCCTTTTAGGACAGATTAGGAAGCTTGATAAATAGCTGATGATGTAGAAATTTAATTTAGGACAATCCAAAAATAAAGATGTTGACACTTATTTTGAGACAGAGTGAGTATGAATTATCGTCAAATATTGGTGTACAATTTTATTCGAGCTCAAAATGACCTTGTTTGATCAAAAGTAATTGTAATACATACTTTGAGCTTTCAAAACTAATCATGACGAGCTCAAGCCTGCGTCAACAAGACTAGTGAAGCTATCAAATTGAGTTCTATATTAGGCAAAAACTGCTGAGTCAGGCTAAAGCTCATCTTGTTATGCAGCCCTAACTAAAATCCATAATAAAAGCAACATCAGAGATTATGTTCAAAATTAAATAGTGTACCTCGTCGGTGTGTGTTTCCAAAGTAGAATCTGTAAGCTGAGAATTGGTGGAGCGTGATATTATGTCAGTTAGATATGCAGATAGATTATCAGCTGGTGTAGTAGCAGGATGGGACCCGGTGTTGACCAACTCTTCATTGCCATATTCTATAGGCCGAACTAAAGGAAGATTTGGCATATTGGCCATTACTACTTGAGCAAGTAAATCAGCAGATATACTGCTAATGAGAATTTCTAACATTCCAGCAGATTGTTCACCCTGTGCAACCAACGAACTAAACATAGAAATAAGCTGTTGTACCCGTCCATTGTCTGCATTTACTTTTTGGCTTGAAGAATTCCTAACTACATTGCCCTTTGAGTCCTCATTCAGATTAGGTGTTGGTTTAGCACGCTTTCCAGGTACACCATTATCTTTATTCAAATCGCTAACATCCTGCACTTGAGACCTTTTCCTTATACCAGGAGAATTACTCGCTTCTACTGAGGGTTTTACATCCTGTAAGAGGACCGTCCACTTGTCACTATTCCACATAAATACTTTTGACTGTACACAAGCAAAATGGGTAACTCAAAACAAGCAACTTACTTGTGCCAATTGACGAATTACCCCGAGAAACTTCACGAAGGGCTTCTTCAGCCAACCCACCAGCTTTCATATCTCTAAGTGATCCAACTAGACGATCCCGCCACTATTAAGAGAATATAACATAGTTTAAGGACAGTATGAAAGCCAAAAACACTCCACAATATAAACAGTATTTTCTTGTTGATTTATAATTTCTTAGAATTAAGTTCTTATGCCAAAGAACAACAAACAAGGATAAGCATATATGGGTAGAAACTTGATCTAAGTCCAGTTTTGTAATAAAGGAAATAGTTACTGGAACAGCACCCGGGTGTGTGCATCTCAAGCAGGAAAGGAAAGCATTCTTTAAAGTATGATGCACTCCAGAAACATGACCCGATTTCACAGCAGAACTTGATGGATCCAAACCAAGTAAAACTGGAAGTATGCGCCCATAAAATGCAGGCCTTTTCTTTGCAATTGCTGAAAGACTGTAAAGCATGATTAAGGAATTAGTGAAAGTGTTTTTTAAGAAGCATAAGCAATGGTAAAGAGTACGAAATTTATAGGAAAGACAAATCTGCTCATTCTTGGACTGTTCAACTTCTGGATTTGGGAAGTCGTAAGAAATTTCACATCCCAAAATCATTAGTTGCTTAAAAAGAACAATTTTCTAAGTGGTGTGTGAATATACTGAAAAATATATATTATAAGGAGTTAACTCATTTACAATTATCGCTTTTCAACATAACTGAGTATTTTATAACTACCAAATCACAGTTTGAGACCATGAAACTGATGCAAAAATCCATATCACTCCATCCCTCTTCTCTCCTATATCCGGTTTTCCACAACCTAAAACAATTGACATACTAATACTCTTTCAACTTTTACTTATTAACTCTTTAAAAGTAGAGACAATTACTACAACTTTGTGCGAGCCTATTGAAGCACAGGAGCCATACATGAAAGTTGCACATGTCATGAATCCCAGTTGACTCTGGCCAAATCCAAAAGAATATTGGATGTACTAGTTACAAAGTATAGTTGTAGATATTAATATTGTGCACGTCAAGTTCTACAAAGGAAACCCCATAGCATATGCATATGTGGCCAATACAAATATACCTCTTGATTAACACGATAACCACCATATTGCTGAGTGATTTAACAGCTGGATATCTTAGTTGATCAAGCAACAAACCCATGTTCTGACTGGCTTCAACGGATAGATCACCAACATTAAGTATGGGATGGCCTCCACGAAGCCATGCTATGTTAAATTCATCTGTCAGGCAAGTGTCATACAGATAACATCAATAACCACACACCCACAAAAATAAGATACAACAAAGAATTTATAAGTATACCTGAAGAAGTTTGATCTGCGGGTGGTTCAGAAGAAGCACTAGGATCAGCTGTATATAATAAAGTCACTGATTCCACGAATTTCAGTGCAAGCAACTTTCTCCCATCGCTTCCAGGCTAAAATTACATAGCAACAGAGAATTAGCCTGCATATATCATGCGTAAAGGTTGTGCCAAATCATTGAATTTGTCGGTTACCTGGTATGCCATCGAATATATTTCATCTTTAAGCTTCAACACCCATGCCCATGATGACTCGAGAGAATCATCCACCTCGCTTGAATACAGACCCTGAAAACTAGAGCTATGAGTATCTACAATGCTATATATTTAAAAAATCACACTTGATATGCATGGTCATCGGGGAAAATCAAAGTTTACATGTTTAAGCTCCAACGGGCTACATATTCGAGAAAAAGAAACTGCATTGACATTATCACGACTATTGAATCTTTACTAACTTAATACGGGTCTCAGAGCCTAAAGCTTTAATAAATCAAATTAACAGATAGGATGCGAATGTACCTGAAGTGCAATTTCCGTAAGAGCCCGTCTGAATAAACTGATTCCAGAGGTGATCGCCTGTCTAGCAACTGTAGGTGTACCATCTCTTAGGAGAGTTATCAATAAAGGTACAATATCGGGCAATAATTCTGTATTATTCAACCCAACGTCACCAGCAATCCTACAAATGAGAATCAATAAATGAATCAATCAGCAAGCCCGGTAAATTTTCTAATTTGTAAAGACAAAAACTACATACATTGCACATCACAAAAGCAACTCCACCTATAAATTCTAAGATAAAGTGAGACGGGTATAGGCAGGCCTCATGAGCCAGTATTGTTCTCATTGTTTTTTTTTCTTTTGGGTAAAGGGCGCATGTGTATAAGATGGATGTTTCCATATATATTTATTAGAAGACTAGTTGAGGGTGTTGTAAAGGGCGCATGTGTATAAGATGGATGTTTCCAACAGTTAGGAGTTGTGCGGCCTTGTATCTAATTCAATCATATTTTAGATATCGGGTTGTTCTTCTGAAGGCTCTTCACAAATAATAAAGGTGACTATAAATTAATTGTCTTCATATCATTTTTAGCACAATGATGCATGTTACCCGGCTATTAAAGGTAGTATTGCCAACATTTGTTGCAACATTTTATACTTTTATGGGCACACAAATCCAAACAGATTGTCCCTTGGGACATTTTATAACCCAGCAACCAAATTACCAAACAAATCAACATCAACACACAAATGTTATTAGCGTAGTTTGGTTCCAAAATGACTTGTGCAAACTTAATTCGTGGGGCACTTACACAGACTTTAAATCGCAAACTTACAAACACTCCACAAGCACAAAATAGTTCTAACACGCTCATTTCATGGTTTACGGATGAAATATATCCCAACTTAACTAGTACACAGAAGAGATACTCCTGAGCAATTCTACAACACTAGGGGAGGTAAAATGAGCAGGTTAAGGGGGCTTGATAATGGGCAAGCTTTTACTAGAAGTCCATAAAAGGCCAGGTCAAGTCGACGCGATTTATAAACAATATACTGATCCGATTGGGTTTAAACTCTATATACAACTAATATTAAAAAAATATTTTAGTTAGTTTGTTAAAATATCTAACCATTATTAAGCCCCCATGACCTGCTCAGTTTACCTCCCCTACACAACACGCTTACATAAAGCATATACTTAAAGTTCTCAGCAAATACCTTATATTAGATATCGCAAGATAACTGTCAACTGGAGATCATCAACTTTTATCACTAACACAAGGACATTGTTAATCCAAAAGCTACATGTGTTTCAGTCTATGAGGTCCAACTATCAGATCCATAAAAGTGAAACGTTCAGTTGGACAACCATGTGTTTTGCCAATCGTACTAAATTGATAATAATGTCCATACCTTATCTACAAAGTGAAGATATAGTAAAAACAACTTATTGTTGACAGGTGAAGACGGATCCTTATTCCCACTCAGAATCGAAAAACCCCGCATCCTTCATCTCAGAGTAGTAAGCAGTATCCAAGAGCAAATCTTCCTCCTAATATTAAAATCTCAGAGTAGTAAGCAGTATCCAAGGACATGGTAGTTTACGGCGGCGATGTGAGTGAGTGAAGTGAAGGGTGGTGTTTGGTTTGATTTGATTTTGGTGAGTGAATTGTGGGCGCGGAAATGCTTTTTATTTTGGTCCAGTCCTGGTTTTTAGTAGTATGAGTAATATGTGAAATGACAAAAAAAACCATCTGTACAATATACGGTTGCCCAACAAATAAAAGTTGCCCAAAAAACACTGCTGTACAATACGTGATTATACGAGTTGCCCTGGGCTAAGGGGGGAATTTTTTGAGATCGGGACAGATACTCTTAGCACTTGGGCAATCGGGCTATTTTAGTAATTATCCCTAAAAATAATTGATTAACAACACTAACTAATAAACAAAAACTAGCTGATGAATAAGACTAAATAATGAACAAGACTATCTAATGATGTATCGAGGATTATAAAAAAACTTTTTCTCTCTCCTTTCTGGCGATTTTGGCGAAAGCCCCTAAACCCTAAAATAACAATTTGATCTTCTGCCAATTCTAGGATCAATTGTTGTGCTTCTTTCCTATAATTCCTTTGTTTAATTCTCTTTTCACTTTTCAGTTGATATGCCACTTGAATCCCCCAAATCCCCTGACCCTATTCTTGAAGAGTTTTGTACTCTTACAGGGATGACTTCTGAGGGTTTACATCATAAATCTATTTTGTCTAATGATGATGTTAGTCTTCCCAAGTCTAGGGGAAGACAAAAAGGTGTAAAGAATCGTCCCAAGAGTATTAAGATTATGGTTCAATCGCCTGGATCTGCTTCGGATGGTGCTGGGTCTATCCTTAAAGTCGTTGTGTATGATCTCCTATTGAGGACTGTAAAGGTAAATGTTCTTCTAATCATTTGCCTGTTGATGATTTTCTTACTAAGGTCTTAGATAGGATGGCTTATGATAAGGGTATTGCTTCACAAATGGTATTTAAGGAAGGAGTTAAGGATTCTGTGGCAAAACCTAGTAATTATTTTAAGGGTAGTAGTTACTATTCCATTGATGGTAATGATGGCTCTTTTATTAAGAATCCTATTGAATCTTGTGTTACTGTTTTTGACACTCAGGGGAATGGTTTGGGGAACAAAGGTGATGTTGTGAATGGTAGTGTTGATCCTTGTTTAGTTAGTAAAGGTAATAATGACCTCAATATGGCTGATGTAGAACATGTTGGGGCTGATAGTACTAGGAAAGCTAATAAGGGTATTGGTGACGGTGTTAATGGAGGTTCTACTTTTGTATTTGGTCATGTCAGAGTGGTAAGGGCATTCTTAAGAAACCAACAGTTGGCTTAACTAGTGTTCAATTTGGACCTAGCTTGTTCTATAAGTCTAATTCTACTTGGTCTTCTGGTAGACATGGTGTTAAGAATCTTAAGTCTGATGGTACTGTTAATATAGAGTCTTTTGCTAAGAAAATGAAAAAGGGAGTAGAAGATAGAGAGTTGCAAATGAATTTTACTCCTCAATCTGTTTCTAAGAATAGTGATGGATCAAGACGGATAGCTATTTCTATGGAAGATATTAAGAAGGGTAGCGAGGCTTGTGCTTTGCAACTCTACGGTTATTTTGTTGGTACATCAATGGACTATAGAGTTGTGAATGCAAATTTGAGCAAAATGTGGAGAGTTTATAGCATCTCTGATATTACTAAAACTAGTGCTGGGCTTTACTATTTTAAGTTTAAAAGTGAAGAAGGTATGAAAGCTGTTTTGGAGAGTGGCCCATTGATGGTGAATAATATCCCTATGTTTTTTAATGTTTGGGAACCTGGTATTTGGCTTGAAAAGGTGGAACCTAGTACTATTCCTATTTGGGTCTGTGTGTATGGAATTCCCATAGAACTGTGCAATGGGAATGGTATTGGTAAGATTTTTAGTGGCATTGGTAAGCTTATGCTTATGGATAAGCTGACTAAGGAGAGGTGTTTGAAGAAGTCCGATAAACTTGATTTTTCTAGAGTCCTTCTGGAAGTCTCTGCTGTCGAGGATCTTCCAAGTTCTCTTGAAATTTAATATCCTCAAATTGGTGTGAGGCCTGCTAGGATTGGTAAGTTGGATGTTAAGTACCAATGGAAGCCTCCCCTATGAACTCATTGTAAGTCTTTTGGGCATACTACTGTGTCTTGTAAAGTTAGGCCAAGAACGGAAGAGGAAATTGCTGCTAAGGTCATTATTGATGCATTGAAGACTAAGGAAAGTGTTCCAGTTAAGGGTAATGATGGTTAGCCTGATAATGATGGTTTTGTTGAAGTGGGTAAAAATAATAAGCCTATGGTGAATCAAAGCAATACTAAGTAAAACAATAATGTTAGTTCCACTGTTCCTAACAAGAGTTTCCAGAGTTCTTCTAGAAGGAATTATAGGCAAAACTTTAGTAAACAGGCCCCTTTTCAGCATAATAGGAGTGGTAATTAGAAGTTTCAGGGTGTTGCTGGTAAGTATAAAGCTGGTGGTGTCAGTTCTAATAATTTTTAACGGGGTAAAGCTGGAGTGAAATCTGTTTTGAATAATGGTACTTCTAAAAAGAATGATATGCCTATTTCTTCTAGTGATGCTGGGATTGTTCAGAAGCCTCCTCTTAGTTCTAAATATAATGCCAATTTTAAGCCTAGAGTCCTGGTCAGGGGTTCAGGGTCTGATGGTAAAAGAGAGGAGATCATCTCTGAGAATATTCCTGTTAATAACACTTTCCAAGCCTTTGAAGATCATGATATGGTGGACAAGGATGAGGAATTTCTAGGTGCTGCTGATGAGGAATATAAGAAACTGGTTTGGCCTAAGTTGAAATTGGAGGTTGAAAATGTTTTAAAGTCTGGGGTATATCCTTCTTTGGCAATTAGGGCTGATTGGACTCCTTCTCAGTTGGACTTCTTTTATAAAAACTGTTCAAAGTTTGGTATGGAGCCTTATGTTGAGGATAAAGAGGTGGATTATAAGAATGAGGGAATGGCAAATGTTATGAAGCCTGAGAAGATGGATGAAGGTTGTCCAGATGTAGTGAATGATGGACCCCCTAACAAACCTGTTATTGATGAATCTTAAGGCTTTCTCTTGGAATGTTAGGGGTCTAAATAATGATCCTAGTAAAAAATAGGTCATTGATTTATTAAGTGATGGAAACTTTAGTTTTTTTGGTTTGCTGGAAACTACGGTTAAGAAGAAAAAGCTTAATAAAATTTGTTCTAAGGTTCTTGGAAGATGGGAATGGATGTCTAATGCTTCTGCATGTGTAGGGGGCACTGGTATTATTATTGGGTGGGACCCTATGGCTGTTAGAGTTATGTTGCATAGCCACACCTCCCAATTATTGAATGTTTTCATTGAATCAGTCAATGGCAATCACAAATTTTTTTGCACCTTCATTTATGCCCATGTTAATAGTAGTGGTAGGATTGATCTTTGGAAGGATCTTGTGAAACATTGTCATGCTATTAAGGATTCTCCTTGGGTTTTAATGGGTGATTTCAATATCATCTTGGATCCTAGTGAGAGGTCTATGGGTTCTTCCTCTGTCACTGCTGGTATGGTGGATTTCAGAGAGTGTTTATTCAAAATTGAAGTTAATGACCTGATGATGTCTGGTTTACAGTTTACTTGGAACAAAATCCCAGGTAATCCTCAAGGTTTACTTAAGAAACTAGACAGAGTTATGTGCAATGCGCCTTTTTTGGACAAGTTTCCAAATGCTAATGCTCTGTTCATGCCATTTGTTGTATCTGATCATGCTCCTTCTGTGCTTAATATTCCTAATGTTCCTAATGCAAAACCTAAGCCTTTTAGGTTTGCTAATTTCTTGGCTTCTAAAGATGAGTTTTTGCCTAATGTTAAGTTGGGTTGGGACAACAATATTCTAGGTTATTCTATGTTCTCTGTGACCTCCAAATTGAAGTTATTAAAGAAACCCCTTAGAAAGATGAAATATGCCCAAGGTGACTTATCTGCTAAGGTGGTCAAGCTTAAGAATGAATTGTGTAGAGTGCAGTCTGATATGGTTAAGGATCCCACCAATGCTAAGTTAAGACTTGATGAGATTTCTTTTCTGAATGCTTACAAGGCTGCTGTCAAGGATGAAGAGTGTTTTCTTAAGCAGAGAGCCAAGGTTACTTGGCTGAGTGAGGGTGATTTCAACTCTAAATTCTTCCATAATGTTATAAAGGAGAGAAAAAACAGGAATAGAATTGATAATGTGGAGGATATGGAGAGTAATTTTTACTCTGGTAATGAGGTTAGGGAGCAGTTTGTTAAGCATTTTGAGGGTATTTTGGGAAGGAGGGTTGATGTGTTGCCTTTTTCTGATCCATCTAATTTGTTTTTCAATAAATTGTCTCCTGTGGATGCTATTTGTATGGTGAAGCCTGTTTCCAAGGATGAAATTAAAGATGCTTTGTTCAATATGGAGGATGATAAGGCTCCTGGGCATGATGGCTTCTCATCTAAGTTTTTCAAGTCCTCTTGGTCTATTGTGGGAGTTGAATTCACTAAGGCTATTCATGATTTCTTCTCTAATGGTAAGTTATTAAAGGAAATTAATGCAACTGTTATTGCTTTGGTTCCTAAAGTCAAAACTCCCCAAAAGGTTTATGAGTTTAGGCCAATTTCCTGCTGCAATGTTATATATAAGTGTATTAGTAAGATTATTGCTAATAGGCTTAAAGGTGTTCTTAATTCCCTTGTTAGTAATTGCCAGAGTGCTTTTTTCCCTTCTAGACAGATAAGTGATAATATCATGTTAACTCAAGAGTTGATGTGGAATTACCATAGGAGGAGTGGCCCATCAAAAGTTGCCTTTAAGATTGATATTAATAAGGCATATGATACTGTTGATTGGGGATTCTTAAGACAATGCCTTATTCACTTTAGATTTCCTTTGTAGATGATTGATTGGATCGTGAGTTGTATGACTACTCTTTATTTTACTGTTAGTATAAATGGTGATCATCTTGGATAGTTTAAGGGTATGAGAGGTCTAAGACAAGGAGATCCTCTGTCTCCTTATCTTTTCACCTTGGTCATGGAAGTTTTGTCATTAATGATTAATTGAAAGATTGAGTCTAATTATGGTTTCAAGTATCATTAGAGATGTAGTAAGGCTAAGCTCACTCACTTACGCTTTGCCGATGATCTTATGATCTTTTCAAATGGTGATGTGAACTCTGTGCCTATTTTAAAGTCTGCTCTTGAAGAGTTCAGTGGAGTCTCTGGTCTTATACCTAGCATGGAGAAGAGTCTTATGTATTTTGGAAATGTCCCTGCCCAATCAAGAGCTACTATTCTTAGGATTATGCCATTCACAGTTGGATCTCTTCCTACCAGGTATTTAGGGGTTCCATTGCTTTCTTCTAGACTGTTTAAGAAGCATTGTGATCCCTTGATTGATAAGGTTAAGAATAGGTTACCTGATTGGAAGAATAAAAGCCTGTCATTTGCAGGCAGGCTGCAACTTCTCAAGTCTGTTATTGGATCTATTCAAGTCTTTTGGTCTTCTGTGTTCATCATGCCAGTTTCTGTGTCTAACGAAATTGAGAAATTAATGAGGGGTTTTATATGGTCTCAAGGTGTATTGCAAAGATGGAAAGCTAAAGTTAAACGGGAGGAGCTTTGTGGTTTGAAGGTACAAGGGAGCTTGGGATCAAATCGCTGCATACTTGGAATGTGGCCCTTATGTCTAAACATGTCTGGAATATAGTTTCTAAGAAAGATTCATTGTGGGTGAAATGGGTTAATTCTTATAGGATTTCTGATAGGAGGTCTTGTGATAGAAATTTTTGGGATGTCCCTATTCCTTCTGATGTTTGTTGGGAATGGAGGAAAATCTTGTAGTGTAGACACAGTTTGAGAGATCATGTGGTGATTAGGATAGGTGATGGATGTCATAATTCATTGTGGTTTGATAACTGGTGCTTCCTTGGGCCTTTGTGTCACTTTATATCTAAAAAGGGACATTTTTTAAGCTGGTTTATCCCTCAACTGTAAGGTTGCAAAGCTGGTTGAGAAAGGAGCTTGGAAATGGCAATCTTTTTTAACTGATAAGTTTCATTTCCTTATCTTTCTTCCTCCTCATCCTCTTATATTTAATGATAGGAAAGATTTGGTTTGTTGGAAATCTAACTCTAACATTATTGGCCCTTCTCTGTTAAAGTTGTGTGGTATGATCTTATTCTTGCTAAACCTGTGGTGCCTTGGTATAAGGTGGTTTGGTTTAGTCAAAATATCCCAAGATATTCTTCTATTCTATGGCTTGCTGTTAAAAAGAAGTTGACAACCCAGGATAGATTGGCTTTTTATGGGTTAATGTGGATAACCTTATATGTCCACTATGTAATAAGGTTCAGGATGATCATAACCATTTGTTTTTTGGTTGTGATTTTTCTTCTAAAGTTTGGTGTCATTTTAAGAACCTTATTACCTTTACCATGTGATTGATTATGTTATTTCCAAGCCTGTGAATAAGTCTATTTGGAGTATAATTCAGAGCCTTGTTATTGGGGATGTTGTGTACTTTATTTGGCAAGAAAGAAACCTAAGGTATTTTCAAGGTAAAGTTAGAAGTCTTGATGGTGTTTGCAATATTATTAAGGAAACTGTGAGGTTAAGGTTGTTCAGTTTGAAGGTCAAAAGGTCTAAACAATCTTTGGAAGCGGCAAATATTTGGAAATTTCATGTATAGGAGAGTGATTTGGTTAACTCTTCTACTATTCCTGGATGATAGTTCTTTTAGGTTGCAAGATCATGGTTTAGGTTTAGTGAATTGGATTTTTGTTGGTTATTTCAGAGTTTTTTGGAGGGTTTATTGGTGTCTGGAAGTTGTTGTCTTCCTATACCTTTAAGACGTCTTTTTTGTTTTGTTGATTATAGGATATTTGAATTGCTGGGTGTTGGTTTGGGTGCTGATGGAGTGGTCTGTGGATTTGATTTATAGTTATTTGGTTTCCTATGATTTCTGGATTGTGCTTGCTTATCCACTGCGGTGTAAGCCTAGCTTAGATGACACTTGGATTAGCTTGTACTTAGAGACTTTTTGTCTTACTGACTTTTCAATATGGTGTGTGCCTAGCATAGATGATATTTGGAAAATTTGGCTAAGCTTTGGGTCTCTATCTATTGGACTTGTTTGGGCTGTTTTGGAAGATTGGATGTTTTGTTGCAGTATAGATATTATCTATATTAAGGGTGATTCTGGTTATCTCCTTAGGATGAAGTATGGTGTCTCTCTGGTTTTTTGCTGCTTGTGGGATACCTTTGGTAATTTTGATTGCTGTGTTTTGGTTAGAACGTTTTGGTGAAACATTAAGAGGTTTGTGCTTCTGGAGTACAAGGGGTGTTTAGTAGGATTTTTTGTTACTTGGACTACTCTCTCTACTCCTCTATTTGGGCTTGAAGGTTTTATGGGCTTCTATGATATAAAGGTGGTCTCATTTCTCATTTGGTGTGATGGCCTTTTGGTGTTGAAATTTTTTGGGCTCATTTGGAGACAGATGGGTTTCATTCTTCATTAGGCCCATTTGTTCTCATTGTTTGAAGATTTGAAGGCCAATATCCTTATATTGGTAGGAGTCCTAAGTGTTAGTTGTACTCTTTTTCCTTGCCCGTGGTTTTTCCCTCTGAGTTTTACTAGGGAAGATTTTTTAAGGAGACAATCCCGTTTAGTGAAATGATCCATTATGCACTCTATTGATATGGATGTGGATTCGAAGATGAAGAATATTGTCATATTTTGGTTTTACTTCTTTATTAGTAGTCATGTGTTTTGTAATAAGTCTAGGTGTAGTAGACGTTTATCATTACTTATGTTGTTCCCGAAGCATGTTTTGGGAATGTCTTGGTACATTAGCTACTATGGGTGTATCCATAGTTAGTTCTCTTTGTATAGTTTTTTGTTGATTAATATATTTGTCGGGGAATTGTCCATTTTTCCCAAAAAAAAGACTAACTGATGAACCCATGATGAAAAACTCTTTTTATTGATGAATAACATTTTTTATTGATGAACAAGACTAAGTAATGAACAAGATTAACTGATGAACAAAGACTAACATGAATCAGACTAACTATTGAATTGATGATGAAAAACTCTTTCTATTGATGAATAACATATTTTATCGATGAACAAAACTAACTGATAAACTGCTGATGAAAAACTCTGTTTATTGATGAATAACATTTTTTACTGATAAATAAGACTAACTGATGAACATTATGATTTTTTTTAGAAAACTGATGAACAACGTGATTTTTTTTTAAGAAAACTGGTGAACTGAAGAACAACATGATCTAACTGATGAACATTGTGATGTACAATTCTTTTTATTGATAACAACACTTTTTATTGATGTGGAACACTTTTTATTGATAAACAACATTTTTTATTGATGAACATTACGTATGATGAACAACACTTTTTATTTATGAGCAAATCTGTTTTATCGATGAACAACTTTGATGATGAACAACCTAACTAAAAAACAATGTTATTCAACAACAACAACAACAAACCCAATCCCGTCGGGGCAGGGTATGGGGGAGGTAGAATGTAGACAGATCCTACCCCTACCCCAGGATAAACCCGGGATTAGAGAGACTGCTTCCAATGAGACCTCCGGCAAGTGCAGGTGTATGGGTGAGAGAGCAAAGAAAGGAGAGCAAAAGTGATAGAGAACAACAAGCAAAAAGCAGGCAACAGAAAACGGGCAAAAGAAAGCAGGCAAACATGCAAACTGAGTAGAAACAAAACAAGGGACCCGAAGAAAGGCAAAGAGGCAAGGGGGCACGGACAAAAGCACAAGCAAAGAAGCACAAAAGCAGAAAAGCAAACAAAACGCAAACAATACAAAGAACCAAAGCACCAAGAAAAGCAGGCAAACCTAAGAGAGCAACACAAAGCAAAGCATGGCAACGCACAGGGCCTAAGGCTAAGGCAAAGTAAAAACGGGGCACAAAAAACCAAAACATATTGGGCAAGGCAACAAGGAGACGCCTAAAAAGCCTAATGCCAAAACTACCTAAAGCCATGAAACACCTAGCCTGAGCTACCCATAGAACCTAATTCTATCACTCATCGCCTTCCTATCTGAGGTCATGTCCTCGGAAAAGAGGAGCTCCTTCATGTCGAGCTTAAGTCTATCCTCCCACCTGAGTTTGGGACTACCCTTCCTTCTCACACCATCTACTACTAGCGCTTTGGCTCTTCTTACTAGCGCTGATTGTGGCCTCCTCCTGACATAACCGAACCACCTCAACCTTCCTTCTCTCATCTTCGAAATAATAGTCTCGACCTCAAGTTTTGCACTGAAAACTCCGTTCGGAATCATGTCAAGCATGGTCTTACCACAAGTCCACCTTAGCATTCTCAGTTCCGCCACCTCGACCCTGTTAGCATGGGCCTTGGAGATAGGCCAACACTCAGACCCGTACAACATAGCCGGTCTAATCGCCACCATATAAAATTTTCTCTTTAGCTTTAAGGGGACGTTTTTATTATAGAGGACTCCCAACGCCGCCCTCCATCTCGCCCAACCAGCTCTAATCCGGTGGGTCACGTCCTCATCTATCCTCCCTGATTTGTGAATCATCGATCCCAGATATCTAAAACATTAAAAGACATTGTGATTTATTTTTATTTTTATTGATGAACAAGAATAACTGATTAACTGATGAACAAGAGTAACTTATGAACAAGACTAACTGAAGAACAAGACTAATTAACTGATGAATAAGAATAACTGATGAATAAAACTAAATGATAAACATGACTGATGAATAAGACTAACTAATGAACAAGTCTAACTGATGAACAAGATTAATGAACAAGACTGATTAACTGATGAACATTATTAAAATTAACTAGGCGATTTTCTCTCCCTCCCCTAGGCAATTCTGGTGAAAAATAACAAACCCTAAATCGATTTTCAACCCTTTCGATCTAACACTAACCTATCACCAATCCTGTTATGGAGTATGATTAAACACTAGTGATTGATCATGGCTTAGTATGAGTTTCGTTGTTAGGTCAAGTCTTTAGAGCGTTAGAGTTTAGGTTGATTCTAGGGTTTCTTTTCTGATAATCGTTTGGGGCTTTCAAATGCATTAATTACATTAATTTCGTCCATTCTTATTTGTGAATTGAAGTTAGGGTTTGTACTTCTAGGGTTTTGCATGTGCTTTTTATTTGCTGGTTTTATTTCATTGTGAGATGATTGATGATACAGGAGAGGTATACATTAATTCTTTACTGAGTTCGTTTAATGCTACAATAAAGATTATGGAATGGAGGAGTTCACAGAATAGTGATTATAACATGGTGCATGAATCAACTAGGTTTTGTAACGACACCTTCTTTTTCAAACATTGTAAAGTCTGACAAGTCACAAATACAACCTAAGGTTAACTTCAGGAAAGTGGAGCCTAATAGTTCGACTGATGGGAAATAGGAAGCTATGGTTCCGGTGTCTTCGGTGATGGAGGTCAATGAAAGACTCAGTAATTCGATATATGGGTATTTTATTGGAAAAAGTATCACGTTCCCGGTGGTGGAAAACTATGTGTTCAATGCTTGGGGAAAATTTGGAATCCAATAACTGATGATGAATGCAAACGATTTTTACTTTTTCAAATTCTCATCTAAGAAAGGGGTTGATGACGTTTTATAGAATGGCCCGTAGATGATTCGTACCGTTCCAATCATCTTGAACAAATGGACTCCATCGTCTAGTCTATCAAAAGAGAACCATACACGAGTGCCTGAGTGAGTGAAAATGCACGACGTTCCTTTGGCAGTTTTTATTGCTGATGGCCTAAGTGTGATTGCATCCAAGATAGGCGACGTATACTTGTACTATGTGTAATGAGTCTTGGGGTAGAAGTTCTTATGCCCGAGCCATGCTTGAAATTGAAGCTAATGTGGAACTTAAAGAATTAGTTATAGTGTCTATTCCAGACTTAGAAGGATAAGGGTATACATGTGAATAGGTAGAGATTGAGTATGAATGGAAGCCACCCCATTGTCTAACTCGCAAGCTGTTTTGTCACTCAACTGAGATGTGACCTCTTGGTGTGAAAGATACTCCTAAGAAGGATATTGAGGTCCAGGATGAAGGGTTTCAAGTGGTTAAAGGGCGAAATAAGGGCAGTAAGAAAATTGATAGAAATTTCGTTGTGAAACCTAATACTAATCTTATATATAAACAGGTGCCTAATTATAATAGGCGAGGTACTTGGCAGCATAAACTGGAGGATATAACACAAACTTCAAATACATTTTCTGTGTTGGCTATTGAGAGCTCTAATGGTATGAATGGGGAGAAGGATGGTTATACTTTTGGTAGTATGAAACAAGGGGTAATGGGATTGCAAGAAGAGTCCGATGATGATGATGATGTCGAGAATGTCTATGATGAAACTACTCATCATGTGGCTAGTTCAAAATCGAATGGGGCAAGCACTCCCAATGTCGTTGTTTCCGATGTATAGCATCGCCTCTTGGAACATAAAAGGTTTGAACCACACCCTTAAACAAATAGAGGTTCGACAGGTGATTGATGACAACAGGTTAAATGTGTGTGCGATTTTGGAATCCCATGTTGACATTGGAAAACTGGATAGTGTGTGTAATAATGTTTGTGTTCAGTGAAAATGGGCATCGAATGGTAGGTGTTGCACGAAGGGAGCATAATCCTAGGTTGGAATGATGATGTTGTGGATGTACTGGTCTTGGCGTGCACTAGCCGAGCTATTCATACACAGATTATGCTTAAAGCTGATGGTAAAGCCTTATTTTGTACCTTTGTTTATGTATCGAACTCATACGAGACTCGAAGCGACTTGTGGCATAGCCTTGAAATGCATAAGCAGTTTGTGAACGCGAGACCTTGGGTTATCATAGGGGATTTTAATGCCGCATTATTCCTTGAATACATGTTTCATTGTTCGAAAGACATTAACATCTCTATGCGTTATTTCAATGATTATGTTAATTATATTGAAATTTCGGATGTTAATAGCACGGCTTTACATTATACATGGAATCAAAATCCGAAAGGAGAAACTGGAATATTGAAGAAGATTGATATAGTTATGTCAAATATCAGTTTCAATAATGAGTACCCGGGTTCTTATGCGATTCTCCAACCATATCGCATTTATGACCACTCCCTGGCTGTGTTAAAAGTCCAAAAGCTATCCAAGGATAAACCTAAACCTTTTAAGTTTTTTTTAAACTTACTTGTTTACAAACCTGAGTTCTTACAGGTGGTTTCGAATTTTTGGAAAATGGAGATTAATAGCTATAACATGTTTAAGCTTGTGAAGAAGATGAGATCGTTGAAGAAGTCGTTACGCAAGCTGCTTCATTCACACGGGAATATTCATAATAGAGTCCTTGAGCTCCATCATGAACTAGAATAGGTTCAATTGGCGCTAGACAAAGATCCTTTGTCTATATGTCTTCTTGAAGAATAGGCAGCTTATTTAACGGATTTCACTCAAGCATCTTTGGACAAGGAACGTTTTTTGAAACAAAAATCTAAAGTTGATTGTCTTCGCGAGGGGGATACTAATTCTGCGTATTTCCACTGTTTGGTGAAGGCTCGAGTTAGCAGGAGCATAATTGATTGCATTACAAGTCATGATAATGTTATTTACGAAGGCAAATTGGTTCCAAATGTTTTTGTACGACATTATACTCAATTTATAGGTGCTGAAACTGGAGTCTATCCTCTTAACCATAAGGGGCTGTTCATGAAACGTTTGAGTTGCACAAAAGCTTGTGACATGGTTCGTGAAGTGTCGGATGCTGAAATCCGAATCGCAGTTTTCGCTATAGGTAATGATAAAGCTCCGGGCCCGATGGCTACACCTCGGTTTTTTTTTAAGAAGAGTTGGGATATCGTTGGTGAGGACGTTTGTAAGGCGGTTAAGGATTTCTTCGCGAATAGTAAACTATTGCAGGAGATTAATCATATAATTATTGCATTGCTTCCTAAGGTACCCACTACTAATCGAGTAATTGATTACCGCCCTATTTCGTGTTGTAATGTAATTTATAAATGCAAAAGCAAAATTATTACTAAACGAATTAAAGATGGTTTGGACGATATTGTAAGTGATAATCAATCGACGTTTGTTCTGGGAAGATCCATCTCAGACAATATCTTACTCACTCAAGTGTTAATGCATAACTATCATTTGAACCTTGGTCCCCCTAGATGTGCTTTCAAAATAGATATTCAAAAGGCATACGACACGGTTAATTTGAAATTTATGGAATACATATTGGTGGCGTTTGGTTTTCATCCGTATATAGTAATGTGGATTATGGCGTGTGTCGCTAGTACGTCATTTTCCATAAACATTAACAGTGATTTGCATGGTTATTTCAAAGGGAAACGAGGTCTTCGTCAAGGAGATCATGTGTCCCCATATCTTTTTACTTTAGTAATGGAGATTCTTACTCTTATTCTGAAACGAAAGGTTCGGGAGATTGGCGAGTTCACGTATCATAATAAATGTGGTAAGCAAAAAATTATAAATATTTATTTTGTTGTCGATCTAATTATGTTTGCTTGTGGTGATGTGAATTCTGCTAGGGTGTTAATGGAGGCGTTGGATGCATTTAAAGAGGTGTCGTGTCTCGTGCCTAGTATACCCAAAAGTACTATCTTCATTTGTAATGTCCCTGATCATGTAAAGAACTCTATATTCAAGCCCATGCCATTTGAACGAGGTACATTGCCTGTCAAGTATTTGGGTGTTCCTCTCATTTCTTCTAGACTCCTTTACAAGGATTGTAAAATCCTCATTGAACGAGTCTGAAAAAGGATTACAGATTGGAATAACAAATGGTTATTGTTTGCAGGACGACTGCAACTTGTTCGATCCGTTTTGTCATCTATGCATCTTTATTAGGCGTTCGTGTTCATTCTCCCGGCAGGTATCATACACGACATTGAAGAATTGATGTGCGGTTTCTTATGGTGTCAAAGAAACATGAAACGAGGTAAGGCAAAAGTTTCTTGGGAGGATGTGTGTCTTCCAAAGTATGAAGGTGGGCTTGGAGTGCGAGAGTTAGAAAGTGTTAATATAGTGTTAATGACATCGCATATTTGGAAGCTTATAACACGCAAGGAGTCCATGTGGGTTCGATGGATTCATGCATACAAATTGAAAAATCGTAGTTTTTGGGACGTTAGCCTTATATCAAATGTGACTTGGGGTTGGCGTAAGCTATTGCAAATTCGTAACATTGTTCGTCACCATATTTGGTACAAGATAGGTAATGGTGAGAAAGCATCAGTGTGGTTTGACACATGGGAAGTTCTATGCCCATTGATGGATCACGTGTCATATAGAGCCATAAATAATGCCGAGTTTGATCGTCAAGAAATAGTGGCAGCCGTGATTTCTGATGGTTCATGGACGTGACCCCATTCATGGTTTAGTTCATTTCCTGTTTTAAATCAGGTTAGTTTCCCAACTTTGCATAATGATCAGAGTCATAGTTACAATGGAAGCTTCATGATGGCACTTTATCATATTTTTCTGTCCGAAATGCATGGAATTCTGTATGTGCTCGTGGCAATGAAGTTGAGTGGTCCAACTTAGTTTGGTCGTCTTATAGTATCCCAAGACATGTTATACACATGTGGTTAGTTATGAGGAAAAGGTTATTGACACAAGATCGAATGAGGCAATGGGATGTCAGTAGTAATATAGACTTAAACCTGCTTCTATGTCCGCTATGCAAAGTACAACCCGATTCTCATGATCATCTTTTCTTCGAGTGTGGTTATTCATTAAAATTTGGAACAAAGTATTGAACAAGGCTGAAATAAGCTTCGTTTCGTCTAAATGGTGCGACATTGTTGACTGGTTACTTCCTATTTCACATAGGAATAACGTTACTCTTATTGTTGGTCGTCTAATCGTAGATGCTTCTTCTAATTTCATATGGCAAGAATGCAACAACAGAGTTCATGGAAAAGGCGAAAGAAAACCGGAGCAGTTGTCTAAGCTTGTGGCTGATATTGTGAGGCTAAAGATTGCATCAATTAGGTTCAAGAAGAAGCCTCGTGTTGAACAATTATATAGGACGTGGAAGATTTCGTGTATTATATCATATGGAGGCTGATTAGCTAGTATCTAGAGGTCCTTGTGTGTATTGCTTATCTTGTGTAGGCCTGTAGGTCGTAGTTCGGTTTTGGTTGTTATGTTTTATTTTTGCACAAAGCATATAGAGTGTCTTTTTAGGTTTTTCTTAGGGTGGCTCACTCATACTTTATTGTTTTTATACGATTCAAAAACCTGAGTAACCTAAGATCTATAATTTCTTTGTTTTACAATTTTTCTAATTCGAATTTAATATTGGTAAACTTTTTGGTAAAAAAATGCAATAAAACACAATACGTACATTTTTTTTTTTTACAAAATTAACAATTAAAAAAATTATTTTTTAATCTTACATTAATAAAATGATCAATGATGCGTTGTGGTACAAAATTAGTGCATTTAATGCAAATTTAACACTAAAAATCTGGGTTATAATATCATCAAACACCTTGTGTGCAACAAATATGACTAAAATGTCATCTTTAACGTGTGATATCTCACTCGTATCGGATTTGAGTGATTCAAAAACCTGTGTAAATAGTGAACCAAAATCTATAACTTTCATATTAAGGTAAAAAAAAAAAAGGGTAAAAAAATAAACATAAAAATATAAAAAAATCAATACTCATTTGATATGTAAAAAAAAAAAAGTTTCAAAATATTTAACCAAATTTATACCAATTAAAGAGAATTAAATTTTAGAAATTAAGGTGAAATCGGTTTTTTCTAAAAGTTTGTCGTTTAAGTGTTATTTGTGTTTGAAGTTCGAGGGTGAAAAGTAAAAAACGAGTAAAATGACCATTTTACCCTGACAGGATTTTTTTGGGTATGTTTGGTGCTGAGCGTTGTGAGCTTTTTGGAGCGGTGAGCAATGGGCATTTTGAATTTTAGTAGTCGTTCGGTAAAAGAGCGGTGAGCTTTGACTAATTTTTAGGAAGACTAATTTTTCAATGTTTTTTTAAGAAGTGGTGAAGTGTGACTACTGCTAACAAATCAAAGCTCAATGCAACTATTAGACCAAGAGTAGTGTTGTTGTAATTTTTTGTGTGAGTTGGGGCATCTCTTGACAAGTTTCATGTGTGTCATATGGGCCTTTTTTTAAAATTTGGGAGTAATGGTTGGGGCATTGAATGGTACCAACATCATCATTACTTTTTTTTTTTTTTTTTTTTTATTTAAAATAACAATTAAATTCACACATTAAAATAAAACAACAATTAAAATCATACATTAAAATAAAACAAGAATTAAAAACTTAAATAAAACAACAATTAAAAACATAAAGATTAACGGGTTCGGTTATTCCATATTTTTCTTTGATTTTCTCTATTTTCATCAACATCAAGTCTCGTATCAAACCGGGTTCGGTTGGTATCGGTTTTGACAAGTACTCAATATCTTCGGTTAGTTGACGATCCTCCTCCAAATTGATCATCTTGTTTCGTGCTTCAATCTTCGCCGCTAATTCTTCCTTTTTTTTCTCTAAACGTTGTCGGCTTAATTCGTATATATCATCAATTCGGGTTCTCACACCCTTGAATTCTTCTTCCATAACATCCCTATTCATTGGTCGTTTGTCTCTAGCCTTATTCCTACCCATTGGTCGGGTCATGTCTTCGAAAACATCAACATCATCTTCTTTATTTAAATCAAAGTTGACATGTGCGTCCAACGATTGGCTCTCGTCGACGGTTGACGAAGATGTTTTGGATCTTTTCGCACGCCTTTGATGGCCATCGCTTACCGGTTTCCATTTTGGGGATTCCCTTAAAAATTTCCAACTCGGGAAATAGTTAGTAAAGTTACCTTCGGTCTCTTGGAACTCAAGCAAAGCTTCTTGTTGCACTTGAACATCATCACCCCCGCTCGGGCGGCCACGTTTAACGCGAATGTAAATTGCGTTGTATGCCGAACACTTTTGGTTAACGTCCCTCCATTTAGACGTTAAACAATCTCTCGTTCGTTCATCCTCGGGCCTCGCACGTCTCTTGACAAACTGTTGATGAACACGTAACCAAAAAGTCCCGCCTACTTGAAAATTCGCTACATCGGGATCTTCGGATATCGCGATGAACGAAGACGTTAAGGCCTCAAGTTCATCGGCCAACCACTTCTTTTGTGTTACTTTTTTAACCGGTTCTTCAACGCCACCTTCATCACCACCACCTCGGCCACCACCTCGGCCTCGGCCACTACCTCGGCCTCGGCCACCCCGAGGTTTTTTCTTGTGAGATCGTTTTGATGACCCGCACGCTTCTTGTTGAGAAGGTTGTATTGGTGAAGGTTATGTCGGTTAATGTTGTGTTGGTGAAAGTTGTGTTGGTGAAACAACATCATCTTGCGAATTTCCAAATGACATAAAATTTTGGTACATCATATTTGGGTTTTGATTCGGGTAAGGCAAGTGCGTCATGTAGCCGAAAAGTTGGTTGTTATTGAGCTCTTGGTCGTTTTGTTGCTTGGGGGTTCTTCGTGGAGGTTGATACGGTGGGTTTCGGTTTGAGCCAAAAGCGGGAATGTTAAAATGATTGGGATTCATTGTGATTTTGTTGTGTAAATGAAGAAATAAGTTGAAAGAAAGTGTAAAAAAATGGAGATAAAATTGTTATATTTATAGGTAAATGTAAAACAATTATAGGTAAAATAAAAGAATTAAATGATTAATTAAATCAAATATACCCGTTAAAGTCACCTTCAACGGCTATATTTATGATAAATAATAAATCAACGCCCGTTGTTCAATCAACGGGCGTTGATTTTTTTTGTTTTCAACGGGATTCAACGGTCCAAGGGGGCGGTCCAACGCCCGTTGAATGGGCAACTAACTCATATTCAACGCCCACTACTCTTGGTCTTAACAAACACACCATTGAATAAAAAAGATGAAAGAGATGTGTCAAATGATGGATGGCTTTTACCCTTTTTATTTTTTGATAGCATTGTATTAGGCCAATGCTAATAACAACTATAAATATTGTAGTCACCTTCTGCCACATCATTGCTACATCAGCTTTCTCCCTTCAAGACTGCACTCAACCACAATTTGCTAATAAGACGACCACAAAAAACATACCCCATAAAAACTAATAAAAAAAATACACACAAAAGAGAATGAAACTTTTGGTTAGCAGGCCAACCTTAATTTTGATAAGGTTGGAAGTGCCGGTCACCAATTCGGTTGGACAATGAAAGAAACGTGGTCACCAATTTAGTTGGGAAGTCAACCAACCGAGCCATTATCATTGGCCTTCGAACGCCGACCATTCTTATATTTGTTATTAACATTTTTTTTTCTTTATTTATTAATTGAACTTTTAGACAACACACTTTTGTTTTGGTTGTCCTAAAACATTTTTAATTTTATCCATTACTAAGACTTCAGTCTATTAGCCTTTTGGCGGCATTATTTTAGTACGACGTGTTTACACTTAAATTGTTTCATATGTTAAATATTTATTTTATTTAAATTTTGTACCACCTATAAATCCTTTGAAAACTTGAAAAAGAATTGATGAAACATATATTCTGTGATGGTATAAGTTCACAATTCGAAACGATCTATATTGGAACTGGAATAGGAATTTTTCAATCTTTAATTACTATATTAAAAACTGATATCCATATCGTATTGTGTAGATGAGTTGATCATACCTTAGGTTCTAAGAGGATAAAGTTAAGATTATATGCACCTTTATACAATATAAAGATGAAGATATGTTTGTATATTATCTCGACAACTTTACAGAATACCTTCAACATTACTCTTAGAGAAAATTCTTTATTTGCCCCAAAAGTACAAAGGTGTATACCCTATATACCTCAAAAATTTTCAATTTCCCCAAATACCCCAAGGGCGACTAGATCCCAAGAAATTTTGGGCAACTCCTCCAGAATTTTGACATGTGTACCTTAGGTTGTCCCCACCTTGTACTTCAAAAGTACAACTAACCCCACTTATTTCTTGGGCAACTGGGACCTACTTTCTTGGGCAACTTCACTATTTTGTCTTTTAGCAAAAAAATATGGTATTTTTATATTAATTTATGGTACAAATTTCTTGGGCAACTTGGTCCCACTATTGTACCTTCTTGGGCAACTTGGTCCCACTTAGGTACATGTATTTTTATTCCATGGGAACTTGTTCCTGCCTTTTTTATACAAATACATTTATTTGTTTTTAAAATACATTTACATAAAATACTTAAATACTTTTAATATAGATACAAATACTTTTATTTATTACTCATACACACACACACACTCATATACAAACACTTTATTACTTATCTCTCTTTACTCTCGCTATCAGATCCCCAATTACACACACACACACCCATTACCTGTCTCTCTAGCAAATATACGATTAGAGATTTGAATACGTTTAGTTTAGCAATTAAACACACACACATAGTTTCTGTCTCTCTAGCAAACATCCGATTAGAGATTTATTGGTACAGATCTGAATCAGATCTAATAAAATGGTTTGGGCTAGGGTAAGTACTTCTGATTTCGATTAAGCGTTAACGGTTAGCTTTAATTAGTGAATACGTTTAGCAATTAACGGTTATTAGTGTTAGGGTTTTGTTTTTTGGTACGGAAGTGAATCAGATGAATAAAATGGTTTGGGCTAGGGTAAGTACTTATGATTTCGATTAAGCGTTAGTGTTTAGTTATTTTGGTTTCGATTATGGTTTTTATGGTTTTTTGGGTTTCGATTATAGATCTGGGCTAGGGTAAGTACTTCTGATTATTAATTTAATTTTTTTGGTTTATCTGATTATTAAATTGAATTTGAAAGCTAAAGCTGCTCAGAATCTTGAATTGGCTATGTTTGGTTTCAAGGTTTTAGCTCATTTTTTTGTTATCCCCTTGTTTTACTTGTGAAATGTGTATATTATTAGCTTGAATTTGGATAGTTTAGTAAATTTGGTATATTGGTTCTTGATAATATTGATTATGATGAATTGGGTATGTTTGGTTTCAACATTTAGCACATTTATTTGTGAAGTGTATTGAGGGTTTAGTGTTTATTAGCTTGGTTTAAGATTATTAACTGAATTTGGTATATGGGTTCTTGATACCACGACGTTAAATGCCATTTGTTATTGGTGATGATGAATTGGGTATGTTTGATTTTTAGTTAATTTTGAAGATTTAGCACATTGTGATTGAACAACAATACCTTAGCACGTTGTTGAGCGGGTTAAGGGGAGGTAGGATGTAGACCGTCACAATCCGAGGGCCGAGGGTTGGTAGGATGTAGATGTAGATGCCTTCAACTTTGAGAATAAGTAATCCAGCTAGGGAGCGGGTTAAGGGGAGGTAGGATGTAGATGCCTTCAACTTTGAGAATAAGTAAGTTTGAGAAACAAAGTATTTAGATTACTAAGTTTTATTGGAAGTTTATACCTGCGATGATTTGACTAAGTTTGATAAACAAATGATAGATGTTAGATGCCTTCAACTTTGAGAATAAGTAAATGATGATCCACGTTTTAGTAAGAGTTTCAAGTTTTTGTGCGTTGACAATCATTGTGTTTATCTTTGCTACTACGATCTAAGGGCCAACTTAGTGGTAACCGTATCATCTATGGGAACCATACATGGTAACGAGGCCAAACGGATCAAGGGGTGATTCCGGGCGAGCTTGAACCATAGATGGTCGGTTCACTTAATCCAGTAGAGTTGTACTCAGATATCGGGCCTCGGACTATATACATCCTGCTTACACACGGCGGGAAATAGTCTGTACTCCCGATCAGGTACGAACTACTCGGGCAACTCTTTTGACTGCTTATGATCGTTATTGCGAAGATTTGAATACATTGGTTGTTCGCTGAAACTTGTTAATGCTTACTTAGGTACCTAGGTCAAAACTTGCTAATCACTCTCCTGCACCAGGACAAGTGTGTTTTTGCCTTATTTTCAATATAGCATATCTTGATTAGTTGTGAGAGTTAGGGTCTGATTCTTGGATTATTTGAAAGGCACCTAGCTTATCTTTAAGATTCACGCTTAATATTCGATCCTTGACCTCTTGTGTGGACCCCACACAGCCCTGCAAGGTGGCCTGTCTCACTCACCAATCTGAGCTTATTTCTTGCTCAGTTGGTAGACCCTTAGACCACCAAGGGCTGAAGTTTACCCATTTTGGCCTTTGTGGCCTGTCAAGTAAGCCTAGTGCTTAATTGTGATTTGTGTCTTATTGTGTGTGCTTATTTGGAACCTCTGTGTTTATTTTTAGTTGTTATCATTAGTAGTTATCTTATTTTGGTTTATGGCACATTAGTATAGCTTTTTCAAGTCAAATCAAGTCCTAATAAGCTTCCTGCTTATCCTGCCTATCAAATAAGCTCAAAATCTGCTTATTCTTGACTTCCAGAAAATAATAGTTTTTAAAAGGGTGTTTGGATTATTCTTGACTTCCAGAAAATAATAGTTTTTAAAACGGATCAAGGGGTGATTCCGGGCGAGCTTGAACCATAGATGGTCGGTTTACTTAATCCAGTAGAGTTGTACTCAGATATCGGGCCTCGGACTATATACATCCTGCTTACACACGGCTGGAAATAGTCTGTACTCCCGATCAGGTACGAACTACTCGGGCAACTCTTTTGACTGCTTATGATCGTTATTGCGAAGATTTGAATACATTGGTTGTTCGCTGAAACTTGTTAATGCTTACTTAGGTACCTAGGTCAAAACAGGAAGTGTAGACTATCATGTTTGCGTAAACACCAATTGTGTGCATGTCGATTCAAGTGTTTATGATTTGGTAACATACTTGGACTAATGATTGTTTATGCTTTTGCCAAGCCGGTTTCATGTTAGCCTATAATGTTTGCTTAAACACCAAATATGATTAAACTTAACAAATACATCCAAATATGATTGTTAGTTTAAATTTAATATGTTTTTAAATCCTTCTATGTTTTTAATTCCTGCTATCTAATTTGATAAACGTTTTGCTATCTAATTTCAACTCTAATGGACTGTTTTCAAATCTTATTTATTTTTTTTCTTAAAGGAATATGAAGCAAAAGTCATCGTTAGAAGTAAATTGAATTACTTTGCCTTAGTTAGAGAAAAGCTGAATGAAAAGCGAAGGATATTATTTAGAACTTCCTGTTTTGGACCATGGTTGGATCTTGTATTTTATGACCATGAAACACATATGTTAGATTATATACTACAAAAACAGGGTTATGTAGATGATGCACAGTATGACATGCACCTCATATATGATGTGGATGGTCGTAGTCTACACTTTGGTCGTCACGAGTTTTATTTAATAACGGGGTTTAGATTTGGTAAGTATGTTAGCGCTGAGTCATATAATTCAGGGGATATAAAATTTAAAACTAGGGTATTTCCGAAACAACAGGGGGCAAAAATTACCAACTTAGATCTCGTAGGTGTTCTAGAGGATGAAGAGTTATTTGGTAAATTATCTGATGAAGACGCAGTCCGTGTATGCTTACTGTTAGTGTTAGAGGTCATTTTTATGGGTCGGTTGTTGACTGAATTCGTGGATGATAAACTATTGCGTCTGGTTGAAGACCTTGAAGCATGGAATTCGTTTCCATGGGGGGAGCACATTTGGAGGCAACTATACAACCAGATATTCAATGTTGTAGCAAGACACAGGTTTCAACATCTTAAAGGACTACAAGCATCTTCAAAGTTTGTGCCAACTTATACGCTTTCTGGATTTGTCTGGGCTTTTAAGGTATTTCCATACTTTTTTTTGTTATATATGTAACAGTTTTTATTAATTGATTATCATTTATAGATAAACACAAAGTTTATTTTTATAGATATGGATTCTTGAGTCCTTTGAAAGAAGCAATTGTTGGTGGAATAAACAACCAGATGTCATACCAAGAGGTATAGCCTGGTCAAAGAAACAAGTTTTTAAAAAATCAGATTATGGATCTCTATTTGGCAAGGTAAATTTTAATATGGTTGTATTCTGTTGATGTAATTCGTATGACTTTAATATAATCAACAACGAGTACTTTAAAATAATTTATAATAGTTTTCATTTTATAATATTATAGTTGTTGATGTAATTTGTAGGAATTGAAGATTAATTTTGATTTGAAAGCAACATTAGGGGAGCAGCAGTCGGAATTTTATATCCAGTCTCGGGAGTATATAATGGAGTACATACCTAGGACTATTAAACGAAAAGCTCCACATGACTATGATGTTTATTTACAAAAGTTGGATGCATTAAGGAAACGTGGGAGGACAGAAAAGAAGTATTTACCGCTTCTCCCTAGGATTGATGCCAGTAGTCTTATTACAGAGATCGGCGTTAAGGATTCTGTTATTCAGAAGTTGAATAATCGTGTTTTCAAACTTGAGTCTATTATTCAGGTGATTTGCGTTATACAAAAAAGAAGTATTTACCGATTCTACCTATCATTGGTTGGCCAATTTTAATTGTTTTTAATTTTACTTTGTAGGTTCTTGCATGCGAACGAACTTGCGGATTTCGAGTAACTTATTTGCCATTTTATAAACATATTTTTTTACTTTATTCCGTTATAAACTTTATTTTTTGCTCGAGTAACTTTATTTTTTTTCATATACAGGAGAAATTGGACTTTACTCGATCTTTTTCTCATCTAAGCACACAATTTCAAGAACAACTGAGTCGTGCATTCGGGGAATTGGTTGACAGTCTAATTTCTAATAGACATTCACTCGAAGTACATGTCTACTCTGATGATGACATTTTACAGGTTATTTTCTTGTCTATATAATATGACATTTAATGATATTGAACCTTTAATAAAAACATTAATTTTGTGAGCAGGAATATCTTTTAGATGAGGAATTAATGTTGCGGAAACAAGAGGAAGAAAAGTGGAAGATTGAAGAACAAAAGGCTAAGGAAATGGTGTTTCTAGAGGCGTTGAGAGAGGAGGTATATCGCAGGGTGGAAAGGGAAAAACTTTTGAAGGAATCTCAGGAGAGGAAGAAAGCGCGGTTGGCTTATTTCAAATCAGAACACTGGCAAATAGCACGTGCTGACAATAGGAGTCTGAAAGATGGTTCTGAGTCGTCGTATTACTGGTCCTCAAAATTTGTAGAAGCAGAAAAAATACGTATACCTCCTAAAGGCTATAGGGATCTAGACATGACTGAGTTTTTAAAAGATGTTAAGCCTTGGGTGGAGGTATAATTTTTTTGAGCTATAAGTTTTGTTGGTTTAACATTAGCGTTATTTTTTCTAATATAGTAACAGTATGTTTGTAGAATCTTAATCGTGTGCACAAATCGATCAGCCACGTACATGTTACTGATGATTACAACGAATTCCTTCTACAACCGGGCCCCCTACGTTGTACATTCCCTTGGTCAAAGGAACCTGTACGTGTGGATCGCCGTTTCTGGGAGAGCTTGATATGTTTAGATCCACCAAAAAAAGGTTGGCTCATGGATGAGGTAAGGACAGAATACGTAATTTATTTTTATAGAATCTCAATTATATATATTTTTTTTACATGAAAATTTATTTTTTTACAGCACATAGAGCTATGGGTGGAATACATGTTGCACTTCAGACCTGTTGACGCTGATTGGTGTATGGTTACTGCATACTTTGTACAGCTACTCTTGCAGGACTCCATTCCAATTTGGTATGCCAATGGAGAAAAGTACAAAATATCATGGGGTGATGTTGACCACGTTTTTATGCCTATTAACGAAAAGGACAAACACTGGTTTTTAGCACGGTTCGAAATCAGCACTGGGATTGTAACTTTTTACAACAGTGCTTCTCAGGAGCAACATGAGGGTCGTCCGTGGTATCTATATATGCGGTCATGTTTACAGGTAAAACGTAACATTTAAAAAATTTGCATTATGTGTTTATGTATAAAAATTTGCATTATGTGTGTATGTATAATAAATTTGCATTATGCGCTTTAATTGGACCCCATTTTCTAACGATGTTTATTTATGACAATAAGATCAAATAAGATTTCTTCAGCAGATTTGTCATATTTCAACAAAGTCAACTCTGTGAAATTAAAATTTTACTTGTGCAAAAACCATAAAAGTACTAGGTATGGCTTAATATAATATTTCAAAGTACAGTTTAGTACCTTTTCCATTTAGTAATCTTTTGCTAGTTAGGTTAATGGTTTAAATGCAACTTTATTATTTATACTCTCCATGAGTGATAACATAACAAACAGCAGCTGGCTGTTTTGACACTTTACATTATTTATACTCTCCATGGTTTAAATGATACACACACAAAACAAACACAAAAGAAACACGTAACAAACAGCAGCTGGCTGCTAACAAAACAAACACTAAACAATTCACCATGTCTGATAACATTCCTGTTGAAGTTCAAATGGACATCGTGAGAAGGCTTCCTGTGAAGTGTATACTTCAATGTCGAACTGTGTCTAAGAGTTGGAAGGCTCGTATTGACACTTTACATTTCACTGCACGTTATGGTGTTTGCCCTGCTGATAGTTCAATTCTTGTGTTATGTTATCGGCAAAGGTATAAAGGTTACTTGTCTTTTTTAAATGATGATCTTTCTCGGACTGATGTCCCTTCAAACTTTTGTTATTCTGACTTGGAACCAGTTGGGTATTCGCATGGGGTCTTGGGATTTTCGTATGGTCCAATTGTGTCTGATTACATGGCGATCCTTTGGAATCCATCTATCAGAAAATCATGTGTAACATTTGTGCCATATTTTACACAAACCGAAGAGTATGAAAAGCGTCTGCTGGCTTTTGGGGTACGCCCAGACAATCTTGATCCAGTCCTCCTCAAGATTTCCTACCCCTTCAATCCTTTACATCATCAATGTTCTGTCTTACTATTCACATTCTCATCCAGAGAATGGAACCGTCTGGGAACTGAGTTTTTACCCCGACAGTCAATAAGATTAAAAAAGGGAAGTCAATGTGTCGTTCATGGGCATATCTTCTGGTGTGGATATGAAAGATTGTATGGAAATGATGGTGGAAAATACAAGAGCTACATGATGGTGTCGTTCAACTTGGTCACCTACCGTTTCCAAGAGTTAGAAATACCAGCAGAGTTGTTGGTCAATTTACCTTTACCATTTCTAGTTACAAACTTAAGGGACAACATAGTTGTTTCAGGAAACATAGAACAGGATGACCACTACGTTTTCTACCTATGGCTGTTAACTGTTGTTGGTGGAAGAATAACATCCTTTCAATGTTTGCTTAACATTCCCACCCCTTGTAAGTTGAAATTAATTTGTTTCGATGATAACAATGACCCAATCCTGGAATTTCAGAACCCAGAAGGATGGGCCACAACTCTTAGTCTCTACAAATTTGCTTCTGATACCTTTCACAATCTGGGGATTGAAGGTGATGGTGGTTCTTTTTTCATCACCCCGTATCAGGAATCAGTTCTTCTTCAAACTCATGTTGATCGTATGGTATATGGTTTACGTAATCAGATTATAGGTTATCAATTGTAAAAGCATGTGTTCCTCGTTAGTGTAATCCATTAGTGAATCTAGTTATCGTGTTGAACGCAGTTAGTGACCTGTCTTTTGTAATCGCATTATGTAGTCCGTTAGTGACCTGTCTTTTGTAATCGCATTATGTATGAAATGAATTAATGTTTATCTTATATGGTTAAGTATTGTTATCAGGTTGTTGTTTATTGTATATGGTTAAGTATGGTTAAGTATTGTTATCAGGTTGTTGTTAATGTTTATCGTAAATGGTTAAGTATGGTTAAGTATTGTTATCAGGTTGTTGTTAATGTTTATCGTGTATGAAATGAATTTTTTTATGCTTGTATATTTTTAGTAATACGTTTGAATCTTTTTATAGGCTGGACTTCCAGTTGTTCTTGAGCAAGCCAAAGTTTTTGAGAAGAAATGTATAGATCCTGCAAAGTATGCAATCACCTTCGAGACTGCACGCAACATTCCAGCACAAGGAGGATTGTTTGGTGATTGCGGTATATGGGTTTGCATTTTTTTATACCGACTGACACATGGGAAACGGTTGGCGGTGGATAATACTGTCCAGGCTGCTCTTGCTTACCACGAGCATATGGCTAAGTTCTTTTTCAAACACCGAGTGTCTAGTTGGTAGGTTTGGCAAGTGGAGAACAATCATTGTAATTCGCATACACGGGGTGTTGTACTAGTATTATTTGTGTTAGGAATGTAGA
Organism: Artemisia tridentata subsp. tridentata; assembly: GCA_021014915.2. NCBI lineage: Eukaryota > Viridiplantae > Streptophyta > Magnoliopsida > Asterales > Asteraceae > Artemisia > Artemisia tridentata. The sequence goes on from CP139508.1 coordinate 130,512,734, forward strand.
ACAATTATTGTAAGTTACTTGTGATAGATGGTGTTTTGTACTTCAATATTTTGTATTAGGGCTGTCGCGTGTAAAACATTTATTAAAAATGTCATACTTGATGTGTTGTACTACTACAAGTTGTATTTCGTCGCAAAACATGATTACTAAAAGGTCGGCGATCCTTTTTGGATTTTACAAATCAATCAGTATAATCTGGTTAATGATTACTTACTGAACACTTTGTTTGCATCACTATTGTAGGTTTAACAAGATTTGATTTTACAAGTGAAGGGGACACAACAGTTTTAAAAAAAGATGTTGGATCACCACGTTTTCAGGTACACAATTACACACATCCAGTTTATCAATTTTTTGTAAATATGCCCCATTATTAGGATTGTTAAGCACTTAGACAAACAATGGTTGCTCCTTATAAAAACATTGACACAAAAAAACAATGGCCATAAAGTTTAACACATAAGAACTAAACGTAGGTTTTACACATAAGAACTGATAAGGGTTCAAATGTAATACTAAAAATCATCCAAATGATATTTGTGAGATGATTCCGGGTTGTTATCTAAGTTGAAACCAGAAAGTGATGTTTCACCACCCCATACCAAATCGCCATCCCATTGCCAGTTTGATGGTTGAAATTCCCAACTTAGGTCGTCCCATTCCTGAAAAATTCTGCCATTTTGAAAAAACTCTTCGTCCACTTGATGATTGACTTCCACTTTCTGTTGCTTATCACTATTTGATTTGCGCTTACGCGTTCCCGATTGTGATTCCATCTCTTGCATAACCTCTTTACCCTTGTCTGATCTGCTTGTGCTTGCCTTGAAATTTTCCGGCAAACATTTTTATATATTTTTTTATTATAAGACTAACAAATAATTAATATGTTTATAATTTATTTTGAACTTTCAAATTACCTTGGCACTTGGCACCGGTTGCATACATGATTCACGGTTGTGTCCGTCATTGCCACAACGTCCACATTTTTTAATTATTGGCTCCTCATTTTTCGAGCGAATCCGATCTTTGTTTTTGGGTCTCCCCGCTGCCCGCTTATCCATCAAAGGCGGTTTAACCTTTTGCAAGGTTCCTGGATTATGCCAATTTGATTCTACTTCCAGTGGAAATACCATTTCTTGATATGTGCCTTTTAAGGCGGTTTTTGTAAACCATGATTCCGCCCATTTGTTACAGTTAGTCAATTCTTCATATCTTCAAACGGCGCACACATGACCACATGGTAAACCCGAGAGTTCCCATTGCCTGCAGAAGGAACTCAATGAAATGTCATACATGCGTACAATTTATGTACCTTAAAGGGAAAAACAGATTATACTAAATACCTGCATGTACATTCATTTTTTACAAAATCCACAATATTACTACCATAAGGGGAAAGTACTTGGTACACGGCACACATGGCAATGCCTCTAACTTCCCAGTTAGCACTCTTCCACATTCTGTGACGTACCTTCTTTGTTGCCCACTCTGTAAGTTCAAATTCGGGTGCGTCTGCAATTTCACCACTTAATTATATGCGGCCAAGTAATTAATTATAATTTCTAATATAAGAAAATATATACCTCGGTATTTCTCTCTACGTTTGTTATACCAATCTTGCAAAAGCGTTCTGTAGTACTCCATGAGCATGGTTATTGGAACCCTACGAACATGCCGTGTTAATGCATTAATTGATTTTGCACTGTTTGAAGTCAAGTAATTGTATCTTTTTCCCGTGCAATATGCCCTAGACCACTTATCATATCCTGCCTGTTCAAGTTTTTCCACGGCTTGAGGTCTTTTTGCGCGAAGCTCAGCAAGTGTCTTGTTAAATACTTCATGACTATAACTTTTGCACGTCTTCCAGTATAAATACTTCACCTTTTCCTCTTTCAAATTGCAATTCATCATCAAGTGACGGCAACAATAACCATGAAAGCAATTTGGGAAAACTGTATCACATGCTTGTGTTATTGCTGCATGCCTGTCTGAAATAATGGCGAGATTAGGCACTTCACCAATACATTCTTTCAACCAGGTCATAAATTGTGTCCACGCTTGACCGGTCTCGCCCTGTGAGACCCCCGTAGCAATTGGAATAATCTGATTGTTACCATCCATACCAACCGCTAGCAGGTTTGTTCCTAGGTACTTCCCTTTGAGATGCGCGGCATCGATTATTATCAATGGACGCATAAAGGCTATAAAACTGCGGATCTAGTATCATAAAGCGTATATTAGAATACTAAAAATTACAACATAATGTAACTTTAAATAATTTAAATAATAACTAAAACAATGCTTACCGCAACACCAAAAGCTATAAAAACCATCTTAAATCTTCCTGCATCGTCTGTTTCGATATGTGTTACCGTGCCAGGGTTTTTGAGCTTTAAGTTATGGCAATAAATAGGTAACTGCTCAAACGAATCCTCTGGTTTACCGTTCAACATAGCAAATGCCAAATTCCTACCCCCCCAAGCTCTTTTATATGAAATGTCTATTTTCCAATCAAGCCTAACATCTTTTTGTATATCACGCACCGTATATACCCTGCTACAATCTTTCAATTTTTCACATAGTAACTGACTAAGTAGTTTCATAGTTGCATTACGATGATTTGGACAAATCTGATCTCTTGAACATGTGTGCACATCGTTCATGCTAGATACATAGAATTTACTACCCACTTTTTCTTTACGAGTGTATATATTCCATGAGCAGCCTGGGCGTGTACATTTCACGCTGTACCTAATTCTTTCAGATTTTATAACTTTGTATTCAAACCGTTCAATTAACGATTTCTTTCCAATAGCAAACATGCATTCTGCTTTGTTATAAAATTCCTTGTTTTTAAAAAAATCATTATTGTTTGTATGGGACTGGTTTGTTTTAAAAACTGGATTTGGGGCATTGGGTGGCGTGGGCATATGGTTAAAATTGTTTCTTTGCCATTTAGGAAGTGAATCATCTTGTTGGTGAAAGGTGTATTGTTCAACTTTCGGGGTGGTATTATAATATTCTTGGGGATTTAGCGGAACATTAAGATCAAATGAAATATTATTAGAAGCTGAAGATGATTTTACCTGAGATGGTTGTTGAATTAGTGAAATGAATAGTTTCTGAACTTGATCGTTCTTACCACAAACTTCATTAATGAAGTATTTGACGTCGTCATCATCAACGACGTCCAATGACATGGAACCTTCTTTGTAAAATAACCTAACGACAGAATTTTGGCTGTCTATCACGGCGTCCACCTTTTTCTTCACGTATTCCACTAGGTTCTTAAAACTGATAGTTTTAGGTAGTTTAACAACATGTTTTGATGATGGATGCACCAAAATAACCTTAAACTTTGAATTCTCATCATCATTCATGGTATCTTGTAATCACACTGATAATGTAATTGTTCCTTTACAATTACGTAACAAGAAATATAAACATTAAATTATATGAAACAACCCTTGTACTTGTTCATTTACAATTAAGTACTTGTGTATTTACTATGATCATTTGACATAGTTATTAAGTTGCCCAAAAATGTGAACTACCTAAAGCACCCAATTAATTGCTCTTATTTAAAAGATCTAACAGGCCATTGTACTTGTCTATTCAATTTTTTGTACCTTGTAATCAATATTTTATGAACTTGCATTTATATGTTTCCTATGAAATATTAATTAGGTCGCTCACAAATTTGAACAACCTGGTCATATCGTTGTACCTGTTAATTTATATCTTTCTACCTCAAGAAGTTTAACCACATAACAGTATATACATGAGGTCAATGTAGGATCAGTATCAATATAGCTGCTTGTGATGTCGAATGGTAAAAGCCATTGCATTATTTAATCTAATAATTATTTAATCTATTTTAATTTGCTTTTTAATTATTAGTTTTTTTTTTTTTTTTTTGAAGATACAGAACCTGTCAGGAGACGCTTATGGTTTGATGCCAATGATAACTGTGAGGAGATGGTAAAAGATACATCTGATGAAGATGTGGAAGAAATATGTGAACAAGTCAACAAGGACACAGTAGATGAACATTTGAAGGAAACATGTGAGGATGATGTAAAGAAAATTTGTGACGAGACGAATAATGAAACAGAAACGGCTGAGGATTATCAAGAAAGGTTAGACAAAGAAGCGTTAAGGGAAGCATTAGCCGAAGAAGATAGGGTTGAAAGAGAGATGGAGGAAAGAATCAGGGAAGAACGAGAATACAATGATCTAATGTTTAAGATAGAATATGGGATTGCGGAAGTAGAAGACTTTGGGAGATAGAAAAACGAAACCTCATGGGATTTTATATTTAGACGATGAAGCATGAAATAATATGTATGTTTCTGTTTCCTGCATTTCCTAGTTTTTTCAAATGTATGTTTCTGTTTCCTGCATTTGTAATATATTTTTTTTTCCAGCAAAAGTTATCTTTTGTGTGATATAGTTTGTTTTGCCTTTTTTATGTAAGTTATATTATATGTGTTTTTTATTTTCTGCAACAGATAAATGTTGTTACAGGATATAAAAAAATTTTAAAATATTTCATTAAGTATACCAACCTAACATGTATTATTCACATTTATGTAAATAAACCTTCCATCATGCTAGTTCCTTTAATACCACCCCTATATATATATGTTGACATACACATCTATATCCATCACTCACATTTCCATACTTCCATAACCACACTTACCAATGTATTCATCTTCTTCTTCAGGTGGTCCATATCGTAGGAACCAACACGAAAACTACGATGTTGGTAATATGACCCATTGCAAATGTAAACCACCACATCCACTAGTTGAACAAGTTTCTTGGACACCAACAAACCCTGGAAGAAGGTTCAAAAGTTGTCCTACAAGAGGATGTAAAGTTTTTGGTTTTCTTGACCCCGAGCTACCTTCACAATATTACATAGACTTGCTTTACAGGGAGCATGAAGCCAAAATTTGTTTCATGAATGAAAACGGCACCAGTGTCGACAATTCACAAGATTCAGATCAAAAGCTTGGATTGTTGGAAAAAGAATTGGTGGAGTTGAAGACTAAATCAAAATTTCATGATGTACTTTTCTTGTTAGCAGCTTTGGTATTTGTTATCTTTTTCATTATGTTTCTTATTTCTTAAATTAGACTGAAATATCTACCTAAGTAGTAAGTTATGCAAAACAAGTATGGTGTACGTTACAAGTTTCTAGTGTTATTGGATGAAGATGAATTTATGTGTTGTGATTATGATTCCCAGCAAACAACCATGGCAGCCGTACATAAACAAAGTGATAAAATGTCTTAATACCACCATTTAATACAGAGAAACCATATATCCATACATGTCATACTAAAAGGCATGATTTCCAGCATTACAAATAGATACAAAAAAAAAAGAAAATAAAATCAATGTCCATGATATTCAATCTTTTGTTTCCATAAGTAATCTAACATTCTTTCACGATATGCAAGAGCTGTATGCGCAGGATCGTAGTCAATTAATGACATTTTATGACCCAAACGATAAAGATTGATGCATAACCAAATGCCGCAGTCACCGTATGATGTGCATTGTTGGGGGACATTGTCTGCATATTTCCAGGTTATCGCATACCCATCGCTGTCTACGCCTTTTTCTGTCAACACTCCCTCTTCTTTAAGATACTTTGGCAGCCAGTATCCAAATGTTTCCGGCATTGTGTGCTTCCACCAATAGTGTTTCTTTGAATGATGAAGAAACGAATCGTATATTGTGATAACACCGGTTCGTATATGAAGCTCCCCTAAAGCCCAATGCTTTCTCGGCTGATTTATTGGAAAAAGTACCTACATGATCAACAATTTTAAAAAAATACGGAACAATGAATTAATAACAATGTTATATGAATATGTCATGATATAGTATAACAACCTTTTCAACATCACACCAAGGCACTGGATACTTTACGCCGTTTGCCAAATAGCTTCGGATGTTACCATCCATAACACATGCACTGAAAAATCCACCGGCCATAGCCCAGTCGGCGTCTGATGGTCGGAGCGCCCACATTAAATCCACCCATACGTCTATGTGCTGTTTTGGGGATACAAATGTCAATACGTTAACTACCAACTTAATAATAATGTATGAAATGTAAAATTAAGAAAAATACGAATCTTCTTACCTTAATTTGACTATCATTATCTAAACACTTGACGTCATTAACTACCAACTTCTCCTCAAACTTAACTCCTAAGACATTCTCAAGAACACCAATCCGTTGTTTAAGAATGGCCACCTCACTTAACAGATATGACACATCAACATCTCCGACTTTTTTTTCAATATCAATGACATTTGACTTAATGGACACAACCTCGGCATGAATGTGATCTTTATTAAGTCTTGGTAATGTTGCATCTTTCTCAGAAATACCTTTGTCAGAAGGGTCATTTGACTTAACGGACGCAACCTCGGCATGAACATGGGCGTAACGGTCACTTGACATAGTGGACGCAACCTCAGCATGAATGTTATCTTTATCAAGAATTGGTAATGTTGCATCTTTCTCAGAAGGCTCAGGAACATCTTTTTTAAGAACATCAGGAACATCTTTTTCAACAACATCTTCACCAACCTCAATAACGTTGTCTTCATGTGTATGAATTTCATGACCAACATCGTCAGCCATATATTCATCTACCATATCCACAACATCGACATCATTTGCAATTCCTGTATCATCGGTATATTCAGGAACCATTTCCGCCACAACATCAACATCATTTGAAGCAATTTCCGCCACCGGAACCTCGTTTGCATTTTCTGCATTTGCATTTTCTGCAGAATCCATAGCTTCTGGAGCTGTTTCAACAACCAGAACCTCATTAGCATTTTCTGCATTTGCATTTGCATTTTGTGCAGAATCCATATTTTCAGGAACCACTTGGGACACCGGTATCGGATTTGCAATTTCTTCATCATCTCTTACTATGAGTTGCATCTGAAGTCCTCGGATGTATTCCATGCTACGAATGTACCAAATACATTTCATCTCGGATTGTATTGGTACCAGCTTCTTTAAAGGCGGAACACCCTAGAAAATAAATAAAATAGAAGATTAAAACTGCAATTCATCATTTATCATGTAATTTTGAGAGATTTAATTACCTGATCAAATAGAATAAAGTGATGCTTTTTGTCAAAATTTTTCACTTTCGACCATGATAATGCACGTGGAATCTTTGAAGGGTCTTTGGTATAAAATTGTGAACTGTTAGGGAAGCTTTCCAAAATCCAAATCTGATAAACGAAGTAAAACAAAATAGGGACAGTTACGAACAGAAGGTATCTATGTTGATACTTAGTAACTAAAACAGAAAAGGGTAGTATAATGCTCAAATAAGCAACTAATGTTTCTTATTGATTAAACAGCTGCTAAACTCTTCAAATAAGCAAACCAAAGCTATGCCAATTCAACCAGGCATGCCTACAAATTAAACTATTCCAAACCATTTTGACTTTTTCATATGCAAAGCTATTCCAAACCATTTTCACTTTTTCATATGCAAGTTTTAATTAACTAATATGATGTAATTAACTAATATGCTAGTGTATGTATATTTTAATGAAGTTGACTAATTTGAGTCTGGTTTGAGTCTAATGTGATTTAAATGAACTTTACTATCATATTGCAACCACTTTCAAACACACAGGGGGCTCATCCGATACCAAAGACTCCTTAATGGACTGTTTTCAACTATATGTCATCTATGTAACAAAAAAAATATAACTATATTTGTAGAGTTCATATTGTTGGCATAGTAACATCCAACATGTCAGGTATACTAATAAAAGCTAATTAGTAAACATATTAGTTATAAATAAAATCTTACCTTCAGTGCAATATGCAACTAAATAAAAGCTAATTAGTAAACATCCAACATCCAAGTAATAAATAAATTCTTACCTTCAGTGCAAATAAAAATCCATAAAGTACGTATGTTTCATCTTTTTTGGGAGTTTTTCTATCAGCCTTGTTAGGCACTTTGTTGATATGCCTCTGAACAACATTCACAGTTCTCTTATACAAATGAGTCAACATATACTCTCCCCATGGATATTCATTCCAAACGTCTAAATCCTCTATCATTTTCAACATATGATCCGGAATGTAGAACCTTGGTTCTCTACCTATGAACACACATGTTGCAAGGACCAACAGGCAAATCCTAACAGCATCTACATCCAAAATAGATTCCCATACTGGACCATTCTTCATTAACGTCAACAGGTCTTCACCCTTTACTCTTTTCTTCAAAGTTGCTTTCTTGTCAGGAAACAACCTATCAAAAAAAGGACTATATGGTATACCACGAACAATACGACCTACGTCAGTTTCCTCTTTGGCAACTTGCCCTAAACGAAAACCGGTTACAAGACAAAATTCCTGACGCCCAAAATCAAGAACATTATCACCAATTTTAAAAGTAAGAGGAGGGCAAGTATCACTAACTATAGGAACCGTAACAGCATTTTGATAAAAATAATCATACAAATGGTTATCGGGATCTAAGATGGGGATATCTAACCACTGACCAAACACGGTTGTTCTAAACAACTCGCTTCTATTACCATTCAACAAACCTTTAATAATTGAAAGATGTTCTAATCTAGATCTTACCGTAATCTTCGCCTCAAACATTGTACTTGATTAGGTTTCACCGATTAGGGTATGAATCATTTGTGAGGGTGGTGTGGAGAGATTCAACGATTTTTAGGCGTCTGTGTTGTGTAGTAGCAGCGTGGGTTTTGTGTGTGTGTTTAATTTTGTGTGTGTATTTACAAAAATAACGGTTTTATTTTAAAAAGTATTTTTTTGGTTTTGAAAAGTCCTTTTTTAAAAGTATTTGGGAGAGTAAATAAAAAGGTGTATTTTAAAAAGGAGAAGTATTTTTGTATAAAAATGCATGGAACAAGTTCCCATGCAATAAATAATATAAACTTTGTACCTAAGTGGGACCAAGTTGCCCAAGAAGGTACAATAGTGGGACCAAGTTGCCCAAGAAATTTGTACCATAAATTAATATAAAAATACCATATTTTTTTGCTAAAAGACAAAATAGTGAAGTTGCCCAAGAAAGTAGGTCCCAGTTGCCCAAGAAATCAGTGGGGTTAGTTGTACTTTTGAAGTACAAGGTGGGGACAACCTAAGGTACACATGTCAAAATTCTGGAGGAGTTGCCCAAAATTTCTTGAGATCTAGTCGCCCTTGGGGTATTTGGGGAAATTGAAAATTTTTGGGATATATAGGGTATACACCTTTGTACTTTTGGGGCAAATAAAGAATTTTCTCTTACTCTTATGTGCGCTGTCGTTTGCACTGATTGAAAGTACACAAACACCTCAGTGTAGGTGTAAGTGTGTAACGCCCATAAAAGCTAAAAGTAATACACTAACGGAATACTTTCATGTTTCAAGTAAAAACCAAGATATAATGCGTTAATAATTCATCATTTTAGACTTATAAGAGCCTCAACCGTGTTTTCAAATAACAATGTGCGACGGGTTGTCACAATCTGTGTATCGAATGTCAATGTCACCGAAAGATACATTTATAAGATGTGATTAAGCTCATATATTTTTCGGTAATGGTAAAGACTAAATCGTATCCACAACAACAAGAAATTTGAACACGTTAACGATGCACGAAAGAAACATTTCAAATAAATAAATAAATAAAAGCTAGTAATCATGTTCCCACTCGATTATAACTTTTAAGAGGTTTGACGCAAAAGCATATATTGTATAATATCGCGTGTAAAGCTGTCGCGTTCACTTTTTTGGCTTTAAAAAGCAATGAAAGGAAATTTTTTATGAAAGAATAGGGGATCCTTTTGAGCAACCTGTTATAATAGGAAAACTTTATATCTTGAAATTAAATCATCAAGTTGATGATAAAATCCATGGGCGTTCTAGTGGGCGTTATTCACGTCTTACACAACAACCCCTTAAAGATGTGATTAAGCTCATATATTTTTCGGTAATGGTAAAGACTAAATCGTATCCACAACAACAAGAAGTTTGAACACGTTAAAGATGCACGAAAGAAACATTTCAAATAAATAAATAAAAGCTAGTAATCATGTTCCCACTCGATTATAACTTTTAAGAGGTTTGACGCCCTATTGATTCCTTAGAAAAAAAAATAGATAATGAATATAAGATAAGAAATAATAATTCGTTTTGAACAATATATGTCTTTCACATCCAACTATAATAATGACTAACTTCTTCTTTTTTAAATGGCAGTTCCAAAAAAACGTACTTCGATATCAAAAAAGCGTATTCATAAAAATATTTGGAAAAGGAAACGATATTGGGCGGCATTAAAAGCTTTGTCATTAGGGAAATCTCTTTCTACTGGGAATTCAATTGGATCAGTAATTAATATCTCAGTAATTTGTTAATTTAATATTAAAGTTAATATAAAATTTACAATTGGTAGTCCCTATTCTAATCAATATGAAATAGACTCTTAATCTTATAAAAAGAAGAATATTATCTTCTCGTAATTTCTCTTGAACGTATCATAATTGATCAAAATTTTACTTTTAAGTATATGTAGTGTCCCACAATGCAACGTCCATAGTGGCACAAATGCTTATGCTCCTACCTTTCGGTTATAAAGAAGGATACAAAAATCCTAACTTGTCTTACTATAAAGAAATGAGAGAGAACATATTGAACTTGTAAATGAATTATGATATTATGAATTGTTACATTGACCGAGTACAGACTTGAGTATCTATACTACATCATTAAGCTATACAAACTGACTAACTAGCAACTATACAAGTTAACTAACTAGCTTCTATGCAAGTATTCACATTGATTGACACATAGACATACTCTTGTTCATCATAATCCTCATCTTGTGGAGCTGCTTTGAAGGCATGTGAACACACTGAACATAGTGTTTGGATGTAGGTTTTACCACTGTATCATCATCCCCCTCGCAAGTTGGCAATGTGTAAGGGTTACACATGCCTAACTTGGATAGGCAATTGTAGTGTAGTGGTCTACTTAGCCCTTTAGTTAGTATGTCTGCAACTTGATTCTTGGTAGAAATGAATGTAGGTAGTATATATTTGACTAGCTTTGATCTTGTCCCTCACAAAGTGACAGTCAATCTCAATGTGCTTAGTCCTAGCATGATGCACTGGATTAGAGGCCAAGGCTATTGAAGATGCATTGTCACACATCATTAGGATTGGAGTTGGGACTGTGACTTGAAATTCTTTATGTAAGCATTGAAGCCAAGTGGCCTCACAAGTGCTATCTGCCAATGCTCTATACTCTGCTTCTGTGGAAGACCTAGATACCACAGTTTGCTTCTTCGATTTCCCTGAGATAAGACTTGAGCCAAGGAAGATGCCATAGCCAGAAACTGATCTCCTTGAGAAAGGACAACAAGCCCAGTCATTGTCACAATAAGCTAGGAGAGATAGGTTGTTTTGAGCTAGGAAGAACAGACCTTGTGTAGTAGATAACTTGACATATTTAAGCACCCTGATTAAGGCTTTCATGTGGGATGTTCCAGGCTGCTGTAGAAATTGGCTTAGAGCTTAAGAAACAAATCCAAGATCAGGTCTTGTTATTGTCAAATAGAGCAGTTTGCCAACCAATGTCCTGTAATATGAAGGATCAGATAGGAGTTCACCTGTATCCGTCGAAAGTTTGACATTTGATCTAGAGGTGTTGCAGAAGGCTTTGTGTCAAGTAGTCCAGCATGAGTAATCAGCTCAATTGCATATTTCCTTTAAGTCATAGCTAAGCCTTTGGCATTTCTGAGAAACTCAATACCTAAATAGTAGTGCAAAGGTCCAATATCCTTAATGTTGAACTTGTCATGAAGGTTTTGCTTGATTTCTTTGATGAGATGGTGACTGCTGCCAGCTATGAGAATGTCATTTACATAAACTAAGAGTGATGTGGAATGACCATTTTTGTGTTGTGTAAACAGTGAGGTGTCAACATAGCTCTATTTGAATCCAAGTGAAATTAGGAAGGTGGTGAGCTTTTCAAACCATTGTCTGTTGGCTTGCTTTAAGCCATAAAAAGACCTCTTGAGTCTGCACACAGTGTTTGGTGGCAGATTTTGACTGTAGACTTGTTGGACACCCATGTAGACCTCATCATGTAAGTCACCATGGAGGAATGCATTGTTGACATCCAATTGTTTAATGATCCATTGGTTGTAAATTGCAACAGCAAGTAGAGTTCTCACAGTGAGCATTTTAGCCATTGGAGCAAAGGTCTCAACGTAATCTACTCCTTCCTTTTGATAAAATCCATTTGGCACAAGCCTTGCCTTGTATCTTTCTATGCTCCCATCAGCATTGTGCTTGATTTTGAAGACCCACTTGCTCCCAATTTGTGATTTTCCTTGTGGCAATAGTGTGAGCTCCTAAGTCTGATTCTTTTCTAATGCAAGTACTTCTTTATTCATTGCTTTAACCCATTTAGGATGTTTTGATGCTTGTATGAAGATGGTTGGTTCAGTGATTCTTTCAATGGAAAGTATGAAGTGTCAAGATGCAGGACTGAGATTAGAATAGTCTAGGTAATGAGTATGATGATGTTTGAATGTTGTGAGGTTGTGAATCTTTGATTTTGGGATTTGAAGTGGTAATCTTGAAGTTTAGTTGGAAGTTGTTTGTGTCTTTTAGAAGTTCTGGTAGGTGTTGGATTAGTTGAAATTGGTGTGGAGACTGGATCTGTGGGTGTGATAGTGTCTGGTGTAGCATTGGTGGTTACTGTTTGAGGTGGTGGTGATGGTTCTGGAGGTGGTGAGGTGTTAATGGACTGAGGGTGTTCATTAGTTGTGGATGAAGTGGATGCTGGTGAGTGGTGAAAGGGTGTTTGGTTAGACGGTGAAGTTGATGGTTGTGTGTCAGTAAGGGGTGTTTGGATAGATGGTGATGGTGCATGTAGTGAGTGAGAGTGAATGGAGGTAGATGGGCTATTTGGTTGAGGTATGTGAGAGAGTATGCTAATGTAGTTGGAAGTGTCTGTGGTAGGAGTTTGAGATGTGTTTGTGAACTTTGGTGATGCATGGAATGGGAAGATGGTTTCATCAAATAGTACATTTCTGCTTGTGATTACTTTGTGTGTTTGAATGTCATAGAATAGGTATCCTTTCTGGTTGTGTGGGTATCCAACAAGAACAGTAGGGGTGGATTTTGGATTGAATTTTTCTGTGGTGTGATGATATGCATAAGCTAAACAACCAATGACTCTCAAGTGGTCTAATGAGGGTGGTTTGTTATACAGGAGTTGATATGGATTGTGATTTTGTAGGACTCTTGTTGGGATTTTGTTTATGATATAGGTGGATACTAGAAGTCTGTAACCCCACATGTGTTTTGGAAAGTTGGCTTGAAAGTGTATGGCCCTTGCCATTTCTAGTAGATGCCTGTTTTATCTTTCAATCTAGAATTTTGTTGAGGTGTGTATGGACATGATGTTTGATGAATGATACCATGTGATTGGATATAATTAGTGAAAGATGAGTTAATGAACTTTGTTCCATTGTCACTTCTAATAACTTTAATTGATATTTGAAACTGAATGAGTATGGTCTGATGAAAAGATTTGAAGGTTGAAAAAATATGGTGTTTTTTTGGCAAGAGATAGGTTGTGGCCCTTGAATAATCATTAACAATTGTAAGGAAATAAGTGCATTTATTCATATTACAATGTCTGTAAGGACCCTATACATCCAAATGAACTAGATCAAAATTTTACTTTGCATGTGACTCACTAACAGGAAATGGAAGAATGTGTTGTTTAGCTAATGGACAAATGTTACACTTTGTTTCGGAAGTACAAGATACAGGAAATGAAAGATTGTTGATTTTCTTGACTGTAGAAAGTGGGGTATGGCCCAATCTAGCATGCCAAAGATGTGGTTTGCTTGAACTTGAGAGTATGACATGATGTGAAGTGGTTAGAGTTGAAGTTGTGTTGAGGAGATAGAGTCCACCATGAAAAGTACCATGAGTAGTGCTCCCATCATGGCCCTGAAATGTAAACTTGTTATGTGTGAAACTGACAAAAAATAGTGTCTTTTGAAGTAGTCTACTTATGGATATGAGGTTATAGGTGAAGGTTGGGATGTAAAGGACATTGTGAAGTGTAAGGGATGAGCTAAGTTTGACTGATCCAGTTATATACACTTTGGTGGCTTGGCCATTGGGTAGTGAAAGAGTAATTGGTGTTGTGAGTGGTGTGGTGTTATGCATAAGTTCTAAGGATATGCAGATCTGATATGTGGCTCCACTGTCAATTATCCATATATGAAGTGTGGTTTTTGTGACATTTGAAGCAATGAATGAATGAATACTAGCAATAGTTTTGAATGAATGCACACTAGTAAGCTTTGAAGGAATATTGATAGTTTTGAAGGAGAGTATACCTGCCACATGTGGTGTTGCAGAGCCATCAGAGTTGTTTAGGAGATTGTTCTGCATCATGATTAGTACTTGAATTAGCAGATTTTGCAGCTGATCCATATTAGCATTTACCAAATCATCTAAAATTGCAGAAGTAGAAGGAGTTGAATCATCAAGTGGACATTCCATTTATTGTAGTGGCTCATTTACAACCATGTGAACCGATCTTGTGTTTCTATTTTCTTGAGGAGTTCTATGTGAAGGTGGAAGATATTTGTTATGCAGGGGATGAACAGGAGGATAACCAAGTAGTGCATTCTTCCTTTGGATGACCCTCTTTTTTATAGTAAGCACAGAAGGTTCCTTTCCTAAAGTTGTTTCTCATCTCAGTTTGGGTGTGGTTTGGAGGTATGGTGTTCCTTGACTGATTGGATGAGTTTGCATAGTTCTTGTATGTATTTAGAGCAGTGGGAATTGTAGGACTTTGTTTAGGTGCTTCTCTTTGTTTTTTCTCTTGTCTCAGTATGTTGTAAGCTTTAGAAACTATAGGCAGTGGTTGCATCAATATAATTTAAACCCTAATATTGGTGTAACAATCATCTAAGCCCATTAAGAAATGAACCAGTCTTTTTCTCTGTTCCCTTTGACCATTTTCTTTCCCATTCACACAAGTGCACTTGCAGGTACATGCATAAGGTGCCTCTATTGCATCAAGTTCATCCCAAAGACCCTTTAGCTTTTGATAATGCACTTGAATAGCATAGTTTTACTGCTTAAGGTCAAAAATCTCATTTACAAGTTGATACATTCTATGTTCATTCAATTGAGAATGGTGATCAAACAGTTCATTCCATAAAGTAGATGCAGAGTTGATGAATGTGAGCTTATTACCTATCTGTTCAGATACTGTGTTTAGAATCCATGAAATCAGCATTTCATTAGCCCTTTCCCAATGTGCTCTGAGTTCTAATGATGTGGATGGTTCCTCATAGTCACCATTGATTAGTTTCACCTTATTCTTAGCACCTAAAGCAATTAACATTGATCTCTTCCAGGTTCCATAGTTTTCTGATCCTATTAGCTTTCTAGAAATGAGAATCATGCCAGGATGATCATTTGGATGGAAATACAGTGGGTGAAGTGGTGATGTGACATCATCAATTGGTGATGTAGTTGTGTTTTGTGAATTCGAATATGATGGTGCCATTGTTGTTCAAGAAATGTGTTTGTTGTGATTGTGAAGCTTTTGTTAATGGTGATTGATAGCTGTTTTGTAACAACTTTTAATAGATTCTGTTTTGATGATTTGCGATGATTTGTGATAAATTTGTGTGTTTTGATTGAATTATGGTGATTATTGTATGGATTAGCGAATTTGAGTTGATAATTATGGTTGATTTGTGGTGTTTTGTGGTGGTTTTGGTTTGAAAATTTTATGGCGGGAAAATCAGTTACGGTGGTTTATGGTGGAGAAAGTTGTTGTATTTGCCAGAAAATTGAGTTACAGTCACCAGAATCAGTTATCCACCACGGTTTGTTGCGGTGGCTATTCTGGTACTATATAAAGAAATGAGAGAGAACATATTGAACATGGAAATGAATTATGATATTATGAAATTGTTACATTGACTGAGTACAGACTTGAGTAATTATACTACATCATTAAGCTATACAAACTGACTAACTAGCAACTATACAAGTATTCACATTGACTGACACATAGACATACTCTTGTTCATCATAATCCTCATCTTGTGGAGCTGCTTTGAAGGCCTGTGAACACACTAAACAGAGTGTTTGAATGCAGGTTTTACCACTATATCATCACTTAGGCTATGCACAACCGGCCGTCCAAAATCGATCGGTCGCTTGGTTCCACACAAACCGACCGATATAAAAGTCGGTCCCTATGGATGTGCAATATCGATCGGTCGCTTGACAAATGCAACATCGGTCCCTTGAACGACCGACTTTAAACCTTATTTGTATGAGTAAGTTGTGTTAATATATATATATATATATATATATATATATATATATATATATATATATATATATATATATATATATATATATATATATATATATATATATATATATATATATATATATATATATATATATATTATTTGACTGTGGCACTTTGGTCGCTTCTGGTCGTTGTAGAGAGAAAGCTGACGTGGTAGCCGGTGACCCAGGTCGCTTGGGTCAACGACTGTGCATAGCCTTATAGAGTTATATTGATATTAGTTTTTTTTAATATATTTATTTATTTTCATATAAAATAAATGCTTATTCGGTACTTACAAAGTTAAAAGGGGTGAGATTTTTTGTTTGAATGCATATGTTTCTAAAAGAAACAGACGGACCTTATTGCATGTTTATAAAATGCAAAATTTCATTTTATATCAACTTGTAATATATGGGATAGTATAACAAATTTTAGAGTTAACTACATTTTTGGTCCTCGTGGTTTACCGGGTATAACGATTTTGGTCTAATAGTTTCATTTGTAACGGATCATGTCCTATTTTGTTTGACCCGTAACGGGTTTAGTCCAAATTTAACACTCCCGTTATCTTTTGCCCTCACGTGACACGCATGTGACGGTAAACTTGTGATTCACTAATATTTCCAGGGACATATAAGTCTTTTAATGTTTCCCGCTATAAACTCTAGGCATTGAGTACCCAGTCAGTCCAATTAATACCCACTCACCTCAAAAATCATCCACCTACCTTCTCATTCACTCCCATCAATAATTTTGATCACTGATAAGTCAAAACCCTAATTAAGATTGATATTCCCCAAGAATGGTTTCAACTTGGAAGTTGAGAGAAAAAGGTGCCACATTTAATCCATACGTGAAATATAGTAAGTCATTTTGGTCTTTTGCATATTGTATTTGGTTTTGTATTTGTTTAAAGGAATGTGTGTTTGATGATCGTTTGTTGTAATTTTTTGATACAGAGAATGAGCCTAATCTTTTTTCCCTGAAAATCAACCATGGAGGTCATTTCACTTATTTTCCTGGTCCAAAAAGAACTAGGGCTCCCAGACGTGTATACAGAGGTGGTGATGCGGACTGGTTTGATGATGTTGATGCAGATGGGTTTTCAGTTATAGAAGTATCAGGTATGCTAAAAGAGTTAGGTTATGTGAATCCTAAAATGAAAGTGTATTTCAAAAGACCTACACAAGATTTAGATAAAGGGCTTGAACCACTATTCAAAGATGTTGATGTGTTGGATATGATAACCTATGTGCATAAGTTCAAACTAATGGAGGTATTTGTTGAGCATCCTATTGATAGCATTGCTATAGAAATAGACCTTGAAAACCAGGAAAATGTTGTTTTAGAGAATGCTAATGTAGGTTTAGACACACAGGAAAATGATGATTTAGGGAGTGCCAATGTTGGTTTAGGGAATGATAATGTTGATGTTAATGTTGATTTAGGGCAGTCAAGTGAGCCTACACCTAGTCATAATGTTGATGAGTTTGATCCTCTGTTTTCTTACCTATCAATGAAATGGGACAATCAAGTGAGCCTAGACCTAGTTCTAATGAAACTATTGATGTTAGAGAAGACATTGAAGGTAGTGATAAAAGTGATTCAAATGATGGTAGTGAAGGTAGTGATGAAAGTGATTCACATGATGACAGTGAAGACAGTGATTTTGAGTGTGATCTAGAGGATATGATTAATGATGTTGATGTTGACATGGAAATGTTTAGAAAAAACACTGATCCTAGTGTAGAATGGGTTGGTTCTGATGAGGTAGATCCTAGTGAAGTAGATGCTGATGTTGACATGGAATATGAGGAATGTGACATTGAGGATTTTGATAGTGATATTGATTCTGATGATGATGAGGCTGAGAGGAAGAAAGCTTTGAGGAAGTTGGGAAAAGCTAACAAGTCTGTAGATGGTAAGTTTTATACTGAAAACTTTTATGTTAGTCAAACATTTGCTAACAAAGAGTTGATAAAACAAATGGTGACAAGAATTTCAGTTGAGCAGAGGAGGCAAATATATTTGACTAAAAATGATAAGGTAAGGGTAAGAGCAGAGTGCAGAGGTATTATTCCTCAGTTTTCTAATAGTGGGCCAAATGTTGATGGGCTGGGTGAAGGCAACAGTCAAGGCCCAAGTGTAAGTCAAGGTCCAAGTGGGGTGGATTCCAAAAAGAAGTCAACAAAAAAAGGTTAAAGACAGTTGGTGGGGAATTAAAGTGCCCTTGGTTATTGCACTGTTCTAAACCTAGGGGGGAAGGCATATGGTATGTGAAAATATTTCAAGATACCCATACTTGTCTTAAATCCAGGACTGTCCCAAAGTGTACAGCTTCATTTCTATCTAAAGAGATTGAGCAAACAATCAAACCAAATCCTAAAATACCCCTTTCTGCTCTCAAAGATCAACTATCAAAGAAGTATGAATTAGGTCTGTCAAAACAGAAGATCTTTAGGGAAAAACAAATGGCACAACAGAAGGTGATTGGAGATCACACAAAACAATATGCTCAGTTGAGACAATATTGCTTAGAGTTGAAAGAGAAGAACCCAAATACAACAGTCAAGATTGATGTTGAAAGAAACTTTGAAGCTGATAGTCAGACAAGGAAGTTTAAAAGAATCTATGTTTGTTTAGGGGCTTTGAAAAGTGGATTCAAAGCTGGGCAAAGAGATCTTTTAGGCCTTGATGGTTGCTTTATGTCTGGGCAATTTCCTAGTCAGATCTTAACAGCAGTAGGTGTGGATCCAAATAATGGAACATATCCTTTGGCTTATGCAGTGGTTGAGTCAGAAACTAAACAATCTTGGCTTTGGTTTCTTGACTGCCTTGGAGATGACTTAGAGTTGTTCAGAAATTCAAACTTTACATTTGTTACAGACAGGAAAAAGGTAATCATTGTTATTTCATTTTGTTCTACAAAATATACAAATATGTTTGTGTTGTGCAAAAGTATTTAACTCATTTAATTCTTTTTAGGGGATTATACCAGCATTGGCAGAGTTGTTCCCAGCAGCAGAACACAGGTTTTGCCTGAAGCATATCTATGATAATATGAAGTTGCAATGGAGAGGAAAGCAATTTAAGGATCTATTATGGAGATGTGCAACTGCAACTACCATACCACAGTTTAACAGAAACATGGAAAAACTTGTAGAGGTAGAAGAGAGTCTGAGTCTACTGATAGAACATCACAATCAAGCCAAAGAGCAACACAAGCAAAAAAACCCATTAAAAGACCATCACAGTCAAGCCAAAGGGCAACGCAGTCTACACCATCTCAAGTTGCCCCAAAAGTGGTACCATCTCAGTCTGCAAATGTGCCATCTCAGTATGCAAATGTGCCATCTCAGTATGCAAATGTGGTACCATCTCAGTCTGCATCATCAAGTTTCAGGTTTTCCAAGAGAAGTGCAAGCAGACTATCACCTATCAAAGCTACTAACACTGCACCAAAACCTTCTGAAGGTCCAAGTGGAAATTGATGTGTTTTAAGACTTGTCTTTTGTTTATGTATTATGACTTTGGTTATGTGTTTTAAGACTTGTGTTTTGGTTATGTATTATGACTTTTGACTATTATGACTTGTGTAAGACTATTATCACTTTTGTATTAGGAAATGTTTTATGAGTATGGTATTTGCAGTATGTTTGTTATTTGCAGTATGTTTTATGACTTGTTTGTTCATTGTTGTGTGACTGGTTTTACAACTACAAACAAACCAATTTGACCCATTTGACATGTTAAATAAGTCAACTACAACAAATCTTGAAAAGTCATAATAGCATTCCATTAACTTGATGCCAAAACACAAAAGACCTACTGACATTATCTAATACATTACAGTCACTTCAAACCAACAACAACCGACTTCATTTAAGAAGAAAATACAACACAAATAACAACCAACTAAACCCTAACATGATCTTCAATCTTCTTGCTTCACCTTGGTATCTTGCAACAGTACCTTGTAACCCATTCATGTTTCGTAAAAGCCCAGGAATAATCTGAACAGCTCTTTCACAAATTGGTGGGTCGTACCAATCAATAATACCACAATTTGTGCCCTAATCAAAAACATCACCAAATTAGGGAAAGTATGTGATATTTAAAAGATCTCATAATTAAGGTCTTACCCTTCTAGAACAGCAATAGAAATGCCTTCCTGGATTAATATCAGTCCATGATGTTCGAACAATTGCTCTCGAATGGCACCTTGGACAATGAACCATGGTTGTGTGTTATGTGTGTTTTTGGATTTAGGTTTCACTATAAGTAAGTTAGAAAAGAGAAGGGAAGAGTATATAAAGAAGATTGATAAAGAATGACTAATTTGCCCTCAAATTTTAGTCAACTAAACGAGTTAACGGTCAAAGATAACGGGAGTGTTAAATTTGGACTAAACCCGTTACGAGTCAGAAAAAATAGGACATGATCCGTTACAAATGAAACTATTGGACCAAAATCGTTATACCCGGTAAACCACGAGGACCAAAAATGTAGTTAACTCCAAATTTTATCATCAAGCAAGATTCAATATAGAAACAATATACTCCCTCCGTCGCATAAAAATTGTCAACTTTGACTTTTTTAAGTATTTTTTGTTCAACTTTGACCATTAATATTTTTATTTGTTTTCTATAATATTTGATGAAAATTATACTAATTAAAATATATTTAAAACCCAATCTATTTATATATTTTTTATCAAGTATTATATTACAAAAATAAAAATATTTATGGTCAAAGTTGAATAAAAAAAAACTCAAAAAAGTTAAAGTGGACAATTATTATGGGACGGAGGTAGTAATATGACTCCCAAGTCAATGGAGTTAGCGAGTCTCCTACCAAAAACACAAGTGTCGTTTATCGTCTTGGCACTCTATTCTAATTCTTTAAAACAACATACTGTAGGTAATCACATCATTGTAGGTTAAAATCATTTTCATATTACTTACTTTAAAAAGTTAACGTATAAATTATGTTTTAATCATAATATCTTTTATCCAAGTCTCGTCTTATCATCAATTGCAGTTAAAATAAGTAATGTCTTATACTCATACTAGTTATAATATTAATTATAAGTATCGTGCACGTAGAAGATTTACATATGAATCAAACTTATTATAAAATTTTTGTTTAATATAAGAACATATAAGAATTTGCTCGTTACTACAAAAAACTATTTAAATTGTCCACATTTTAAAAGCCAAATGTTCGCGGTTAAAAATGTGTAAAATTATAAAATCACACTTGCTCATGTGCGGTAATAATTGTTGTGACAAATTTTCTTACACATATAAGTGTGGTATGATTTAAAATATGAAAATATTTTTTTAAATATTCACACTTAAAAGTGTGACAAAATTGCAAAAGATGTCTACATATTAGTGTGTTTTGCTATGCTCACAAGTGTGATCTTTTAAAATTTGTTTTACTTCACTTTTAAGTGTAGTTTTGTTGTAATTGTACACACTTATACACGTGTATTCTTTTTTAAATATTTGTAACACTTATAAATGTAGCAAAATTATGATCCATATAGAAAAAAGACTACGGTTGACAATACCGTGGATAAATAAGTACGGAGAATTCAACTATTTGTTGTAGCGCGCGTTTGATGTTTTGTAATTGTAATATAAGTACAACTAATAAATATGCACGGGTTTTTAAATAAATTTTTTCATTATATATTAATAGATTAATATTTTGTAAATAATTTTGTTGAATGAAAGTTTTAACTTTGTTTAACCGACATGGAGTTGAGGTTGATGTTGTTTAAATTCAAATATTGATACCATGTTGTACACAATATGAATGCGAGTTTAATAACACATAATAACTGTTGATTAAGTTAAAATATAAAGTTTTTCAAACTGGTTTTCAAGATATCTTTATATAAACTTTAAATAAGTATTACATTAGTCATTGTTATAACTACAATGACGTATATTTATTTTCATATGAAACTAACTCGTGCTTACATTTGATATATATATTTCCACTAATAATAATTTTAGCGTGTTTAATTTTCAAACACGTGTATGCATGAGTTAAACTTATAAAAATGAATAATATGACTCTTATTGAACGCAAATAGTTCAAAAAAAAAAAAAAAAAAAAAAAAAAAAACCGGATATCCTTACTTAAATTCATAAAGAGGAATAACATAAGTTGTTCGTATGCGTACAACCTAAAGTATTTATTTACATACAAAGTAACTCGTGCTTTCATTAATATTTATAATCTCGTGCATATATATGTTGTATGTTTTAAACAACATATATGTTGTGTTTTTAAAATATAAAACCTTGGGGGTATAATGTCTGTATTTTTTTATTTTTTAAAGTTATTAAAAAAAGAAAACTTTTAAGTTAACACTTAACTCCATTTCAACCACAAAAGTTTTATTAATTACCATTTCCCTTTTTAAGTTTTTGTTTTCACAATTTGACAAATATATTTTTTATGTTTTTTTGTCTCCACCAAATTTCTCTATCAAATTTATCAAAGTTTTACCAATTATTTTCAATTGGTTAATAAAAATGCTCGATTTTACCACGTGTCAAAATGTAACAACCTGATTGGTTTATTTTTTTTTTCAAATAAACTGATTTTAAGAAAACAATTCTGAAATAATGTAATTCTTCTATCGTATAAAAGATGTGTAAGACTGTTTTTCCTTTCAATTCTCATCCTAAATTGACCAAATGGAGTGAGCATATGTAAAAAGGTGGAATAAGATAATTTAATTGTTTAATCTTAAAAATACAATGATTTAACAATATTACAAAAAAAAAAAAAAAAAAAAAAAAAAAAAAAAAAAAAAAAAAAAAACACCTAATTCTAAGAGCAAGGGGTATGGTGGCGAATTGCTTCGCCGGTTTTTTATTTTCTTTTCTTTTCTTTTTCAATTTATAAATGGATTGTATGTGTGTGAGTTGGCTAAATGGCTTAATTGTTTTGTGTTATAAGTGAAGATGTATTTTGAAATGAGAGTGTTGAAATGATGTTGCACCCGGTAAGGCCCAAATGAAGAGCTAATGCTCTTTACGACACCCCTTGCTCTAATTATAATATATATTGCCGACGGAGCAGAGAGAAAAAATACTGACATGTCATTATATATTAACCGTCGGATCTACCTAAAATTTAATCTGAGCCGTCTAAATTATCTATTTATACAATCCGTTGGATCAAAGATACTTTCAATCTTGACCATTGTAATTATATGATTATCTATATTTAACAAACTTGAGCCAAAATCTGTATTATATAACATGTGCAAATTAGATATCCTAGGAACAAACCATGCGTACATGTGCAAGTTAGATATATTAGGAACAAACCATGCACCTAGCTCCTTATTAGACGCATACTGAATACTTATCTATATTTTGATTGCTTATCTTTATAACTTCAACATTTGAAAATTAATATTTTGGCGCCTAAAATGGACTTATAAATAGATGACCTAATCAGCTTCATTTCATTCATTGATAATTCCTATCAAAACAACAAAAAAGACCTTTTTAGTCAAGCACAATGGAGGTACGAATCAAATGCTTTCTTTTTCATCCATTATAGATCAAATTCCTCATTCGATGTATTAACTTTAACATTTGATTATTTGAATTTATACAGATGAACAAATCAAACAATGTCTCAACTATCGTAGCAACAAAGAACGAATTCGGCATTGCGAAAATGTCTATCAAGGAAAAAATCATGGTAAAGTTATGTTACAATATCTGACGTAAAATTTTATTTATCAATATGTGACATTTTCTTCTTTCCTATGAACAGCATGCCCGGAACGATAATGTGGATCTTCATGTTCATGAGGTAACACTCCTTCCTACACTTTCGTTTTGTTTCAGATATATATTTATTTGTATGAAGGCGTAGTGTTATTTTCCGTCTTTAAACAACAGCATGATGACAACGTGTAACTTGATACCCAACCGTTGGTTGATGAGGTGATTCGCGACTCTAAGAAAAGGAAAAGGGAAGCAAACTTGGCTACATGAAAATGGAACGATGTTATTGAAATCGAAAGTTCGGACGATGAGAGCATTTTCGATGGGGATGATGATACTTTCGATGATGTTTTGTCAATGTCTAATATTAAGAGGAAGAAAAGAAACCAAGTTTCCGTGTTTAGCCGCAATAAAATTTACCGTTTGATTGACGAAGATGATGAAGAGGAATATGACATTTTTGGTTGATCAATATTTAGTTGCTTTACAATGTTCTAATGTCTTTCTCACGTACTTTTGTTTAGGATTTTTCTTACTGTTATTTGGTTCAACCATAGGTTGAATTCGTCATGGTATTGGTTTTTAGTGAATAAATGTTATTTGAGTCACTTATGTTTTAATGCAATTATGGTTACTTATAGTTGTGGAGTAATTGTTAAAATATATGATTCACAAAACGTTATCAAGCATCATTCTTATAAACCAAAGGAATAGGTAAGTATATTTTTTCTTCTTTTTAAAACGAATACTCGAGCAACGCACGGGTATTGCACTTGTTAACATGGCTGCTTTATTTCACATTGAAGAAGTCAATCGATGCTAACTTTTGATATTTGTTTGTAGAGTCCCACATTGGTAGTATGACATTGAGTTGACAATTACATTGATATGTTTCATATTGTAATTGTACGAATATTTCTTGTACGAGCGTGTGTAGTGTATACATTCTAGTGCATAATGTATAGTTTTTGCTGCATGTTTTGCGTGTGATGTTGCATAATGTGTGAAAGCAAAAGGTCGTTGGGCGTGTTTTTCTTTTCTTTTTAATTTTATTTTTATTTTTATTTTTTTATTTTAGAGCCTTTGTGATGGATAAGTAAGCTTTAATGCTGTTTTGAAAGGTATTTTAAAACGTTTTAAAGCAGTTAACAAGTAACGTTTGCAAAATATATATATATATATATATATATATATATATATATATATATATATATATATATATATATATATATATATATAGTGTAGAGTTATTTTCAGAACCAAAAAAAAGTCGAGAACTGCGAGAACCGATCTCAGCCTTTGGATTATATCATCAATGGTTGTTATTGCACATGGCATTTTTGTAAATAAATGTGTTAATTTTCCTGCTTTTATTTTAAAGTGGAGGGCAAAATTGTCATTTTAACATTCAAGTATTTTGGTAACTGATATCACTTGCATCATTTGAGCACCATTCTCAGGGAAGTTAGAATCATCAAACCATTTTTCTCTGCAACCCTAATTTATTTTCTCTCTTATTCTCACATATCAAGATCTTAACTCCGTGCCTCTCATTTTCTCAAAATCATATATCCGTATCCCCTCATATACGATCCCACTCCTGGTATGGTTATTATCAAATCTCCCTCTGTTATCATCATGCATACCAGCAGGTAGTGGTCTTCCACCGGATTAATTGGGATGGAAACCACCAGCAGGATGATAATCGTATCCATGGGGATCTTTATCATGGAACCTTTTGCGACCAAACTTTTGCGACCGACAAGGAGCAGATCTGAAGAAGACAGTAGCAGTTTGGGTTTTTGGAGCAGATTCATTGAAAGTCAAGAGCAGATCTGGTGATGTTCGATGGTTTTTGAAAGTTTGAGGTAATCGCATATTTTTTTAAGTGCAGATCTGATTTACATTACCTCATACTCATATTATAATGTTGCTGCTGGTGAATTAATTGAATTGTGGGGCTGCTTCATTGTTTGTCGCTTCCTGATTTAATTAATGTCGATTGTGAATTTAGTGTGTGGGGCTTATACACCTCGTACAATAAATTTTTGATTCATGTCTGTTTGTGGGATAAGTTTATTTTGTGCGGCTGTCATTCAATGGGATCTATTCATGGACTTTGTTTGTCGTCTATGGTTGGTCAATTAAAGTTTGGGTTTCGTGTTCTGCAAGTGTGACTTATATGGTCGAATATTATAAGTTTATTGGTGCGCGTGATTGGAAGAAGCAGGGATGAGGTAAAACGTTTGTGGTTTATATTATTTTACCTCGTACATGTGATTGATGTTGACTGTCGGTTTGTCGCTAGTCAAATAGACACATGTAATTCGGTTAATATGCACCAACGTTTCTAGTAGTCCCATGTTTATTTCAGGGAATCTGCTGCGTATGTAAGATGGAAAGCTTGATTAGTAAGAGATATAGATTGATGTAGGATGGTATTATTGATTCGTAATATGCGGCATTGGTCGTATTCTATAACGGCGGCTAGGGTTCTTAAGAGTGCACTTGTGTTTCGTGTTTTAAGTATGTACTAATTTCTCAAAGAAGTCAAGAATATGGTCTCGTGTGCACAAGTCAGAAATACATTGTACATATATGTTTTGTTGGTTGTTATGATTAAAATAAATTAAAAGTTGTGCATATGTATTTCAAAGTTTACATAAAATAAATGAAATGGTGCATATGTGTTTTAAGATTGGTATAAATTCGATGAAAAATGTACCCATATGTTTGGTATTATGTTTTACATTTTGCATATTGAGAGTGCATACGTGTTTTAAGATTGGTATAAATTCAATGAAAAATGTACCCATATTAAGAGTGCATACGTGTTTTTACAGTTTCTGGTGAATTTGATGCCCTATGTGAGTATGTGTTTTTACAGTTTCGGAGTTTGGATGTTGAAAGTGCATATATGTTTTTAGCATGAGAGTGTGATGGTTTTTATATATTTTGTTAAACTGTACGAATCATGTATAGATTAGGAACATAGTTAATGCACATGTGTTGAAGAAATATATGTTGATGCACATGTGTCTAGCATGAGAGTGATTTTTTACAGTTTTGGAGTTAAATATGTTCAAAGTGCATATATGTTTTTAGTTATGATATAAAGATGTTTTGTGTTTAGTTCTATTTTAAGTGTGCACTTGTGTTTTGTGGTTACAGGAACGAGTATGATGATCAACATGAAGAGTGCACATGTGTTTTGTACATACTATCTAGCGATAAGATAGTTACTCTAAAGATTTAAAGAGTAAAGACACAAGTGCAGCCGTAGATACAAGTGCACATATACATACAAAGAGTCCAACGAGGGAAAATACATGTGCATATACGGCAACATATTTTTGCTTTTAGAAATTTGTATTTGAAGTGTATATCACATGATTTTAAATTTTGTATATAATGTTTTTGTTTTAAATTGTAAACAATACATGTAAAATACTTTTTGTTTGCCATTTCATGCACTACAAACACATGTAAATTTACATTATCTAAAAAAACACATATGCACCTTACCAAATACACGTAAATTGAACACTACAAATATACGTAAACATACATTATATTAAAAAACATATGTGCACCTTACTTTTGAAATCATACATACTGAAAATAAAAATTATTTCAAAAAAAAAAAAAAAAAAAAAAAAAAAAAAAAAAAAAAAACCTAAAATTTAGGAACTAAAAAACGTTTTTTATTAAAAAAAAAGCAAAAAGAAATTAAAAAATGTAATTTTACTATTATGCCCTTTTGAATTAAATAATAAAAATAAATATTCAAAAAAATCTGATTGGTTGATGCTGGTTCTCGCAGTTCTGTACATTTATTTGGTTCTGAAAAGAACCCTACCCTATATATATATATATATATATATATATATATATATATATATATATATATATATATATATATATATATATATATATAGAATCCGGTTCCATTGAGAAGGTTTTTATTTTGAGAAGATTGAGAAATCTTCGTTTGAACAAACTGATTCACGTTTTTTATTTGATTCACAAGTAAACATCATTTTATGGTGAATCGAATCTATAAATTACAAATTTGATTCACAAATCATTGTTAAAATCGAGTTATGATGATGATTCATTAAATTTGTACAGATGATTCAGTATTCTACATATATCGCAAAATCGAGAGATTTTTAACATTGATTCAATTTTTTTTTACACATTTTGAATTTTAATCACATTAAATTGAGTTTTACGCTTGAAAAACATGAATCAAAGTTAAAAATCTATCGTTTTTGAAAACCTTCTCAATCTTTTCAAAATAAAAACCTTCTCAATCGATCCAGATTATATATATATATTTTGTTTGGCACCGTAGCATTTTGGATTTTGTTTAAATGTTAGTTTCACAAATGCTACTCGAAAATATGTTTAAAATATTAACACTACTGCTTTCTCTGATGTTGTTTCTCACTACAGCTTCCTAATATCGATATTTTGGGAAACAGAACCAAATTAGTTAAACAAGTAGAATGGTCTAAAATGATCACTCGAATATCTAAACATGTAATAAAATAAACATAACTTTTTCTACAATATCTTAAAAGTTTTACCCTTTTTTTCTTGAAACTTAGACATTAATAATTTTCCAACCATATATAACACATTATATTTTGAATTGTAGATTATTCCATTTAATTCATCAAAGTTGGATTAAACACGTAAAATCACATGTGATTTTAACCGCACGTGATCTCGATCACATGTGATTTTTACTACATGTATTGTTATCACATGTGATTATAAAAGTTTCATGAATGAACTGCTATAATAGATAATCTGAATATAGTGTGTGATATATTGTTGGAAAGCCATGAATGTGTGTTTTTCATTACAAAAAGCGAGAAAAGTTTTTGATTTATAGACAAATACTTGTATCAATTTTAGTACAGATGTTTAGTGTTCAAACTTCGATATTAATATTAAATCACATGTGGTATGTCATGTGAATTTCAATACCGAAAATGAAACGTGAAAAAAACGACCAAAAAAAAGTTTGTCGAGAGTATATCAAAGTGTCCATCTATAGAAAGATAATTATATTCTCGTCGTGACGGTATAATTTGTTTTGTATAATAATAAACGATTCATGATATATTTAAATTACAAACAAATAAGTGTAATTGAATTTTTAATTTAAATATTTATTAGTCTCTCCCTTATTTTCTCAACGAAAAATGAATTGCTGTAATTCATCCTTTGATATTGGAAAAAAGTTTAGTATCTAAAATAATCTTCCTCAATAATTATATGGTGCGTGTTTTTCTTTTCTTTTTATTTTAATTTTTTTGATTTTGAGTCTTAGTGATGGATGAGTAAGCTTTAATGTTGTTTCGAAAGGTATTTTAAAGCGTTTTAAAGTAGCTAACAATTAACATTTGCAATCAACAAGCATGTGGTCTAGTGGTGGAGGCTTAAAGGGTTAAGCGTGCTCCCCATGAGAGCAATACCGGTTGGGTGACCAACCGGGAAGTCCTCATGTGGGGGCTGGCCACATGCTATGTTGATATCAGGCAATGAAGATTTGAACTTCTGTTAGCAGTGGCGCAGGTTCGAATCTGAGCCGAACCCCGGTTTTTATCCGGCTGTTACTCCAGCAAGGAAACTTGTGTGGAGGCAGTACGGTTTCCGGGGGGACGCCGTTAAAGTCCCCACTGTCTCAGCGTGGGCCCGGTTAAGACAACATAGTCTGGCCAGTGGTGGATAGGGCCTGCCTTTGTAGCAGGTGCGACTCTATCCAAAAAAAGTATGAAAGTCGCCGTTCAAAAAAAAAAATTAACATTTGCAATATATATATTGTTTGGCAATCAGCGTGTTACGTATAGCATTTTGGATTTTGTTTAAATGTCAGTTTCACAAATGCGACTCGAAAATATATTTAACATTTAAAGTTTTAAACACTACCGCCTTCTCTGATGTTGTTTCACGCTACTGCTCCCTAAGACCGATATTTTGAGACACAGTTAAAAATTAGTCAAACAAGTAGAATGGTCTAAAATGATCACTCGAATATACCTAAGTATTCACAACCCCCTAAAACCTTTATAACAATAGTTTTTTTCCCTATCCAAAGATATGATTAATCATTAAAAAGAAAGCATAACAAACTATTCAGTAATCAGCTGTATCAATATTCGACAAACAAATATTTCATTCGTTCCATATGAAAAAAGTGAACTCGTTGAGTCAATGTAATCCATTACTTGACCATGGTTGCAGAGCCCAACAAGTTAATGTTACAATGGGCTAGAAATCCTGAATGTTTAAACCCAAATGTGTAATATCTCACTTGATTCTTGAAACCGTCTAAGCATTTCTTGAAACTGAGAGACTCATATTCGAACGATATCATGTTTGTAGTATCATATTTACAAACGCAAAAGCTTATAACATTGCTGAACGCGTCTAGGACTCAATATTAAAAGAAAGTCATTTCTCTATAGTCGTCTCTATAAGAAATTCTAACTAATGAGTCATATTAATGAGAAACTTAAGTATTTTTCTTTTGTAAATAAACATGAAATAAATAATTCCAATTTGATTGGGTGAACCTTACACAATAATCAAGATCAGGCTAGCGATGAATATCATATAGGGAAACGATTACATTTTATTAATAAAATCTAAATTACAATAAATAAAATTAACAGCATATAAATAACAGAAAATTAAATACAAACAGAATGTAAGCCGAGGCACGTGTTTGACACGCTTCCCTTAAAAAAGATTCGCCGTCTGTTTCCCAGGATAGAATAGCCAAAATAGTAAGTTGTACTGTCGGACTTAACTAAACTGCCTGGAATTTCATCTTAAAAGATGCGTATTCCTTATGTTGGAAATCAATAATACTTATTGATTTGATGTGTGTAAAACCTATGGAATTAGGGCGTCTATTTATACACAATAGACTCCACCCTAGTTTACTCCTCCTACCGATGTGGGATAGAAAGTAAACTATTTTTCCACTTTAGTCATGGTACCGAATGACTAACTTTGAGACCCGATATCTCATTTACATCAACTCTATTTTGGACACATAAAGGCTTATTGCGAAGCTCTCTTCGAGGAGAACGCAAACCTACAAACTATTACTTATATATATGAAACATACATATAAATAATTGTGTCCAAAGTTGGTCAAAAGTCACTTTTGCCAACCAATTTTCCAACAATCCCCCACATGAATGGATATCGGTCGTAATACAAAAATTACGATGAAATTTCAATAGTTGAATCTTGCAAAGGATAGGTAGGTGTGACCCTTTGAACCTTCCCTTGTGAAATGCACTTAGCCTCCTAGCTGTCAGTAGACACGATGTCTTTGAACTGAGCTGCTGTTTATGTAGACGACAATACACTTAACACAAGACTCTCCCTAACATTGTTAAGTCCTCATAGTCATGTTCATTATGGTCTTGAACATTTGCCTGGTTCTGCAAGAGCTCTTAGGATTTGTGCCCCCCAAAACTCCCTTCGAAGCGACCCTACTTCTCTCTCACATAGGTGATTTCATCATGAATCATTAGAAACATATGCTTGTGATTTCATCTTGAATCATTATGCTTTATGATTTCATCTTGAATCATAAAAGCCATATGTTTAACCTCTCAACAAGTCACATTTATTATAGGAATGGACTAGGAAGTTACAATGTTAAGTAACTCCCCCATAGTGACGTGACTTCCCCCACATTCATATGATTAGGTTGTCATATTGAACTCAGATCTTGGGATCTCCAGTCAACTGGGTTAGGTTTTTCTTCATATAAACTCATTCCTTTAAAGGCTTTAGCCTCATTCCTTTAGACGACTTACTAACTAACTCTCTGCTTAAGCCTTTCGTAAGCGGATCCGCGACGTTATCTATTGACTTTACATAGTCAATTGTGATAACTCTAGTTGAGAGTAGTTGTCGCACCAATCAATGTCTATGATGGATATATCTCGACTTACCGTTTTACATTGTGATATGAGCTTTGTAAATTTCCAATTGACTATCACACTTTATACAGATGGTCGTTACCGGTTTACACCATCTTGGTATGTCCTCTACGAATAAACGTAGATATCCCGAAGATTCTATAAATTTATCTAAAAAAATAAATTTAAATTCCATCATAGATTTCGCTATAAAAGTCTGTTTGAAATACTTTCAAGATTTCCAAGACATAGCTTCCTACGTAGAGTCCATACATTTGCTCTAGTGGATCTAGATTCTTTTATGTAAGAATCCATATTTGCATTACTCTACAATTATATAGCAGTTGGATATCTTCCAAAATGCAATATCATAAGTATCATAGTACTCGTGTAATACTATTCAAGTGGTCATCACCTGAATTACTGGTATATTTACTAAACCTGATCATAATTAATAGATCAGGTCTCACACAAGTTATAGACACATAAGACGCCCAATATTCTTTGAGTATTCAAAATAGGCAACACCTCTACCTCTATTTTAAATAGATTTCTAAAGATGTTATTGGAGTTCTAGCTAGGCCGGAATCCCCCACATTGAACCTCTCAAGAGTATTGTCCTTATAGTGTTTTTAACTTCAAAACAAATCCATCTGGTTTC
Source organism: Artemisia tridentata subsp. tridentata (assembly GCA_021014915.2). Lineage (NCBI taxonomy): Eukaryota > Viridiplantae > Streptophyta > Magnoliopsida > Asterales > Asteraceae > Artemisia > Artemisia tridentata. Next base: position 130,545,565 of record CP139508.1, read on the forward strand.
ATATGATCTTAGTTCCAAGAACCATATCAAACAACCAATGTAGTTCTTGTCAAATCTTAACTCCAACATTTCATTAGTGAATTTGTTCATCTTGTTATCACTTCGAGTGATAAGTATACCATCTATGTATAAACACACGATTACATATATACCAGTGATTTATTTTTCCACATACATCCATTAATTTTGAATCCACATTCTAACATGACGTGGTAGAAAATTTGGATATCATTGTTTGGGAGCTTTTTCTAAGCCGTATAGTGACTTAACAAGCCTACAAGCTTTGCTCTCTTGTCTAGGAGCCATGAAACCCTCAGGTTGCTTCATTTAGATTTCTTCTTCTAAATCCCTGTTTAGAAAAGCCATTCTCACATACATTTTGGTAGACTTCCAAATTTCTTAAAGCAGCAATAGCAAGTACCATCCTAATATAGGTTATTCGTGTAACTGATGAATATGTATCAAAGTAATCTAGACCTTCTCGTTGTCTAAACCATTTAATTACCAATCCTGCCTTATACTTATCAATGGTTTTATCGACAACCTTTTGTAGTTGTTTGGTATAAACCATTTGTAGCCTAGTGGTTTACCACCAGGAGGTAAATCCACGAGCTATAATGTATCATTTTTGTAAAATAGAATCTATTTCACATTTGATGGCTTCTTTCCATTGAGCCCCTCTTGAGGAAGTTACCATTTCTTTGTAAGAAGTAGGTTCATTTTCTACCATAAAAGAAACAAATCAGATCCAAATATTTTTTCGGTTCTTGCCTGTTTGCTTCTTCTAGGTTCAACCTATTCTTCTGGGTTGATCTTGTCTCACATCATGGAGATCATAATCAATCCCGCGTTGTCTCTTATCATGAACAACATTATCATCTTAATGTCTCTCATCATGAAGGACATCATCATTTAGTTGCCTCTCATCATGGACAACTGTATCGTCTAGTCTAGATGAACATCCATTTTTCTCGGATAAATAAGGAAACACAGTTTCAAATAATGAAAGTTTTCCTTTATTCCATTATCGCATCTTTGTATATATTCAGATTTTCTGAATCATATACAAATAAATGATAAGCACTACTATAATGAGCATATCACAAAAATATGCAATCTACAGTTTTAGGTCCAATATTTTGAACCTTGGGTGTCGGGACAGATAGACACCCCCCACATTCGTAAGTACTTATAGGATGGTTATCATCCCATCCATAGTTCATAGAACTATCTTCTATTCGTTACAAGGGATCTTATCTAAAAGATAAGTAGCCGATAGAATCGCTTTCCCCCACATGACATGGTTTAAACCAAGACTTTAATAACATGGCATAACCATATCTTTTAAGGCACGATTCTTTTCATCCAACAATTCTGTTGAGGCGTATAAGGAGCAATAAATTTGTATCTTATTCCAATGTTTAGCACATACATTTGGAAATGGAGACACATATTCACCTCCGTTATCACTTCGAACCGCCTTGTTTTCGATAATAAGTTGATTCTCAACTTATTTGTATAGATCAGTCTTGTCTATATCCTTACTCGCAAGTAAGTATAAATAGCAATATTTTGTACCACCATCAACAATTACGATGAAGTACTCGCTAATTGCTACCTTAGTAGGTACCGATTCCAAATCACATAAAACCACGTGAATCAAGGGGTTCGGTTAATTTCCGGTCAACCGAGTGAAAAGACAATCTTGTCAATTTGGCTTCAACACTAGTTTTACTTTTGTAATCTGTGTTCGTTTATTTAATTAAAAAAACGTATTGAGTTAAAATTAACATGTCCGAGTTGACCATGCTATACATTTAAAGAATCAAATAAGCTGAATTCATACTCATTTTTATTAAAACAGCCATTAAAAAAAATTAGATTCAACTTAAACATTTAATGAAGGGCATAACCCGTACCGACCAAAATTTTGTTCAATGTTAACTCAATTTTATTTGATTAAAATAAAAGAAAGCCAAATTTATTAAGCAACCATCCAGACACAAGATTCCTACGAATCTCTGGCACATACAACGTGTTGGTTCACTTAAGCTCTATTCCACATGTGAATTTCAACATCACATTTCTTTTTCCCTTGCTATTAGCAGTTGTAGAGTTGCTCATAAATTGCATCTCTCCATTTTGTGCTGCTTTGAAAGAGTTAACCAAACTCTTATCATCATACTCATGACATGATTCCCAAGTGTTAATCCACCATTATGTAAGGTCGGATCCCGCCTTGGCAACAATTTTCATGTCATTCAGGCCATTTAACCCATAGTTATGGCACATAAAATCTGAATGCTTTAAAGCATCTACCGTACACATAACTTGAATATCGGTCTCACTTTCATCAAGTTTGGGAGAAGATCCTTTAGATGTCACTCGTGACATTCCAAACATTCTGTTAATACGAGATTCCGTTATTATTCTAAAACTAAATTTGAAATAATTAACAACTTGCTATATCACAAAGTGTTTCTTAACAAAAATGATTACATCGAATTTTGTTTAAAACACTACTGTTTTGTAAGATCCATTATACAAAACCGCTTTTAAAGAAGTCTTTCGACTAAAACAATTAAACAATATCGCATATTACATAATGTTTTTAAACAAAAACAAATTTGTAATATGATTTTGTCAATCTTCTTTAAGAATATCTTAATAGATCTGTATCACATGGTCTAATTCTACACTGAAACTTGACAAGGTTTCAAAATAGATTTACTCTTCCAAAGAAACTCAACAAGGTTTCTATAGATCTACTTTCAAATGCATAAAGTTTCAAGAACTATATTTAGTTTATAATTAAACTCAACTTGGTTTAAATAAGCTAAACAAGTCAAAGAAACTTTTCCACCAAAATATGATAACAACTTGTATATTATCAGATTTTGTTTCAAACAAACTCATCTTGGTTTCAATAATCACGTTCTAGTAATCTAATAAAATAACAACTTGTATTTTATGAGATTTGTTTCAAAGAAACTCCACTTGGTTTCAATGAATCTGATTTCATCATGATTTGCAACCATGTTAGTAATCGGCGCACCAATTAGATTCGTAAGATTCACTGTGGTCACAAATTATGTTACCATCAGTTAACTTATGAATATTTAACCACAAAAACAGTTAAAACAATATGGTATCTAATAAACTCGACATGGTTTATGTGAACTTGTACCAAATATGATTCAAAGAAACACAAAATTGGTTTTAATAAATCCATATTTAAACAATAACATACGTAATAAACAAACTAAAAGAAATCAGTTTGAAAAGAAACTCATCATGGTTTCAATATAAACTGATTCAATAAACTGTTTTAAAAATCGTCTATAAATCTGTTATACCAAATCTGTTAATTAAAATTCTGTTTAGTTATAAAACTGATTTTCAAAGAAACACAATCTTGGTTTCAGCAGAAAAACAGTTTGTATAAAATCTGTTAATTATATTAATCCGATTTTAATAAAAGTGTTTAATTCTGTTACACAGAATCTGTTTTAAGATTGTAGGAAAATGGCTACACTTTATTAATAAAATCTAAATTACAATAAATAAAATTAACAGTATATAAATAACAGAAAATTAAATACAAACAGAATGTAAGCAGATAAACGATAATTAAATAAAACAATAAACTAATAAAAAGACTTACTAGATCACCAACGGAGATCAGCAACGAAGCACTAAAAAGCCGAGGTACGTGTTTGACACGCTTCCCTTAAAACAGATTCACCGTCTGTTTCCCAGGGTACAACAGCCAAAACAGTAAGTTGTATTGTCGGACTTAACTAAACTGCCTGAAATTTCATTTTAAAATATGCGTATTCCTTATGTTGGACTTATTGATTTGATGTGTGTAAAACCTATGGAATTAGGGCGTCTATTTATACACAATAGACTCCACCTTAGTTTACTCCTCCTACCGATGTGGGATAGAAAGTAAACTATTTTTCTACTTTAGTCATGGTACCGAATGACTAACTTTGAGACCCGATATCTCATTCACATCAACTCTATTTTGGACACATAAAGGCTTATTGCGAAGCTCTCTTCGAGGAGAACGCAAACCTACAAACTATTACTTATATATATGACACATACATATAAATAATTATGTCCAAAGTTGGTCAAAAGTCACTTTTGTTAACCAATTTTTCAATATATCATTGATCACAAAAGCAATCTAAGGTTAAAAAAAAGGTTAAAAAAAAAAAAAAAAACCTGGTTTGGGATAAACATCTCCAAGTCTCTAACACAAAATCCTCTTAGAAGTATCATTTTTGAGCTAAAGTTAAGCCTAGAATAATAAACGCTATTGCATTTGCAAATTGAAGCTTAACAATATACTAGTATAAAATAGAAAATGCCTAAATATGGCACTCGGTATAGCTTTTTAAACCTTTAGTTTGTTCAACTTGTTGGATATGAGCTATTTTTAGAACATTGGATATGTAAAAGAGTCACGTTATCATACTTCAACATACATTGTTAAGTTGTAGATATTTGTCGATTTTATCACCGATCCATAAGTGTAATCATGGACATATTAGTTATCAGTCTCGATCTATACTAGCTCGATTCAGACGAGTTAAGTGTATCAACTATTTCTATTTTTTTTTGAACGGAAAGTTAGTACAATACTATCGGTTAGCGAGTCATAGACTCGATGTTTTATTTAAGTATCTTGACATTCAAATAAATAAATAAACATCAAAGCACATATAATAGCGGAAGCAATGATCATATTTAACATGTATAAACTATTACCGAATATTAAATAGTTACATACCTTTTAGATCCTAGCAAGAACAAGGATCCAAACTTCTCTTCACTATTCTTGAACTAACAAACCAAGATTAATTACTAAAGTAAGTAATATCTAAGTTCATGACACACATACTATAACCGATCAAAGGTTGATGCTAGTAAATGAACACAATTATTAAACCAAAACTATTTTGTTTAATAAACCTTGAATCTATTATTCAAGAAGGAAGCAAATAATATAAACATACTTTACGGTACACATGTTAATGTTATATGATATTATGTAGATACTCTACTATGCATATCATACACAAAAGTCAAAAGTGAATATGTCATGTCGTCTGACCTTATGGTCATAATAAGTGTCGACTGACATTTTATTTAGGTTTTTTTTTTGTGTCGTCCTTTTGGAGCTAATGAGGGTGTATATATAGCCTCCAAATTTGTTCTTCAAGTTTGAGTCTAATACATCCTCAAGTTCCAAAACTCGACACTCAACCCTCTCCTTTATTTACTAACAATCATTAGTCAATTCCGTTAATTACTTTAATGTCCGTTAGTTATATTTCGTGTCCAAATAATTAAAATATATAATAGTTATATATATTAATTATTCCTTTGATCATTCATACGTAAAGTGTGCAATCCTTCAGTCCCGGGTTCGATTCTAGTCATACACGATTTAATATTTTTTCAAAACTCTAACAGCTCCCACTTGGAAATCTATTAAAAGGGTAATGACATTTGTTAGCGTCTAGCAACACGCCAATGCCCCTAGTACAACTCGGGTGGTGGTCTCCTGGAAAAACCACTTGATGATAAATCATCATACTTATCCTTTTGTTCTAATACTACATTAATAAAGATATGGATCTAAGTCATTCTTTATTAATAATTATGTTTCTCGTTGTTTATGATTGAGCAAGATTACCAAATCATCTGAACCTATTCAGGGGAGATCTTGGGTGCGGCCGCACAAACATCTTGTCAACCCTACGAGGGGCCCAACAGTATTAAACTCCAAACAATTTGAAGGAACAAATTCTATCTTGACTACTAGCATAACACATGCACTTCGCAACGCCTCCTAAAACAACCCGTATAGCTACCAGTTACGTATAGCGTTAAATTGAATCAAAGAAATGCACTACATGCATGACAGTTATCTGGCATCTTAAGTCTGAGGATAACTATATACTCATGATTTACTTGATGACAAGATCCATAAAGTAAACTCATGTGGCGGGATAAAGTCCTATACTCAAACATTTTGAATATCATGTGAAATTGTTATGACAACGCATCAATATACTTTCAAGTATATTATACCAATACTCAGATTTACCTTAATTTAATGATATTCCCATATCATTAATCGGCAACGGACAGTTTAGAATATATAAATATATTCAAGGATATAAACATGCAAATATAGGATATATTATTAAGAAAATGATAAATAAACATAACCATTATTTTATTTCATTAAAATAATAAATGTTCAATAACATCCCATTATCCAAACACTAAAATAGATCAATGCATGATAATTCTAATTAATGAATTATGCCTCAAGTCATGTCAAACATACTTGTTGACAAGGCATAAATCAACTAATTTTGATCTATAAGAGTTTTGAGAATACTTATTTCAAGAATTCAATTAATGAAGTTCTTGTATGTGTGCTATCAATTATCTTGATAATGCCACATAATATTTCATAAAATACATGACATCCTCAACCACGAATTTATGACAAGCAAACTATCAAACCTTTTATAGTTTAAAGTATTCTAATTCTTTAATGTAAAATGCAACTATGCTTACAGTTAAGCATAACTAGTACACATGGCCATTAACTAGGATGAAATCCTACCATGACTAGTATTGAGTGTCATCTCAATCTTATCAGCATCATTGTATGCAAACAACATTATGCTCTTTATAATCCCGTAAACTTTAATATCCATTTGTGTAATATTTGATACCTTCAAATCTTTCCAGATTTGTTGGCTATGACAATTACGCAACAATTTGCCATATGGTTTATATTTAGAATTTAGGAGCTATTCCAGGACGAGGATGTTAATTCTAAATCTAACCATATCCATTACACTTAGTTATCTAATAACCTTTCAATTAGATATTAATGTTGTCAAATCATCTTTCATCAAGCATGATACAACAAACAACATGATGTACATGAAAAATCCTTGCGTCAAACTTAGATTTATTCATGTCATATCTTTTCAAAGATATGTATCTATCTAGACTTTCTAATAGTATAATCATGTTTATTAGAATCAATTATTTTTACCGCTTATGTTTATAACAATAAACATATATTCCAAGGTTGTATGTTTATTTTCTAAATTTCCATAATGAAGTTTCATTCCAAACTAAGACTTAACATTTAATGTTAATGGAATGCTACTTCCTATATGTTATGCAACATATATGAAATAAAAAAATAAATATAACACTCCCACTAGCTTTTAGGAATATTAAGAGATTATCTTATTTTAATTATAAATCAAAATATGGATTTAGTAACTAAACATAAGTACATCCTAGATGCATGCATTAATCCATTCATAAATGATTGCAATTTGTATATTTTCAAAGATTATTTGAACTCCTTTCAATTACTTATCGTCCTCGCAAAAGTAATTACTCAAGAAAGAGTTTTGATATTCCATTGTTAATTTCATATAAATGAAACTAAGAATGACAATCATAATCTTTATACATTTAATGTGCTTAGAAAGAATTTCAATCACAGTTAATTGCTTAAGTGTGTTTGATAATCCTTTCATACATTAAATATGTATACAGAATTGTCCATATGATTTCTACACAGAAATTTAAATCTCTAGGATTTTTATTCCTTTTGAGAAACTCATCATTATTCTATAGTGTAACTATAGAGTTCAAGATTAATTAAGTTTCCAAAACAAATTATCTTTATGGACTGCATCTAATCATTCATAGTATGAGTAACTTGCCAAATTCAATATTTGCAATTCTTCAACAGCTTTGCCATAATCCTGTAACTCATAATCCTCAACATATTATACAAATATTTGAGATATCCTTGCGGATCTATGAATGAAAATTCCATCATCTTGAAATTTAACATTTAACATGTTTAATCCTCAGCATGACATTTGCTAGTGTGTTTTAGAAGATCATGTATCTTGTAATTTTATCTTTTCAAGATAAAACTCCCACTTGCCTTTAGCAATTTATTGACTATCCATAAATACTCAGCAAGTAGAGCAACAAAAAATTATTCTCTTTTTGGACATTACAAATACATATTGACGGTTCCTTACATGAAGTTTGTTAATAACCTATTCACAATAGTTTTAACAAATTCAGAACTTCAATTTTAAGACTTAATGTGATTCATCACATTTCATAATAAATGGTGTCTTATTAATCATCTAGGTTGGAGTCTAATTGAGTATATATAATGCATACTGATGAGTGCCTATTTACTCATCATTTTATACCCATATAAGACACAAAAATGACCAAAAACACCCAAATAGATCAAATATTACTGCAAATATTCTTGGTTTGTGTTTTTATGTGTTTCAGGTACAAAAGGATTGAAAACAAGGCAAAAACAGACAAAACCGAGCACAAGATTGGAAAATCGTGAAAAGCCGAGGACGGGGACGAAATTTACGAGTTTGGACCGAGAAATTGATCAAGATTTCAAAATCAACCTTCAAGAATATCATGTTGTCAAGATTGGCCCTTGGAATTATTTTTGCACAAATGACAAATATGGTCCTTGAATTTTCAGAAAGTGGCAGTTTTGGTCCCTAAACTTAAACCTAAACCATTAACTAAACCTTATCCCAATTAACCCTTTTATCCTAATCCACTAAACCCAGCCCAACAACAAAATACCAAGCCCACTTATCTTAATTAACTGACCCACCCTATTTTTAGTTAATCCCAGTCAAACCTCATGGTCAAACCCACCCTTATCCTTCCTTCCCAAAACCAACACCCCGCCAAAACCACCATGTCCATTTCCCCAGACCAAAAGCTGATCCAGACCACCATGTCCCCCCATGCCCTTTCTCTGGCACACATTACTTTCCCCCCTCCTATAGCCAAGTACCTAACTTCACGTGCTAAATCCAAGCTGGAAATCCACTCAGTCCCCATTTTCCCGCCAAAATGCATGGGAGGGATAGGATTGATTTGAAGCTAATTAAGGGGTGAGGATGAGCTCGGAATTGAGGAGAGAAGTTTTCTAGATGGCTATTTAAGGAATTGAAGACATACACAGATGGTTGTCCTGTTTTTAGACCATTCGTAGTGTAGATGTTGTTTATTGTTGTTTTAATGAATATTAAGTACTGAGTTAATTGAAGCATTGTAATATCTTTAAGTTATTAATAGAATCTGAATAAGTTAATTCCATTGTTCTTAGTTTTTTTAGTCAACCAGTGAGAATAAGTTGAATAAGCACTTGAATAAGTGCTTATTCGACATTGTTCAAAATAAGCTCAAAATAGCTTATTTGAGTTCAATCTGAGCTCAATTCAATTACCCCAAGTGTTCATGTAAGTTTTCCTATTTTTAGTTTAATTTTACTTTTTCACTGTTCAAATGCTTATTTGCTTATTTGATGAGGCGAAAAGTGTACCGCTTTTAAGGGGTCATTTAAGCCCTAAATCGTATTTATTTGATCAAATATTGCCCTAAATCGTTCCTTTTGTCATTTTAGGTACTTTTGAGGAGAAATCTGGAAAAGGAGGCATTTTGGACGTTTTTGGAGCATAAAAGTGAAGAAAACGACAAAGTCTCAAAAATCGGCTAAAAGTTACTCTTGACGGCGTCACAATTTACTCTGGACGGCGTCATGCTTTGGCAAGAAAAGTTGGACGTGAAATTTACTCATGATAAGCCAGTGAAAATAGCATGTGAATTCTGACGGCGTCACGCTTTAACTTGATCAAGGGCGTCACGGCTTAAATCATAAGGGGACGGCGTCACGTTCACGAGCTGACGGCGTCAAGCCTTGATAAGCCAGAATGGATTTTGGAAGAGCTAAAGAGGGACGGCGTCAAGAAGGTCATCCGGGAACCCTAAAAGCGGCGAGGTGACGGCGTCACACTCCATAAGGTGACGCCGTCAGATCCAAAAATCTATATATAGTTTTCTAATCTTTTGTCATTAAAGAGAGCTTAGTGTGTGGAATTTTGGGATAAAACCCTAAGACGATTTTAGCTACTTTTTCAGGGCTTTTTGCCTTGAGATCTTCCATGTTTCATTGAAAGATAAGTTATCAATTAATCATTCAATATGTCTATGTGTTGTTTGATTCTATCTTATTCTTGTCTTTTGTTTAACATGTTAGGCTAAATTTATCTTGTGTTTGCTTAGATCTAATGAAACCTAGCTATTGATTATTGGTTGTTAGTGTGTTGTTAGTTGTATTGGATGATTGTTTATCTATGTTAGGCTTAAGAAAACTGGCTAACTTCCTATTCGGTAACTTGCTTGAACGTCTTAAGAAACATGAACCAAACGCGTACTAAAGGTTTTTATGGTTGTATTTAATGCACAAGCGAATTCTAGTGATCCCATGTTAGGAGCTTCCTAGCCGGCTCGACATAGGAGTGAAGTAGGAGCTTGTAGAGTTGGGGAAGTAAGTACGCCACCCCACGAATGGTATTAAGGAATACACCCGTCATCCACGCGACTAATACACACTAATTAACCGGTAAAAGATAGTTAGGGAGTAAGGAAATCTAAGTAAACACATTTCTCTACACATAAGTTTCTCACCACATTTCATTTTTGTTATTTATTTTATTTGCATTCGTAGTAATTTGGGTTAGTTGACTAGCAACTAATTCCGCCCACTCCTTCAAAACCGAGATTTTACTTGCTTTCATAAAAATATAAAAACATAAAAAGAATCTTCCTCAACCCTTAGACCTAATTAGAGTAGCCTTTCATACCTAACGAACACTATTCCCTATGGAGAACGATCAATCCCCCGTACTTACCACTACACTATACTACATCGGTCAGGTACACTGCCTGGTGGGGTTGTAAGCCTCTTGAGATCCCTCGAGAGGTAAAACCTGTTGTAAGGTTACAAAACCACGCAATCAAGTTTTTGGCGCCGCTGCCGGGGAATAGTTATTGTTTAGGTTGAATTTTTATTTCTATTAGGTCTACTCACTAGATTCCTTTCTAGTGAGATTTTTATTTTTTTTAGGTTTTCTTTAGTCTATCTTTTTCTTTGTGTGTTTGTTCGTAATTTCCATTGACTCTTCCGTTCACCATTATGGAGTACGCGAATCCACCATACCACCAACCACAAAGGCCATTCTACCCTATTGACATCTCGAATTTCAAACAATATCGAGATGAACCCATATATGATGCATGGACTCGTTTTAGAAATTTACTCCGAAAATTCCCTCATCATAGTTTCGCTTTAGCATCCCTAACCCGAACCTTTTACTATCGTGTTGGCCAAAATGACCAAATGCGCATTGAGGATTTTGCCAATGGGGACTTTAGGGAATTAAGTGCTGAAGAAGCATGGGATGCCATAGATGATTGTGCCCAATATTATTATAGGGTAGACAACCCAACAAACGTTAGTACAAGTCAATTGAATATAAATTTCCTGGATCATGAAACAAGTTTGTTTGGGGATGAATACATTAGTGTTGAGATACCTAAGTGGTTGTCATGTAATGCCATAGTACAAAACAAACACATAGGTGACCTTGATGTGATGGAGGATTTAGCCGAACATGATCACATTGATCAAAAAGACCTAGGTTTTATGATCGATGACGATGAATCTCAAGAAACACATGATGAATCTTTTGGGCAATTTGAATATAGTAGTCAGAATATTAAGGATGATCTTTATGATTCGGATATAGAAGTTGAGATGCCTAGAGAAGCACTTGAGATATTAGGGAAAATGTTAGGTTTAAATTCTACTAAAACACATGATGAGGATATAGGTGATCTTGACACAAGGAATGATAAGGTAAGTCACATAAGCCCACCAAGTACTCCACAAGTCCTACCATCGTTTGAGGCACACACACCGCCCGTGACCTACCCAGAAGAAGTTGAGGAGACTATAGGAACCCCAATAGAGGTAGAGCCCTTGGACCAAACACAACTAGAAGAAATAGGTTTGAATGCTTTTAGTGATCACAACCTTTCTTTTAGTCCTATGGAAGTTCCTAGTTTTGATGAACCAGAGCCTAAACCAAAACCGTTACCTAATCTTCCATCCTTAGATGTGAACTTAGGAATTGAATTAGGTCCCGATCCACCCATCAAACCATGTAGTCCGGGTAGTCTTAAGTTTAAGGTAGTGGACATTAAGCCTTGTAGTGAGGAAGACAATATAGGAGTGAAAAATGACCTTACATGTCTACATCACCCATTCATGATTGATCACAAGAAACATTATGGGTTTAAACCGGGTTTATTAGGTCAAGATGGATTCCCAACTAGGAATCTCTCGAAGTTGATAGAAGATGATCCCTTTTTAGGAGGAAACTCAAAATCACCCATTGACCAAAGTGAACTAGGCAAGGTTATGATGAAAGGAGCACACCCCTTTGAGCATATAATTCATCCACCACTCTTTCCTCACGTGGCATACTCCTACCGAGCTGGTGTGTATCGCTACTATCACCCGCACTTAATCCTAAGTGTAGGGAAAACCTCTCCTTTATCCATTAAATAAGGGTAGAGTCAGGCTCATGACTCGAACAAAAACAAGCGCTTATTAGGAGGCAACCCAAGCTTTATTTGCTTTATTTGCTTTGTGTGTTTATTTGTTTGTTTGTTTGTTTTTATTTGTTTCCGTATGTGTGTTTAATTTTTATTATTATTGATTCATGTTAAAAACTAATTTGTGAAAATGCTTTATGTTGTTTTTAACTTCGTCTTAACTACATATAAAGGTATTTTGCAAAAGATAAGTGTAAGGGAAATCTAAATCGGTTTATTAGAACACATATGAACATGAATCGTAATAATAATAAATTAACATACATATCCGTATTTGTTTGAGTCAAATGCTTGTATCGAGTCATAATGATGTTTTGCAGGATTTCCAGGAAGTAAGGTAAAGGTTTTTCCAGAAATTTTCCGGAAACTTAAAATGAAAATTTTTGTCAGGTCATTTCTGACGGCGTCAGGGGTTATAACCTGACGGCGTCAGATTTAATTTCCAGAAATTTTTGAAAGTTTTGTTTTCATAAAAAGTTTTTATTAAGTCTCCAACTTATAATCTCCAGGAATCGGCAAAATTATCATTCCACAAGCATTATATCCTTATATATAGATTTTATCCCGCCGATGTTATGCAGGTTTTCGTGTTTGTTTTCTCAGGTTTAACAGGTTATTTTGGACAAGGAGATGTTTATGGAATCAAGCTTATGGCGATGCATTAGTCATGGAGCTTCAACATTCTCTTTGGAGGAAGATTTAACCGTGTAATTTCATTATCCACCGAGCGAATCAGGGGAGTATTTGATTTCATTCTTTTACTTTATGCTTTTACATCTTGTTATTTGAACATTGGGGACAATGTTCATCTTAAGTGTAAGGGGAGGGTAAAAGTACGATTTTAGAGAATACAATTGCGCTTGATTTTTGTTTGTTTAATGGTAGATGTGTAATAAAACTGAGAGAAATACCTGTTAAGGCAATTTTAGTGCCAAATTTAAAATTTTTTACAACATATAGGAGTGAAACTTTGGTCTTAATGAGCGTCTCACGGATAGGAGTTATATGACTAGCACAAAACCGTACCACTAAAAAATTTTCCACCCCCAAATATGTGAGGTTCGCCCCTAGAATTGGTAGGAAAAGCATTTATGCTATGATGTGTGTACCGGTAGCACTTAGATTCTAGAACTTGCGTTAGGACCATTCCGAGGCCACAAGTGAGACTACATTCGTGTAGTTAGATTTACTACATGATAAGAGGCATTAGGATTAACCCATTGTTTTACACCTGTGTTTTTGTTATAATTACTTTGGCTACATTGGTCAAGTAATTCTCCCACACCCTTTGCGTTGTACTCATTTTTAGTACACGATACCCCTAGTACACCCCTCAGAGCCTATCTTTTCGTTTCGACCTTTAAGCATTTTACTTAAAGGAAAAATTTGTTACACCCCACTTAAATGTACACCCAAATCGCCTTAGCCTACCTTGTATGCACTCACCTTTAGTGCATTATTGTTACAACATTTGTTTAAACCCAAGTTAATTATCTAGTTGATTACATGGTTGCTAAGTCGAGTCATATCCTTGTACATATTGTTTTGGGACGATTGGGACTCATGGGTAAAGTACTAGTGTAATAGAGTAATGGGGAAGAACATCATTTATTACCCCCATATGTGCTAAATATTTTAAAAGTACTCCAAGTTTTTCAATTATCTTAATTCGAGTCATTAGATTAGTATTTGTAAAGTTATGTAAAAATTCAAGTGTAAGGGGGATGCAATGCCCCTATGATGTATTATTTTGGATGGTAGGGTAAAAGTGTATGCAAAAAAAAAAAAAAAAAAAAAAAAAAAAAAAAAAAAAAAAAATCAAGAAAAACACAAAAAAATGAGAAAAAGAAAAATAGAAAAAACATACGGACTACCATCCCGTTTTATTTTATGTTTATTTTATGTTTTTGTTATTTTATCATTAGCTTAAGATCGAGTCTAGTCTTGGCTTAGCAACATTGTATAGTACATGTAATTGATCAAGATTTTTAACTCGCCACCAGTAAAATATCCCGTATCCAACAAAACCGTGTTTTCCTTTTCCCTACACCTAAAGTTATAACCCATTTAAAAGCCCTCTTTGATAGTTTATCTTTGGTGCTTACGCCTAGTGGAGGAGGTTTTCGATCCTTTCCCAAGCCTATGGTAATCTATTTGCTATGACAGGTAGTGAGAGATATTATCCGTTTTCATTTATGAGATTTATTTTGATGACACTTGAGAGATGTGAGTATCTAAACACTACTTGTGAGGTGCTAGTATGTAATCTCCGTGCTTATTATGATTGAAGTGGAACGATTATTTGTTGTAATTACTTTTATGTTAGCATTAAATGACCCCTAACTTGTATTTTGATTAGAATAAAAGCGCATTTGCTTGAGGACAAGCAAATCTCAAGTGTAAGGGTATTTGATGAGGCGAAAAGTGTACCGCTTTTAAGGGGTCATTTAAGCCCTAAATCGTATTTATTTGATCAAATATTGCCCTAAATCGTTCCTTTTGTCATTTTAGGTACTTTTGAGGAGAAATCTGGAAAAGGAGGCATTTTGGACGTTTTTGGAGCATAAAAGTGAAGAAAACGACAAAGTCTCAAAAATCGGCTAAAAGTTACTCTTGACGGCGTCACAATTTACTCTGGACGGCGTCATGCTTTGGCAAGAAAAGTTGGACGTGAAATTTACTCATGATAAGCCAGTGAAAATAGCATGTGAATTCTGACGGCGTCATGCTTTAACTTGATCAAGGGCGTCACGGCTTAAATCATAAGGGGACGGCGTCACGTTCACGAGCTGACGGCGTCAAGCCTTGATAGGCCAGAATGGATTTTGGAAGAGCTAAAGAGGGACGGCGTCAAGATGGTCATCCGGGAACCCTAAAAGCGGCGAGGTGACGGCGTCACACTCCATAAGGTGACGCCGTCAGATCCAAAAATCTATATATAGTTTTCTAATCTTTTGTCATTAAAGAGAGCTTAGTGTGTGGAATTTTGGGATAAAACCCTAAGACGATTTTAGCTACTTTTTCAGGGCTTTTTGCCTTGAGATCTTCCATGTTTCATTGAAAGATAAGTTATCAATTAATCATTCAATATGTCTATGTGTTGTTTGATTCTATCTTATTCTTGTCTTTTGTTTAACATGTTAGGCTAAATTTATCTTGTGTTTGCTTAGATCTAATGAAACCTAGCTATTGATTATTGGTTGTTAGTGTGTTGTTAGTTGTATTGGATGATTGTTTATCTATGTTAGGCTTAAGAAAACTGGCTAACTTCCTATTCGGTAACTTGCTTGAACGTCTTAAGAAACATGAACCAAACGCGTACTAAAGGTTTTTATGGTTGTATTTAATGCACAAGCGAATTCTAGTGATCCCATGTTAGGAGCTTCCTAGCCGGCTCGACATAGGAGTGAAGTAGGAGCTTGTAGAGTTGGGGAAGTAAGTACGCCACCCCACGAATGGTATTAAGGAATACACCCGTCATCCACGCGACTAATACACACTAATTAACCGGTAAAAGATAGTTAGGGAGTAAGGAAATCTAAGTAAACACATTTCTCTACACATAAGTTTCTCACCACATTTCATTTTTGTTATTTATTTTATTTGCATTCGTAGTAATTTGGGTTAGTTGACTAGCAACTAATTCCGCCCACTCCTTCAAAACCGAGATTTTACTTGCTTTCATAAAAATATAAAAACATAAAAAGAATCTTCCTCAACCCTTAGACCTAATTAGAGTAGCCTTTCATACCTAACGAACACTATTCCCTGTGGAGAACGATCAATCCCCCGTACTTACCATTACACTATACTACATCGGTCAGGTACACTGCCTGGTGGGGTTGTAAGCCTCTTGAGATCCCTCGAGAGGTAAAACCTGTTGTAAGGTTACAAAACCACGCAATCATTATTTCAGAGTTTATTCATAGTTTAGAAGTGCTAATTAGTGCTTAGATTACTCAGTGAATCATCTGTCTCACCAATTCTTAGCTTAAAATGGTATAGTCTAGTTTTAATTACAAAATCAGCAGCCTAGGTTTTGTTTTTTTAATTTTTCATTTTGCAGCCCCCTTTGTTGATTTTTAATTCCTTCATAATTAGTTGTTATAAGCTCAAATTTTGCATAGTCATAGTTGCCTGGCTTATCTAGTTCCTTGTATTTTTTTTTTTATATTTTTAGAATTAATTTTTACTAGCTTTTCATGGGCTTAAAAAACCTGAATTTGCCCTGCACACCAAGGTACATCAGCAGACCTATTGCTTATTTGTTTGGATTCAGTGCTTGTTTGTTGATTCTTGTTGCTTATTAAGTTGCACTTTTAGCTTATTGTTAGTAATTTATGCTTTTCAGTTCCATAGTAGCTTAATTTTAGCTTAACAGTCCCTTTTCATCAATGTTGCAAAAATCGTGAATTGGTACCGAGGCGGTCCGGGGCCGATTCACGATTTTTTACCGATTAATCGGCCGATTTTCTTGACTCAGCCGATTAATCGGCCGATTTCCGTGTAAATTGCTCCAAGTTCCATGACCGATTACCGATTAATCGCCGATTAATCGGCCGATTCGGCCGATTTTTGCAACACTGCTTTTCATTGTCCCGTTAGCTTATTCCCTTTTTTATGCTTACTGTTGTGATTCCCAAGCTTATTTCTGGCTTATTGCTTAGTTTAAAAATTATTGTCTTTGTAGAAACAGCTTATTTGCATGTGCTTTTTGAGGTTGTGAAAAGAAAAATAAAAAAATTTTGTTTAAAAAAAGTTGAGGCCAGGATTCGAACCCTGGACCTCAGCCTCCCAAGCCTCACAACACAACACAGATAACCAACTGCCCTTGGGTCTTTGTCTGGTTTATCTATTCCAAGTTTTTTATTTAACCATTTTCAGTCCTCTTTGCTTATTTCCCTTTAGCAGCTTATTACTGCTTATCTGTATAAGCTTGCACCCCCATTTTATTTTTCCTAGGATCAGTATTACATTAAGCACTTTTCTGAATTTTTTCATAATTTTCCATTTTCAGTTAATATTTTTAATCATTTACTTTCTTTAAATCAGTTTTTAATTCATAACTAATTAAATAAAAGTCAAAAAAATAAAATTCTTATTTCTAAAATTTTCTTTTATCATTTAGAACTTAGAAAAAATAGATTTGTACCCGTAGAGTTAGTATTTCATCATTTTGATGTTTTAGTCTCGGGTTTTCCCGGTTTAAACGCGTTTTAAGTTTTCTTTACGTTTTTAATTACGCGTTCCTTAGATTATCGTTTTCCTTATTTTTCTTAAGTCGTTTTTATTTTATGTTCACTTTTCTTAGCATAGAAACCCAAAATCCCTTTGTTTTCACCATTCAAACACGTTTCACGAATCGAGATCACGAATTCCATTCAAACCTTCGTTGGGGATAACGACTCGGGTTTACATATTTCCTTTGTAAATCCTTGGAGAAAAATATGTGTTGATTCCACCGAATCAATTTTTGGCGCCACTGCCGGGGAAGGCTTGAAGTGAATTTTCAATTCTCGTTTGTCGATGCGTGTTTTGAAGACCCTTCTCTCGAGAAGTTATCGTTTTCTTCGTAAATATTTTCTTATAAAAAACCCAAAAAGATTTTCATTTCAAAATTTATTTTTCCTTTTTCCCTTTGTGTTTTTCAAAATGTTTCTAAAAATCCAAAAATATTCTTCTTATCCCTTCTATTCGTTTAATTCTTTATCTCACCCTCTATCCGTTTAATTCTTTTTATGTCTTCGTCTTACCATTATGGTTGTGAATGGTGTAAGGGACTTCTTAATGGTGGAAATTGCCCCGGTTGTAGCATTGTAAATTCAGGAAACGGGTTTGTCTATGACCAAAATCCCTATAATGAAACAACCAATTTCCTTAACCAACCCGCGCACCATGAGATGGAAACATATTATTGTGAATATTGTGGAGGTCCTCACCAAGGTTTTGATTGTCAAACAAGGAACATGCTTGTCTATGAGCAGGTTTCGTGTAACAATCAAAATTTTGGTTATGACCAATATCCATATGATTCACCGAATTAGTCATAGAAAACGTATTGTTGTGAGTACTGTGGAGGTCCTCACTATAGCTCCGATTGTCAAACAAGGAACCCGCTTGTCTATGAGCATGTCCCTTGTAACAATTATGACTATTCTTATCTTGACCAACCTCCACAGTACCAAATGATTCAACCACAACCTCAGCCACTTCCTCAAGAACTTCTCATTGATCTTCTAGATTTAATAAAAGATCTTAAGGATTTGACTAATAAACTTCCCCAAGAAGATCCTCATGAAAAATCTATGGGAGAATTACTAGCTAGAGAACGAGCAGCGCAAAGGCGTTCCATATTTCTCAAGGTTGCCATTCTCGATGACGATGATGAGGACACTATTCAAATTGGGGAGTTTTACAAAAATTCATCAGCTGCAATCACACCCGTCCAGAAAAATCAGGAAAACAAGGGTATTGCAGAATTGCTAGCAGAAGAGCAAATGGAACGTATAAAAGCCATTTATGCTAGCAATAATGACGAGGAGGAAGACGAGGAGAGTGTTATTCCTTTGAGTGATATTATTTCTCAACTCCCTCAGTCTATTGCAATCACATCCATCTTATCGACTTTGGACTCCGAGGACTCTCTCATTATGGGGGATGAGCATCTTGGCACTATTCCTGAAAAGGAATCGGACGAATTCATAAAGTCTAGTGTTGAGAACCTTTTCCCAATCCCAAGTGAGTCCGAGGATACATCCGACAGTGAATGTGATTGGTCTTTATATGATTATCCTCCTGACACTTCAGAGGATTCTTCCGGGATTTTCTCTAACCCTCTTTTCAAATCAAACGATGATTTTTCCTCTAGTGATGACGAATCACTTTCTGATGAGGACGTTCAAAATGAAAGTCTCAAAGTCTATTCGAATTCTCTTTTTGAATTTGATGATGAGTACTTTTCTAGCAAAATAAATCCTCTGGTCAAGGACTCTATTATTCCTAAACTTGATGATATGACCTCAATCCTTAATCCCGAGATTCAAAAGGACATTCTTTCTCCGACATATGTGACATTTCCCTTTGAGGATCGCCATTATATTGATTTCACATATGTCGTTCGAGTTTTTCTACCTTTCTTCTCCTATACGGTAGATTGTCCTTTTATTCACTCGTTCGGGAGTGAAGACAAAGTTTTTGACCCCGGCATCTCCATTTATCATTCTTTAGAGCCGAGGGCATCTCATCGGAGTGGAACTTTCATGTACTTCAATGTTTATCCAAACATTTTGAACGAAAGTCCGATTGAGATTTTCTTTTCCACATGCTTCCCCAAGAACCAATGAATTCGGGGTCGAGTCAAGCTAGTGACTCGGTTAACAAAAACATTAGCATTTCATGGGTGACAACCCATGTTTCTGACTTCTTTCTATTTTCTGACACTAAGTGTGGGGGGATTCCTCTGTTGTGCTTTGTTTTGTGTGTTGTTTGCTCTTGTTTGCAGGTTTCCCTTAGATCGTGATGATTGATGCGCCTGTTTTCAATCCAGCCGCCCAATATCCGATCTTTTTGCTAACGTTTATCTAGGGATATCTTTTCAATCCTGTTTGTGAAAATAGAGATTTCTGTCACACACTTGGCTATTAGTATTACCTTTTTACGTTCTAAGTGTTGGCATAATAGCCGGTACTTTGAATATTGAGGGCAATATTCAATTCTAAGTGTGGGGGTGGGGGGGGGGGGGAATTCTCGCGATTTTTGTCACATATGTACCTTCAAGTGCCCTAGTACCCCCGTTTTGGCCAAAATTTTAATTTTTTTTTTTTTTTTTGTTTTTAGATAAGAAATTGCA
This sequence comes from Artemisia tridentata subsp. tridentata, assembly GCA_021014915.2. NCBI lineage: Eukaryota > Viridiplantae > Streptophyta > Magnoliopsida > Asterales > Asteraceae > Artemisia > Artemisia tridentata. Next base: position 130,565,999 of record CP139508.1, read on the forward strand.
ATAAAGAAAGAAAAAAGTGTTTAGTCTTGATTAGGTTAGAACAAGGGGAATCTCGACTCTGCCAGAGTATTGATCTGGCTGCTTCCTTAACGGTTAGACTAAGGTTTTACGATTTGTGCAAATGAAAATGCTAAGCGTAGAGTTGTTGGTTCTCTTTAGAGCTTATACAAGTAATCTATGGCTTTTCCTCCCAGGAGATAACTAATCTGACTTAATAAGTGCTTATTTTCAAACATTTGAACACACAAAATCATTTTTTTATACGATTTTGAAAAATACTAGTTCAAAGATTTATTTAAACTTCGGAACAAGCATATGTCATAGTAATGCAAAAGTTAAGTAATAAATGTATGTGCTAAATAAGCTACGGTTCAAGATCAGCCCTTGGATCCTTATTTCCGGAAGGCGTTTAGGTCTTGGCTACCCTCTTACACCGGCCCTTGGACCTCTAATTCAGGAATGTGTGAGGTCTTGGTCTAACACCCTTGGATCCTCATTTCAGGAATGTTTAGAGTCTTGGAACTCTCCGTTGTAACGGCCCTTGGATCCTTTATTCCGGAAGGTGTAAGGTCTTGGTTCCCGTGAAACTCCGTTAGTTTATGTTGCACAAGTAAAAAAAAAAAAAAAAAAAAAAAAAAAAGAAAAATGATGAAAAAATGAAATAAAATGGAATGATATTGCAAAATGCAAAAAATGAAATGATATTGCAAAATGCAATAAGTTTTGATGTGTTGAATAAAGTTTTTGCTTGTTGTAAATTTTAAATCTATCTTTCAACTAGTATTAGTCAAAATCTTATAAAAACGTCGATTTTAGCGGTCAAAATTTTGAAAATGAGCACATTCACCTAACTTGAATAAATTGTGGGAGTGAAAAGTTAAGTTTCGGCTTACATAGATTATTAGTATAAGTAGTGTTAGCATTTTACAAAAATATTTGCACATTGAGTTTAAGCTTAGTTGGGAGTATAAAAAAGAGGATGACGATTACAATTCCCTCGAGACACCCATTTTGTGTGAATCCCGTTCCATGATACCATTTTTGGAAATCAAGCATTTTATCTATTTTTGTTTTAGTTTAAATTTCTCGCATTGAATAAAAAGTCAAAACGGGGTATGCTTGGTATTCTTTTGATCCTTTCATTACTTTATATGATCGGATTGCTAGGGACTAGCAATTGATAGTGTGGGGGGATGATGAGTGCCTATTTACTCATCATTTTATACCCATATAAGACACAAAAATGACCAAAAACACCCAAATAGATCAAATATTACTGCAAATATTCTTGGTTTGTGTTTTTATGTGTTTCAGGTACAAAAGGATTGAAAACAAGGCAAAAACAGACAAAACCGAGCACAAGATTGGAAAATCGTGAAAAGCCGAGGACGGGGACGAAATTTACGAGTTTGGACCGAGAAATTGATCAAGATGTCAAAATCAACCTTCAAGAATATCAAGTTGTCAAGATTGGCCCTTGGAATTATTTTTGCACAAATGACAAATATGGTCCTTGGATTTTCAGAAAGTGGCAGTTTTGGTCCCTAAACTTAAACCAAAACCATTAACTAAACCTTATCCCAATTAACCCTTTTATCCTAATCCACTAAACCCAGCCCAACAACAAAATACCAAGCCCACTTATCTTAATTAACTGACCCACCCTATTTTTAGTTAATCCCAGTCAAACCCACCCTTATCCTTCCTTCCCAAAACTAACACCCCGCCAAAACCACCATGTACATTTCCCCAGACCAAAAGCTGACCCAGACCACCATGTCCCCCCATGCCCTTTCTCTGGCACACATTATTTTCCCCCCTCCTATAGCCAAGTACCTATCTTCACGTGCTAAATCCAAGCTGGAAATCCACTCAGTCCCCATTTTCCCGCCAAAATGCATTGGAGGGCTAGGATTGATTTGAAGCTAATTAAAGGGTGAGGATGAGCTCGGAATTGAGGAGAGAAGTTTTCTAGATGGCTATTTAAGGAATTGAAGACATACACAGATGGTTGTCCTGTTTTTAGACCATTCGTAGTGTAGATGTTGTTTATTGTTGTTTTAATGAATATTAAGTACTGAGTTAATTGAAGCATTGTAATATCTTTAAGTTATTAATAGAATCTGAATAAGTTAATTCCATTGTTCTTAGTTTTTTTTAGTCAACCAGTGAGAATAAGCTGAATAAGCACTTGAATAAGTGCTTACTCGACATTGTTCAAAATAAGCTCAAAATAGCTTATTTGAGCTTATTTGAGTTCAATCTGAGCTCAATTCAATTACCCCAAGTGTTCATGTAAGTTTTCCTATTTTTAGTTTAATTTTACTTTTTCACTGTTCAAATGCTTATTTGCTTATTTCAGAGTTTATTCATAGTTTAGAAGTGCTAATTAGTGCTTAGATTACTCAGTGAATCATCTGTCTCACCAATTCTTAGCTTAAAATGGTATAGTCTAGTTTTAATTACAAAATCAGCAGCCTAGTTTTTTTATTTATTTATTTATTTTTTATTTTTTTTTTATTTTTCATTTTGCAGCCCCCTTTGTTGATTTTTAACTCCTTCATAATTAGTTGTTATAAGCTCAAATTTTGCATAGTCATAGTTGCCTCGCTTATCTAGTTCCTTGTATTTTTTTTATATTTTCCATTTTCAGTTAATATTTTTAATCATTTACTTTCTTTAAATCAATTTTTAATTGATAACTAATTAAATGAAAGTCAAAAAAATAAAAATTTTTTTTCTAAAATTTTCTTTTATCATTTAGAACTTAGAAAAAATAGATTTGTACCCGTAGAGTTAGTATTTCATCATTTTGACGTTTTAGTCTCGGGCTTTCCCGGTTTAAACGCGTTTTAAGTTTTCTTTACGTTTTTAATTACGCATTCCTTAGATTATCGTTTTCCTTATTTCTTAAGTCGTTTTTATTTTATGTTCACTTTTCTTAGCATAGAAACCCAAAATCCCTTTGTTTTCACCATTCAAACACGTTTCACGAATCGAGATCACGAATTCCATTCAAACCTTCGTTGGGGATAACGACTCGGGTTTACATATTTCTTTTGTAAATCCTTGGTGAAAAATATGTGTTGATTCCACCGAATCACATACTCAATTTCCTAACCTTGATAACAATTTGGAAGAATAGAAAATATAGTTATCTTTAATCAAACAATATAACAAGAGTTTGATTTTTCTAACTGAACGTTCCATAACCATTATGTATTTCATTAGGATTATATTGTAAGACAATCTTACAATATGTAAGATAAATATATTTTGTTTTGGCTTACCAATTTACCAACTAAGTCAAGTTGATGGTGAAATAGATTTTTCAAACCAATTGCATGCTATATAACATAAGTATTTTTTGACCAAGTCACTTCATGTCCATATCTTAACAAGAAGACATAAACTGTTATAATCCCATTTTTCGTTATTAATCATTGATCAACTCAATGACTTCTTGTATATGTCTTAATTAAAACATAACAAGTTAACGTCTTACTTTATTATAAGTCTTGTAACAATTAAAAGACTTCATATTTATATCTTTACAATAAAATATAAATATGCATAACTAAAGTAATCATGAACACCACAATTTGGTTTCAATAGTATTTCAAGTTAATTTATTTACTTCATATATTTATGACATTCCAAGAATACATAAACATTCAAATTTGAAGTAGCATTAGATTACTTCATTTATTTATGTCATTTCAATAATACATAAATATTTAGTTTGAAGTAATCGCATTATCATATTGACACTTGTTCTAATAAGAATCTAATTTAGAACTTGCAAATTCACATAGTTTCATTACACTCAGTTGATCTGCTGGCAATGAAAGTATGTAATCTACCTTGTTATTAATATCTATGTCAAGGTCTCACTTACGCTAGATATTAATTCCAAGTGTTCTATTTATTAGATGTGAATAAATCACATTAGAACATTAATCTCTTACCTTGCAGTCAAGAGAATTCTTTAAATCATATTCCTTTGTGTTGTTGCTTGCACACAATTAAGATTTCTCCCACTTGTGCATGGAACAACATCATGTATCAGATAAACAACTCGTCAATCGTTTGTTTATGTGACTAATATGATTGTGTCATAGATATTCGTAGATATAGAACCACATTGTCTAGTAAGGAAACGCACGTGACTATCCTTAAACCCACAAGTGTCTATAATTGAAAAGTAATTATCTCAAGATATTCTAGAGATGATATGTGTTACTACCAAGATAACAAGCTTGTAGCTCCCACTGAATTACAGATCATTACATTAATATATGTTATTCAGTAATTACAACACTATGCTCCCACTGGATTTGACAACATTATAAGTGTTTCATAACCAGTAGAAGCAAATAGTGTGCTATTTACTTTCCTACACCTTTGAGTAATCCTATACGTAACAATTACTTAGGTACTAAAGAATGTATTCTACTTTGTAAATGATGGACTATCCATCAATTCAATTAACTTGGAAATAATTGGGCATGCAATTTCTTCCTTAATTTGACTACCATCCCCACAATGGTATGTAGCATCTAAAAGTGGTCAAAGCACAACAACTTGACAAAATGTGCTAGTTTGCCTTTTACCAACTTTGCGGTAACTAGTCTAGCTTCTAATTTAATAACTCATGAAATGTGCAATTTTCTTAACTATTAAAATTTTGCTATGAGTTATTTCTTAGAATTTAGACAATTCTAATTTTCCATTATACCCTTCTCATTCATGAAAAGGTATATGGTTTAATTCTCACTATTCTCAAAGAAAGTAGACTAGGATTATTCTTTTAGTAAGGTTGACTCTAACCAAAAACCCCACGGGTGTAGATCAATTTACTACTAAAAGAATTCCCCACGTTTACGGTTTTTAACTTTGCATTAATACATTAAAAGAATTTACAAAATTCAATATTGGTATTTTCGATAATAATTTTTCAAGAAAAGAAAATTACCCGGGAAATATAAAATAACCATTTAATTTTCTTGAAAACTAGGATCCAGCTTTTCATAGTTCCACCACATCAGTTAATCTGCTAGCAGTGAAAGTACAAAAGATGGTAACTTGTCGTACAATAATCGCTAAACAATTTCCGACTCCTAAATTTATGGGAATTACATTTGCCAAATAATTAGCAATGTAAGCATGTTTCTTCCCATCTCATGCTTTAAGTTTCAAGGTCTCACTTATAACTTAATTAAGTCGTCTAATTTAGAAACTTGTAAATTCACATAATTTTATTAAACTCAGTTGATCTGCTGGCAATAAAAGTATGTAATTTACCTTGTCATTAATATTTGTGTCAAGGTCTCACTTACGCCAGATATTAACTGCAAGTGTCTCTTATAATTAGATAGCATGGACTTAAATTTTATAGGGTATTTATTTTGATGTTATAATCAAAATATGTACAAAGATGCATGCACTCATCTTTGTATCATAGGTTTTCAAAACAATTTTAATTACCAATTAGCTAAGAGTTAAATCAACAAAGTTTTAATTGAGACGTTGAGTAACTTACAACTTTGCCTTAAGATACTTCGTACATATAATGGTGTACTTGGTAAGTCTAATTTGACGCACAGGCGAGCGGAGAGACAGAATGGAGTCTCTTTAAGGCCACAATTTAATGCGAAACCAACCTTATATCCACTTTATAGTTTGTCAACATTAGGTCCGCTGCTTCGACCATTTGTACAGTTGCATCAATCAATTAAAAGTTTATGATTCTAAGTCTTATAAAATTATGTTGTAAATTATTAAATTGCTAGTCTCGCCTGGGAGCAAATTACCGTGCAAAGCGAACCACTGTCGGCACATAAGACTTGGCAATAAATAATTTACCACATCAAGGTTTCATAGTTATTAGATCCATTTAATTTTTATACCAAAAATCACCCTCTTTTTGCTTACAATTCAAGAATAATTTAAACAAATAAGACAAGTAATTTTAACAAAAATTAAATAAACACAAATAACGCATATAATCTTAACAATTAAATCATATAGCCACATGCAACCTTTTGATAAATCCTATTAATAATCTATATGTGTAATTATTATGTATATATTTAATAAAACTCTCATTGGTTTTCGAGCGCATTGTACCTAATGGACCACAGACGCCAACAATTGACCGCGTAAGTTTTAATAATAATATACCACGTTGCACATAACTGATTCATTAATTTAATAGATTAGGTCTTCCCTAATTTTAGATCTATCTAAACATGTAGCACATAAAATAAACCCTAATCCATGATTTCTTTGCATGAAAAAATCATGGATCATCCAGGAACGCAACCCTTATTCAAATAAACACATAAACATGTCCTAATTTAGGGTTACAAAACTAACTTTTTAATAAAAAAGGGTCGACCCCCCCCCCCCCCCCCAAATTATGTACGATTTATATTTTTATGTTCTAAACTAACACAAATCGCTAACATGTAAATCCAAATCAAGATTCGATTTTTATTATGCGTTTAGGTAATAACAATTACATGTTAAATTGGCTCGTGATGCCACTGTTTTATTTAAATATCTTGACATTCAAATAAATAAATAAACATCAAAGCACATATAATAGCGGAAGCAAGGATCATATTTAACATGTATAAAGTATTACCGAATATTAAATAGTTACATACCTTTTAGATCCTAGCAAGAACAAGGATCCAAACTTCTCTTCACTATTCTTGAACTAACAAACCAAGATTAATTACTAAAGTAAGTAATAACTAAGTTCATGACACACGTATTATAACCGATCAAAGGTTGATGCTAGTGAATGAACACAATTATTAAACCAAAATTATTTTGTTTAATAAACCTTGAATCTATTATTCAAGAAGGAAGTAAATAATATAAACATACTGTACGGTACACATGTTTATGTTATATGATATTACGTAGATACTCTACTATGCATATCATACACAAAAGTCAAAGATATAATATCATATAGTACTATAGAATTAGAATACATGATACTGTCAATAGACTTTAGTGAATATGTCATGTCGTCTGAACACATATAATAGCGGAAGCAAGGATCATATTTAACATGTATAAAGTATTACCGAATATTAAATAGTTACATACCTTTTAGATCCTAGCAAGAACAAGGATCCAAACTTCTCTTCACTATTCTTGAACTAACAAACCAAGATTAATTACTAAAGTAAGTAATATCTATGTTCATGACACACGTATTATAACCGATCAAAGGTTGATGCTAGTGAATGAACACAATTATTAAACCAAAATTATTTTGTTTAATAAACCTTGAATCTATAATTCAAGAAGGAAGTAAATAATATAAACATACTGTACGGTACACATGTTTATGTTATATGATATTACGTAGATACTCTACTATGCATATCATACACAAAAGTCAAAGATATAATATCATATAGTACTATAGAATTAGAATACATGATACTGGCGATAGACTTTAGTGAATATGTCATGTCGTCTGACCTTATGGTCATAATAAGTGTCGACTGAATTTTATTTAGGTTTTATTTTTGTGTCGTCCTTTTGGAGCTAATGAGGGTGTATATATAGCCTCCAAACTTGTTCTCCAAGTTTGAGTCTAATACATCTTCAAGTTCGAAAACTCGACACTCAACCCCCTCCTTTATTTACTAACAATCATTAGTCAATTCCGTTAATTACTTTAACGTCCGTTAGTTATATTTCGTGTCCAAATAATTAAAATATATAATAGTTATATATATTAATTATTTCTTTGATCATTCATACGTAAAGTGTGCAATCCCTCAGTACCGGGTTCGATTCTAGTCATACACGATTTAATATTTTTTCAAAACTCTAACACTCGACGCATTTTGAGTGGGCAGATCCCAACACAGATTCTTACCTAGAAGGAAAACCCAGTGAGGCTCGAACTTGACACCTCATGAAAACAACCTCCCCAAAGCTCTTTAGGAGACCTCAGGTGGCCACAAATATATTAAGAATGACCAAATATATTAAGAATGACGGATAAAAACAAAAGATTAAAACACATAGATGTTAACAGAATTAGCAACTAGAAATTCTTCCAACCAAGTCAATATAATCGTCAATATCTAAGATATAAAATAAACAAAAAGAACAACTAGAAACCAACCTTTGAAACAATCTAATCTTATTTTTTGATACCAATAACCTCATCAAATATTCCAAAGCCAACCAAAAGCCGAACCCACTACTAATCCAACAACTAAAAACGTCTCCATAGCGATCCCAACCACCTCAGCTTCCTCGATAGGGACCAACTTTGGTGCGAGGATCATAAGAACACTAGTTAGATACCCATTGCTAACACCAAGCACCAAGGTCAATACCATAACCGGAGCCTCACTATGCATCCATTTGGGTCCGTGTATACAACCCACAAACAACGGATAAAACAAAACCCGACCCATACAACACCATACGGCCACCCTACTCCCCTTAGGCACATAAATCGCGGTCAAACACTTCCCCAAAAAATCACCAACATTAAACGTTGTGATTAGAATTATAGGATACCAATCCGTGAAACGTGCTGATTCTACGTTTTCACTTAAATACCCTGGAAAAATGGTCAGTGAAATTACGTAAACTGTGAAAACGGCTAGTACTAGCCATCGGATCTTTTTTACAGCTTGCCAGAAATTTGAACTTAGTGACACGTGTTGGGTGGAACTAATGTGTTTCCGTTTGCGGTAGTATCTAATCACGGGCAGTTTGTCTAAGACATTGGTGCAAATGATGCATAGAAGTACGATGAGTGAACTGAACACAAAGTAAATCTGTGTACTTGCTCGGAGACCCTTTTGAGTGTGGGGAAGTGACGCCTTTGTTACGACTCTTAAAATTGAAACCATAAGACCTGCAAAGACGAAATATTAGCAGTGAAATTTAGAAAAAGATGCATCCAATTCAATTATATTACTGAGTTACTTTAACTTCAAATAATTAGGCAAATAGTTTAGATAAGCAATCCAAACACTAACTTAGGATTGATAAATTGAAATCCTTATATGCTGAAAAGATAAAGTCACATGAGAACAAAAACTTTGTTCAAAAAAAATATGAGAACAAAAACGAAAGTAATACGGAGTAACTAGTAAAAAAGCCCTTATCAAATTCCAATACTTTTTTTTGTTCTTCATAACAGTTTACACTCTTTTTTATAAGGGTTTATACACACAGAGGTTACCAAACTTTCAAGTTTTATTTTCGAAATTAACTTTTTGAAAAAAATTATTTTTTTTTTCGAAATTTAAAAAAAAAATCGAAAAAAAGACAACTGGACTGAATCCGTAACGCCGGATGAACCACAGGGACCATTTATGTAGTTAACAAAAATAAGAATGAGGGTATTTTGGTCATTTTAGTCGTTTGGTAACCTGGATGAACACACTTTGAAAGTTCAGTAACCTTAATGTCACATTTTGATAGTTCGGTAACCTGATTGAACAAAAAAAAAAAAAAAAATCGGTATGAAAAGTGAATAAAACTTGAAAGTTTGGTAACCTCTGTGTGTATAAACCCTTTTTATAATGTGACAACAGTTTTCAAATGACACATCATGTTAATTTTTTTTTTGGGAAGATCCCAATCTCATCCTCTAAACTTAGTAATTAGTATCCTTATCTAATGTCTTCTGTATCTCATGTATCTAAACGCAACATTCGATAAATAGAGCTAAGTGGTGTTTGAGATTATTGCTTATACGAAATCCTAAACTATTTATTGTCTATTGTTAATTTGTTACAGTAGGTTAAGCAATGCAGTTTTTGGGGTGTTCAGAATAACCAGTTTAAGTCACTCTGTTCTCTACTTAATTTGAGAAGGAAAAGTAAAGTAAAGGATTGTAAAGAAGGAAAAGTAAAGGAGAGGAAGTAAATGTAGTGGGACCAGTCACTTTCCTTCCTTTGCAGCCCATTTATGGGATGAAAGTTACTTACCAAAAAAACAAAGAGTTTCATGTGCTTTTCCTCAATTTACTTCCTTCAAAAAACTAGAGAACATGAGGTACTTCTATTTACTTCCTTCAAAAAACTAGAGAACATGAGAATCTTTCATTTACTTCCATTTACTTCCTTGTCAACATCTTGAGAACAGAGTTTAAGTTACGTAATGCAAAGAACTTACTGAAATAAACATTTCAAACAGCCCCAATAATCAACCCAAACATATAATAGCATTAGAATTAACAAATTTCGATACTAAGTACAGTTAAGCACCATACCAGCAGTTGCATTGCCCGCGAAAACAGCCTGCATGTACCGTCCAGGTAGTTCACCAGTAGCCCCAACTAAGCTCCCACCACACAACCCATCAGCCAAACCACTAATCATAACCATCGAAACCAGCACCACAAACGCCACATCATCCCCCGTCCTACTTTTGCGCCCATGCATGATCCAGTCAGTCACGGGTGCAACCATCAAAGCGAAAACAAATAAACCTTGACCTATATTCATCCGGGTCCGTACTGAGGGTAACTTTACCCTACTTGACCTAGACCAACACATAAGTGTAAAAAGCACTGCCACAGCCGCTGACATGTACCCCACGGAAAACACTTTATTAATGTGTTTTTTGGGGTACAGATACTCAAAGTAGTCAACGGCTGTGATAAACGCGTTCCAGGGTACTAGATACCCTGCACCTAGTAAAAAGTGGATCATGTAGGCTATCTGGTACTTGTCTTGTGGCTCCTCGTCCACTTTGTCGTGGTCGTGCTCGTACGATGTTTGATCAGGCTCTTTTTTTGGCTGGTGAACATCCATTTTCGCCGGAGATATGGGTTGTTCCGATCACCGAATATGCGAAAATATATGTTGTGTCAATGTGTTATATGACTATATCCATGTTCTGAAGTTATATATCACTGATTTATTGCATGGTGCCAGGTTTTATGAAATGGTGACACATGGAATTGCTAAGTATAGAGATATTGATTTCTTTTCTGCTTTTGTACAAATGGTGCATTTTTCATGTGAAGGGATTGAAGAAGAGAAAATTCTCTAGGTGAAAATTTTGACTTTTTTAAAAAATATGTAAAAAATTAATACCCGATCTTTAAATGGTCATGTGCGAACGTGCGGCTCCATTATTTTTTTTATACGTGTCCAGACAAGAAGTACAATCCCAATCATTTTCAAGTACAATCACTATCAATTGTACCCCACATGTTGTTTGACTTTTATAAACAAATGTGCGAATGACGGATGTACGAATGTGCGAATAGCGGCTACCCCATGTGCTACTTTATTGGGAAAGAACAAAGATCTTACTTTATTGGGAAATAATAAAGTAGCACATGGGGTAGACGCCATTCGCACATTCGCACATCTGTCGTTCGCACATTTATTTATAAAAGTCAAACAGCACGTGGGGTACAATTGATAATGATTGTACTTGCAAATGATTGAGATTGTACTTTTTGTCTAGACACGCGTCAATAAAATAATGGAGTCACACATTCAAACGTTCGCACATGACCATTTAGGGAATGAGTTTTATTTTTGTACATTTAAAAAAAAAAAGTCAAATTTTTCTCCCTTTTTGAGAATTATCTCATTGAAGAATTTAACTTGTATATTTGTGATTTTGGCTACTTTATGGGATTAGTGTTTGGTAAATGTTTTGTTACTTTTCTAGTTTAGTGATCAGTTATATGGTAACTTGATAAGTGTTTTGTTACATATAAAAGTAGCATTGATTGTATTTGATTATAAATATTACTATTATTACCACTATAACTTTATTACCTATATAGTTATATACACATGATCCAAAATAACGAATAATAAAAATCAAAAAGCTCATTGCCCATCGCTCATCGCCTCAAAAAGTTCCAAAAAGCTCCGCGCCAAACATAGCCTTTATCATAACTATTTTAAACAGCTATTGAGTTTTAATTGTCTATATGATATACTAGACGAGTACCTGTGCATAGCAACGGGATTTTATAACGGCAGATAGTTTTAGTGATAAAAAAAATTTATAGGTTATAAACGAAAAATAATAATGTTTGAGAATTTGGGATTAAACATAATGTTTTGAAACCCGGTTCGACCCGGGTCGTTCAACCGGTTGAACCGTTCTGGTTGAAAAACGGGTCAATATAAATCGGGTCAACCCGACAGGTTAGGTCAAAAAAATGGGTCAAATTAAACCGGGTCAACCCGCCGGGTTTGAAGCGTCCCGGGCCAACCCGATTTTTAATGTGTATTACTCCCTCTGTCTCAATTTAATTGTCCATATTTCCTATTATAGATGTCTCAAATTAATTGTCCACTTTCCTTATTTAGTAAAAACTAGAGAATCTAAAGGAAGAATATTCCATTTTAGTGGTTGAAAATTAAAGTGGCCCCACTTTTATTAAACTTTGTGTTTTCTCTCTCCTGACAAATAAATTGAGACGGAGGGAGTAATAGTTTCCTTTTGAAATGTTGCCATAATAGAGATTCAAAACATTCCGTTAATATTCTTTATATTTCCTATATTGTGATGTTTTAAGTTTTTCCTTAAATAATATAAAATTTTCAACATTTCATATATTGACTTTTTCACTTTTTAACATTTACTATTTTGCTTTTATATGTAGTATAGATATGGAGTACTATATGGTTCAAGCTAGAACATAAAAATGGCTTAGAACAAATGGTAATGTGCATGTGTTTTTCAACAAGTCTCTAAGTTTAAATCCATTATTGGCTATTTAATTTCTAATTTTAATACATTAATTTTAACTTTGATATCAATTAAATATTTTTGTCCGAATTATATAAGAGTCTTTATATTTATTCAGACTTTATATACTTTTTTATATTCTAAATTAAAAAATAAATCTTTCTTATTTTTGTATTATGGTATTTTTGTTGTTCGTTTATTTTTTCACCTTTATGTAAGTCAAAGTCTGTAACTTAAATTACTTTTGTTAGATTGTCCTTTTATCATATATTTTATATATTATATATGATATTACAATTGATACATACAAAAATAAATAGTGTTTCTATCATTTTTTTTTCCTAATCGGTAGACAATTGACCCACAAACATCACCTTTTAGAGCACTGGGTATCTTAGAGTCATGGCTTGAATTTCCCTGCCACGTCAGCAAAAATTTCTATGGCACCAGAAATTCCATGGCACCACATTCTGGCTGTTACCCACGGCACCAGAAAATGTGGTGCCGTCGTCCACTTTTTTTAAAATAAGACATACATAATATTAACTAAAATAAACTTAATTAATTTAAAAAAAACACACATTACAAACACACATTACATTTAAAAAAAAAAAAAAAAAACCTAGTACATAAACATAGAAATAAAATCCTAGTGCTAGTTGGTGGTATACTTTGTCCGGATTCGTGCTTTTTGGGCTTTCACGACCTCCGCGTCGATCAGATCCATCTTGCTTGTATCCATTTGTAGCACTCACATCTCCTCGACAATCTTTTGAGATTCATATAAAGTAAGTCTCGCTTGTGACTCTCGTTTGAGAACATCCATTTTTGCCTTGCGGTCTAACTCGTATTGTTGTTGCAGCATTTCTTGAAACATTGCCGGGTTTGAACCGGAACTAGCAGTCGAGTTTGATGAACGTTGACTCTTAGCAATCTGGTACGAGCCGTCTGGCCGAGGCAACGGGTCTTGTCCAAAATGCTCGGGTTCCACTTGTGCTTCCTCGTTCGTAACCCGAATACGATTACGTCTTGCAAAAGTCGAGTCGGGATTTTTCCACTTGTGCTTGTCTTTCAAAAATTCCCAAGCGCTCATGTGTCTAAAGTCATAACCCGTTGTTCTTTTAAACAAAACGTGACAACGGGTCATAAAATCTCTATCATTCTCCCCACTCATAACCGCCGTTTCATCCACTACCGAATTCCACTTCTTGACATCTTTATTCATCTGAGTCCACTTTCTTGTCAACATGTTTTTGGTATGAATAGTGTAGTTGAGCCTCTTGGCTTTCTTATTGTATGCGTCGAGCACTTTGTACCAAAACGTATTCCTTTGTTGATCCGAACCCGTTTTTTGATCCACGAAAATTTGAATGAAACACTCCGCCAAAAGACACTCCTCATGTTGATCCGAATTTGGTTGGGAATGGGTGGTTTGGTGTGTTTGTTGTGGTTGAGTAAATTGATTATATTGTTGTTGTTGTTGTTGCATTTTCCATTGACTAAATAGCATTTGTTCTTCGGGATTCATGTATGGGTTATTTGGGAAGGTAGGAAAGTAAGACGATTGAGGGTATGGATTCGAAGACGAGCCCGGATTGTTGGCCGGATTTGAAGACGAGCCCGCCATTTGGTTCGACGGTTCCTTTAGCATATTGTTAATCCATGGTGAGTTGGGATTCATTTTGAAGTATGAAAAAATTGAGATAAGTAGATGATTAATATATTGGAAGTGTGTGTGAAGTATGAAATAATAAGGGGTATTTATAAGGTTTTAAATGACAAATTTTTTATTATATATATTTTTTTTGTGTGTGTTAAAAGGCTCCAAACGGTTATATAACCGTTGGCTAACGTTCTGCTTCTTCTCCCAAAGCCTCCCAACGTTCGAATATGTAGAAAAAAAAAAAAAAAAAAAAAAAAAAACGATGGCGTGGGCTGGTGGCTACGGCGCCAGCCACCATGGCGCGAGCGGCGGTACCGTGCGCCATCGGCCATGGCATGCCATCAGCCAAGGGTACCTCGTGCTTTTATAAAAATATTAGGATTTTTGTCTTTTAGTTATTCTTTTTGTAGCATCATCTATTATTTGTCACAACTCACAACACACTACACATTTAGTTAGAAAGATTTAATTTTGTTGTCATTGAATAAACACTTTTGTAAGTTTTATCAAACACATAGTAATATGTGAATTCGGTCATATTCTTTGATAATATGCTGTGGATATCCATAAACATTGTTCTTTAACATATCCTTTTCATTTATAACATTTAAATAGGTTTAAACATCATTATTCACTAATATTTTGACTTTCAAATAAATAGTTTCATATATAATTATATATCAATCACAAAATTAGTATCACACATTATCATGACTGAACAATGTATACAATTTTAAAAATAAAATTATTGCTTACAGACAAATATTACACAAATTTAAAAATTATAAATATTACAGTATGCATTAATTATCAATAAAACTTCATCTTTACATTTCAAAAATATTTTAACTAATTTAAAATTGAAGTGACAATAGGTTTAAACATCCCAAAATAAATACTACTGTAATAAATATATGAAACGTATTAAGATTTTTTTTTTATTAATTTTTTTTTTTATTATTATTTAAAAAAAAAAAATGATTATATGAGGATGACCTGAGAATTGGAATATACCCACTTTTCAAACTAGATAAATAAAACTTCATGTAATCATGTAGTAAACTCACGCTTTCTCACACACCCAATACACCCAATACAACTCACACATTGAAGGTGTGAAGGCTAAAATTAGACAAGAAAAACCAAAACATGTGAAAATGACTACGCATACGTACTAGTAGGGGTGGAAACGAGCCGAGCCGAGCCCGAGCCTGCCAGAGCTCGAGCTCGGCTCGTTTATATTCTAGAAAGCTCGAGCTCGAGCTCGAGCTCGTTTCAAGCCTAATATTTGAGCTCGAGCTCGGCTCGTGAAAATTTTCACAAGCTCGAGCTCGAGTTCGGGCTCGACTAATTTGTATGATTTTTAAAGAAAACAAAGTTAAAATGGAGCTCGGCTCGTTAATTACATAAGGCTCGAGCTCGTTTACTACTTTTAAGCTCGTTTATACGTATAGACAATATATATATACGTATATATTTCTAGGGCTCGTTTAGGCTCGCGAGCCTATTCGAGCTTTTTTTATAGAGCTCGAGCTCGAGCTCGATTATTAAATGAGCCCAAAATTAGGCTCGAGCTCGGGCTCGAGCTCGTTTAGGCTCGGCTCGTTCGAGCTTTTTACCGATCCGATCCCGAGCTTTTCACGAGCGGCTCGGCTCGTTTCCACCCCTACGTACTAGAGTCTAAAATAAGCAATAGACATTTAAAATAATTTCATTATATTTTTCAGAATGAAAAAATTTTGAACTATCAAATCACTTCCTTTAGAGAATATTAAAAATTTATTTGGCATTTTAATGTCAGTTGTAAAAAGTAATCTCGCATCATTCATTCAACATACCAATTATATCACTACTAATTATAAAAATCGAGAACTAAAGAAAAACAAAATGTAGACAAATAATCATAAAGTTATATAATACGGAGTAGGAGGTTGAGAAAGGATCCGGTGAAAAAAAAAATAAGAAGAATAAAAAAGATTTTTAATCACAAATAAAATGGAGAATTTAAAAACGAGATACATCTATTTTTGTAGGCGCAGTTGAAATGTTTGGTTGTGTTTTTTCTTATCATTTTCATTTTAATTTTTCTTCTCATTTGATAATAACTCGTAGAAGGTTTTGATAAATGTGACTGTTTTGATGATGTCATATATGATGTGGCATGCGAATGTGGAAAAATAAAAATAATAGATACATTAAATGTGTACATAATTAAAAAAAAAAAAAAAAAAAAAAAAAACCCAATTTATTTTTACAATCTTAAAATATTTCACAAAATTTTATTTCAAGCTCTTTAAATATGTAAAATTTAAATAATAGATACATTCATTAAACTATCCCGTCCATCACAGGGGTTTGAAAATCTAGTATAATTGTTGGTGGTTTTTCCAGTTGGGTATAGATAATCAATGTATCGGATATCACTTAGAATCGTGTAATTATTTTTCAAAGAAAATTATTCAACCCTAATGCATGAGATACACGAATATCTCACTGTGATAAAACCAAATGTTTGTTTTTGTTTTAGGCACAAAGCAAGAACCTTTTCGCTTTTAAGTGTTTAGGTTTTTATGTATGTTTTTCATACAAGTATGTGTTCCAATTTATAAGAAAACTCAAAGCCCAATAATGAAATTATGATATAATAATTAACCGGCCTTTACATTATAATGTTCCTCCATTATAGGAAATACTTGTTACATGACCATTAAACGTGGTCATTAAGTTGCAGTTATAACTGCCCTTAAATAAGTCAAAGCCATTACAAGTAAGTTTGAATTTAGTTCCAACGTGTTTACTCATTGAAGAACATGCTCCCTGAAAAAGTTGTTCAATTCCTGGGTTTCCTCACTAAGAAGTTCACTCGCTGAAAAGGTAAACTATTTAAAGAAACTACTCCCTGATGAGATCCTTCATCTTACTACTCATAAGAGTATATAGTGGAACTCATTAGCCTGATGAATACTATTCAATGTTACACTCACTAAATAGTGGACTCCCTGAACTTCATTGGCGACTTGAATCACACTTTACCATTATCAGAGTTAGTGTGATTAGCGACCTTGTTGGGATTACGTGTAATCAATATAAAGTGTTAGTGCAAATGTTACGACGTTTAATCTATATAGTGTCTTCATGTTTTAATGATTACAAACATGTAACTTGTAATAAATAACGTAAAGTGCACAAGTTACTCGTTTACACAAATCATCAATGCCGGAACGCATCAACATCTCTCGACGGCTCAAGTCTACATCACTTAAAGTATGAACAAACTCTATACCAATTTTGTTAACTGATCAAATAAAATATTTTTGTCCTTAAACCTCACATTTTTATAAATGTGACAAAATATTTTTACAAAAATAAACTAAACAAATTATTTTTGTATTTATAAAGAAATGTTTTAAAGAAAAATAAATTTGAATTTGAAATTTGAATTTCAAATTCCCAACAGCTATTTTTCCCGCCTAAATCAGATAAATTTTTGTTAGCTTTAATAGAAAGTGATGGTCATTTACGTATTTATGACTTTGTAATGTGTCGTAGAACATGTAATAGAATAGTCAAAGGGCTCGTGGATTGGGCTAAGCTAATTGGTTAGAAGTTAAGCTAAGCTAGTCCATTTAAGTTAAGTTGTAATCCTTGTCCAATCCATGTTATATCCGAGCTCATGGAAAGCCCATAAGGCTCGTTTGTATTGAACTATTAAAGGGACTCTCCACCTCATTTGGAGAGTGTGCTTGAGTGTGTAGTGTGTGTTTCTATTAATAATATTCTCTTCATCTCTCTAGTTATACGATATACATACTTATCTCAAGTCACCATACGTGCCATTCATACGAGCTTATATTGTGTGATATAGTTAGATCTAAGGTCCTACAAGTGGTATCAATCGCCTTACAACGACTTAGGATTGTTTGTGTCTTGTTTTTTTTTTTATCAAATTTTAGCAAAAAGTTGCGTTTTTCTTTATAAAAACGTTAGCTTTTCGTCCAAAAGCTTTGATTTTTACGTTTTTTAGGTTAAAGTTGTTGTCTTTCTTATAGATCTACTATTTATTAGTGAGTTTTGGCAAACAATCGAATCAAAATCATCAAAAAAGGTGTTTCATATCGAACAAGAAAGTTTTGGATACTTATCGAAATTCCTCAAATTTGGTTATAAACGTTAAAGGTCTAAACTTTATTGTTATTTAAATGTTTTTGAAGGTTTTTGGTCGATAGAAACTGTTTAGAAGTTTGTGTTTAGTCGCAATATTGATCTCTAAATAATCAGTTAATCCATCGGAATTGAAATTTTGAGGGTTTGTCGGAATTGAATTTCTAAGGGTTTATCGGAATTGGTCTATCGGAATTGGCTCATCGAAATTGATTCATCGGAATTTGTCATCGGAATTCATCAAGAACACGTTTACTTCACGATCCAACGATTACTCAGTATTCCCTTGCTTGTATAAGTGTGTGGAATACTTCGACTAAAGAAATATCTTCTAATTTGTAAAAATTAGATAGATTCTATCGGAATTGCAAATTTCATCGAAATTGCAAACTTTCATCGAAATTGCAAACTTTCATCGAAATTGCAACTTTTATCGAAATTGCAAACTTTCATTGAAATTGCAAACTTTCATCGGAATTGCAACTTTTATCAGAATTGCACAACTTATCGAAATTGCAAGGATTCATCGAAATTGGACCAAAGTGAACAGTATTCATCGGAATTGAACCAAATTCATCGGAATTGAACCAAATCCATCGGAATTGCACCTAATCCATCGGAATTGAACCAAATCCATCGGAATTGTCTTTTGTTTGACTTTTTACGACAAAACTACAAACGACCATAAGTTTTAAGACCAAAAGTTCACTACAACAACTGAATTTAACTTTCACCAAACACAACTCCTATATCGTTGCACCGATCCAAGATCAACTTTATCATACATAACTTCACAATGGCAACTCATCATGACATTCATGCAGCCGGTGCGGAAAACCGTCCTCCTATGCTTGAAAAAGGTGGGTATCTTCCATGGACAAGCCGCATGCTTCATTACATCAAAACCAAGCCTGATGGTAAACTCCTGCTCCAATCTATTAAGAATGGACCCTTCAAGCCTCAACAAATTCAAGACCATGGAGATCCAAATGGAACACCTCCTATTCTACCATTCTTTCATTAACAAACAGAAGCAGAATACACAGAAGAAGACAGGAAGCAGATTGCAGCTGATGATATGACAATGCACTTAATCCAACTAGGATTACCACGAGAGATCTTTGCTGCTGTCGACAGCTGTGAAACTGCCTATAACATGTGGGAACGAGTTAGAAGGCTATGTCATGGAACAGAAATTGGACAACAAGATGTAGAAAACAAGCTACTAACTGAATGGGAGAAGTTTACATCCACTCCTGGAGAATCCATTGAATCCTACTATACCAGGTTCTGCACTTTAATGAATGAGCTAATCAGAAACAAGTTAACACCAAGACCAATCGCGAGCAACATCAAGTTCATCAACAATCTTCAAGAAGAATGGGGACAATATGTCACTATTGTCAACCAAACCAAGGATCTACATCAGGTGAATTATGATCAGCTCTATGATTTTCTGAAACAAAACCAAGCTGAGGCAAATGAAGTAAGGAAAGAAAGATTGGCAAAGAATCATGATCCTCTTGCATTCATAGCTCAAACAACAACACCTTTACCAGTAAACACACAACATCAACCATCATCATCTTCCACTCAGAACTACATACAACAACAATACATTCCACAACAACAAACTGCTGTAATCTCACAACAACAATTCTACCCACAACAACATGTTATTCCACAACAACAATATCCACAATTCCAAGAACCAGAATTCACTGACAATGATGAGTTTACTGCTGCTTTATCACAAGCATTTGCTTATTTGACAAAGGCATTCTAAGGACTCTATTCTACACCAACCAACAACAACCAAATGATTTCATCGAATACTCACAACAGGTAGATTGCACAGCCGAGTTTCAATATGGGTCAAGGAGGATAAATGGTTGGAGTTATTGGGAATCAGCAAGGATATGCTACTAAATTTCAGATGGGTAATTAGAATGCAGGGCAGTATGCAGAAAATCAGTTGGGTCAGTTTGCAGGGAATTAGATGGGTCAATTTGTTAGAAATCAGAGGGGTCAGAATGTTGGGAATTAGACAGTGGGTAATCAGAATGGGAATGTTGCAGCTCCAGTTACTGGGAATTATGGAAATATAAATCAGGGTATTCCGATAAAGTGTTTCAACTGTCAGGGTGTAGGTCATATGGCAAGAAACTATCCTACTAAGCCGAAAAAGAAAGATCCAGCTTATTTGTAGAAAGCATAGCTATTGGCACAGAAGGAAGAAGCAGGTTTTCAGTTGAATGCCGAGGAAAATGATTTTATGGCTCTCATGGATGACATGGAAGACCGAGAGGACATCGATGCAAACTGCATATTTATGGAAAATCTTCAGGAGGCTAAGTATGACATGGATTCTGACACACCTCCTGTTTATGAAACCAATGCAGTATCTGAGGTACCATTATTCAATACATGCCACAATAATGAAATATTTGATATGTCTCCTCATGAGGAACAACATTCTGCGACTCCAGCACCCACTTATGATACATACCTGGACACACCGAGTAGTAGCAATATTGATTCGGCAACTCCAGATATGAATCATAATGGAGGCTCAGTTTCACAGCATGCTGAGAATGATGAGGAAATACGTGCTCTATTTGAATCATTATTGAATAATTGTAGTATTGAGATTGAGAAAGTAAAAAAGGTCAATCGCGATGTTAAGGCCGCGAATGAGAAAATGACTGCTGAGCTTGAGATGTATAAGGAAAACGAAAAGGCTTTTGAGTTTCATAAAAAAACAACTGTCAGAATTAGAAACTGGTTATCAAAATTCTGTTTCAAGGGAAAAACAATTGCAAATCAAGTTTGACACACTTGATGTTAATTCACACATGAAAATAAAATCCTTAAACGCGAAAATTTCTGATTGGAAAAACCAACTTTCTAAACAAAAGTCAACTTGTTCTGATCTTGAAAAAGAAAAGATACAGTTGAAAGCAGATCTTTCAAAACGAGAAAATGATCTTCTTGATGAAATCATTGAGAAACAAGAAACAATCAAAAAGTTGGAAGATTTGCTTGTTAAAACGGGTCATTCCGCTCAAACCATTCATATCCTAATTAAAGATCTAAACCCGCTTTTGCACACAATGAAGAAACTGGATATCGGTTGCGAAAACCCTTATACTCTCAAGAAAGCTCAGAAAGAACAAAATATTTTGTACAATGGAAATATAATATATGCTAAACATGATCCTCCCGCTGTTCGGGATATTGACGAAACGATTGAGCTTGCTGAAGAGAGTTGAATTAAAATAAAACAAAAGAACCCATAGATAAAACCAATTAATTACAACAAACTCAACATAATTTCTGGAGTTAATTTTGTTCAACAAAAACAAATACCAAAGTTTTCCAAAAATCCAGTTGTTACGACACCAGTTGCAAAATAAAAAGTGGTTTCTAAAACTCTTTCAAACCTAGAGCAAATGTCGTCAAACAATCCTTTTAACACAAGTGCTACTAGAGGATATTTAGATGATGTTAAAAAGAGAATTGGAACACTTCAAAAAATTGTTGCATCCAAAACTACTATTCGTATCAATAATTGGCATTCAAGTTTTCATGCAGAAATGAAAAAAGTGTTTGAAACAGAAATTACTACTCCACTGAATAACATTCATGCGAGAGTAATTCATTTTGAACAAGCATTTTTGAAAGAAATAGCCGAATTTGTCAAGGACCACAAATCCCTGGTGAAGGAAGCTAATGATAATATTGTAAACATCAAAGTTTTGGAAAACCTAAATGACTCTCTCTTCGAAGAAGTTATGTCGGCCGATATTATGTCCATTATTTTACAAACATATTCTGTTGAAGATGATGAAAGACTGCGAGCTGAGACCTCTGCATTTGTTTCCAAATATGAAAATGCTCTTACTAAACTTGAAAAAGAAAACGTATCATATTTTAAACAACTTGATCGAAAAACTGAAGAATGCAAGTATAACAAACTGTCGTATAAGCGTGCCTACAAGGACATGAAAGAGCAAAATGATCATTTTAGGGCTCAACTAGAAAGTCAAAAAGGGAAGGGTGTGGATACTAAGTTTGCAAAATCATCGACTTCGGACAAACCAAATACTTCAAAACCGGTTGTTAAACCAAAAATGTCGATTTCTAAATTTGTTCCAAAAGTCAATGTGAAAAATGATTTGACAAAATCAGTCACTCCAACACCCTTAAAAGAGCAAGGTTGGATCATGTGGTTAGTACCTTTGCCTCTGGAGACAGAGGTCAAGGGTTTGATCCTCACCCCTTGCAAGGCCGGAGGTCCTTTTCTACCTTTGGTAGAACCGGAAGCAGCCTCTCTACCTTAGGTAGGGGTAAGGCTGTCTACGTCTCAACCTCCCCCATACACCGTGGAAGACGGTATTGGGAGTTACTTTACTTTACCTTTAGTCACTCCAACACCCTTGCCCAAGCAAAATGAAAAAGAAAATATTGTTGATAAAGGAAGTTATAGCACCTGGCCTTTATAGGATTAGTCCCACTAATGCGTCTGCCTCCACATCTAAAACATATAGGGCAAAAGACAAGAGCGTAAAAGTTAATCCAAAAGAGACTAGGAATGCTAAAACAACATCTAAGGACAACAATATAAATCCTAATGCACGTACCTTACCTTCTACAGGATTAGAAAGCACCTATAAGAGCAGCAGACTACAGCCTAGGAGCAATACAAGGAACAATAGAGTCTCGCCTGTCTCTAAGAGTAGATGCCAGAATAAAGTTGAAGAAGTAGAAGAACACCCTAGGAATATATCGCTTTGTAATAAGAAACATATGTCATCTAAATGTAATGAAAAAAGTACTATTCCTAATGCATGTAATGACTATGTTTGTTTAATGTGCAAGAAATGTTTATCTAATGATGTTTGTGATGATTATGTTTCTAAAAATGTGAATGTTACGCCTGAACAGAAGAATGTTCCTAAAGGAACTAGTGCTAGATCTAGATCTATAGAAAGACTAATTGCACGATTTGGGTCAACCACTAGTAGTCAAATGCCTAGGAACTATCATAAGTATTGTGTATGGAAACCAATGGGTAGAATGTTTATACTCGAGAATAGCAAATTGGCAGCTGTTTAAATTGAACCAGTAGAAACTTTCTATGAATGTGATTCGGATGTTACCCCTAACCCCATGGAACCAAATGTTAAACGGTTTCCAAATACAAACTCTTCTGTTCTTCGCAGTTTATCAATATATGTCTTTGGATCGTCGACTCGGGTTGCTCCAAGCACATGACCGGAAATCTAAAGCTGCTGATCAATTTTGTCTGGAAATTAATGGGAATTGTACGCTTTGGAAATGATCATGTAGCAGCTATTCTAGGTTATGGAGATCTTCAATTTGGAAATTACTTAATCACTCGAGTTTACTACGTCGAAGGGTTGGGACACAATTTGTTTTCAGTTGGGCAGTTTTGTAATGCAGATTTAGAGGTTGCATTTAGGAGAAACACCTGCTTTGTTAGAAATTTGGTTGGAGATGATCTCTTAACTGGGAATCGTGGCACCAACCTATATGCTATCGACATCAACCAAATTGCCTCTTCATCACCAATTTGTCTTATGACAAGAGCATGCGGAACAAAGTCCTGGCTATGGCATAGAAGATTATCCCATCTCAATTTCGACACCATTAACAAATTAGCCAAAGACAACATCGTCAACGGACTTCCTAAGTTCAAATACACCAAGGATCACTTATGTCCATCATGCGAACAAGGAAAAAGCAAAAGGGCAACATACAAACCTAAAACCGTACCCAGTTCGGAAGCAAAGTTACATATGTTGCACATGGACTTATGTGGCCCAATGAGAGTTGAAAGCATAAATGGGAAGAAGTATATTCTTGTTATCGTCGAGACTATTCAAGATATAAATGGGTAAAGTTTATGAGGTCAAAAGACAAAGCACCAGGCATCATCATCACCTTTCTGAAGCGTATTCAAGTCCTACTTCAAGCTCTAGTAAGGATTGTAAGAACAGAAAATGGGACAGAATTCACAAATCATGAGTTGAGAACTTATTTTGAAGATGCTGTGTTGGGAATTAAATATTCAAGAAGTTCAATATCGGTTTCTGCTGCTAGCATTGATTCTGCTGCTAGAACATTTGATTCTGCTGCTAGCGTTAATATTCTGCTGTTGAATGATTCTGTTGCTAGTGAAGAACTTTCTACTGCTAAGTGGATTACTGTCGAATGATTCTGCTGCTGAGTGGATAAGTACGAAAAGATATTATGTGTATTAAAGTCAACAATATACGGTAGATAATATCTTACCCCATGTGATCAGTCATAATGTTATATTCACAGAACAAGTTGTAAACATAGATACAAGTTGTATCTTAATGACTGACACTCTCAAAGCAAGCGTTCGATAAGACTTGACAATATTGTAAAGATCTTTCTTGTGTTATAAAAGAAAGATCTTAGACTAGTGATACATACGTGACATAATAGTGTGTGAATTATTTTAGTGCTTAGAAAATAACTCTCAAGAACATAGAACATATATCACAAGTCATAGAAAACACAAGATTCAAGGTCTTTGTAACCCTAGTGATATTGAAGATCACTCGTATTATCTTGAATAATATTGAATCGTTTGGTGATAACATTGCATGTTCTTTGTTCAATATACACAAGCATAACTGTTTCATTTCCACAACACAAATAACCTTCTAAGTGTGATTAAGTAAATTCCGCGTACTTGATCATATTAACTCAACTTATCACATACACAAAGCAACAAAGGTTTAACCATCTTACAGTGTATCGAATCCTATCAATTGGTATCTGAGCAAGGCTGATATAGTTGATTTAGAAGAAGAAGAAGAAATGGACGTTGAATCTATTCAGACCAATGTTGCTGCAAAAATACCCATGCTCAAACAGAATGAGTTTGAGATGTGGAGGCTGAGGATAGAGCAATATTTTCAAGTGCAAGACTATGCAATTTGGGAAATCATTGAAGATGGAAACTCTTACCAGCCTACAACCATTTCATCAACAGTGGACGGCAAAGTGGTGACATCTCTGTAGACAAAGCCAACATCTGCAGAAGATAGAATAAAGAAGAAAAATGACTTAAAGGCAAGAAGCATGCTGATGATGACCATTCCCAATGATCAACTTCTAAACTTCAACAAGTTCAAAGATGCCAAGTCATTATTTGAAGCTATTATTGCCAGATATGGTGGAAATGAAGCCACCAAGAAAACCCACAAGACACTGCTCAAGCAGCAGTTTGAAAACTTCTCCTCTACATACAATGAATCTCTTGACCATATGTTTAATAGGCTTCAGAATATTGTGAGCCAACTTGCTATTCTTGGGGTTGAAATACCTCAAGAAGATTTGAACTCAAAATTTCTGAGAAGCTTACCAGAAGAATGGGCTATGCATGTTGTTGTCGGGAAGAGTAACCCAGACCTTGATACAATGGAGTTGATAGATTTGTATAGCAACTTTAAAATTGTGGAGCAAGACTTGAAAAAGAATGGAGGTACTAGTTCTAATACTGGGAACATGGCATTTATGTCAACTCCTAGTACCTCAAAATCAAGTGAAGAGGTGAAAGTTGTTGATGGTGTTGGTGCTGCTAGTTCATCAAGCAGTACCATGGGTATTTTAGATGAAAAGACTTGTTGTGCATTTCTTACAAGTCAAAATAATGGGTCCATGCTCACCTATGAAGACCTTCAAGAGATCAATGATGATGATCTGGAGGAAATGGATCTAAAATGGAAAATTTCTCTTCTTAGCATGAGAGCCAAGAAGTTCTATCAAAGGACGGGGAAGAAGCTCTTAATCAGCAACACTGATACTGCTGGTTTTGATAAGTCAAAGATAGAGTGCTATAACTGCCACATGATGGGGCACTTCTCAAGAGATTGTAGAAGGCCAAGGCAGCAAGATAGCAAGAACAAAGGTTTTGGAAGCACATCCAAAACAAGGGAGGTTTCTGAGCCAAACTCAAAAGCTATGGTAGCTATTGATGGGCTAGGTTTTGATTGGAGTTTCATGGCTGATGAAGAAGAAGATTCTTCACAGATGGGACTCATGGCTTTTTCTACTACTGAGGTACGATCTCATAAAGCTTGTTCAAATGCTTGTACTGCTCTTAAAGAATTACAAACTTTAATCAAACATTATGATGAACAAATGAAAGAGCTAAGTAAAACTCATCAAAACTACATCAATTATAAGTGTGGTTTAGAATCAACAGAAAAGCATATCTTATACTACAAAGAAAATGAACTTGCTTTTTTTGATGATAAAGCTCTTCTAAGACAGGACATATTCTTTAAAGATGCTGAAATTAAGCTTTTAAGAGAGGCTTTTGATAGGGTCAAAAAGGAAAATGGAAACATTCACTTGACTACACAGACACTAGAACATGCTTCTAAAGGTGTGACCAACATGATAGAATGTCAAGTGATTAATAGAGCTAAGTCAGGAGTAGGATATAAGAGTGTCCCACCTCCATACAGAGGTATCCCTAAACCCCCAGGGATTGACCTAGAAAATTCAGGTGTCCCTGAATTTCAACAACCTGAGCTACAATATGGTGTACAACCAAAGACCAAGCTAGTTGTTGATGAACCTAAGAAAGTAAGTGAAAGTTTAAGTAAAACTTTACTTCCTGAGGACAAGGTGTCCTCTGATAGAAGATCAGATAAAGTAGTCATTGAAGACTGGGTATCTGATGATGAAGAAGATGAACATGTTATGTCTAAACCTGAAGTAGTTAAGAAATCAGGAACAAGGGTTCCTAAAGTGATAAAAAAGGATACTGTCAAGCCTAGTTCAAACATTAAACATGTTAGGCAACCAGTTAAATATTATGAACAATATAGATCCACTAGCAAGCCCAGAGGTAACCAAAGAAATTGGAATGGCCTCAAGTCTAACCAATTAGGTGATGACTTTTTCTTTTATAATAAAGCTTGTTACACATGTGGTAGCTTTGATCATTTTGCAGCTTTCTGTAACAAATGGGTATCTGGGTATTAAAACAATAGGGTGAATTTCAAAAGGCAAACTCCTCAAACTCACTTTCACTCTAAATCTAAGAGAACAAAACCCAGAGCAGTTACCAAAGCAGTTTCTGCTGCTAGACCATTCATGACTGTTAACCCAAGACCAACAGTTAAAAATGCAAAATCATTTTATACAAATGCATCAAAGACTGTTCAAAGGCCCATTAAAACAAAAGCAGTTGTCCAAAAACAAGTTTGGAAAATTAAGGGAACAATTACAAAGCTAGCAGTTTCTGCTGCTAAGCATGTAATTCATTCTGCTGCTAGGGAAAACAGGGAAAATGCTGTTAAGGCCTCAGCATGTTGGATTCTTAAATCCAATGTTGCATCAACTGTTCTTAAGAGATTAAATTTCATTGATGCAAGAGGCAGATCCAAGTCAGTAATGGCTTGGATCCCCAAAGGAAACTAATACTTCTCATTTCTGTGCAGGAACATTCAATTGATAAACAAGAGGATCAAGGATACTCAGATAGTGGATGTTCAAGGCACATGACAGGCAACAAGTCTTATCTCTCAGATTTTCAATCAATAGATGGAGGCTATGTTACTTTTGGAGGAGGTGTTGGTGGCAAAATTTTCGGTAAAGGTACAATCAAAACTGAAAATGTAGATTTTGAAGATGTGTACTTTGTACAAGAGCTAAATTATAATCTTTTTAGTGTCTCACAAATGTGTGACAAAAAGAACAAAGTTATTTTCTGTGACACTGAATTACTTGTACTTTCTCCTGATTTTAAGATGCTTGATGAAAGTCAAGTGCTTCTTAAAATTCCTAGAAAGGGCAATATGTACAGTGTAGACATGAAGAACATTTTTCCTAAAAAGGATTTAACTTGTCTTGTTGCAAAGGCCACATTAGATGAATCAATGCTATGGCATAGGAGGCTTGGTCATATTAATTTCAAAACCATAAATCAGATTGTTAAGAATGGTTTGGTAAGAGGTTTACCTCAAAAATGATTTGAAAATGATCAAACGTGCATTGCTTGTCTTAAAGGCAAACAACACAAAGCCACTTGTAAGCCCAAGCTTTTTAACTCTATCAATCAATCATTGTTTATGCTTCATATGGACTTGTTTGGTCCTACAAATGTTAGAAGTATGCAACATAAGAGATATTGTCTAGTTATTACTGATGACTATAGTAGATTTACATGGGTTTCTTTTTAGCTACTAAGGATGAGACACCTAGCATCCTTAAGACTTTCATTACTGAGATCGAAAACCTAGTAGACAAAAGCGTAAAAGTCATTAGATGTGATAATGGGACAAAGTTCAAAAATAGAGTTATGGATGAATTCTGCAAAGAAAAGGGTATTAGAAGAGAATTTAGTGTTGCTAGAACTCCACAACAGAATGGAGTTGCTGAAAGGAAAAATAGAACACTAATAGAAGCTGCTAGAACTATGTTAGCTGATTCTAAGCTACCTATAACTTTTTGGGCTGAAGCAGTCAACACTGCTTGCTATGTTCAGAATAGAGTTTTAGTTGTTAAGCCTCACAATAAGACATCATATGAGCTTTTTAGAGGTAGAACTCCTGCAATAGGATTTCTTAGACCTTTTGGATGTCATGTGACAATTCTCAATACCTTAGACCATCTTGGAAAATTTGATGGCAAAGCAGATGAAGGTTTCTTAGTTGGATATTCTCTCAATAGTAAAGCATTTCGAGTATACAACTTAAGAACTAAAAAAGTAGAAGAAAACCTACATTTGGAATTTTTAGAGCATAAATCCAATGTAGTAGGTGAAGGTCCTAATTGGCTATTTGATCTAGAGTCATTAACCCATTCTATGAATTATGTGCCTGTTGTTGCAGAAACTAATAATTTTTCAGGTTCACAAATAACAAATGAGGCAGGGTTAGACAAAGAGACAAATCAAGATCATATTTGGATGCCAATAAGTACTAGTGTGGCTTCAACTTCAACAAATGATGAATCTTCTTCTGGTAAAGCTAAAGAAGATGTTGAAAGTGAACACAAGGAAGATGGAACAAAGGAACAACAAAATGTTTCTGCTGATGATAGTGCTGCTGAGACAGAGCATTTTACTGCTAGGCTTAATTTTTCTGCTGCTAGGCCAAATGATTCTACTGCTGGCCCTTCAGACTCAAATGAAGCAGATTTCTCAGATAATGAGGTGGATTTGAGCAATATCACACCTAACTATCAAGTTCCTTCAACCCCACACACAATGATTCACAAAGTCCACTCCCTAGAAAATGTAACTGGAGATGTACAATCAGGTGTGAAGACAAGACAACAACTGATGTCTTCAGACCAACAAGGGCTTCTTGATGCCCTTTATGCTTCAAAGCAGCATGAGTTTTCAAACTCTTGCTTGTTTGTATGTTGTCTCTCACAAGATGAACCAAAGAACATTCTGAAAACCTTAAATGATTCAAGCTGGGTAGAAGCTATGCAAGAGGACCTTCTTCAGTTCAAGATTCAGAAGGTTTGGGTGCTAGTTGATTTACCTAAGGATGCAAAGGTAATTGGCACTAGATGAGTTTTCAAGAATAAAAGGGATGAAAGGGGAATAGTGATTAGGAATAAGGCTAGATTAGTAGCCCAAGGGTACACACAACAAGAAGGTATAGACTATGATGAAGTTTTTGCTCCAGTAGCAAGACTTGAGGCAATTAGGCTTTTCTTAGCTTATGCTTCATTTTTAGGCTTCACTGTTTATCAAATGGATGTCATGAGTGTATTTTTATATGATACTATTGAAGAAGAGGTGTATGTCTCACAACCTCCAGGGTTCATTAATCCTGACCATCCAGACAAAGTGTACAGAGTAGTTAAGGCTCTTTATGGCCTTCATCAGGCACCTAGAGCTTGGTATGAAACACTGGCTTCCTATTTAAACGAAAATGGATTTCAAAGAGGAAAGATTGATCAGACACTTTTCAACAAACAGCACAAGAAGGATCTTCTGTTAGTGCTGGTGTATGTGGATGACATTATCTTTGGGTCTACAAGGAAGGAGATGTGTTTGGAGTTCGAGAAGCTTATGCATGATAAGTTTCAGATGAGTTCCATGGGGGAACTTACATTCTTTTTGGGTTTGCAAGTTAAACAGTCATATGAAGGCATATTTATTAGTCAAGATAAATATGTTGCTGAGATACTAAGAAAGTTCAACTTTGCTGATTCAAAAATGGCAAGCACACCAATGGACTCTGAGAAGCCACTTCCTAAAGACTTAGATGGAGAAAATGTAGATGTACATACTTATAGATCTATGATAGGATCTTTGATGTATCTCACATCATCAAGACCTGACATCATGTTCTCTGTTTGTGCTTGTGCAAGATTTCAAGTAACTCCAAAGGTTTCTCATTTAACAGCAGTCAAGAGGATTTTTAGATATCTCAAGGGTCAACCTAGGTTGGGTCTATGGTATTCTAGAGAGTCACCTTTTGACTTGGTAGCATTTTTGGATAGTGATTATGCTGGTGCTAGTTTGGACAGAAAGTCAACAACTGGAGGATGTCAATTCCTTGGGTGTAGACTTATCTCATGGCAGTGTAAGAAGCAAACAACTGTGGCTACTTCAATAACTGAAGCTGAATATGTGGCTACTGCAAGTTGCTGTGCTCAAGTCTTATGGCTTCAAAACCAACTTCTTGACTATGGGTACAATTTCATGAACACTGTTATTCATATTGATAATAGTAGTACTATTTGCATAATTAAAAATCCAGTGCAATATTCTAAAACAAAACACATTGAAATTAGACATCACTTTATAAGAGACTGCAATGAGAAAAGATTAATTCAAGTTCTTAAAATTGCTTCAGAATACAACTTTGCAGATCTGCTGAGAAAAGCTTTTGATGTTGGAAGGTTTCAGTACTTGGTAGCAAGTATTGGAATGCTTAATCTTTAAATTTTTCAATCTAATGTGTTTTTGTAAATAAATTTTTGTTTGTGCTGCTGGCTTTAAAAGATACTACTGCTATTACAAAAAGTTTTTGCTGCTAGTACAAATTTAAATTGTGTTATTCATACAGTTAGTCCTATGATTATTCTAATACAAGACAAGTACTTTGTACATTGTTCTTTTGGTTTTAGACTAACAATTTCAGGTATGAACATGTGAACACAAAGGATGTTTCAAGTGAAATGGAAGCAGCAGAATGATAATACTAGTTGCTGTCATAATAGGTTCATGATAGAAAAAGTTTAGGAATTTCAAACCTCCTTAAAACTTCTTTCCTGAAGCTTGATTATGATGTTTCACATTGAATTGATGACTTAGTTGATCATAAAGTAACTAATGCAACTCACTTTCTATCATTTTATACTTTTAAGTATAATGAGCAAGTCTAAGGACATCTGATAGAAATAACAGCTAGTGAAAGTGAATCTAACACTTGTGTTAGAGGCAACAATTGCTATGAGCTGGAAACCCTGTCAAGAAAGCCTTTTGAATAGGTTTATCTTTACACAGGCAGTTTTTTATAACTGAAAACATTGGTTCTCACACAACCAGAGGTTGCTTTAAACCAAAATTTTGATTAAGTGTCTGTTATACACTTAATCCCTTCAAAATGGTTGAAAGCAGTATGATTTTTCAATTCTAAAATCATGAACATACTGCTAAGTCAAATAATTTCTTAAACAAGGATTTTCAAAGGATTCAGAAAAACCATCAAATGATGGACCATGAGTCAAATGCCCCATGAATCACCTCTCATAGGAGTTAACACACCTAGAAGTGATGAGGGCAGCAAATTAAACTCTTAAGGAATTGATGGCTACATGTACAACATTGTCTGATAACATGTTCTGATGGATAACTCAAATGATGGAGAGAAATATTTTGGTACATAGTGAGAGATCTTCCAAACAGGGGAGGATAAAATGTTATTTGCATCTCAGGGGAGGTAATATCTCAGGAGAGGAAATAAAGCCCAAAGAAGGAAGATTCACCAATGAAAGGGAGAAAAAGACAAGAGCATACAAGATGATGACATGGATGTTGAAAATGACAAGAACATAGCTTATTCTGGAGTATTATATATATTCAGAAGGGATGAAGCATTCCAAAGGAGAAAGTTCTATCTAGGTCAAACGAAGAAAAGTTTCAATTTCAGTTCACCACGTTTGTTCATCACTTGCAAAGGCATGCTGATAAGATGATTTCACTTGTTGAAACAAGCATCCAAGATACACAACATCATTGCCTCTTATAATTCCTCCATCCAAGGAAATTGCACCATCTTTTAGGTCAATGTTTGGAGCCTAAAGATGTGTATTGATGTTGTTAAAGTCAAAAGAACAGAAAGCAGATGAGTTACTGAGAAAGATATTTAATCTTGAAGAACAAAAGTGTTTGAAAGATCTTCACAATCCATAATTTAATTCAGAAACATGTCGAAAAGGATTCACATGTTTAGGGGAGGATTGTTGGGAATTAAATATTCAAGAAGTTCAATATCGGTTTCTCCTGCTAGCATTGATTCTGCTGCTAGCGTTAACATTCTGCTGCTGAATGATTCTGCTGCTAGTGAAGAACTTTCTACTGCTAAGTGGATAACTGTCGAATGATTCTGCTGCTGAGTGGATAAGTACAAAAAGATATTATGTGTATTAAAGTCACAATATATGATAGATAATATCTTACCCCATGTGATCAGTCATAATGTTATATTTACTGAACAAGTTGTAAACATAGATACAAGTTGTATCTTAATGACTGACACTCTCAAAGCAAGCGTTCGATAAGACTTGACAATATTGTAAAGATCTTTCTTGTGTTATAAAAGAAAGATCTTAGACTAGTGATACATACGTGACATAATAGTGTGTGAATTATTTTAGTGCTTAGAAAATAACTCTCAAGAACATAGAACATATATCACAAGTCATAGAAAACACAAGATTCAAGGTCTTTGTAACCTTAGTGATATTGAAGATCACTCGTATTATCTTTAATCGTTTGGTGATAACATTGCATGTTCTTTGTTCAATATACACAAGCATAACTGTTCCATTTCCACAACACAAATAACCTTCTAAGTGTGATTAAGTAAATTCCGCGTACTTGATCATATTAACTCAACTTATCACATACACAAAGCAACAAAGGTTTAACCACCTTACAGTGTATCGAATCCTATCATGCTGGAATCATACATCAGACATCTATTGTTAGAACTCCACAGCAGAATGGGGTAGTTGAAAGAAGAAATCGAACTCTTGTGGAAGCTGCTCGCACAATGCTGATTTATTCTAGTGCACCGTTATTCTTATGGGTTGATGCTGTTGCCACTGCTTGTTTCACTATGAACCATTCCCTAATCCACCCAAGATTCAATAAAACGCCATATGAACTAGTGAACAACAGAAAACCTAATATCTCTTACCTTCACGTGTTTGGCACTTTGTGCTATACAACGAACGACAGAGAAGATATAGGGAAGCTGAAGGCTAAGGGTGATATTGGAATCTTCATTGGATACTCTGAAAACTCGAGGGCATTCAGGGTGTATAATAGAAGGAATAAAAGGATAATGGAGACGATGAATGTGAAGTTTGACGAAATTTCACAAAATGGCTTCTGAGAGACTCGCTCTAGAACCCGTGCTTAATCCGATGGCTTCTAATTAAAACAAATTAGGACCTGCACAGACTTCTGGACAAATAGTTCAGGACTCATACCTCAAGGAGCTCAATCAACAAACACTAACAAACCTTCAGAACAAGAACTGGAAAATTTCTTCAAGTTAATATTTGATGAATACTATGGTGGAACTTCGACAAATGCATCACAACAACATTCCACTGCACCCACTCAAAACCATCAACCACCACCACCAACACAAGATGCATCTACTACAATCGAAGTTGACGCACCAACTCCCTCAACATAATCTATATCTACTCCATAAACTCCAAGTCTTGAAATTGTTCTACCAAGAGTTGACGAGCAAAATCAAAACACACCATTTCAAGAAGAACAAACATATAACCAAAACGATGTCGCGTTAGAAGAAGAAGAAGTATTCGAAAACCTGTTTGCTACGAATTCGGCTGAATCATCTTCAAGGTTACAAGAACCATCTAACACACATATGTTAAACCCAAGGTACCCTTCAACACTCCAATGGACAAAATACCATCCAATAGAACAAGTTATTGGCGAACCTTCAAGGCCAGTTCAGACGAGAAGACAACTCGCCACTGACCCCGATATGTGCATCTACATTTGTTCAATAAGCTTATAAGAACCAAAGAACATTCAGGAGGCGATGGCAGACAATGCATGGATTGAAGCGATGCAAGAAGAACTTCTTCAATACCAGTTACATGATAGTTAGGAATTAGTTCCAAGACCAATTGACAAACTTGTCATTGATCTCAAATAGTTATAGAAGAACAAAAAGGATGAAGAAATGACTGTAATTTGCAACAAAGCTCGTCTCATGGCTAAAGGATTCATACAGGAAGAAGGGATAGATTTTGAAGAATCATTCGCGCCAGTAGCAAGACTTGAAGCAGTCCGGATTTTCATAGCCTATGCAGCTCACAAAAACATCAATGTATATCAGATGGACATCAAAACGGCATTCTTGAATGGAACTCTGAAAAAAGAAGTGTGTGTGAGTCAGCCAGAAGGATTTGTTGACAAAGAACATCCAGACTATGTCTACAAGCTAAAGAAAGCCATCAATGGTTTAAAACAAGCTCCAAGAGCGTTGTATGACGAACTATCATCTTTCCTGATCAATAAAAATTTCACCAAAGGGGCTGTTGATTCTACCTTGTTTACAAGAAAATACAAAGATGACATTTTGATTGTTCAGATTTATGTGGACGACATTATCTTTGGGTCCACTAATCCGAATCATTCAAAACATTTTAAAAATCTCGTGAAAAGCAAATTTGAAATGTCCATGATGGGGGAACTTAAATTCTTTCTTGGTTTACAAATACACCAATCCCCTCGTGGTATTTTTATTAATCAAGCTAAATATACAATTGAGATTTTGAAAAAACATGGTATGGATAATTGTGACTCTGTTGGTACACCAATGGTCGCTTCACCAAAAATTGGTGCTGATTTATTTGGGAAACCCATCGATCCGAAGAAATATCGGAGCATGATTGGTTCTCTCATGTACCTAACTGCTAGTCGACCCGATATTCATTTTGCTGTTTGCTTATTAGCACGGTTTCAGCAAGGCCTACCGAACTTCACCTCCAAGAGGTTAAACGGATCTTTCGGTACCTACGAAGAACCATTAACATGGGACTTTGGTATCCAAAGGATTCCGAGTTTAAACTAATAGCATTTTCAGATGCCGACCATGCAAGTAGTCAAGTTACAACAAAAAGTACATCAGGTGGAGCATAATTTTTAGGAGAAAAGCTAGTAGGCTGGTCATCAAGGAAACAAGATTGTACAACATTATCAACCGCAGAAGCCGAGTATGTGTCTCTATCTGCATGTTGTGCTCAAGTTCTATGGATGAGGACACAACTCACAGATTATGGCTTTACTTTTGATAGAATACCTTTGTATTGTGACTCAAAAATTGCCATAGCCATCTTGTGCAATCCAGTACAACACTCGAAGACCAAACATATTAGAGTCCGCTATCACTTCATCAAAGAGCACGTAGAAGAGGGTACTGTTGAATTATTTTTTTGTGAAGACAGATTACCAACTCGCCGATCTATTTACTAAAGCCCTTCCAAAGGAAAGGTTTGACGATTTAGTTCGACGAATTGGCATGCGAAGCCTGACTCCTGAGGAGCTAGAACGTCTTCTCGAATCTTCTTGAATATATTATCCAAATAGCTTCGATGTAAATATTTTTGAAAATCAAAATATAAAATTTGAAAAACCAACAAAAACAAAATATAAAAATAGAAAATTTTCAAAAATACAAAAAAAAAACAATATAAAATAAAAAAATACAAAAATATTCTTCTCACGACATGTCTCTCGTATAATCGATATTCTGTACGTATCTAGAAATATCATTCAAAAATGATACGGACATGTACAGATGCTTGAGCGAGAGTTCACTAAAATGTTTTCTAAAACATGTCGTTTCTCAAAATTTCTTTACAATGGCTTTCGTATACTTCAGTACGAAACCCGGGCTAAAATGATGACTTCTGATTATTTCAGATCAGGACTCGTAATTTCAAAGATGAAATCATTTTCAAAAAGTTTGAGTCTAAAAAAACGAAAAGATTTCAAACAAAAACTCTTTTTTTTTTTACAAAAAGATTTCAAAATCAAAATGTTCCAATTTCATGCAAAAACAAATCCGTCTATCTCTCTAAAAGTTTTTCTGTTAATCAGTTGATATAAAAAATATCACGATATGCTATTTTTGAGGGGGAGAAGACGTGATTAAAATGTGATCAAAATGTTTAAAGACCGTAGTTGAATCTCAAAAGAGCTCGACTCAGATATAACCCAAGAATTGACGAAAATCAATTGACATTAATCGAAAAGACTTGTCCTGGACGAGTAATAATTTCAAGTTGATTCATCCAGTGATGTAAGCGTGTCTCGCAAAGGACTTGTCTGAGTAGAGTGTACCATCTCGAGAGATTTACTTTGAATATGACCAGGACGGGTAATAATTTCAAGCTAGTCTAACTAGTGATGTAAACATGTCTCGCAACGGTCATATTCACTGAAAATCAATCAATTCAAATGTGCAAATTCTACCCAACATGTGTAAATCTATCTTAAAATGTATAAGCACATGTGAAGGGGGAGTATTTAAGAAAATGCAAAACTCTCGAAGTGTTAACAAAAATTTGTTTAATCATAAACACTTTGAGAGATTTTCAAAAAAGGTTTTATGGCATGTGATCGATGAACCTAGGATAATCATGGAGTTATAAGGTGATTATGGTTAGGTTTATGTCCTATGATCCGCCAGAGCCGGAGGGATCTACCCAAGGACAATTCCAATAGATTA
This sequence comes from Artemisia tridentata subsp. tridentata, assembly GCA_021014915.2. Lineage (NCBI taxonomy): Eukaryota > Viridiplantae > Streptophyta > Magnoliopsida > Asterales > Asteraceae > Artemisia > Artemisia tridentata. Next base: position 130,603,592 of record CP139508.1, read on the forward strand.
GAATTAGAAGTCCTTAGGTATGATTGAAAAAAAGGAGTAAATGAGAAAGGAGAAAGAAGGGGTTGAAGAATTAAAAAGAAAAGTTTATGAAAGGGTGAAAAGAAATAGCCCTCCATAAAAACTTAGGGCAGAAATCGGGTCAATACATCTGCTATCGGTTATCACAAAGATGATACCGGTATTGAAGACAAGACGTCATGGACCCAGTGACGCGCTGCACAACCCCTCCTAGCCACCCAGGTATCTGTTAAAAGATATTTGTTTCATTTCTCACGGAGAACCTTGCATAATCTATCGGCCTCTCACTCCGAGATGTGTTGATATTGAAAAGATGGCACTCTGCTCCATGCCTCCGACGACTAAAACTAAAACGCACATAATCGAGTATAGTGCCATGAGATTCATTAAAAGATCTCTTAGGATACACTTCCAAGATAATACACTTGCGTTCGCCAAAAAGGACACAGGGTGTATAAGAGTCTTTATGAGATCTACGGATCTTGCCTTACATATTATGGTGGTTACTTGTTTCAAATGGTCTATAGTCGTGGAGTGATACTCCGGTATACTTCAGTGACTCACCCAGAATCATTGATACACTTCGGTGTATCTGAGAGGAATTCGACACACGGTTAAGGTGGTTAAACCTTGTATACTTTGTGTGTAATGATATATTGAGTTTATATGATTTAGTACGCGGAATTTACTTAATCACACTTAGAAGGTTATGTATGTTATGGAAATGGAAGAATTATGTTTGTTACTTAACAATGAACAAAGAAAGTTTATCACCAAACGATTCAATATTATTCAAAATAATACGAGTGATCTTGTGTTTATCACTAGGGTTACAAAGACCTTGAATCTTATGTTTCTAGATTTGTGATATATGTTTTTGTTTGTTCTATGTCTTAACAGATATATGTTTGTAATTGTGCACGTACATAATCACTAATCTAAGATCTCTTTTATAGTCCAAGAGATCTCTTACAATATTACTTTAAGTCTAATCAACACTTGTCTTACAAAAGATCAAGTCGAGCTAGCGTATGGAAGTTTATATCTCTCAAGTTGTTCAAATGAATTAATGCAAGCACATGCATCAACTTGTTGACTGAGAATATATCTAGATATTATTTTTGCATAAGAGTGACTCATACAAATAATATCTTCTTTGATCTTATCCTTGTAGCAGCTCTATGACTCATTGATCAGCAGTACCATTCTCTACTAGCAGTACCTTCTACTTGAACTAGCAGTGCCTTCTTGTTCTAGCAGTACCTTGATGTACTAGCAGTACCTTAATCATGAACTAGCAATACCTTCTTCATAAAGTATTTTCCTATACTCTAACTTCAGAATATTTAATTCCCAACAATCCTCCCCTAAACATGTGAATTATTTCAAACATGTTTTCTGAATTAAATGAGGACTTGAGAAGATCTTTCAAACACTTCATGAATCTGAACTATTCTTCTTATTCTGAACTGATCTACTTTGTTCTTCTTTGACTTCAGCAATATCAAAACATTGTACCAAAAGATGGTGCAATTTCCTTAGATGGAGGAATTGTAAGAGGCAATGATTTCAACAAGTGAAATCATCTATCAGCATGCCTTTGCAAGTGATAAACAAACATAATGAACTGAAATTGAAACTTTCCTTCGTTTGATCTAGATAGAACTTTCTCCTTTAGGAATGCTTCATCCCTTCTAGATATATGATCTATTCTTGTCATTTTCAACCTCTATGTCATCATCTTGTATGCTCTTATCTTCTCCTTCCTTTTATTGGATTATTCTTCCTTTTCTGGGCAATTATTTCCTTCCCTGAGATTGTAACCTCCCCTGAAGCAAATAACTTTTGTTTCCTCCCCTTGTTTGGAAGATCTCACTATGTACCTTTGACTGATCTATCAATGTGAACTTGTTGTCAGACAATTTTGTACATGAAGCCATCAATTCCTTAAAAGTTTAAGTTGCTGTCCTCATCACTTCTAGGTGTGTTAACTCCTATGAGAGGTGAATCAGTGGACATTTGATTCATGATCCATCAATGGATGGTTTTTGTGAATCTCTTGAAAAACCTTGTTTAAGAAATTATTTGACTTAGCAGTATGTTCATGATTTTAGAATTGAAAAATCATACTGCTTCCAACCATTTTGAAAGGATTAAGTGTGTAACAGACACTTAATCAAAATTTCGGTTTAAAGCAACCTCTGGTTGTGTGAGAACCAATGTTTTTCAGTTATAAATAACTGCCTGTGTAAAGATAAATCTATTCAAAAGATTTTCTTGACAGGGTTTCCAGCTCATAGTAATTGTTGCCTCTAACACAAGTGTTAGATTCACTTTTACTAGCTGTTCTTTCTATCAGATGTCCTTAGACTTACTCATTATACTTGAAAGTATAAAATGATAGAAAGTGAGTTGCATCAGTTACTATCTGATCAACTAAGTCATCAATTCAATGTGAAATATCATAACTAGGTTTCAAGAAAGAAGTTTTAAGGAGTTTAAATTCCTAAACTCAGTCCATCATAAACCTACTATGTTAGCAATTGGATAAGCATTCTGCTGCTCCCATTTCACTTGAAATCTCCTTTGTGTTCATATATTCATACCTGAAATAGTTAGTCTAAAACCAAAAGAACAATGTACAAAGTACTTGTCTTGCATTAGAAAAAGCATAGAACCAACTGTATGAATAACACAATTTACATTTTTGATATATTAGAAGTACCTTATAAATCCAGCAGTACCAACAAAAATTTATGTACATAAACACATCATTTGAAAAGATTTAAAGATTAAGCATTCCAATACTTGCTACTAAGTACTCAAATCTTCCAACATCAAAAGCTTTTGTAAGTAGATCTGCAAAATTATATTTTGAAGCAATTTTCATTACTTGAATTAATCTTTTCTCATTGCAATCTCTAATAAAGTGATGTCTAATTTCAATGTGTTTTGTTTTAGAATGTTGCACTGGATTTTTAATAATACAAATTGTACTACTATTATCAATATGAATAACAGTGCTTAAGAAATTGTACCCATAGTCAAGAAGTTGGTTTTGAAGCCATAAGACTTGAGCACAGCAACTTGCAGCAGCTATATATTCAGCTTCAGTTGTTGAATTTGCCACACTTGTTTGCTTCTTACATTGCCATGAGACAAGTCTACATCTAAGGAATTGACATCCTCCAGTTGTTGACTTTCTGTCCAAGCTAGGACCAGCATAATCACTATCCGAAAATGCTACTAAGTCAAAAGGAGAGTCTTTAGAATACCATATACCCAACCTTGGTTGTCCTTTGAGATATCTAAAAATTCTCTTGACTGCAGTTAAATGAGAAACCTTTGGAGTAACTTGAAATCTTGCACAAACACAAACAGGGAACATGATGTCAGGTCTAGATGATGTAAGATACATCAAAGAGCCTATCATAGATCTGTAAGTGTGTACATCTACATTTTCTCCATCTTCATCTTTCAGAAGGTGCTTCTCTGAGTCCATTGGTATGCTTGCCATTTTTGAATCAGCAAATTGAAACTTTCTAAGAATTTCTGCAACATATTTATCTTGAGAGATAAAAATGCCTTCAGATGATTGTTTAATTTGCAAACCCAAAAAGAATGTAAGTTCTCCTATAGAACTCATCTGAAACTTATCATGCATAAGCTTCTCGAATTCTAAACACATTTCCTTCCTTGTAGATCCAAAGATAATGTCATCCACATACACCTGCACTAACAGAAGATCCTTCTTGTGCTATTTGATGAAAAGTGTCTGATCAATCTTTCCTCTTTGAAATCCATTTTGTAATAAATAGGAAGCAAGTGTTGCATACCAAGCTCTTGGTGCCTGATGTAGGCCATATAGAGCTTTCATTACTCTGTACACTTTGTTTGGATGGTCAGGGTCAATGAAGCCTGGAGGTTGTGAAACATACACCTCTTCTTCAATTGTACCATATAAAAATGCACTCTTGACATCCATTTGGTAGACTGTGAAGCCTAAAAATGAAGCATAAGCTAGAAACAGCCTAATTGCCTCAATCCTTGCTACTGGAGCATAAACTTCATCATAATCTATCCCTTCTTCTTGTGTGTACCCTTGGGCTACTAATCTAGCCTTATTTCTAATAACTATCCCTCTTTCATCCCTTTTGTTCTTAAAAACCCATCTAGTGCCAATCACCTTTTCATTCCTAGGTAAATCAACTAGCACCCAAACCTTTTGAATCTTGAACTGAAGAAGCTCTTCTTGCATAGCCTCTACCCAGCTTGAATCATCTAGGGCTGTAAGAATGTTCTTTGGTTCTTTTTGAGAGAGAAAACATACAAATAAGCAAGAGTTTGAAACCTCATGCTGTTTTGAAGCATAAAGGGCATCAAGAATCCCTTGTTGGTCTGAAGAGACCAGTTGTCTTCTTGTCTTCACACCAGATTGTACATCTCCAATCACATTATCCAGGAGTGAACTTTGTGAATCCTTGTGTGTGGTGTAGAAGGAACTTGATAAGATGGTGGAAGATTACCCAAATTCACTTCATCTTCTTGGAACTCTGCTTCTCTTGAATTTGAAGGACCAGCAGTATCTTCAAATGAACTAGCCGTACCTCTAAATGTACTAACAGTACCTTTATAGATACTAGCAGTACCTTTCTCTGTGTCAGCAGTACCATCAATATTTGAAATATTGAGTTGTTCCTTTGTTCCATCATCCTTGTGCTCATCTTCAACATCTCCTTTAGCTTTACTAGAAGAAGATACATCATTTGTTGAAGTTGATTCCACACTTGCATTTGACCATATTGGCATTGTGCCATCATGTTGATCCTTTTCTAACTCTGCCTCATTTGTTGCTTGTGAACCTGAAAAATCATTAGTTTCTGCAACAAAAGGTATATAATTCATAGAATTTGTTAGATACTCAAGATCAAATATCCATTTTGGTCCTTGGCCTACTACATTGGATTTGTTTTCCAGAAACTCCACATGTAGTTCTTCTTGTACTTTCTCAGTTCTTAAGTTGTAAACTCTAAAAGCTTTGCTAACAAGAGAATATCCAACTAAGAAACCTTCATCTGCTTTACCATCAAATTTTCCTAAATGGTCTAAGGTATTGAGAATTGTCACATGACATCCAAAAGGTCTAAGAAATCCTATTGCAGGAGTTCTACCATTAAAGAGTTCATATGATGTCTTATTGTGAGGCTGCACAACTAAAACTCTATTTTGAACATAGCAAGCAGTGTTGATTGCCTCTGCCCAAAAGATTATAGGTAGCTTAGAATCAGCTAACATTGTTCTAGCAGCTTCAATTAGTGTTCTATTCTTTCTTTCAGCCACTCCATTCTGTTGAGGAGTTCTACCAACACTATATTCTCTCCTAATACCTTTTTCTTTGCAGAAATCATCCATAACTCTATTTTTGAATTCTGTCCCATTATCACACCTAATGACTTTTACTTTCTAGCTTACTAGGTTTTCTATTTCTGTTATGAAAGTCTTAAGAGTGCTTGATGTTTCATCCTTAGACACTAAAAATAAAACCCATGTAAATCTGCTATAGTCATCAGTTATAACAAGACAATATTTCTTATGTTGCATACTCCTTACTGAAACAGGTCCAAATAAGTCCATATGAAGCATAAACAATGACTGATTGATAGAGTTAAAAATTTTGGGCTTACAAGTGGCTTTGTGTTGTTTGCCTTTTAGACAAGCAATGCATGTTTGATCATTTTCAAATCTTTTGTGAGGTAAACCTCTTACCAAACCATTCTTAACAATTTTATTTATGGTTTTGAAATTAATATGACCAAGCCTTCTATGCCATAACATTGATTCATCCAATGTGGCTTTTGCAACAAGACAAGTTAAATCCTTTTTAGGAATAATGTTCTTCATATCAACACTATACATATTGGCCTTTCTAGGAATTTTAAGAAGCACTTGACTTTCATCAGGCATCTTAAAATCCTTAGATAGAACAAGACATTCAGTGTCAGTAAAAAGGACATTGTTCTTCTTGTCACACATTTGTGAAACACTAAAAAGATTATACTTTAGCTCTTGTACATAGTACACATCTTTAAAATCTAAATTTCCGGTTTTAATTGTACCTTTACCAGAAATTTTGCAACGAAAACCACCTCCAAAGGTAACATATCCTCCATTGAAAGCTTCAAAATCTGAGAGATAAGACATGTTGCCTGTCATGTGCCTTGAACATCCACTATCTGAGTATCCTTGATCTTCTTGTTTATCAGTTGAATGTTCCTGCACACAATTAAGAGTGTTAGTTTTCTTTGGGGATCCAAGCCATTACTGACTTGGATCTGCCTCTTGCATCAATGTAATTTAATCTTTTAAGGACAGTTGATGCAACATTGGACTTAAGAATCCAACATGCTGAGGCCTTAACAACATTTGCCCTATTACCCTTAGCAGCAGAGTGAATAACATGCTTAGCAGAAGTGACTGCTAGCTTTGAAGTCACACCCTTTGGTCTCCAAATTTGTTTGTGGACCACTGCTTTTGTTTGAATGGGCCTTAGAATAGTTTTAGATGCATATTTAAAAGTTTTTTTTGCATCCTTAGCTGTTGATTTTGGGTTAACAGTCATCAAAGGTCTAGCAGTACCTTTTGTTCTACCCGTACCTTTTATTTGTACTGGCAGTACCTTTTTGTATGTATTAGCAGGACCTTTTTGTCTATCAGGACCTTTTGGTCCAGACTTATTTGAGACTGTTCTGGGTTTAGTTCTATGAGTGTTAGAGTGAAAGTGAGTTTGAGGAGTTTGCCTTTTGTAGTTCACCCTATTGTTTTCATACCCAGTTACCCATTGGTTGCAGAAAGCTGCAAGATGGTCAAAACTACCACATGTATAACAAGCTTTGTTGTAAAAAGCAAAGTCATCACCTAATTGGTTAGACTTGAGGTTGTTCCAATTCCTTTGGTTACCTCTGGGCTTGTTTGTAGTTCTATATTGTTCACAATATCTAACTGGTTTCCTAACAGTCTTAACATTTGACTTAGGCCTGTTAGTGTTGTGATTGACTATCTTAGGAACACTTGTTCCTACTTTCTTAACCAAGACAGGTTTAGACATAACCTGTTCTTCTTCATCATCATCACTATCAGTTGTACAATCTTCAACAACTATAGCATCTCCTTTCTTAACAAAGGACACCTTGTCCTGATAAGATAAAGTTTTATCTAAACTTTTACTTACCTTTTTTATCTTAGGACTCTTATTGGCCTTAGAACCATATTCCATGATTGGTTCTTGAAATTCAGCTAATCCTATGTGTGCTAAATCAATACCTGGAGGTGAATGAACACCTCTGTATGGTGGGGGGACAGACTTAAATCCAACACCAGAATTAACCTTATCAATTACTTGAGCTTCCCAAAGCTTATTGAATCCATCTGAGGCATGAGCCAAAACATCCACAGATATCTTAACATTTTCTTTTTCATTTTTGTGTTTAGCTAATGAATCATTCAACTCAACAATACACTCATCTCTGATCTTGATGTCATTTTTTAGTATATTGATGTCATTAGTAAAATTAGATTCATTACTTTTAAAATGTAAGACTTGTTTTTCTACAACACCTAGACCTCTTTTGTGATTAGCTAAATTAAAAAGAGTATCAATTAGCTCTGCTCTATGAGTATCAAATCTCTTACTAAGGTCTTCATAAGCTTTAAGATTAGGACATGATTCAGTACAAGTTGTAATATTGTTTACCTCTGAATCAGAATGAGCCATTAGAGCAAATTCATTGGCCACAAGAGCAGCATTTGGTGGTGCTTCCTCTTCAATAGCCATAGAGCTCCAATCATAACCAATACCATCAATAGCCAACATAGCCTTTGGCTCTTCAACAGTAACTTCCTTTTTCCTATCTTGCTTATACCATGTGTTTCTATTTTCTTGCTTCCTTGGGCTTCTACACTCCTTAGCAAAGTGTCCTAACCTATAACAGTTGAAACACTCTACTTTCTATTTGTCAAACCCAGTAGTGTCATTACCATTTATGGTAATTTGCTTCCCAGTTCTCTGCCAATGCTTCTTGGCCCTCATGCTGAGCAAAGCAACCTGCCATTTGATGTCCATCTCTTCCAAATCATCACCATCAACCTGCTCAAGGTCTTCATGATTTAGAGGAGAACCACTAGATTGACTAGACATGAATACATAGAATGCTGGATCACCAAGTCCTGCAACAGTCTTTTGTGAACTAGTAGAAGGACCACCATAAGTAGCATTAGAAACACCTTCAACTTCTTCTACCTTTTCAGACTTACCAATACTAGGAGATGACAAAAGTGCCACATTCCCAGAGCTAGTACCATAAATTCCAGACTTTTTAAGACTTTGTTCAACAATTTTGAAGTTGTTGTACAAATCATTGAGCTTCATTGTTTCAATGTCTGGTTTGTTCATCCAGACAATAACATGTGTATGGAACTCATCAGGTAGACTTCTCAAAAACTTCATGTTGAGATCTTCCTTCTCTGTCTCAACACCCAACACAGCCAACTGACTGACAAGCTTGTGTAGCCTTGAGAAAAGCTTATCAAGAGACTCATTACTAAAAGCAGTAAAGTTTTCAAATTGTTGCTTTAGTAGTGTCTTCTGTGTCTTTTTGGTAGTTTCATTACCACCAAAATATGCACAAATCTCTTCAAAAAGAGTTTTTGCATCAAGATACTTGTTAAAAGATAGCATCTGTTCACTAGGAATGGTCATAAGCAACAAATTTCTTGCTTTCTGATCATTTCTCTTCAGTATCTTTTCTTCATTTGAAACTGGTCCAGTATTTCTGTTGATATAAATATTGCCTAAACACGTTATTAATATTTTTCGATATCTCTACGTTTTGATAATCACAAAGTGTAAAATCATTAATCGGAAAATTATGACGTAAACAAGTATTTAGTTGTAAATATCTATTTCTACAACTCAAATCACTTAAGGTATGAATGAACTAATGCTTAATGCATTATATGATCAAAGGAACATTTTCTTAATAATTAGATTTTTTATAAAACATCAAAAACATTTTATATATTTTTGAAAAACATTTTTGGCATTAAATAAAAATGTTTAATCTTTTATAAAAATATGAATTCAAATTTTTAACCAAAATCAGTTAAAATGTTCCAGAAAAACCTTCCCCACAAAAGGACAAAATTGGCCAACGGACAGAAGGGGCGGCCCCCTTATTTTACTAGGCGGCCCCCTTAATTATTAAGGGGACCGCCCCCTATTTAAGGGGACCACCCCGGCTCCAGTAGACTTCCAGCTGTCCAATTTTTCTCCTATAAATACCAGTCTTCTCCTGGACTTTTACTCACCTTTTGCACCCCAAACTTTCTGATCTAAATCTTGTAAATACTTTCTAATAATCCTTTGATCATATAATCTTAGGTTTGGTTTCCAAGTGATCCAAGCTTCCCTCATTCAAGTGCAAAAGAAGAATACTTCTATCAATCAAGATTAGAAGTATTACAACTTAGTATCGTCTTGTTACTTAAGTTGTTAGTTTAACAAAGTTTGTAAATCATTCATTCATTTGTGTAAGGTGTGTATAGTAGATTTGTGTTGTATGTAAGTAGTGAAGAAATTGTATAAGTAGTTGTGGTATAGAGGTAGTGAAGACATAGTGTAGAAGTTGTGAAGCCGCGGAGTAGAAGTCATGAAGCCGTAGCATTGAAGTCGTAAAGTCCTAGTGTTGAAGTTGTGAAGCCGTAGCATAGAGGTTGTGTAGCGGTCGTGTTGAAGTCGTGAAGTCTTAGTCGTGAAGACATAGTGTTGAAGTCGTGAAGCCGTAGCATAGAGGTTGTGTAGCGGTCGTGTTGAAGTCGTGAAGTCTTCGTCGTGAAGACATAGTGTTGAAGTCGTGAAGCCGTAGCATAGAGGTTGTGTAGCGGTCGTGTTGAAGTCGTGAAGTCTTAGTCGTGAAGACATAGTGTTGAAGTCGTGAAGCCGTAGCATATAGGTTGTGTAGCGGTCGTGTTGAAGTCGTGAAGCAGTCGTGAAGCCGTTGTGAAGTAGTCATGAACGAGTCGTGAAGAAGTTGTGTTGTGAAGTCGTGAGATTGGTTCTAGCTACGATTAGAACTCGATATTTAGCTTTGTGTCGTTAAGCCGGTGTAAGCCAAAGTCGTGTAAGGTTTTCTCCGCCATAAGGGAGCTTATTGAAGTTGTGAAGAAAACTCTCGAGCTCGGTGCTCGGGGAGTGGAGTAGGGCAAGGAAGGTGTCCTTGTAGCCGAACCACTATAAATCTCTCGTGTCTCGGTTAGATCTTTCCATACCTTATTTAATTTTTTATTCATATCGTCATTACATTCATACACATAGGATTATATAACTGCTAGTATTTATTAGAGATCGACTTCACATAAAGATCAATTTGAAAATCCATTCAAGAAACCAAAACATTTACAATCAATTTAAAAGAATACATATATAACTAATAATAAGATTTAAGTTTTAACAAACTTAACTCTAAGTTTTTAAAAGTAAACAAAGTTTTTATAATAAATTAAAAAGACGTAAAACTATTCAACCCCCCTTCTAGTTTTCCACAATTGGTATCAGGAGCCACGTCAATCAAGATTTTTAAAATATACTGTATTTTAAAACTTGAAACGATCTATGGAATCCGAAAAATATTTAGAAGGGGAATTTTTGCAAACACCACCACTATTTGAAAACTATACTTTTCTTGAATGGAAAAATAAATTTGAAAATTATGTGAAATCAATTGATCTGGATCTTTGGCATGTCATTTCGATTGGTGATTTTCAACCAGCAAAAACAAATTTTGAAAGTCAAACAAAACCAGATTTTGAAACTCAAAATGATTATAACAAGAATAATGAAGCTAATATAATTATTTACAAAACCTTGCTGAAAGTTGAAAATGAAAAATTTTCTTTCTGTAAAACGGCAAATGATATTTGGAAAAATCTCTTAAACATTCATCAAGAAAAATGTCAAGCCAAAGATGAGGATTTTGATCTTGTACATGAATTGTTTATTTTAGAAAAATTAATAGATAAACACTTAGATAAAATAGATACATGTGCTACTAGTTCAAATGCTGTTAATGAAGGTATTAACGACGAAGGCTACATGGATCAACTCCAAAGTGAACTTAATCTAATGTCATGGAGTGACACAGACGAAGGAAAAGATCATCATCCGATATGTGACGTATGCAAACTAGATAAAGCTCCAAATAAGGTACAATCCAAAACCGAACATTTTTGCTATGATCCATTCATTTTAGAATTTTCAAAACTAGAAAATGAGTTTAAACATCTTTGCAACATAGATCTAAAAACTATGTCTAAACATAAATCATCAAAAACTTTTGAAAATAATCTTGAAAAAGAAATAATTTTAGAAGATAAAATGTCTAGATTAGAAAGTAATATTGAAATTGATCTAGAATGCAAAATATGTCAAGATTATAAACTTGAAATTAAAAGATTAAATGAAAGAGCAAAAATATTAGCTAAATTTGAAGAAAGTTCCAAAACTCTTAAATTCTTACTAAGTTGTCAAAAGCCATTTAATGATAAAACCGGTTTAGGATTTAATTCGGATAACTCTTCAACAAGTAAATCAAAACAAATTATAATTAAAAAACCTTGTAGAGAAATTTAGATATAAGGCTATTTACTATGATTATAATCTATGAATCAAGAAATCCATTGTTTGTTCATCAAAACAAACTATCAAGGAATTCTTGTACTTCTTGGTGACATCTTCTCCACGTGCATATAAATGCAATGGATGTCCCCAACTAACCATCTCGGACCCATGAGAATCTGGGTACCAAGTTGTTTTATTTGATTAGGTGATGAACGCAAAATGAAATGATACTCAATCTTGCGTTAACCTACTCACATTCAAAACACGCGCATGAGGACTTTATAATCTACAAAAATGAGGATGGAACGATGTGGTACTCATCTATTATTCACTACCTCATATCATGAGGAAATACTGGACCTGAGATAAGTCTTCTTTTTAAACTCTCCTAAGTAGTTACTCCTTGCATATAGTTATGATATTCATTGCCTTAAGATATGCTTAGTTTGATAGGTTGCTATGCCCTCACACTAGTTGTTATATTACTTGTTAATTAGCTAGAAAACCTTAAGTTAATCCTCCTAAGCATTAAATAAAGTGTTCTCTGTTGAACATATAAAATTTAGTCATTACTATCATTTAAATCGCATAATTTGTTGAAAGAGATAGCATGAGACAATAGTCTTGATCAATCAAGCATGAAATTTTTTCAAATCTTTTTATACATGCAAATCTTCATATTTTGGAAAATGATATTTCAAAAAGATTTTGTCACTTCTCTACTAAACATGTTTTTAACAAAGCCAAAAAGTGTAACAATCTATTTTTATATCCTTATAAAAACCTTTGAAACAAATTCGAATCTACATTGTTGAAACAATTTTTACAAAACCTTTTTCTCAAACATTGTTGAATAATGCCAAAAACACTTACTCAAATCATGCTTGATCCAAGTCTAGAAATCCATGCTATCACTAATTTCCCATCACATAGACACTTGTTGGGATTAATTAACTAGCTAATTAATCGTCATAATAATGATAGCATAAATTACTTGGTAATTATATGTTGTTCTTCTTGTTCATATATACATATATGCTTATTGGTAAATGAATAGGTTGCATGATAATTAAAATTGCTTAATTGAATGTGCTTAGCATACATAAGTTATTAAACTTTAAATTGCCTCAAAAAGAAGTTGGACTTGCTTGAAGCTAAACTCAAAAACACAACCTTTTCTACAAATTTCTGCCAAAAACCCATTTTCAGAAATCTGGAAGTCAGCAGATGGGCGGCCCCCTTAATTATTAAGGGGACCGGCCCCTATTTAAGGGGACCGGCCATCTGGAGACCCGGTTTACTGTTTCCTTTTTCAATTTCCAACCCATTTTATTCCATACTTCCCAAAATTCACAAACACACTTTGTCATAAACCACCCACCAAAATTTACCTTCCTAAACCACATCATTCCTTCACTATAAATGCACCTTCCCATCATAAATGCCCATTCACATCATCCACTCAAACATGTCATCCTCCAACTACCCAAAATCAAAACCTTCAAGAATTGCCAAAATCTCGGTGAGACCAATTTGGAGAAGGAAGCTTGAAGCTTGCCATAACCCAACTAATGATGTTGTTCAAACACATAACCAATCATCCACTCCTAACCCTTCATCTCCCTATGATCATTCCCAAAACCTCAATCCAAACCTCATCCACACTCAACCCACCTATTCATCAAAAACACTCACCACTCTTGGAACATCCACTTCATCCACATCACCATCTTCATCCACTCATGATTACCCAAGTTCACAAACATCTCCACCACCAAGAGTGTCACCACCACCTCCTACCAATTCACATGCTACTCCTATGTTGCATGTGCAAACATCCATCCCTCATAACAACAACACTTTACCACCAACACCTTCATCCGAACACTTGAAGTTCATTGAGGAACTCAAGGATGCTCATGAGCTTAGTGCTCTTCTTGCCCTACACCTAGCCCAAAGAAACCTTGATCAACCTCTATCTAGCTCTCCCACATCACCCACACAACCAAAACCAAGTTGAGAAACATGTCAACAATTGTCCTTGTTGCATCTTTCTTCAACAACAAACCATTGCTCTTAATGAGCACTTTACTTGGATTGAGTATCTTCTCACTAGATCAAATCCAATATCCCCAATTGAACAACATCAAAACCTTCATCCATCATGGTCCACTCCAAGCTCTCCACCTCAAATGTCTCCACCATCACCATCCACAACCTCCACACACCCAAACATATACCTTCATTGATTCCATTTACTCACCCTTTCATTTGTCCCTCATTTCAAAAACCACCTTCATTTTCAAGCAAGTCAAATGGATTTCTTAGGCAAATTAGAATTCTCTAACAAATGTATGCTTTAAGCACTATGTATGTTGTAACAATGATTATGTTTGTCACATAATCATTTTTAATTAATGAATGTTTGTTTCTTTCTTTCCTATATATGTTTGCTATGAATGTGTTGTTTCTTTTCTTGTTTAATTAAGATATATGCTTATGACATGCTTATAATATGATTTTAGTAGTTTACATATAACCATTTTTCTTTTTAATAAGTTTTTGTTATTACTTAATCATTCTTAATATACATAATCCAAATGGAACTTGCTGCAAAAACACCCTAATAATGACCTTCTTCTGAAATTTTTCAAATTTGGTCGCTTGGGAAATCACCAGATGGGCGGCCCCCTTAATTCCTTAGGCGGTCCCCTTAATTTTTAAGGGGGCCGCCCAACAATTAAGGGGACCGGCCATCTGGACAGTAAATTTTACTGTTTCCTTTTGCATCTTGTGACCACTTTTACCTAGCCCCAGCTACCATTACCCTTAATGCACGAACTGGACTTGGAATATTATCACAATACCTCCACAATTTGCCTAAATCAACCACATTTTCACAATATAAAAACCCTCCTTACAATTACCTTTCACTCCATCAACCATCACCTTCATCAAACACCCATTGTCATCCACAATGCTATCACCAAAATCCTCCATCTCTAAGCCTTCAAGGAAACAAAGACTTGTTATCATACCACCAAAACAACCTTTCATTGACCTAACCCAAGATGACATCAAAACTCCATCACCACCACCTCAAAATTCATCCCCAAGTGCACCAAATGCACCATCAAAAACACCATCCACCCATGGAGCTTCATCTTCCTCCATTCCATCCACCTCATCCATAAATGACTACATCCACACTCACCTAACATCATCACCAAGAGCATCATCACCACCATCCACTCAAGAACCTTCATACACCCAACTTGCCATTTCCCTATCACCCATCACACCTCTTGATGCTCACTTTTCACCATCACCAACCCCACCACCATTCTTTCCTATACCTTGGGCAATGCTTGAAGCCCATGGTGATAATTGTCTTTGTTGCGTCCATAACCGGACCTTAATCTTTGGTCTTAGAGATGAGATACACTACATGTTTTCATCTCTTGAACACATGATTGCCACTACACCACCACCACCACCACCTCCATTTTCCCCCAATTAAGCATATGCAATGCTTAAAAATAATTTTTCAAACCCTTCTTGCAAGCAAGCTCCATGGAAGATTATGTTGTCTAGGATGATTATGTAGTTGAACTTATTAGCTAGTGTAGGAATGCTTGTACTCATGTATGGTTGTGTAATTATACACAACATTTATTTTTATGAATGTCTTTATTTTTCATGCATGCTCATTATTTGTGCTATATATATGCTTGTGCTCCTAACATTTTTTCTCGCAAGCGTTCCATAGCTCGTTTCCTTGGCGCCCCTAAACGAGGGGGAGTACACATCAAGGGGGAGTTTTCGTCCCGACAAATTTAGTTACTAAAACTTGTCGGGTTAACCTTTTTGATTCTACAAAAAGGGGGAGAAATAGATGTAAACTCACTAAATACTTGTCTAAAAACTAATTTTTAGATTTAATGAGTTTAGATTTTGTAATCATCAAAAAGGGGGAGATTGTTGATATAAATAATGCCTAAACACGTTATTAATATTTTTCGATATCTCTACGTTTTGATAATCACAAAATGTAAAATCATTAATCGGAAAATTATGACATAAACAAGTATTTAGTTTTAAATATCTATTTCTACAACTCAAATCACTTAAGGTATGAATGAACTAATGCTTAATGCATTATATGATCAAAGGAACATTTTCTTAATAACTAGATTTTTTATAAAACATCAAAAACATTTTATATATTTTTGAAAAACATTTTTGGCATTAAATAAAAATGTTTAATCTTTTATAAAAATATGAATTCAAATTTTTAACCAAAATCAGTTAAAATGTTCCAGAAAAACCTTCCCCACAAAAGGACAAAATTGGCCAACGGACAGAAGGGGCGGCCCTCTTAATTTTACTAGGCGGCGCCCCTTAATTATTAAGGGGACCGCCCCCTATTTAAGGGGACCGCCCCCACTCAAGTAGACTTCCAGTTGTCCAATTTTTCTCCTATAAATACCAGTCTTCTCCTGGACTTTTACTCACCTTTTGCACCCCAAACTTTCTGATCTAAATCTTGTAAATACTTTCTAATAATCCTTTGATCATATAATCTTAGGCTTTGGTTTCCAAGTGATCCAAGCTTCCCTCATTCAAGTGCAAAAGAAGAATACTTCTATCAATCAAGATTAGAAGTATTACAACTTAGTATCGTCTTGTTACTTAAGTTGTTAGTTTAACAAAGTTTGTAAATCATTCATTCATTTGTGTAAGGTGTGTATAGTAGATTTGTGTTGTATGTAAGTAGTGAAGAAATTGTATAAGTAGTTGTGGTATAGAGGTAGTGAAGACATAGTGTAGAAGTT
The DNA here is from genome assembly GCA_021014915.2 of Artemisia tridentata subsp. tridentata. Lineage (NCBI taxonomy): Eukaryota > Viridiplantae > Streptophyta > Magnoliopsida > Asterales > Asteraceae > Artemisia > Artemisia tridentata. The sequence continues at coordinate 130,620,116 of CP139508.1, forward strand.
GTGAAGCCGCGGAGTAGAAGTCGTGAAGCCGTAGCATTGAAGTCGTAAAGTCCTAGTGTTGAAGTTGTGAAGCCGTAGCATAGAGGTTGTGTAGCGGTCGTGTTGAAGTCGTGAAGTCTTAGTCGTGAAGACATAGTGTTGAAGTCGTGAAGCCGTAGCATAGAGGTTGTGTAGCGGTCGTGTTGAAGTCGTGAAGTCTTAGTCGTGAAGACATAGTGTTGAAGTCGTGAAGCCGTAGCATAGAGGTTGTGTAGCGGTCGTGTTGAAGTCGTGAAGTCTTAGTCGTGAAGACATAGTGTTGAAGTCGTGAAGCCGTAGCATATAGGTTGTGTAGCGGTCGTGTTGAAGTCGTGAAGCAGTCATGAAGCCGTTGTGAAGTAGTCGTGAACGAGTCGTGAAGAATTTGTGTTGTGAAGTCGTGAGATTGGTTCTAGCTACGATTAGAACTCGACATTTAGCTTTGTGTCGTTAAGCCGGTGTAAGCCAAAGTCATGTAAGGTTTTCTCCGCCATAAGGGAGCTTATTGAAGTTGTGAAGAAAACTCTCAAGCTCGGTGCTCGGGGAGTGGAGTAGGGCAAGGAAGGTGTCCTTGTAGCCGAACCACTATAAATCTCTCGTGTCTCGGTTAGATCTTTCCATACCTTATTTACTTCTTTATTCATATCGTCATTACATTCATACACATAGGATTATATAACTGCTAGTATTTATTAGAGATCGACTTCACATAAAGATCAATTTGAAAATCCATTCAAGAAACCAAAACATTTACAATCAATTTAAAAGAATACATGTATAACTAATAATAAGATTTAAGTTTTAACAAACTTAAATCTAAGTTTTTAAAAGTAAACAAAGTTTTTATAATAAATTAAAAAGACGTAAAACTATTCAACCCCCCTTCTAGTTTTCCACAATTTCTTTTCCTAATTGTTTTACCTTCTAGGACAACATCTGAATAGCTTGGTGAAAAAGAATCACCATATATAATGATATCCCAAAGAGTGTAATCTTGGACCATGAAATATTGCTCAATTCTCATCCTCCATAACTCAAACTCATTTGGTTTGATCATGGGCAACTTTGCAGCAACATTTGTTTGAGCATCATGTGCATCCATTTCTGTTTCTTCTAATTCAATTATATCAGCTTGAGCTCTGATACCAACTGAGAGGAATTCGACACACGGTTAAGGTGGTTAAACCTTGTATACTTTGTGTGTAATGATATATTGAGTTTATATGATTAAGTACGCGGAATTTACTTAATCACACTTAGAAGGTTATGTATGTTATGGAAATGGAATAATTATGTTTGTTACTTAACAATGAACAAAGAAAGTTTATCACCAAACGATTCAATATTATTCAAAATAATACGAGTGATCTTGTGTTTATCACTAGGGTTACAAAGACCTTGAATCTTGTGTTTCTAGATTTGTGATTTATGTTTTTGTTTGTTCTATGTCTTAACAGATATATGTTTGTAATTGTGCACGTACATAATCACTAATCTAAGATCTCTTTTATAGTCCAAGAGATCTCTTACAATATTACTTTAAGTCTAATCAACACTTGTCTTACAAAAGATCAAGTCGAGCTAGCGTATGGAAGTTTATATCTCTCAAGTTGTTCAAATGAATTAATGCAAGCACATGCATCAACTTGTTGACTGAGAATATATCTAGATATTATTTTTGCATAAGAGTGACTCATACAAATAATATCTTCTTCGATCTTATCCTTGTAGCAGCTCTATGACTCATTGATCAGCAGTACCATTCTCTACTAGCAGTACCTTCTACTTGAACTAGCAGTACCTTCTTGTTCTAGCAGTACCTTGATGTACTAGCAGTACCTTGATCATGAACTAGCAGTACCTTCTTCTTAAAGTATTTTCCTATACTCTAACTTCAGAATATTTAATTCCCAACAATATATGAGTTAGCTCTCTCGGGGGCATCCGGTTCAGGAACGGCTTTGGCAAGGATTAGAGAAAGTTTTCACACTATGCTGTTAACGATCTCGAAGTCCGAACCTGAAAGTGCTGGATGCTTTATTACTAATTGTTTTTATGCAGTTACTAAGAAAGGCCATTTACCATCATCATATATTTCAACATCTACATCTCCTCATACTCATACGTATGAAGATCATCCTCAACAAGCCCAAGTAAAGAATGTTCTAGACAAAGAGAGCAAGTTAAAGACAATGAGTTACGCCAAAGTCAAGAGCTAATCAAGAAAGTCAAGAACAAAGTTCAACTACCAATTGAGGAAGACATAAGTATGAAGATCAAATCTTTCTCAAGAAGTATGAGTATGCTGGAAGAGACGACACTGCAAACCTGTAAAGATGTTGATCAATGGCAAGAAAGATCAAAAGACGTTACTATGAAGATCACAAAGCATGAAGGAACAAATGAATCAAGACTATTCTATGACGAGACACAAAGTTCAAGAACAAGAAGACTAAAGACCTAATCACATGGAGCATCTTTTGAATGACCATCCCTTAGGGGGAGATTGTTAGCTTTAATAGAAAGTGATGGTCATTTACGTATTTTTAACTTTGTAATGTGTCGTAGAACATGTAGTAGAATAGTCAAAGGGCTCATGGATTGAGCTAAGCTAATTGGTTAGAAGTTAAGCTAAGCTAGTCCATTTAAGTTAAGTTGTAATCCTTGTCCAATCCATGTTATATCCGAGCCCATGGAAAGCCCATAAGGCTCGTTTGTATTGAACTATAAAAGGCACTCTACACCTCATTTGGAGAGTGTGCTTGAGTGTGAAGTGTGTGTTTCTATTAATAATATTCTCTTCATCTCTTACTCTCTCGAGTTATACGACATACATACTTATCTCAAGTCACCATACATGCCATTCATACGAGCTTATATATAAGGGACCGTTCAGGGTTTAAGGGATCGTCCCCGCTCCTCCTGGTGCCTATAAATACTACACTGTTTTCTCAGAAAAACCAATCCTCTTGGCACAAAAATTTTCTATTCTTTCTTTCTTTTTCTTTGATCACTATAACTCTTTGGTATGTGTTTAAAAGTGTTCCCGTCATCCTCTATCTCAAGTGCAAGAGAAGAACACTCGAATTCATCAAGAATTGAAGTGTTATAATGTAGTCTACACACACGTAACTTGTTTTACGATTCTCTTCTTCCTCCAAACTCTCTCATTTGTACATTAGTGTATCTGACTTTTGTGTGAGTCGTGATTAGGTGTGTAAGTGTAAATCCAGACAACGTGTAAGTCCATGGGTGATTGTGTAGATTAGGATGGTGTGTACGTCCATAGGTGATTGTATGTAGATTAGGACTTTGTGTAGGTTCATGTGTCAGTGTGTGTGAAGACTTGGACTTGGTGTGAGTTCGTTCGTAAAGACTAGGACCGGGTGAAGGTCAATAAAGACTTGGATTGGGTGAAGATTCAAGTGGACGGGGTGATCGTCCGTGTGAAGATTAGGACGGGGTGATCGTCCGTGTGAAGACTTGGATTGTGTGTAAATCCAAGTGGATAAGAGTGCTTGTTCGTGTAGCTACATGGGCTTTGTGTAGATTGGTTCTAGCTAGGATTAGGACTCGACATTCCGCTTAGTGTCATTAAATTGGTGTAAGCTTTTGTGTACAGTTTGTTCTGCCTAAAGGGAGCGTGTTTACTGGCGAAGTAACTCTCAAGTTGGGTACTCGGGGAGTGGAGTAAGGCGAAGAGGTATCATCGTGTTCGGTTTGTGTTTTCTCTTCTCATCTCTTTACTTTCTATTCTTGCATTTATCTTTACATTTATACTTGCATTACATTTAGGTTTGTGTGGCTTGTTGCGTGTATTATGATCATGCTTGTGATATTAACTAGTTAACTTAAAAATGCAAAACATATGAAAACTTCAACACATGTTATAAACTCGCCACTGACGGCGGTCCCTTAATTAGGGTGGCGGTCCCAAATATATATGGGACCGTCCGTATATATTAAGGACCGTCCACAGTGTAATTAGAAATAGCTTAACTCTATTAACCTTGTGTTGTGCTTATGTTTATGTGATTACTTGTATTGATGATACTTGAGTCATGTCTTGGTAAACATACTTGTAATTATGTGACATATATAGTTGTTATGAGTGACCTAACCACTATTCATATTTAGTCACACTTTGTTATAACTTATGTACGCCATCTATAAGTTCTTAGGACCGTTTAAGCTCAAGATTGTTTAGATCTTATACCTAGGATATAATAACATTGAATATGCAGCAGGATAATAAATAAGAACATCAATGTTATAAACAAGGTTTTTCATTTATTAAGATTCACATATTCACCACAATTCTAGATGATCAACTCTAGAACGGTTACTCAACAATAACAGGGATCAAATATCCTTGAGGTGAAACCAACTCTAACCCTAACCCTAGGCGTCCATTATGAACTTGACGCCTAGATAACACACAACTCAATTTAGTCGACTACATATTTGTGCACACATAAACTAGACGTCCCATGTCCTCTTTATATATTAGAGGATTAGGGTTTACAAAGGAATCATAATACAATTAGGAAACTACAATCTTCCTAATATTTATCCTCTAAATCTTTTATCTTTATAAGAAGATCTTCTAGAATCTTCAAAATCTTCCATCTTTTTGAACAATTCCAGCTTTGCGTTTAAGTCCTTTTGTTTCATTCTTTTATTTATTTTGTCTTATCATATCAAGAATCCCAACAATCTTCCCCTATTTGATGATGACAAAACAAACAAAGTCGTGTACGAACTTCCCTAGACGAAGTAGAGAAGTTGAGATGTAAACATCTCCCTGAATGAAAAAAATGCTTCCCCTTAATTCAGACTTCCTTTGTACAATACTATACCACCAAGAATCTACAAGTTGCAAATCATCAAATCTTCTTCCTCTTTTTGTGCTCATCAAATTGGGAACTAAAGTATGCAACCTTGATCTCGATGTAGCATATAAATGGTTAAACATCTTAACATTAAGCTTCCCCTGAAACCCATATGTTAACTATTCCTTGAATCTGTAGGCACTATGTAATGATCACTAATGAAAAAAAACTTGATATACCAAACTTGAAACCAAAGTCAGATATACCAAACTCGTTACTTAAGCTTGCACTGTTGTTAATTGAAGAACGATATAGAGAATTTGGTGTTGCTGAAACAAATCTCTAAGTAATCTCTTGAATTTATCCACATCGACTTTCTTCTTGTGACACTGAGTACTACAATGTATCTCCTGTAAATGATAGTTAACTAGATCTTCGTCCATCCACCCCTTGACCTATGAAAACTAGATAAACCAAGTCTCAATCATAAACCATATATAAATAAGCAAGTCACCAATTGATAGCAAGAAATATCAATGATGAAATAAGTAAAAAGCCTTCGTGAAACTTCACTTCAATCTCTAATAAGTGATAAAAAATCCTCTTCGCAACCAATTTTTCTAATAAATCCAAACACGTGCCTTTTTAATCTTTTAAGAACATTTAAAACCAAAACCAAACTTCTTGTGTGTATATCTGACATCTCTCAAACCTTCATATAGCATGCCACCAATAAAATAGATAACCACGTAGCCTCGAGCTCATAATCAGTAGCATAAAGTTGATCGAGCAGTACTAATAAATTAGGTAGCAGTACTAAAAATTCCTTTGAGCAGTACTAAAATCCATTGGCAACAGTAACAAGCAATGAGCAGTAGTAACTAGACATAGCAGCTGTAATACCTGAAATTCAGATAACCCGTAAAATTACCAAATTACCCCTGATAATATAAAACCTTATATAATAATGGATAATTACCAAAATAGCCCAAACACAAATGGGCGGTTCCCTATCTAACCCGAAATCCAAAAATAATTGTGTTGCCCAGGGCAACCGGCATTTTTTGGGGCAACCGAAGGATTTCCAGTGTATTTTTTGGGCAACAATCGCCCTTTTTTGGGCAACTGGGGGCATTGCCCAGGGCAACCGGGGTAGAAATATCCCATTTGGGTTTTGGGCTATTTTAGTAATTATCCCTATAATAATTTATAAAATCCCGAAATAATTCCAAAACATCTGAAATCGAATTATATCTGAAACGAATAAATTTATGAGACAATGTTACATCATTTTAGACATTTAAAAATTAACTTACACATTTATTTTATATATTCCGAAAATTACAAAGTAAATAAACATAAGGTTTTTATTTCTTTTAATTAATTATATGTTAAATAAAATAAGGAAATAAGGGAGCAAATCAACCCAAATATTTTTCTTGATTTCATGGGCTGAAAATACTGATATTGCCCCCCTATTGTCGGTTCTAAATATTTAATCAAATCCTTTTCTTTTTATCCTCCAAAAACTAAACCGACAAAAGAACAATAAAACCTAGCGATCCAAAATAATTCCTCCAAGGCCACCACACGAATTCTGGGTTTAAACTAGTATTTTTATGGTGTTATTGGGAGTGCAAGGAAGCTAGGAAAATTGATAGTTGCTGCGTTTTCTCATCGGTTTGTTCTTGTTCAAAAATTCTTGTCGATATACACTAAATCAAGGTAATAATTCGTGCACCTTAACCAAACGTGATAAAATTTATATGGCATTTTTCCTGTGATGTTTAGATGATATATAACTCATATAAAATGTGTAAAACGATCCATGCATGCTAATTCTATGCGTTTGATAATATAATGGCTATAGAACATGTAATTTGCAAATATATGAAATCCGAATTTCTGGGCATGATGGCTATTTTATTTAGACCTCTTATGATATATTAGACCTGGGAAAAATAATGGATCGAATTATAATGGCCTAAATCAAGTCGTTGTAATTATAGTATCTAAAACATACGTAATTATGCAATATATGTTAAACGAATTTTCTGGGCATGTTCACTATTTTTCGTGGGTTCCTTATAAGTTATATGATCTAGGAAAAATATGGTTTTGATTTTTAGAAGCTTAAATTTGACGTGGTTAATTATTGTAAAACCGGATTTTAGAAAAAACAAAGAAACAAATAGAATAAAAATCGTGGGATCTAGGGTTTGTTTTCTTGGTCATGAATCTGGTCATTAATGTTGTTTTAATGATGGTTAAATGATGGTTCAATGATTGGTGCATAGTAGGGTTTCTAATTGTTTGTAAAAAGGTGTACCGATTTGGAGTAAATTGCATAAGGACCTGTTTTGCCAAGTTTGAAACTTCTGGGATATTTTTGTAAGATCATATACATCTGTAAGAATGTGGGAAAAATATAACTTTGGGGTCCTAAGTGTAAATTTTGCATAATAATGAATTAATGGGAAATTAGGGTTTTGTTTGGAAAGTAATTAAAAGTGAGGGACCAAAAGTGTAAATCTGAAATTTTGAAGTTGTTTTGTGTTAATACTGATATAAAAAGGTTGTTGGGTAATTTTGAGGATTTTTGGGCTAATTATGTAATTATTGTATAATTATGATTTAATATATATGTTTTGTAAAGTTAAAGGACTAAATATGTAAATTCTGAATTCTGAGGGGTCTAATATGTAAAGTACTGAATTCTGAGGGTATATTCTGTAAATATGAAATATAATATGCTTGGTTGGTAATTATGGATATTGTAGGGTTTAATTTGTAAAATATGTAATTATAAGGTTGATTCTGTAAATTGTGAAATTAAAGGGGTGTAATCTGTAAATTGTGAAACTTAAGGGTATGGAATGTAATTCTGAATTAAATAAGTGTATAATTCTGTAACTTAAGGTATTTTCAATAATGACCTTGTAAATTAATGAAGTTGCATTTAAAACCCTAAACTTTGTATAATTGTCATTTAAAACCCTAAACTTCTGTAACATGATAAAATGTACTGTTATTCCGTAATAAGCTCTGAATAAAGGTTCAACCTAATCTGAAAATAATAAGATATGTTAATTCTGAAAGCCTGCTAATTATGGAAGTTTACTAAATCTGGAAAGATACTAAAAATAGAAAGTACATAAAATGATGAGATAAACAAAGAGGAATAATCTGAATAAGGAACTGTAGTAATTCTGTCTTCCTCTTCCTTAGGTGTGAAGAAGGAGAAGTCTTGAGCTTCATTTCTGTGTTTGTTTGTCTGATTTCTGCTGTGCTAATAAGGTACAGATATTCTGCCCTATTTCAGTAAGGGTGTTTCTTTCCCTTCTCTCTCAGTATTTCATTTCCTTATTAGGATTCCCCATACCACTGCTATGTTCCCTCTGTTTGTGTATCTCTGTTGTGATCTGTCTATCTTGAATCTTTATTTGAACCTTCTGCTATGATTTGCTATTCTGAACCTTTGTTTTAAACTCTGATTTGAACCTTTGATATTTCTGGACTTTAACATGAACCTTTTTGCCATGTACCCTTAAGATATGACCTTCTGATTTTGATAGTTCATTTGACCTCTGACCTCTGACCTACAGTTTGATATCCGAGCCAATCACTAGGCATGAGGGTTTCATGTCCATGTCATTGATGCACCTTTGACATGACTCTAGGGCAGGAGAGTGATGACCTGTTCCGTCCCTGATTTATTTTATCTGGTGTGTTAAGGAGTTTCTGGCCACAGGGGGCGCACGGATGCATCCTAGTTCTGATTCTGTTATCTGTTATCTGATATATGTTTATGTTTATGTTATCTGTTTATTATTATATCTGGTGACTGATGGTGTGTGCGATACACGTCACTCACATTATCTGGGAGTTGGCCACTCTACACAGGTTTGTTATATTATATGATATTATCTGTTATCTGGGCTCGTGATGGATTTCTGTTTTCCCTAAACCTGATTTGTTTCATTATCTCTTTTTCATTCTTTTCTAGTCCCTTATTACCTTTCCTATTCATTCACTTTGATTCTGTATCTGTATAATCTGTATTCCTGATTCGTTCTGTACTGCTATCTGTTATCGTTTCTGTTTATCTATATATCTGTTCACTGAGCTCTCGTAGCTCAGCCGCATTTCTTTTCCTGCGGCAGGTACTTAAGCTAGGAAGCTGGGTTTTAGCTTTGGGATGAGAGCAATCTGATTTGGAGTTTTGACCTTAGTGTTTTTAGCTTTACCATCTGGATTTCTATTTATTTTGATATGCCATTGTTTAGGCATTTGAATATTGGATTTTGTACTTCATTTATTTCTGTCTTGCATTTGGTATAAGTCATGTTGACTTATTTTGGATTTAATGTTAAGACTTCCGTTGTGTTATTATTGAATGTTATGTTTGTTCTGATATGAAGCCATATATTTGTGACATCTTTACCCTTGTCGGGTTGGGGTGTTACAATTTGTGGTATCAGAGAACAGGCATCCGAAACCCTTAGGCTTAGGCCATCGACCTGTGAGGATTGGGTAGACATTAGGTTTCCTTTCGCGTACTCTTTTTCCGTATTCTGCTCTGTCATATTCTGCTTGATCTGACCTTTTTGATCTTCATAATTCTATAGATGGTTAACACTCGTCATCAAGAGTATAATGCTGGAGGGGATGCTGAAATCCCTAATCTGGAGGCTATGGTGGCTAATGCTATAGCCAATCTGTTACCCGGTCTTAACACTGATGCGGTGATCAACCGGCTTATCAGTGGTGGAGCTGGTTCATCTGGAGGTGCTGGTAGTTCTTCTGGTGGTGGGGGCCGACCCACTACCATTAATGGGTGGCTTGAGAGTTTCAACAAACTTAAGCCGTTATCTTTCAGTTCTGCTGCTACTCCTCATGCTGCAGAGGACTGGATCACCCACATGGAGAAGCTATTTGAGGTGCTAGGTTGTGAGGACGAGTTTAAGACTCGTTTGGCTGTGTTTAAGCTGGAAGGTGATGCCCTTAACTGGTGGAAGGCACACAAAGCAGCTAAAGGAGGTGATCCGTATGTTCTTGGCTGTTCTTGGGCTGATTTCCGCACTACATTCTATAATCGGTACTTCCCTGACTCTGAGCAGCAGAGGTTTATTCGGGAGTACAACACCATTTCCCAGCTAGATACTGAGAACGCAGGGGAATATCTGGAGCGGTTTCAGAGATTGGTCAGCTTTGTAGGCCCCACTGCTGGAGATTCGAGGCGTCAAGCCAAGCAATTCAAATGGGGACTCAAAAGGTTTGTAACCTGTATAAGTTGACGTTTGTTTCCAATAGATCCTAATGCTCTTTTCAATTTATTCTGAATTAGGTGGGTGCTCGATCGTATGCTTAATGATGAGTTTCAGGATCCGTCAGCATGTTGCGATGCAGCTCGCAACATTGAGATCTTTCATGAGGGAGTTGGTTTCAAGCGAAACCGTGATGGTGACAGGGTTCAGAATCAGAATCAAAGTCAGAATCGGGATAGCAAGGGGTATTCTGGTAGGAACTTTGAGCAGCGAGGTCAGTCAGATCGTGGACGTGACTATCAGGGTCAGTCGGGTAGGAGTTATGATCAGAAGAGGAACGACTCGAAGGGTCAGGATTCGAGGTCGGTTTCTAGGCAGGGGAATGATCGTCATGGTCGCAGTGACAGTCAGAAGCAATGGAAGGATCAGCCTTCTAAGGGTTATCAGCAGCAGTCTCGAGGTTCTGGATCGGGTTCTCAGGCTTTACCTCCTCCTCCTATCTGTACTACTTGTGGGAAGAGTCATCCCGGACCGTGTCGTAGGGCTTCTGGAGCATGTTTCCGTTGTGGATCTTCTGAGCATCGGGTGAAAGATTGCCCTAAGCATAATCCGACCCCAGCTATGCAGTATCTTCCTCCTCCTCCTCCGAACACAGGCCGTGTGTTTTCGACTACTCGGGATCAGGCAGCTAAATCATCAGGTACCATTACTGGCATTCTGCATATTGGTGATCATACTGTTTTCATATTATTTGATACCGGCGCAACACACTCTTTTATATCTGTAAAACTAGCTCAGAAACTTAAAACAACTCCAACACCATTAATAAACCAACTATCTATTTCCACCCCAATGAAACACAGTGTCCTCCTCGATCATGTATATGTTAATTGTCCTTTACGCTTTGATGACCGGGTTCGTCCGGCAAACTTACTTCCTCTGGATATGATCGACTTCGATGTCATCCTGGGCATGGATTGGTTGGCTTCCCATAAAGCTACCATTGACTGTCATGCTAGGAATGTAATTTTTGGAGATCTGAACCATCCTGAATTCGTTTATCATGGTTTCCGCCCTCTGAAGTCTGTTAAGATCATCTCTGCTTTGAAGGCACGGACTCTGATATCTCATGGTTGCCAAGGCTATTTGGCTTCTGTTAAGGATTCATCTGTTGAGACTTCTGATATTTCTGATGTTCCCATTGTTCGGGATTTTGCTGATGTTTTTCCTGAGAAACTTCCTGGTCTTCCTCCGGCTAGAGAAGTTGAATTTGTTATTGATCTGATTCCCGGTGCCGAACCTATCTCTAAGGCTCCGTACCGGATGGCGCCTGTTGAACTGAAGGAGTTAAAGGAGCAACTGGAAGAGTTGTTGGATTGTGGTTTCATTCGCCCTAGTGTCTCGCCATGGGGTGCTCCGGTGCTTTTCGTGAAGAAGAAGGACGGTAGTATGCGGTTGTGCATTGATTATCGGGAGTTAAATCGTATTACCATCCGAAACCGTTATCCGCTTCCTCGCATTGATGACTTGTTTGATCAGCTGCAGGGAGCTAAAGTATTCTCCAAAATCGACTTGCGATCTGGTTATCACCAATTGCGAGTTAAAGAGCAGGATGTATCTAAGACTGCTTTCCGTACCCGTTATGGGCACTATGAGTTTCTGGTTATGCCTTTTGGCTTAACAAATGCTCCTGCTGTGTTTATGGATTTAATGAATCGGGTTTTTCATGAATTTCTGGATAAGTTCGTCATCGTTTTCATTGATGATATTCTGGTGTATTCTAAATCGTCTGAGGAGCACGAGCAGCATTTGCGTATTGTTCTGGGTATTCTGAGGCAGCAGAAGTTATTCGCGAAATTTTCTAAATGTGAATTCTGGCTGAATCAAGTAGCTTTCCTTGGTCACGTTGTGTCTGCAGATGGTATCACCATGGATCCATCTAAGGTTGAGGCTATCACCAAGTGGCCGAGACCTACCACTGTGACTGAAGTCAGGAGTTTTCTGGGATTAGCTGGCTATTATCGGCATTTTGTTGAAGGATTTTCTAAGTTAGCTTTGCCTTTGACTCAGTTGATGCGGAAGGGTGAAAAGTTTGTATGGACTGATGAGCGTGAGCAGAGTTTTGAGGAGTTGAAACGGCGTTTGGTGTCTGCACCTATTCTGACCTTACCATCGGGATCTGGAGGTTTCCAAATCTATAGTGATGCTTCTAAGAAGGGTTTGGGCTGTGTGCTTATGCAACACGGCAAGGTGATTGCCTATGCTTCGAGGCAATTGAAACCCTACGAAGAAAATTATCCGACTCATGATCTGGAATTAGCGGCTGTTGTTTTTGCATTGAAAATCTGGAGACATTACTTGTATGGCGAATCGTGTGATATCTTCACCGATCACAAGAGTCTCAAATACATCTTTACTCAGAAGGAGCTTAATATGAGGCAGAGGAGATGGTTAGAGCTTCTGAAGGATTATGACACTAACATCCAATATCATCCAGGTAAGGCTAATGTAGTTGCTGATGCACTTAGTCGGAAATCTGGAATGGTTGCTAGTTTGGAAATTGATCCGCATGTTCTCAAGGATTTGGAGCGTCTGGATGTTGAGTTGTGTGTTCGTCGTGATGTTGGTTACTGGGCGAGCTTAAAGATTGAGTCAAATCTGATGTTGCGGATTAAAGAGGCTCAGAAAGATGATGGTGAACTCTGGGCTATTGTTCAAAATATTGAAGAGGGTAAGCAAACTGAATTCAGAGTTGATGATGATGGAGTTGTCTGGTATGAGGATCGGTTATGTGTGCCTAATGATTCTGATCTGCGTGAGGCTGTGTTGACTGAGGCTCACAGTTCTCCTTTCTCTATTCATCCTGGTTCTACCAAGATGTATCGGGACCTTAAACAACATTTCTGGTGGAACGGTATGAAGCAAGATGTGGCGTTATTTGTGGCTAGATGTATGATTTGTCAGCAAGTTAAGATTGAACATCAGCGGGCTAGTGGTTTGTTACAGCCTTTGGAGATTCCGGCATGGAAGTGGGATGAGATTTCCATGGACTTTGTTTCTGGTCTGCCTGTTACTCGTAAAAGACATGATGCGATTTGGGTGGTCGTTGATCGGCTAACTAAATCCGCTCATTTCTTACCTATCCGTATGACCTATAGTGTCAGTCAGTTGGCGGAGATTTTTCAGCAGGAAATCGTTAGATTGCATGGTATGCCTTCGTCTATTGTTTCTGATCGTGATCCTCGTTTCACTTCGCGTTTCTGGAAAGGACTTCATAAAGTTTGGGGCGCTCGTCTTAAGTTCAGTACTGCATTTCATCCCCAAACAGATGGTCAGTCTGAAAGGACCATTCAGACTTTGGAAGATATGTTACGGGCTTGTGCTTTGGAATGGACCGGTAGTTGGGATGAGTATTTGTGTTTAGTGGAGTTTGCGTATAATAACAGTTGGCATGCGAGTATCCGTATGGCTCCCTTCGAGATGTTGTATGGTAGGAAATGTAGGGCTCCTGTTTATTGGAATGAAGTAGGTGAACGTCTGATTGAGGGACCTGAAATGGTCGAGATCACTAATGAAAAGGTAGCCGTGGCTAGGGAGAAATTGAAGGAGGCGCGTGCTCGTCAGAAGAGTTATGCTGATAAGCACCGTCGGGATCTGCAGTTCAATGTAGGTGATCGGGTATTTCTGAAAGTATCTCCTTTCCGTGGTGTTAAGCGTTTTGGAATCAAGGGCAAGTTAAGTCCTCGATTTATTGGACCGTTTGAAATTCTGGATCGTATTGGGGAGGTTTCTTATCGTCTGGCTTTACCTCCTCAGCTATCTCATGTGCATAATGTTTTTCATGTATCTCTTCTGAGGGGATACAACTATCATCCGTTGCATGTAGTATCTTATCCGCTTGATCAGATCCAACCTGATATGTCCTTGTCTGAAGAGCCGGAAGCGGTTCTTGATCGTCAGGAACGAGTCATGAGGAATAAGGTTATTCCGTTCGTAAAGATTCTTTGGAAGAACCACCCGGAGCGTGAGGCTACCTGGGAAACCGAGGAATCAATACGAGCTAGTTATCCGCACTTCTCGTTTTAATCTGGTATGTCTTGTTTTGTTTCCTGTTCTTTCTCTTTTCCTTCTGCTTTCTGCAAATTTCGAGGACGAAATTTTTTTGTTAGTGGGGAAGAAGTTGTAATACCTGAAATTCAGATAACCCGTAAAATTACCAAATTACCCCTGATAATATAAAACCTTATATAATAATTTATAAAATCCCGAAATAATTCCAAAACATCTGAAATCGAATTATATCTGAAACGAATAAATTTATGAGACAATGTTACATCATTTTAGACATTTAAAAATTAACTTACACATTTATTTTATATATTCCGAAAATTACAAAGTAAATAAACATAAGGTTTTTATTTCTTTTAATTAATTATATGTTAAATAAAATAAGGAAATAAGGGAGCAAATCAACCCAAATATTTTTCTTGATTTCATGGGCTGAAAATACTGATATTGCCCCCCTATTGTCGGTTCTAAATATTTAATCAAATCCTTTTCTTTTTATCCTCCAAAAACTAAACCGACAAAAGAACAATAAAACCTAGCGATCCAAAATAATTCCTCCAAGGCCACCACACGAATTCTGGGTTTAAACTAGTATTTTTCTGGTGTTATTGGGAGTGCAAGGAAGCTAGGAAAATTGATAGTTGCTGCGTTTTCTCATCGGTTTGTTCTTGTTCAAAAATTCTTGTCGATATACACTAAATCAAGGTAATAATTCGTGCACCTTAACCAAACGTGATAAAATTTATATGGCATTTTTCCTGTGATGTTTAGATGATATATAACTCATATAAAATGTGTAAAACGATCCATGCATGCTAATTCTATGCGTTTGATAATATAATGGCTATAGAACATGTAATTTGCAAATATATGAAATCCGAATTTCTGGGCATGATGGCTATTTTATTTAGACCTCTTATGATATATTAGACCTGGGAAAAATAATGGATCGAATTATAATGGCCTAAATCAAGTCGTTGTAATTATAGTATCTAAAACATACGTAATTATGCAATATATGTTAAACGAATTTTCTGGGCATGTTCACTATTTTTCGTGGGTTCCTTATAAGTTATATGATCTAGGAAAAATATGGTTTTGATTTTTAGAAGCTTAAATTTGACGTGGTTAATTATTGTAAAACCGGATTTTAGAAAAAACAAAGAAACAAATAGAATAAAAATCGTGGGATCTAGGGTTTGTTTTCTTGGTCATGAATCTGGTCATTAATGTTGTTTTAATGATGGTTAAATGATGGTTCAATGATTGGTGCATAGTAGGGTTTCTAATTGTTTGTAAAAAGGTGTACCGATTTGGAGTAAATTGCATAAGGACCTGTTTTGCCAAGTTTGAAACTTCTGGGATATTTTTGTAAGATCATATACATCTGTAAGAATGTGGGAAAAATATAACTTTGGGGTCCTAAGTGTAAATTTTGCATAATAATGAATTAATGGGAAATTAGGGTTTTGTTTGGAAAGTAATTAAAAGTGAGGGACCAAAAGTGTAAATCTGAAATTTTGAAGTTGTTTTGTGTTAATACTGATATAAAAAGGTTGTTGGGTAATTTTGAGGATTTTTGGGCTAATTATGTAATTATTGTATAATTATGATTTAATATATATGTTTTGTAAAGTTAAAGGACTAAATATGTAAATTCTGAATTCTGAGGGGTCTAATATGTAAAGTACTGAATTCTGAGGGTATATTCTGTAAATATGAAATATAATATGCTTGGTTGGTAATTATGGATATTGTAGGGTTTAATTTGTAAAATATGTAATTATAAGGTTGATTCTGTAAATTGTGAAATTAAAGGGGTGTAATCTGTAAATTGTGAAACTTAAGGGTATGGAATGTAATTCTGAATTAAATAAGTGTATAATTCTGTAACTTAAGGTATTTTCAATAATGACCTTGTAAATTAATGAAGTTGCATTTAAAACCCTAAACTTTGTATAATTGTCATTTAAAACCCTAAACTTCTGTAACATGATAAAATGTACTGTTATTCCGTAATAAGCTCTGAATAAAGGTTCAACCTAATCTGAAATAATAAGATATGTTAATTCTGAAAGCCTGCTAATTATGGAAGTTTACTAAATCTGGAAAGATACTAAAAATAGAAAGTACATAAAATGATGAGATAAACAAAGAGGAATAATCTGAATAAGGAACTGTAGTAATTCTGTCTTCCTCTTCCTTAGGTGTGAAGAAGGAGAAGTCTTGAGCTTCATTTCTGTGTTTGTTTGTCTGATTTCTGCTGTGCTAATAAGGTACAGATATTCTGCCCTATTTCAGTAAGGGTGTTTCTTTCCCTTCTCTCTCAGTATTTCATTTCCTTATTAGGATTCCCCATACCACTGCTATGTTCCCTCTGTTTGTGTATCTCTGTTGTGATCTGTCTATCTTGAATCTTTATTTGAACCTTCTGCTATGATTTGCTATTCTGAACCTTTGTTTTAAACTCTGATTTGAACCTTTGATATTTCTGGACTTTAACATGAACCTTTTTGCCATGTACCCTTAAGATATGACCTTCTGATTTTGATAGTTCATTTGACCTCTGACCTCTGACCTACAGTTTGATATCCGAGCCAATCACTAGGCATGAGGGTTTCATGTCCATGTCATTGATGCACCTTTGACATGACTCTAGGGCAGGAGAGTGATGACCTGTTCCGTCCCTGATTTATTTTATCTGGTGTGTTAAGGAGTTTCTGGCCACAGGGGGCGCACGGATGCATCCTAGTTCTGATTCTGTTATCTGTTATCTGATATATGTTTATGTTTATGTTATCTGTTTATTATTATATCTGGTGACTGATGGTGTGTGCGATACACGTCACTCACATTATCTAGGAGTTGGCCACTCTACACAGGTTTGTTATATTATATGATATTATCTGTTATCTGGGCTCGTGATGGATTTCTGTTTTCCCTAAACCTGATTTGTTTCATTATCTCTTTTTCATTCTTTTCTAGTCCCTTATTACCTTTCCTATTCATTCACTTTGATTCTGTATCTGTATAATCTGTATTCCTGATTCGTTCTGTACTGCTATCTGTTATCGTTTCTGTTTATCTATATATCTGTTCACTGAGCTCTCGTAGCTCAGCCGCATTTCTTTTCCTGCGGCAGGTACTTAAGCTAGGAAGCTGGGTTTTAGCTTTGGGATGAGAGCAATCTGATTTGGAGTTTTGACCTTAGTGTTTTTAGCTTTACCATCTGGATTTCTATTTATTTTGATATGCCATTGTTTAGGCATTTGAATATTGGATTTTGTACTTCATTTATTTCTGTCTTGCATTTGGTATAAGTCATGTTGACTTATTTTGGATTTAATGTTAAGACTTCCGTTGTGTTATTATTGAATGTTATGTTTGTTCTGATATGAAGCCATATATTTGTGACATCTTTACCCTTGTCGGGTTGGGGTGTTACAGCAGCACCAATAGAACTAGCAGCATTAAAACCTCAACTAGCAGTATAAACAACTCGAGCAGTATTAACGCACCAGAAGTAGCAGCAATAAGTTTTAAGGTAGCAGCATTAAGTATAAACCAACAACTATGTGAAGATAATATTTGTAATTGCACAACGACAAGAAACAACATGTGACTAAATAACCTAATCACCGACCCACTAACTGAATTAATAATTATGCCACTTATTCATGATTGATGAAGAATTAATTCGATCAATGCAATATAGAATTAATAAAACAGTACGAGGTTTATATCTTATTAACACCATGCTGTAAGCGACAACATCACCTCTCCACTTATTATATCATCCACCGACCTACTACATGTAATTAATCATCAATTCATGATTAAATCAGTACGAGGATAATTTTATGTACCCATCAGATATACATTATATTCGATGAAAGTCGATACCTGAAACTCCGAGAATACCATAAAAACCTTAAAGACCGATTGTAAAAAACTTGAAAAACTGATCGGACCTTCTTCAAAACAACTTCTCTTTGACAGTAAACCTTGTAGAATCCTAGATATCATGAGCCCCTGGCTCTGATATCACCTGATAGAATCTTTTCTTCCATAGATAGCTCTTCCTGTTCATCTTCCCACATTCTCTGGGCTACCATGTGATCTGCTTCACATTTGGCTTAAATGTCATCCCAGGAATCAATAAGTGAAAGACTTGCTTGTTCTTCTTTCTAAGCTTGCTTTCTTCTTGCCTCTTCTTCTTCCGCAAAAAGATCAGCTTGCACTTGTCTTGCAAGTTCTTCATCTTTAATGAGTTGTTGTTGTTGTTGACTGAGTGATAAAAATTTATTCTTAGGTTCTTCAATCAACAAACCTTTGCCTTTTGATGATGGTGAAATAGTTGTTGATGGTGTTGTTGATACTGATATTGGCTCTTTAATCACAACTCCTTTTGCCTTAGGTCTTGTACTCCTTAACTTTGTTAATACTTGAGCTATAGTTATATCTTCATCACCTTGAGTAGCAGCAATACTAACTTCAGTCTTAACCTTTTCACTAGCAATATTAACTTCAACATTAGCAGTCTTAAGTGTAGCAGCATCAAGTAAAACTTTAGCTACTTCAACCATCTTTTCAATACCATGATCAGCAGTAGTAGCAACATCATCTATAACTGCTGCATTACCCTGTTGATCTGCAACAACAAACTCATTCACATCATCATCTACACCAGTTTCATCATCTACCCCAGTTTCCTCCCCTGAAGCTTTGCTTGAATTCCTCCCCTGTTTGGAAACATCCTTCTCCAAAATCTATGCTTCATCAGAAGATTCAACCCTGGAAGTAGTTCCAATTTTGTATAACCTTTTAGTTTGGTGTGTTCTTGACCTCTGTCGACCTTCAAGATACCTAACCCTTCTCTTCAACCTTGTGACTTCAGTTCTGAGATCAAGAACATCCTTTGACAGTTTTGCACAAGTTGCCGTCAATTCATGAATAAGTTTAATACTACCCTCAGCACTTTGGAGTGTGTTACCTCTCCCGAGTGGTGCATCATTGGGTGAGTTAGGCATAGCCTCAGACCTAGCCCGGGCATCTACACCCCCCATAATATCCGGTTGGCTGGGACCTTCACCTGAATCAGCTCCAGAGGAACTGGATTCATTAGAAGTTGCCTTAGATCGGGTCTTACTTATGTTATCACTATCCTGCTCTGCTTTTAAGCTAGTAGCAGTAGTGACAGCCCTCTCTAAACTGTGACCCCTCTCCTTATGCACAGCCTCATCTGCAGCCATACTAGCACTAACCTGAGGTAGTTGAGTGCCCTTTTTAGTGATCCTATGGGTATGGGTATTTTGTGTTGGTGATGGGGATGGAAAAAGAGTGGGTGTGGGATAAACATCAGCTGGGATTGCTGAGCTTTCACCCTGAGTTTGACCTAGTTCCAACATTGTTTGAAACAATGGTGTAACTCTGCCTGAAAAATCCTTGCCCTCTCTCTTCATATTAGCAAAAATCTTTTTAGTATGAAAGAGAGCAGAATAAACCTTTTTATGAACCTTTTTAGTTACAAAATGTTTGTCCATAAGAAGTTGTAAAAATCTTGGATATAAGTAATATTTATTTGATGAACTATCCAAGCCCTTTACTACACTATCAAAAATTAATTTTGAAGAATTAAATCTTTGATTTCTTTGATTTTGAGCCAAGCAGATAATAGCAGAAGCCATATTACTACTAAACTCATTCCAACCAGTAGTCTTTGGACTAAGACACTGTAAGATAGTGTGTATTAAGAATTTCCATTGTGGAGAGAAAGCAGCTTTTGAAAATTTTAAAGAAGTACCCTGCCATTCATACCCCATCAATGGAAGGTTTTGAAAAATTGTAGAATTTGGAAGATTGTTAATACCTTCAGCATCTTCTAGATGAAGAACATCTCTAACAGAAGCTTCAGTAATAATAATCTTCTGCCCATCCACAACGGCATGTATCTGTACTTCCTCATTAATAGTTTTGACCTTTGCAGTAGCCTAAAACTGTTTGATGTTGGAAATATATATAGTAGGATTTACTGTTAATGCGTACCTAATATGAGCAACATTAAGAAAATCAATGATTTCAGTAAGACCTTCACTTTCTTTGGGCTTTTTCAAAAACACAATCATGTTATGTTGATCTGCGAATGACAGAGTCGACATTGTAAATTTTGAAAAATTTTGGTAGGATTTGGCTGGGATTTGCAATTAATGGATAAAAAGAGTTAGGGCTTATGTTTGAAAGAGTTTTGATCGGAAAAAGACACTTTTGGGAATGAGTGAAGGATATAAACCCTTAATCGTTCATATTTATAAAACAGTACCCTGTTCTTTCAAACATAGCAGCAGAAACCTAGCAGCACTAAATTAGGCCTAGCAGCACTAACTTATGCCTAGCAGCATAAACTCAATTTCTACTCCTAACAGCGTATTAACTAGCACTCCAACACTTTTCTCATGTTATCCTACAAAATATTAGTTCCAAAAACACAAACATAACACAACATACAATTTTCACATCATCAGTTATACTTAGCAGTACTAAGTATAACTGACAGCATTAACATAGCAGTTGTAAGAAAACAAGCAATACTAAGTATAACTTACAGCATTAACATAGCAGTTGTAAGAAAGCTAGCAATACTAAGTATAACTTAGCAGCAAAAACAATTTATTGTCCTAATAACAGTACTAATCCTTATAAAACTTTACAAAGACACAGAGAGATAAGAATTGTTCAAAGATTTATCATTCCAATACTAACAACCAAAAATTGAAATCTACCCACATCAAAAGCTTTTGTGAGCAAATCTGCAACATTATTATCAGTATGAATTTTAACAATTTGAACTAACTTCTTTTAATAACAATCTCTTATAAAATGATGTCTTATCTCAATATGTTTTATTTTTGAGTGATAAACAAAATTTTTAATAATGCACATAGTACTGCTATTATCAATATATATTTTAGTATGCATAAAATTATACCCATAATCTAGCAATTGATTCTGAATCCAGAGCACTTGTCCACAACAACTTGAAGCAGCAACATACTCAGCTTCACTTGTGGAATTTGCAACCACAGTTTGTTTCTTGCACTGCCATGAAATCAACCTACTCCCCAAAAACTGACAACCTCCTATAGTTGATTTTCTATCCAAGCTAGCTCCATCATAGTCACTATCAGAGTATGCAATCAAGTCAAAAGGTGAATCTTTTGGATACCAAAGGCCTAATTTGGGTTGACCTTTCAAATACCTAAAAATCCTTTTCACAGCATAAAAATGTGAAACTTTTGGTGTGACTTGATATCTTGCACAGGCACAGATAACAAACATTATGTCGGGTCTTGAAGCTGTAAGATACATCAATGATCCAATCATTGATCTATACAAATGAACATCAACTTCTTCACCATCTTCATCTTTGAGCAAGGGCTTGGATGTTTCCATAGTTGTCTTTGCAGGCTTCACATCAGTAAATCCAAACTTCTTCAAAATTTCAGCCACATATTTATCTTGACTGATAAATGTGCCATCTTCTTTTTTTCTAACTTGTAGTCCTAAAAAGAATGTAAGTTCACCCATTGAACTCATCTGAAATCTTTCATGCATAAGTTTCTCAAATTCAACACATAAAGCCTTGTGTGTTGATCCGAAGATGATATCATCAACATAAACTTGAACCAACAAGATATCATCTTTGTGTCTTTTGATAAACAAAGTTTTATCAATCTTCCCTCTACAAAAACCATTGTTCAATAGGTATGTTGACAATGTATCATACCAAGCTCTGGGAGCTTGATGTAAGCCATATAGTGCTTTTTTCACCTTGTAAACCTTGTCAGGAAAATTAGGATCTTCAAAACCAGGTGGTTGTGAGACATAAACTTCTTCTTCAATAGTCCCATATAGAAAAGCACTTTTAACATCCATTTGATATACTACAAAGTCTTTGTATGAAGCATAGGCCAAGAATAACCTGATAGCCTCAATTCTTGCAACTGGAGCAAAGACTTCATCATAATCAATACCTTTTTCTTGTGTATATCCTTGAGCTACTAACCTTGCCTTGTTTCTAATCACAATGCCTCTTTCATCCTTTTTGCATCTAAAAACCCACTTAGTACCAATTGCCCTCTTCCCATTAGGCAAATCTACCAGTGTCCAAACTTCTTGAAGCTTGAATTGTAGAAGTTCTTCTTGCATAGCTTCCACCCAGCTTGGATCTTGTAATGCTTTATGAGCATTCTTGGGGTTCTATTTGTGATAGAAAACATGCAAACAAACAGTTTTGAAGGTCTTTGTGACTGTTTCTTTGATGAAGGGATCTTGCAAATAAACCTTGTTCCTTCAAATCTTTAACCATTTTCCTTGTTTGAACAGTAGAATTTGGCTCTCTAATGATCTGTTCCTTAGGATGATTCTTGTGAACTCTTGTAGTTGGAATAGGACTGACAGGTAATTCTGCATTCAAATTGGTTAAGTCAGCCTCTGCACCAAGTACATCTTTATCAGTATCAGGATAAATGTCTTCCCATATAGGCATGTCTGGATCATCTGGGTAGACATCAGCATCAAAAGATATGCCTTGCTTGCCAGCAACATTGACACTTGGCTTAGCAGTATTAACTGTGTTAGAACTGCTAGTGTTAATATCATCTGATACATCATCCTTTGCTTGATCATCAGACTTCTTTTCTACATGCAACTCTTGATCACTATTGAAAGATTTTGCACCATCTTCTTTATCATCATTAGGAGCTTCATCAAATTCATTTGCTTGTGAACTCTTTGACTCTTGGGTTGAAAGGGTGGATCAACAGTCCAAATAGGTAGCAAAATATAATCTTTGTCATGTCCTAGCTCCTTTCCAGCTTGACCTGCATCATTACTTGCTTTTGTACCTGCACACTTGTTAGACTCTGTTCCTGCAACAACTGGCTCATAATTCATAGTCTTGGTTAGAGAATCAATATCAAATAGCCAGTTTGGTCCACTCCCTGCAACATTAGGTGTACTCTCACTAAACCTAACATGCAAGTTCTCTTCAACTTTCCTGGTCCTACTATTGAATACTCTAAAAGCTTTGCTATTTAATGAGTATCCAACAAAGAATCCTTCATCAGCCTTTCCATCAAACTTGCCTAAGTGATCTATGGTATTCAAGATAGTAACAGGACACCCAAATGGTCTTAAGAAATCAAGCAATGGTTTTCTACCATGTAAAAGTTCATAAGGGGTCTTATTACAAGGCTTAACTACTTTACTTCTATTCTATACATAACAAGCAGTATCAACTGCTTCACCCTAAAAAGTAGTAGGTAATTTAGAATCAGCTAACATTGTTCTAGCAGCCTCAATAAGTGTCCTATTCCTCCTCTAAGCAACTCTATTTTGTTGAGGAGTTCTAACTACACTATACTGTCTCTCAGTACCTTTCATCTCACAAAACTGGTTCATTTCCCTAGTCTTGAACTCAGTTTCATTGTCACATCTTATCACTTTAACCTTATGATTAACCAGGTTTTCTACCTTGGTTATGAAAGCCTTAAGAATGCTACTGGTTTCATCCTTAGTTGCTAAAAAGAACACCCAAGTAAACCTACTATAATCATCTGTGACAACTAGGCAATACAACTTTTTCATTAAACTCTTTACAAATGTTGGTCCAAATAAATCCATGTGTAACATATGTAATGGCTGACTAATAGAGTTCACTACTTTGGCCTTACAAGAAGCTCTATATTGTTTTCCCTTCTGACAAGCAACACATATTTCAGAATTTTCAAAAACTTTTGAAGGTAAACCTCTTGCAAGGTTTACCTTAACCAATTTATTTATTGTTTTGAAATTTAAATGTCCAAGTCTTCTATGCCAAAGTTTAGATTCATCTGATGAGGCCTTTGCAAAGAGACAAGTCAATCCTCTTTTGGAAACCACATTCTTTAAATTAACACTGTATATGTTGTTTGTTCTAGGAACTTTAAGTAGAACATGACTTTCATCAGTCAACTTAAAGTCAGGTGATAAGACAATACATTCAGTGTCAGTAAAAAGAACACTATTCTTTTTGTCACACATTTGTGAGACACTGAAGAGATTAAACTTAAGCTCTTTGACAAACTACACATTATCAAAATCTAATTTACCAGTTTTTATTGTACCTTTACCAGTGATTTTCCCTCCTTTGGGATTACTCCCAAAAGAAACATATCCTCCATCAATAGATTCAAAATCTTCAAGATAGGACATGTTTCCAGTCATGTGCCTTGAGCATCCACTGTCAAATACTCCTTTATCTTCTAATTCCACCTGTGGATTGCCCTACACATAAAGTAAGAAAATCAGTTCATTTTGGGGACCCAAGCCAATACTGACTTGGATCTGCCTTGTGCATCTACATAATCATATCTCTTTAAAACTATAGATGCACTGCTGTTTCTGGAAACATGATCTAAAACTTTAACTTTTGGTTTCGAGACCCAACAAGCTGAGGACTTCACAGCATAAAAATGATTTCCCAAAATAGTATCAGTTATTGCTTTTGGCTTAGCAGTAGAAACTACTGTTTTTGCCTTAGCAGCACTAATAGCTGTTGGCTTTTGAATGGGTTGTTTTACAGTGGAATGTGCTTTGTTTGAAAACTTTGACAATGTATTTGCACCATTCACTGTCCTTTTGGTGTAAGTAGTACAAACTGATCTAGCAGTATTAGTTACTACTGCTTGGTTAGAAACATTTTGATTGGCAATTGTAACTGATACTACATCAGATATCATTTGTACTGCTTTTGGAACCATGTTTCTTTTAGCATGTGGGTGAGTATTCTTAGAAAAACTTTTATGATTCACTCTCTTAGCATAGTTCCACACTGATTTTTGGTAGTAAAAACAATTATCCTGTAAGTATTCAAAACTACCACACTGATAACAAGCCTTATTGATCATCTCAAAGTCACTTCCTAACTTTTGAGATATCATTCCATTCCAACTCCTCAGGTTACCTCTAGGCCTATTTGTGATCCGCCTAGGTTGCTTAGTGTACTTAACAAATTTCTTAGACAATTTGGTACCAAAACTAGGTTTGACAAATTTAATCTGCTCAACACTAGGTTTTACTGTTACACTTGCAACCTTAAGTTTATCCTTTTCATGTTCCTCATCATCATCAGACACCCAATCCTCAATAATAGGTGCATCAGAATACTTTCTTTTAGTCTTAGGTTTTTCCTTATTAGATTCACTACTTTCTCCTAAAGACTTAACATTTGACTCACTTAAACAAGACAATTCTGGAATAGGAGGTACATACTTTCCTGTTATTGAGGGAGGAACTTCATTATAACCTATGCCACTACCTCTCCTCATTAACTGACACTCAATTGTCTTATTTACACTTTCAGATGCAAACTCAAGCTTATTAACCTTAACCTGACGTTTTTCTAATTCCTTATGAGCTGCATCTTTTTCTTTTTCAGCATTTTCTAATCTTTTAGTGAGTCAATTAACTTCATGTTCTTTTACAAAAAACAGATTTTAGACCTACCTTATAGCCTAAATTGTCTAATTTTAACATTTTTACCTCTTCCATTAGCTTTTCATTCCTAGCCTTAAGTTCTTCAATAGTATCTAAACAAGACTTATATGAACAACTAGAACTGTTAGATACCTCAGAATCAGAACTTGATGCAGAAGAGTAGGCCATAAGAGCAAAGTTAGGTCCTTCAGCTGCTTGATCACTCCAGTCATATCCTCCAAGACCATCACATTGAGACACCAAAGCTGTAGAGGTTGTTTCCCCAGCTTTTCTAGAGCTTTCTCCAGTCTTGTAATCTTGGCTTCTTGGAGCTCTGTATTCTCTTGCAAAGTGACCCTTCCTATGACAGTTGTAGCATTCAATCTTGGATTTATCAAAACCCAAGTTATCCTTCCCAATAAGCTTGAGATTTCTTCCAGTCTTGTTCAAAAATCTTCTTGCCCTCACGGTTAACATTGCCATCTGCCACTTCAAGTCCATCTCTTCAAGATCATCTGGATGGATCTGCTCCAAATCTTCATGCATAATTTGAGAACTAGTAGATTGACCAGCCAAGAAAGCATAGATAACAGCATCACTCAAGTTATCAAGGGTGGTAGACCCAACAACATTAACTTGTGTGCCAGCAGTACTAATGCCATGAGCAGTATTAACTACTTCATTAGGACTGCTAGAACTGTTGTTGGAGGAGGACACAAAAGCTAAATTTTGTGTGCTTGTTGATGAGCTAGATGACCCTTTAACTTCAGGTTCATAAACTTTAAGATTGTTGTACAGATCATCTAAACTCATAGTATCAAGATCATCCTTGTTTCTCCATACCACAGTGTGTGTGTTCCACTCTGGTGATAAGCTTCTCAAGAACTTTTGATTGACATCTTCTTGAGAAATTGAGACTTCTACAAGTGCCAATTGATTGATGAGTTTCTGAAGCCTGTCAAAAGTTTGATCAAG
Source organism: Artemisia tridentata subsp. tridentata (assembly GCA_021014915.2). Taxonomy (NCBI): domain Eukaryota; kingdom Viridiplantae; phylum Streptophyta; class Magnoliopsida; order Asterales; family Asteraceae; genus Artemisia; species Artemisia tridentata. The sequence goes on from CP139508.1 coordinate 130,646,790, forward strand.
ATTTTCAGAACTTGAAGCAGCAAAATTTTCATATTGTTGCTTCAAGAGGTTCTTCCTTGTTTTCTTGGTTGCAGTATTCCCTCCAAATCTTGTCTCAATTGCTTGTAGCAACTGTTTAGCATCCTTGATGTGATTGAAGGTTAGCTGATGATCATTAGGAATCCCCATCATAAGAGTACTTCTGGCCTTTACTTCAAGCCTTCTTTGTGCCTTGTCTTCAGCAGTCTTGAGAGGCATTATAATGGTAACACCCTCAGCAGAAGTTTTAGTCTTAGGTAGTTGATTACCATTCTCTATGACCTCCCACATAGAGTAATCAACCATCTGGATGTACTGCTCTATCCTTATTATCCATAGCTCATATTCTCCAGACTTGAGCATGGGAACCTTTGATGCAGTAATCATGTGAGTAGATTCTGAGTCCATGTCTTCCTTCTTCAGTGAGATGAGTTTCAACAGGTTCTTCTTGATTCACAGTCTCTAGATCACAAGATCTGATATCACCTGTTAGAACTTATGCACGCCATCTATAAGTTCTTAGGACCGTTTAAGCTCAAGATTGTTTAGATCTTATACCTAGGATATAATAACATTGAATATGCAGCGGAATAATAAATAAGAACATCAATGTTATGAACAAGGTTTTTCATTTATTAAGATTCACATATTCACCACAATTCTAGATGATCAACTCTAGAACGGTTACTCAACAATAACAGGGATCAAAGATCCTTGAGGTGAAACCAACTCTAACCCTAACCCTAGGCGTCCATTATGAACTTGACGCCTAGATAACACACAACTCAATTTAGTCGACTACATATTTGTGCATACATAAACTAGACGTCCCATGTCCTCTTTATATACTAGAGGATTAGGGTTTACAAAGGAATCATAATACAATTAGGAAACTACAATTTTCCTAATATTTATCCTCTAAATCTTTTATCTTTATAAGAAGATCTTCTAGAATCTTCAAAATCTTCCATCTTTTTGAACAATTCCAGCTTTGCGTTTAAGTCCTTTTGTTTCATTCTTTTATTTATTTTGTCTTATCAAATCAAGAATCCCAACACACTTGATCGGAAATTTGATACAAAACATTTAAGATTTTAAACAGGAACGTATTCACCCCCTCTACGTTTCTATAATTGGTATTAGAGCCACGTTGCTCTAGTTTTCAAAACAAATGGTTTTTAAAATAGAATACGGTCACGTATCAAATTTTCTCATTAAGAGGGGTAAAATATCAAAAGTGTTTAGTTGCTAAAATACTTTGTTGCTTAATTCGTACTAGTTTTGTTGGTTAAATGCACTTCGTATAATAGCTTGAAGGAAATGAATTTATACACGAAAAATGTGTTTTTGTTTACTGGTGACGGTCCCAAATATATGGACGGTCCCTTAAATATTTATGGGACCGTCAGTATTTAAGAGACCTTCACCAGAATAGTGTTAATTTTGAAAATTTATATAAAATCAACTGTAAGTCCGTAGGAGTCGTGCCACCCGCCATTTTAAAGGTAATTGAGTCTACTTTTATTTAAAAATACTTTCAAGTATTGATTCCAAACTTAATTAAGTCATAAATGCAAATTGCTACATAGTAGTCAAAACCGTATGTCACGTTTTAACGTAAAACTAGCTTTTTGCTATTTTTCTCGAGTCAGACATCTTTAGTAAATGAATTTTGAAAAATGACGACTTTGTCTTTTCAAAAATATCAATCTTAATTAATTTTTGAAACGGGGAAAATAATTCTTTTCGAAACAAAATCAAGCAAGTATACATTGTTGTATCTAACATACAAAACGATTACGAATATCTTTATGTATGCTGTGCTAAATGATTATGTGTTTGCTTATGTTATAATGTTTTAGTAACTCACTTAGATATGTAGACTAAGTTGATTAATCATGTATGACGAAAACAATTATCTTACACTATTATCTTTCCAAAGGTTTAAGTGTTAAAATGTGTCACCTTAAAATATTTAACACTTCTTCAACATGATGTCTAAAACATTACATGCATTTATCTTGGTTGGCCATAGGTTGTCTAATCAAGAGAAAGGTTTATAATAATACATTAGTATTTAAGTAAAAGAAAATGCATTTTTGAACCTTTCATATATTTGAACACACACTAATTGTTTCAAACATGTAGTCATAAATTATTTTTACATAATTTGTGTATTGTATAAAAATGGTTAGGATAATTATTTTTATACTTATGAAATGTCAAATACTATGCATATTATACGTAATAATAAATTGTTTTTCACACACAAAAATAAATGAAAATCTTGAAGTTAACATGTCATTATTATTAACCTGACACATACAACAAGTATTAAATTTAATGGAGCACATCCATAAATCCCAACATTCTTATAATATATGGGCGGTCCCTTATATATACGGGACCGTCTCTTATTTAAAGGACCGACCCCAGTAAAGGTGTCATGAATTGATTCACTGTTTCTCTCTTTTTTCATCCTTGACTTACCACCTTCTGGACCAGTTTCTTTCTCTTTAAACAATATTTTGAATCATCCTACACTATGCCTTGTCCAAAATAACAACCATTTTGATTATCTTAACACTTACCTCTTCATTCTCCTTCATCATCTTCTACATTCTCTTCTTTCTAGGACTTATTCATACAATTGATACCACACATAAGAATTCCTTCAAAAACTTCTTCACTCTCTAAACCATATTAAGAGTCCATAGTACCATCCCTCTTCTTTTCTCACATCTACCTCTTCTTGATAAAACACCCAACAAAACTAGGATAGTATGTACCTTCTTTAAAGTCTCCCATCTTCCTCACTTCTTTTTGTAGGACCTATGATCAATCTTATCACACTATCTAACAATCACTAATGCACAAGAGAGAAGAGAGATGTAAGAGTTCTAGAGAGAGAAAGTAGAGTGAGATAAACATTCATTCATTAAGCACACACTACTTCACACATTTCTCAACTAGCCATCCTTTACAAATGAGAGGAGGTGGCTATTTATAGATTTTTACTTGGATGGGCTTGGCCTTCTATGGACTAACATTTGACCTATTGGATTACATAAGAAAGCCCATTGACTATTTTACTTAATAAATACAACGACACATTACAAAATATAAAACGTAAATGACCATCACTTTTATAAAAGCTAACAATCTCCCCCGAAGGGATGGTCATTCAAATGATGCTCCATATGATTAAATCTTTAGTCTTCATTGTCTTGAGCTTTGTGTGTCGTTGTAGAATAGTCTTGATTCTTTTGTTCCTTCATGCTTTGTGATCTTTAAAATAATCGTCTTTTAGTCGTTTTTGCCTTCGATCAACATCTTCACAGGATTGCAATGACGTCTCGTCCATCATACTCATACTTCTTGATAATACTTTGAACTTCATACATATTTCATCCTCTCTTGATACTTGAACTTGTTCTTGACATATTGATTAGCTTCTTGACTTCGTCGTAACACTATGTCTTTAACTTGATCCTTTGTCTTGAACTTTTTATCTTGAGCTTTGTTGAGGATGATTGGTATGTGTTAATTCACATACCTTTATTAGACCAAAACCGGACCCAAAAAGACCAAAAACTAACCAAAATGCCAAAAGATATTGTGTTTTTGATTATGCAGGGAAGGATTTAACAAAAAAATCGACAAAAGACACGAAAAACCCGGGAAAACGAGCACGAGATATGGAAAAGACTCAGAGCCGAAGCCGGGAGTGACATGTTTGGTCAAAAGTCAAAATCAGCCCTTAGAATCTCACCAAATTTCAAAAACAACCCTTAGATCAACTTTGGAAAATTGACAATTTCAGTCCCTAAGAATTCTAAAATTACACAAATGGTCCCTATTATCTTAAACTCTTAATCCTTAAAATACTTTACTACCCGGTTCTAAATTAAACCAACCCACCAAACCAACCCAAGCCCACTTCAAATGTTAAACCCAGCCCAGTCCAATCCCCCTAACCCACAACCCGATCAACTCTACCCTTACCCGGTCAAAAGCAAATTTAAGCTCGGTCAAATAACAAAAAAAAAAAAACCGCGCCCCAATTCATACGAACCCAGAAAGTTACTGTACCACTTAGAACCCTAACTATTAACCGTACAATTTTACCACAATTAAGGGTACTTTCATCCAATCATTGGGCTTCTAGAATTTTCAGGGGTGTCAGAAAGGAGCAGAACGCACGAAGGGACCACGTGGCATGCTGCTATTGGCTGAGACACCTCATGGGTTTCAATCAGACGGCTATAGTGTATTGGGATTTGATCTAAGGGTGGAGATGGGCTCAAGAGCACACGGATTGCCAGCATGTCAAGCCTAGAAGGTTCAACCCACGGCTATAAATAGAAGACCTCCTCCTCCATTGATGTTGGTCCGATTTTTCATGTATTTAGAGGAATTTAGACCAATTTTACTTTAATGTTTTTAGTGTAATCATTTTAAATTTCAGTTTAGTTTTGTAATTCAACTTTTGGTTAATGAAATTTCAGTTTACCTTTTACTCATCTTGTTCGAATTTACTTTTAATCTGTTTTAAGCTTCATTTCTGTTCTTATAAGCTTGTATAAGCTTTTTGTTGCTTTTGTCAAGAGTAGTTTTGTTCAAATTCAGTTTCAATTTCAAAAGTTCAAAAAGTCAAACAAAAAGTCAAAGAAGCTGTTCCATTAAGCTGTTGGAGGAAATAAGCTATTCTGAGGAGCTTTTGGGGTTATTTCTAGCTTATTGGATAAGCCTGGGTTGGAATTTAGTTTATTCAGGAACAGCAGCAACACTTGTGAGTATAAAATTTCATATCTAGCTTATTTTGCTTATTTGTGTTCAGCCATCATTTCTAGCTTATTTGTCTGTGATATCTGTTTTTTAGAGTATAAGTAACTTAGATAACAATAGTTTAGAACAAATTATAGTTCAGTTCAGCTAGGTTAAAGGTTATTTTGTAAAATCAGTTTTGAAGGGACTGTTTGGATTTAAGCTGTTTTAAGTGCATCAATGTTCATGTGCATTTCCTAAAGTTTGATTCAGCCAAATTGAGGTGAAATAAGCTTAGTCCAGTAGGGTTTTAGAGGTTTGAACTCAGTTTTAAGGTATTTGCTTAATAAATTGATTTTTAGGTTCATTACTGCCCTCAATAAGCTCAGGATAAGCTGAGCTTATTTGGAACCCCACTTTGGCATTTTTGAGGTGCTTTTAGGTGTTAAAGTGAGTTCCAAAAAGCTGGTTTGGTTTGGAGTAGTATTGCACTTTTGCGCCAAAATTCCATAGTCTGCTATCACAGTCACTTTAGTGCAGAACCAATTTTCTAGCTGCTGATCTAGCTTAGCTTATAGCTTATGTAATTAAGATTAGGACCTCATATTTGGTTTGTAGTTAGCTTGAGCAACAAGGATTGAGTGCATTATTTGGTATTCAGCTTTCTAGCTTATTTAGCTGCTTAATTTAGGTCTGCAAATAAGCTACAGAACTGCTCTTTTCGGCCTGCACATTTTGAGTCCCAATCCCATCTGTTCTTGGGCTTAATTAGGTTAGCAATTGATGTCCAAATTTGGGCATTTTAGGTCTGCCAGTAGCTTGTTATATGAGCTTTGAGATTCTTCTGTTGGATTTCCCAATTAAGCTTCTGTTTAGCTTAAAATCAAGCTGCAAGTTACCTGTTTAGCAACTGTTTCTGCCCCATTCATTGCTACTGTTGCTACTGCTTTTCTGCTTTTACTTGAGCTTATTGGTACTTTTTTGATTGTTTTGAGCTTATATAAGTCTGTTGAATCATTCCTGAGCTTTTGGGAATTTTTAGATAATTTTAGCTTATTTTGAGCTTATTTTGCAACTGCTTATCTGCCCAAATCAGCTTAATAGGGTTAGATAAGCTCTGATTTTATTTTTCCTAGCTTTTAAACATAATTTTAGATTTTTCAGGAAATTTTCATATTTTTCCAATTTCATTTACTATTTTTAAATCATTTAAATAGTTTAATTTAGTTTTAAATTCGTAAAAAATAAATAAAAAGTCAAAAAAAAAATAAATTTCTTTTTTATAAAATTTTCTTTTTATATTTAGAGTTTAGGAAAAATCATTTTACATTTTTAGGATTTAAAATTTAGAAAATCACTTTTATTTACGTTTTTTAAATTCGTCGCATAACGTTTTTAAATTAGATTTTCATTTTTTTTAGATTACATGCTTAGTATACTTGTACCTTTAGCTTAATTAGTTGTTTTCTTTAAATATTTCATTATTCGTAGTATAAAATCACCTATTATCTCTTTTTACACACATTCACCACACATATTCGACAACGTAACGACAACTCGAATTCAACCTTCGTTGGGACCACGACCCGGGGAAAATACATCCGTTGTGTTTCCTTCTGAAATATAAAAATACTAAATCAAAAATGGCGCCGCTGCCGGGGAAGGCTTGAGAAGAGTTTGAATTTCGTTCGTTGGATCGTGTTTTGAAGACCCTTCCTCGGAAGTTTATCGTTTTTATAAAAAGAAAAAAAAATACAAAAAAATAAAAATAAAACACTTTTCCTAAAGTGTTTTCAAAAATACAAAAATAATACATCCTCACTTTCTTGAAAGTGTTGTAAACCATTCCGAAATAAACGACAAAACAATCGTGAAATCATTTGATTTTCGGATTATCTTTCGATTACAACCTATACAAGTGGTTTAAGGATGGTCTTGACATTAAATTGCAGACCGAAAAAGGCGGGTTTTTAATTAGCTTCGGCGGACCTTTGCTTCTCCGCCACTCTGTGAGTAGTCTTAAGAGAAACGATATCGATTGAGGGATCGGTACCAAAAATATTGTGATTAATTTTTCCTTAAATATAAAAATCCAAAAAGATTTTCTTTTCAAATTTATTTTCCATTTTCTTTGGTATTTTTTCTAAATTACAAAACCCAAAAATAATCTTCGTCTCCTCTTATATGTTTAATTCTTATCTCTTTACCCTCTCATACCGTTTAATTCTTATCTTCTTATCCTCTTAACCGTTTAATTCTATCTCTTTATCCCTCTATCCGTTTAATTCTAATGTCGTCACTTGGCTATCATTGTTTTGATTGTAAAAGCCCGTTGATCGATAGTCTTCGTTGTTCAAAGTGTGAGTGTGAGCGGTGTGGAAATCACAACCCAAGAGGATCTTGTTATTGGTGTGAAGTAGCCCTCAAAAGAGAGCTTAGTTCCATTGATAATTCTCAAAGTTTTTCCGAACACCCTCCACAACCCCAGCCATCTTCACTCACTCAGTATAATTGCTTTATATGTGGAGATCCGTTGGGGGACAATTCACTTTGTGACCGATGTTTTTGCAACGAATGTGGATTGAGTCGTGGACTTTGTATGTGCTATTCTTCGAAAGCTGAAACTTCATTCATTTATGATTCTAATCCAAATTCTTGCAATGAACCGCCAAATTTCTCCGACTATCCTCCACAGCCCGCTTTATATGTGGAGATCCGTTGGGGGACAATTCACTTTGTGACCGATGTTTTTGCAACGAATGTGGATTGAGTCATGGACTTTGTATGTGCTATTCTTCGAAAGCTGAAACTTCATTCATTTATGATTCTAATCCAAATTCTTGCAATGAACCGCCAAATTTCTCCGACTATCCTCCACAGCCCGATTTATCTTCGTTCAATCAACGTTATTGCGATGGGTGTGGAAATTCGTTAGATCCGATAGCGACTTATTGTCAACGGTGTACTTGCGAGAGGTGTGGTAGAAATTTGATCAATGGATTTTGTTCGTTTTGTGCTTCGGAAGCTGAAAATTCATACAATTATGATTTTACTCCGAACATTTCTGATTATTCTCAAAACAATTTCAATCACCCTCCTCAAAATTTTTATGAGCAAGAACCGCATTTCAATGATACACCGAATTTTTCTTGTACAAATTGTGGGGGTCATCATAATGATTATCAATGTCAACCGTGGGGTCAAAATTACTATGAACCTAATCCTTGCTATAATACTTCCGGTTTTGACAATTCTCAACCTCCACAACACCAAACGATTCAAACACCATCTCAAGAAATTCCTCGAGAAATTCTCATTGGTATTCTTGATGTTCTTAATGCTCTAAAGGATTCGATTAATCATCAGAAAACTTATGGAAAACTTCTAGCTGAAGAACAAGCAGCTAGAATAAGTTCTAAATATTGTCAAACTTTTGAGGATGATGATGAGGATTCTATCCAAATGCGGGATTATTATGAGAATTCGTCAGCAGAAATCACTCCCGTCTTACCTTCTATGGATCCAGAGGACTCTCTCATAATGGGGGACGAGAATCTTAGCACTATTCCTGAAAAGGAGTTGGACGAAATCATAAAGTCTAGTGCTGAGAACCTTGTCCCAATCCCAAGTGAGTCTGAGGAAATATCCGACGGTGAAAGTGATTTTCAATTTTATGGTGAATCTCTTGACGTTTCTAAGGTTACTTCCGGGATTTTCTCTAACCCTCTTTTTGAATTCAATGATGAGTATACTTCTTGCAAAGTTAATCCTCTTTTCGATGGAGGGTTAGAGAACGTTGAGGACGAGGACTCTACATTTGATGAGCCGATTTTACCAATACCTCGCCCCGACGATTCCCATGACTCTGAAAGGGAAGTTCTTTTTCTTGAAAGATTGCTTAATGATGATCCCCTTTCACTTCCTAAAACTGAGTCATTTCACATTGATCCATCACCCACTCGTCCACCTGCTAAACCACCTGATGATGAAATTCTTTCTGATATCGAGCCTGATATGGGTGTTGTGACTTCAAAAGTGGTGGATGAGATCTCTGAAGAGTATGTTCGTATACCTGATAATTTACCCACCCAACCCACCCTTTTTATCTCTTCCGGGTGTGAGGATGACGATTTCTTCATAATTGTTATCAAAATCTTTCTTCCTTTTCTCACATATCCGGTGATTTCTCCTCTGTTTCACTCCTTCGGGAGTGAAGACACCATCTTTGACCCCGGCATTTCTCATTCTTTTTAAGCCGCGGGTATCTCATCGGAGTGGAACTTTCATATGCTTCAATGTTTATCCAAACATCTTGAACGAAAGTCCGATTGAGATTATCTTTTCCACTTGCTCCCCCAAGGACAAATGAATTCGGGGCGTGTCTAAGCTTTCCGACTCGATAAAAAACAAGCGCTTCGTGGGAGGCACCCCATGCTTATCCTTCTATCTTCTTTCTTATTTCTAATAAAGTGACGTGAGGAGGGCCACCTCTTCCATATCTTGTGTTTCGTGGTTCTCTGTGTATGTCCAGGATTTGCTCGATGATTGAAGACTCTCGTGCTCGTGGTTTGCTTCTCTCCACTCGAGTTTCATCATTCGTTGCTCATCCGATATCCTTAATCTTATCATTTAACGTTTATCTTTGGCATAATTAATAAACGGCCCTAGGTTTATGTAGGAGAACCCTTACCTTTAAGACATTGAGGACAATGTCTCATTTTAGTCTGGGGGGTAATCTTTCAATTCGATTTTTTGCCTTGCATTTTTGCCGTTTTCTCATGCAACCGCGTTTTTCCTCTCCAAAATTGAAAAAATCCAAAAAAATGAAAAATTTAAAATTTTTTGCAAAAATATAATAAATTATGACATATTTGTTGACTTTCCGCTGGTGAGAGTAGGAATAAAATTCTGACTTGACCGGGCGTGTTGAGCCCTAGCTTGTCCCCTTAACCTTTTATAATCTATAAGCTTGTGCTAGTCTTTTACACAAGGAGCTATAAAATGCGAATTTTTTTTAAGAGTTTGCAAGTTCCCGTATCGACTTTATATATGCATGGCTAGATTATTTGGCTAAGCATTCGCGGATCTTATTATTTAAGATTTTAAATTTGCGAAGAACGAGAAATGATAGAGTTGTTTATAAGTTAGATTGCTAAACGTGAAGTAGTTGGATCTCTTTAGAGCTCATCGAAGTTAATTGTGGCTTCTTGTTCCCATAAGCTTGTTTCACCCAATAATAGTAATCTAGGAATAATTAAAGGTATTTTGGTTTTGGCGATAATTAGTTTTTACTCCTTCCTTAGAAAATCCTTGCTTATGAAAGTTGGGTACACATCAAGGTACTGTCAGTGTTACGGTGTAATAGGCAACTGATTCCTGATAGTACGTGCTATTGTCTCTATTGCTATAAAAGCCGTAGGACTCGGGATTTGGCAAAATATATAATGAATAATGAATAATAATATTAATAATCCAAAGCCGATAAAAGTTTTCTGTTTCCTGACGGTTCGCTCCCGTTGACTCAGACTTCAAAAAGGCAGAGGAAAAATATCAAAGGTCAAAATAAGACTCCCGATTCTTGACGGTTCGCTGCCGTTGTCTAGGTTGTTTAAAAGGCCAAGGATCAATAAATGTGCTTAATAATGTTAAAAAATGCCAAATTTCGACTCCGAGGGTATGCTAATAAAAGCTTCTGTCTCTGGACTAGTAGATGAGTTGTTTCGGTCGTATATAAAAGGGATATCCTCAAAATCGTGTTAAATCAGAGACCTTGATGTGGACCTCATTTTTGTATGCAACGGTTTTCGAGGGAAGGATTGGAAACTACTTAGCGTCTAAACTAGGTATCTTTATCGGATTAAAAATTATCGAAACGAGAATCTGAAGAAATTCACTTCTCACCAAAAATAAAATAAATAGAGAAAAATAGGAATTTGGGAACAAGAGGTAATACACAATTAGCTTCCATGGGTAGTGTCGGCAATCTAACTTGTAAATAACAATGATCTCGTTTTTAAGCTTAGTTTGAGGGCTCGTGAAAAATCAGGAACGGCGAATTTTATCCGTATGGTCACTTCCTTTGAGTCGTGTTTCCTGCTCGAAGACCCTAAAAGTTATCATGAGATAATGAAAGTCAACAAAGCCGTCTCATGAATAATAAAGAAAAATACAAAAATAGAATAAAAGGAAAAATGGGGAGTTTTTGGAACTTAAGATTTCTTGATCTCTTTTGAAAATTTTGCTACTTCTCAAAGTTAGTAAAAAGAGATTGGAAATTTTCGGTTTCAAAAAACGTGTTTTTATAACATTGCGTGAGGACACGTCAATGGCTTAGTCTGGGGGATTTTGGTATGTGTTAATTCACATACCTTTATTAGACCAAAACCGGACCCAAAAAGACCAAAAACTAACCAAAATGCCAAAAGATATTGTGTTTTTGATTATGCAGGGAAGGATATTACAAAAAAATCGACAAAAGACACGAAAAACCCGGGAAAACGAGCACGAGATATGGAAAAGACTCAGAGCCGAAGCCGGGAGTGACATGTTTGGTCAAAAGTCAAAATCAGCCCTTAGAATCTCACCAAATTTCAAAAACAACCCTTAGATCAACTTTGGAAAATTGACAATTTCAGTCCCTAAGAATTCTGAAATTACACAAATGGTCCCTATTATCTTAAACTCTTAATCCTTAAAATACTTTACTACCCGGTTCTAAATTAAACCAACCCACCAAACCAACCCAAGCCCACTTCAAATGTTAAACCCAGCCCAGTCCAATCCCCCTAACCCACAACCTGACCAACTCTACCCTTACCCGGTCAAAAGCTAATATAAGGTCGGTCAAATAACAAAAAAAAAAAAAAAAAACCGCGCCCCAATTCATACAAACCCAGAAAGTTACTGTACCACTTAGAACCCTAACTATTAACCGTACAATTTTACCACAATTAAGGGTACTTTAGTCCAATCATTGGGCTTCTAGAATTTTCAAGGGTGTCAGAAAGGAGCAGAACGCACGAAGGGACCACGTGGCATGCTGCTATTGGCTGAGACACCTCATGGGTTTCAATCAGACGGCTATAGTGTATTGGGATTTGATCTAAGGGTGGAGATGGGCTCAAGAGCACACGGATTGCCAGCATGTCAAGCCTAGAAGGTTCAACCCACGACTATAAATAGAAGACCTCCTCCTCCATTGATGTTGGTCCGATTTTCATGTATTTAGAGGAATTTAGACCAATTTTACTTTAATGTTTTTAGTGTAATCATTTTAAATTTAAGTTTAGTCTTGTAATTCAACTTTTGGTTAATGAAATTTCAGTTTACCTTTTACTCATCTTGTTCGAATTTACTTTTAATCTGTTTTAAGCTTCATTTATGTTCTTATAAGCTTGTATAAGCTTTTTGTTGCTTTTGTCAAGAGTAGTTTTGTTCAAATTCAGTTTCAATTTCAAAAGTTCAAAAAGTCAAACAAAAAGTCAAAGAAGCTGTTCCATTAAGCTGTTGGAGGAAATAAGCTATTCTGAGGAGCTTTTGGGGTTATTTCTAGCTTATTGGATAAGCCTGGGTTGGAATTTAGTTTATTCAAGAACAGCAGCAACACTTGTGAGTATAAAATTTCATATCTAGCTTATTTTGCTTATTTGTGTTCAGCCATCATTTCTAGCTTATTTGTCTGTGATATCTGTTTTTTAGAGTATAAGTAACTTAGATAACAATAGTTTAGAACAAATTATAGTTCAGTTCAGCTAGGTTAAAGGTTATTTTGTAAAATCAGTTTTGAAGGGACTGTTTGGATTTAAGCTGTTTTAAGTGCATCAATGTTCATGTGCATTTCCTAAAGTTTGATTCAGCCAAATTGAGGTGAAATAAGCTTAGTCCAGTAGGGTTTTAGAGGTTTGAACTCAGTTTTAAGGTATTTGCTTAATAAATTGATTTTTAGGTTCATTACTGCCCTCAATAAGCTCAGGATAAGCTGAGCTTATTTGGAACCCCACTTTGGCATTTTTGAGGTGCTTTTAGGTGTTAAAGTGAGTTCCAAAAAGCTGGTTTGGTTTGGAGTAGTATTGCACTTTTGCGCCAAAATTCCATAGTCTGCTATCACAGTCACTTTAGTGCAGAACCAATTTTCTAGCTGCTGATCTAGCTTAGCTTATAGCTTATGTAATTAAGATTTGGACCTCATATTTGGTTTGTAGTTAGCTTGAGCAACAAGGATTGAGTGCATTATTTGGTATTCAGCTTTCTAGCTTATTTAGCTGCTTAATTTAGGTCTGCAAATAAGCCACAGAACTGCTCTTTTCGGCCTGCACATTTTGAGTCCCAATCCCATCTGTTCTTGGGCTTAATTAGGTTAGCAATTGATGTCCAAATTTGGGCATTTTAGGTCTGCCAGTAGCTTGTTATATGAGCTTTGAGATTCTTCTGTTGGATTTCCCAATTAAGCTTCTGTTTAGCTTAAAATCAAGCTGCAAGTTACCTGTTTAGCAACTGTTTCTGCCCCATTCATTGCTACTGTTGCTACTGCTTTTCTGCTTTTACTTGAGCTTATTGGTACTTTTTTGATTGTTTTGAGCTTATATAAGTCTGTTGAATCATTCCTGAGCTTTTGGGAATTTTTAGATAACTTTAGCTTATTTTGAGCTTATTTTGCAACTGCTTATCTGCCCAAATCAGCTTAATAGGGTTAGATAAGCTCTGATTTTATTTTTCCTAGCTTTTAAACATAATTTTAGATTTTTCAGGAAATTTTCATATTTTTCCAATTTCATTTACTATTTTTAAATCATTTAAATAGTTTAATTTAGTTTTAAATTCGTAAAAAATAAATAAAAAGTCAAAAAAAATAAATTTCTTTTTTATAAAATTTTCTTTTTATATCTAGAGTTTAGGAAAAATCATTTTACATTTTTAGTATTTAAAATTTAGAAAATCACTTTTATTTACGTTTTTTAAATTCGTCGCATAACGTTTTTAAATTATATTTTCGTTTTTTTAGATTACATGCTTAGTATACTTGTACCTTTAGCTTAATTAGTTGTTTTCTTTAAATATTTCATTATTCATAGTATAAAATCACCTATTATCTCTTTTTACACACATTCACCACACATATTCGACAACGTAACGACAACTCGAATTCAACCTTCGTTGGGACCACGACCCGGGGAAAATACATCCGTTGTGTTTCCTTCGGAAATATAAAAATACTAAATCAATGATCTTCATAAGTATGAGTATGAGGAGATATAGATGTTGAAACATATGATTTTTGTTCGACTTTCCTCAGTCCCTGCATAAAATAGTTTGCAATAAATCGTCCAGCGCTTACAGGTTTGGACTTCGAGATTGTCAACAGCATAGTGTGAAGGCTTTCTCTAATCCTAGCTCAGGCCGTTCTGAATCGGATACCCTTGAAAGGGCTTACACAGACACACCGAAGTGCATCAACGATTCAGTGAGCCGCTGAGGATCACCCCACGACTGTAGAACGTTTGAAGCATGTAATTATCACGATATAAGGCAAGATCTGAAGATCTCATTAAGACTCTTACAACTTGTGTCCTTTTTTGCGAACACAAAGTGTATTATATTGGAAGTGTTCCTAAGAGATCTTTGATGAATCTCATGGCTCTAGACTCGATAATGTGCGTTTTGGTTTTAATAGTCGGAGGCATGGAGCAGAGTGCCACCTTTTCAATATCAACACATCTCGGAGTGAGTGGCCGATAGATTATGTAGTGTTCTCCGTGAGAAATGAAACAAATATCTTTTAAGTGATATCTGAGTGGCTAGGAGGGGTTTGTGCAGCGCGTCACTGGGTCCATGACGTCTTGTCTTCAATATCAGTATCACCTTAGTGAATACCGATAGCAGATGTATTGACCCGGTTTCTGCCCTAAGTTTTCATGGAGGGCTATTTCTTTTCACCCTTTCATTAAACTTTTCATTTTCATTCTTTAGCCCCTTCTTTCCCTTTCTCTTTTACTCCTTTTTTCAATCTTTCCTAAGGACTTCTAATTCTAATCTATTGGAATTGTCCTTGGGTAGATCCCTCCGGCTCTAGCGGATCATAGGACATAACCTAACCATAATCACCTTATTACTCCATGATTATCCTAGATTTGTTGATCACATGCCATCAAACCTTTTGTGTGAAAATCTCTCAAAGTGTTTATGAGTAAAACACATTTTTGTTAACACTTCGAGAGTTTTGCATTTTTAGAAATACTCCCCCTTCACATGTGCTCATGCTTTTTTAAAATAAATTTGCACATGTTGGCTAGAGTTTGCACATTGGAATTGATCGATTTTCAGTTAATATGACCTTTGCAATACACGTTTACATCACTAGTTAGACTAGCTTGAAATTATTACCCATCCTGGTCATATCAAAAGATTATCTCTCGAATTGGTACATTCAGTCTTTTCGATAACTGATATTTAGTTTTCGTCAATTCGAGGGTTAATCTGAGTCGAGCTCTTTTTGAGATTCAATCCACTATCACATTTTAATCACATTTCTCCCCCTCGAAAATAGCATTTCGATGGTATTTTTGCTACCGATTGATAAAAATCTTTGTTTTTAGAAAGCTAATAGGGAGAAACGGATTTGCATGAACTTTTTAGAACAAGTTTGTTTTTGAAGTACTCCCCCTCAAAACGTGCATAGGTTTTGATATTTTTAAACTTTGAAGCGAATGGGGAGTAAAGATTTGAAAATCTTAAGAAATTTTTTTGAAAAGTTTTGAAAAACCTTTTGATGAACTTTGAATAAAATTTTGCTTAAGATTAAGAAGTTTGTTTTGATAAAATTTGCGTGAGAACTTCTTTTCTTTTAGGATTGTTGCAATAAAGTGTACAACAGGGTCCTTTCTTTGAAAAACGGGTTATGCACTGTTATGTGTGCATAAGCCATATTGTTTAAGCCCGGGTTGTAAGCTGAAATACTTACAACCCATTATAAGATCAGATTAGACAACAACCTTTGGATCCCATTTAAGCACGGCGCCAACGGGTTTACCATATTTTGAAATCCATTTGTGAGCTGTGACAATCCGATGAAAAGAAGTTGAATTCCAACGAGTACTGAAAACCGGTGTTTCATTTTGAAATAACACTCGTGGAATCAACGGTGATTTAAAACTTTTTTTCTTGTGAAAATTGTTTGAGAAACCTGGTGTCTCTCTTGGAGTTTTAAAACTTGAAGAAGTTTTCCATCCATTGTTGAAACCCGTTGTTTCATTTCGAAAATTCGTTTTTGAGATGAATGGAAACCTTCCAAAGTTTGGAATTTTCAAAGCAGAGTCATTCTTATGTTGCAGCGAAAGCAATTCTGATATTGAATATTTGAAAGGTTTTGAACGACTTTGCTTTGGTCTCCACACTTGCTTTACCGGTGTAAAGCGAGAGTATGGAGTTTGACAAGCTTGATTCTTTCCGTTTGAAGCATTTGACCTTGAAAGCTTTTGAGAAGTAACTGTTTCGGAAAAATTTAGTCTCTTTGAACACTTCCTTCCTTTTTGCAAAGAATAGGTCATAAATTGAGAGAATTTTTTTGAAAATGGTTTTGAAGATTCACCCGTGTAAACCTTCTTCGAAAAACTCACTTATGGTGTAAACTTGTTTGAAACATGAGATTTGCCTTTTGATCGATGGAGAGCATCAAACTTTGCTTTTAAGGCATTGTATGACGTTCGCAAATCATTGTATTCTTTTTGAATCATAAGATGATCTTGTGATGCCAGTTTTTCATGTAATGAAACATTTTGATCTTCAAGATGTGCAAAATATTTTTCATATTTGTCCGTTGCAATTGAAAAATTGGTTTTGGCATCATCAAAATCTTTGGCTTGTTGTGCTATGATCTTTTCCAAATCAACAACTTTCTTTTGATGCACACAATTTTCTTTTTCAAAATGATGATTTGTTGCGATCTGAGAATCAGATTTGTTTGAAATTTGATTCTGAACTCTCGATCGCTTGATTGAATCAAACAAGTTTTTGCAAGTCTGTTTCAAATGCTTATTTTCTTTTTGTAATGATGCTACAGCATGTTCCAATTCAATATTTTTTTTATCAAGTTCGTCTAAATCAAACTTGATTTTGGCATCATCACCGTTTTCTTCAAAAATCATTTCCTTTTCTTTAAGCACTGTTGTCAAAGAGTTTCAGAAGAAGCTTTCTGTTCCTGCAGTTTGAGTTGGAAAGAAATACTTTGTTCTTCGAGTTTTGTTAAATCTTTCTCAAATTGAGCAGTTCTTTTTGACAATTCTTCTTTGACTTCAGTTGCTTCTTTTGAAAGTTCTGTGATTTTCCTTTTGAGACAAAGATTTTCAGATTTCAAAGAAGATGTTTGTTCAAAATCCACATTCTTATACTCATGGCTGACAGACACTGACTTGAATGACTCTATTTTATTTGTGAAAAATTCTTTTTGAATATCAAGTGTTAAGCATTTTTCATTAAATTCGTCTTCAAGAGAGTGGATGTACTTTAAATCTTCTCTCATTTCAGTGACAAGATATTTTTCAAAGTATTCAAAACTTAATTTGATATCTTTCACACGAGGTTCTATCTCATCATTTAAAACCTTATAGACTTTCGATTGTAGGCGAGAACCCGATGAAAGAAGACTATAGAAATCATTTGTGGTGTGTGGTTGCTTAAACCAAATGACCTTTAACGTATGCTCAATGTGATGTTTAAGATTACAAAACTGTTTTCTCGCTTTATTTTTCCATAACTTAGCATCATAAGTAGTAAGATGAGCTTCTTTGAAATATCTTTTTACATTTGTGTCTTTTCTTTTCAAAGGTTCTTTTGGTATGTCTGTCAATTGTGTACAACCATACACAAAACCTTGGTACGAGAATGGGCTTTTTCTTTGTTTGACTTTTAAATGTTTTTCCTCTTCAGATTTTTCTTCATCTTCTGAATTGAACAGAACATCAGTCGACAACCCTTTTCCCAATTATTCAGCATCGTACAAACTGGGTGTCAACTTTTGCACTTTGTTTAGAAAACAAGGTTTCTCATTTCTCAAATCATTTTCCAAATTATTTTCCAAATGATCAGTATTTTCAAAACCAAGTCCATATTTTCCTTGATGAACGTTCTCATCTTTAGGAAGCATCATTTGAAGAGTTTGAACACTTTGTCCTGTTTTTCAAAGTTTTGCTTCAAGATTGTTTGCTCGTTTCAAAAACTCTTGATTTTCATTCTCATTTTTTGTTTTAACAATCTGAAAATTTGAATTGGTTTTCTGAAGCATTGAATTTTCACTTTTTAACTCAGAGTTCTCTTTTAAAAGCGCTTGAACCTTTCTGTTGTTAAGTACCATTTGTTCATCCAGTTTTTGAATGGAATGTTTTTCACGATAAAGAGCTTCTCGATACCCAACTTCAAGTTATTCCTTTCGTTTTAAAAGTGGTGTGACAAAATCTCTGTTTATTTCAAATTTCCGAGCTTGAGATTTAAGGTTCGAGATTTCAATTTCAAGTTCAGCTTTGCTTTTTGTTACTTTTTCAAAACCTTTTTCCATTTCTTTAAATCTCTCAAGCTTTTTGGACAATAAGACATTCACTTGCTTAGCTTTGTGATTGTCCTCTTTGCACTTTTCAAGTTCATATTTGAAATTTTTGATTAATGAAGCAAATAAGGCACGATCTTGTTCATAAGAAGATCCATCCTGGGCAAGCTCACCTCCATTAGGATCCATAGCTGGAGTTGTAGGAGTGATATTACTATCAAACCGTTCCCCCACATATGTGTCACTTGTGGACTCAGGATGCGCAGGATGTGTCTTATTTTGAGCAAACACATTATCGAACAAAACAACATTATCATTATTGTTTGAATGTTCTACCGTAGCCATTATCTCTGTGTCAGATGAAGGTCTGATATGGTCATCCTCAGTATCCCAAACAGCTTCATTCCTGTGTGTACCATCAGCATCCGAATCATACCTTGGAGTACTGGTTTCAACCTGTTGTTCTGAAGATGTATCATTTCCCGTGAAAACCAAGCTAGCATCAGTTGTAGTACCTTCATTGACTGTTTGTTCATCTTTGTCTGTCTCTCTCTCATTTACCTCTGTTTCCTTTAATAGCACTTCTTTTTCAACCTGCTCTCTTTCCCGTTTCTGCTTCTCCATTTCAATTCTTTCCTGTTCATTTACTTTCTTCTTTTCCAGTATCTCTCTCAGATGAAGTGATCTTGTAGTAAGCACCAATTCCAGTGTGTTCATTAGTGTAACCAACTGATTTCTAAACGATTCAACTTCCAGGTATCTAATGATGCATTCACGCCATATTTCGCTTGTTGTTTCATAATCTGGAGATTTTTTGAGCACTCTGAAATCTAAGTAGAGAAACCATTATAACTGCGTCTTTAGCGCTTGATATGCTACTATGCAGTCACTTCCTTGTTCAATTTGGTTCTCTATTTGAAATATGTTGTGCAAGAGTTTCCCTCTGAAGGTTGAAAAATCTATTTCAGATCCGAAGAGTGTTGCAAAAACTTGATGAAATGATCTACCCCATAATGGTAACCTTGCTTTTGAGATTGCCACACAGTGAATCTTAACTGCTTTAAAGTGGGATTGACAATTTTCCTTCGAATGAATAGCTTTTTGCACAACTTGAGGCATCTTTCCCGCTTGAGAACTCGATTCCATTTAATTTCGCTGTGTGATAAGGTTGATGTTGGATCGTTGCAAAGATCTAGGAGTTGTGATTGATGATGGATTAAGGTTCAAGAGTTGAGTTCGTTTGAAGTTAAGTCCTTTCTCGAGTTTTCTAAGTTGAAGGATTTATTAATGGTGATTTTTGATTTCCCTCCAAAAATTGAACTTGAAAAATTTCTCTACCAGAATTTGGAATACACCATAAAATGCAATTTTAAGGTTATTAGAAAATTTTGAGTTTAAAAAATTTTGACGCCAAATTTCACCGTAAAAATTCGAATTTTGACCTAAAAATTTGAATTTAGGGCCAAAATTTTCACCGTTATACCAAAATTTGAATTTCGCGTAAAAATTGAACGTTTAGTCACTCGCAAAAATTAAAATTTACTCAAATTTTCCCGCGAAAAGACTTGGTAAGTTGTGAGAAACTCGGTAGATTGTGAGAAACTTGGTAAGTTGTGAGAAACTCGGGTTCTTAGTCACAAAAAGTCGATAACTATAGAAAGTTGATAACTATAAAAAGTCGATAACTAGAAAGTTGATAACCTGACCAGAAAGCTGATAACCACACCAGAAAGTCGACAACTTACACCAGAAACTCGACAACTTAACAGAAAGTCGACAACTTAACTAGATACTTGACAACTTAACAGAAAGTCGACAACTTAACTAGTAACTCGACAACTTAACAGAAAGTCGACAACTTAACTAGAAACTCGACAACTTAACAGAAAGTCGACAACTTAACAGAAAGTCGACAACTTAACAGAAAGTCGACAACTTAACTAGAAACTCGACAACTTAACCAGAAAGTCGATAACTACACTAGAAACTCGGTAACACTCAACCTAACTCGGAAGAATGTACCCAAACTCGATAGATGCTGAGAAAGTCGACAGATTCTGGAAACTCGACAGAAACTTGAGAAAGTCAACAGATTCCGGAAACTCGACAGAAACTTGAGAAAGTCGACAGATTCTGGAAACTCGATAGTAGTAGAAACTCGACAACTTTCTTAGAAACTTGATAACTTTCGAAACTCGACAACTATCAGAGAAACTCAATAAGATCACAAAGTCGACAGTTCCAAACTCGGTAACTTCAACCTAACTCGGTAGAAGACACAAACTCGATAGCACAAATTCGATAGATCAATAGAAACTCGATAGATTCTAAAACTTTCAAACTCGAAAGAAAATGACAGAAACTCGATAATATTGTCGAATGAACAGTAACTATCCCAAAAAAAATTCCTAGATCTTTGTTAGGCTCTTGATACCACTTGTAGGACCTATGATCAATCTTATCACACTATCTAACAATCACTAATGCACAAGAGAGAAGAGAGATGTAAGAGTTCTAGAGAGAGAAAGTAAAGTGAGATAAACATTCATTCATTAAGCACACACTACTTCACACATTTCTCAACTAGCCAACCTTTACAAATGAGAGGAGGTGGCTATTTATAGATTTTCACTTGGATGGGCTTGGCCTTGCTATGGACTAACATTTGACCTATTGGATTACATAAGAAAGCACATTGACTATTTTACTTAATTAATACAACGACACATTACAAAATATAAAACGTAAATGACCATCACTTTTATAAAAGCTAACACTTTTCATCCTCACTCATTGTAAGTGAAAACGGTCCTTTCATTGTTTCCCTACACACATCTCTTCTCATCCCCTTCAACATAAGCCTAAATTAAACCTCTATCTTCAAATATGAAGTCTCCTATCTTAATTCTTATCTTTACATCATCCTTGCCAATCTTGGCTTAAAACCTTCTTTCTTCATTTCCGTTCATCCTCTCCCACTTCTCCACCTTAAAGAGTCATCTTCATTTTCATCTAGGATCATATCATCTTCACTCTATATCACCTAGACATTAGACACTTATCTTGGAAGAAGTTAGAGAATGGTGTGTTAATATATAATCAATATTTATATATGTTTAGTTTCAATTCCTTTCGTGCCATACTTTAGAATACTCATATTTCAGTCATGCATGTATTAATCTCCGATAATGTCTTATTAAATATATCTGTTGTTCCCTTAACACGCTTAGAGTTAACTAAAGAGTTAATCTATTAGTGTTTATGACTGATACAATGTTATTGATTAATTACAATTTATAAGTTAATAACGTAAATATAGAAACACAATATTTTTCAACATTTAAATTCTTATTAGAAATCAATCAAAGAATCTATTACCCAAGTGTTTTGTGGAACAAACACTTGGGATTGAATAGACAAGGTATGGTGTCTCCTATCTAAACTCAAGCAATGCTTAAGTGGTAACAAATTCGACCCACTGAGCTATCTCAGGGATTGGTTACTCTTTGTAGGAGAAAAGGGGTATTGTGAAAGTCTAAGCTTTAATTGCACAGAAATACCTAACCCACTTTTCTCCATCTGTTTGCTATTTATAGGCAAACATGTTAAGAGTACTGAAGACTAAATATACATAAACAATAGGAAGGCGTGTCTGACAACTACTACAGTATTTGTCATTTCCAAGAACCAATAGGATTGCGCAAAAAAGTCTTCGAGTGTCAGTCCTGACACTTCTTGACTTTTAGCCGCATAAGAGATGGTTTGTCTGACCCCGATTAGACTTGTTCTTATCTCTTCAAACCTTTCCGCTCAATCTCGCCTTTCTTTCAGGATTCTTGTTCTTCAGACTTTGCCTTCATTCTTCCGTCTTCAGTTATTGTTATTGAGGAGACTGGGGTTCAGTGAGCTCTTGTCTAACGCTCACTGATCCCATTACCTTCTTCTTTGGCTCAAGTAACACTTCAGGGAGTACCGCCTCTCTGTGTGATGAATCTTTCTTCTTAGATTCGTCATGAGTATCTTGAAGGTAACTCACTGAGTGAATGTTAACTCAGTGACCTAATTATGTTTTCGGTTTATTAACACTTAGCGTAAATTGTATTCAAATCTTGTTTTAATGATCCTTGGGTACTGAAGGACCCAACAATCTCCCCCTATTTGGATATAAATTATGCTCAAGTGTTTTGATCAGTTATGAGTGAGCTAATGACTTCTGCTCATACTGAATGTACTAGAAAGTAAATAAGGACACTGAAATAACAAAACAAAGGGACATCATTTTATTAATTTCATTACATAAGTCCTAACTACTAAATAATGTACAGGATAGTGGTGTTGCAGATTCGGTCCAGTTTATAACCAAGGGCTTCAAGCTTTGGTCTTTTGGATTCCAGCTCATGTTGATCAGGATGTTCTTGAATCTTGGTTCTCAGGTCTTGGCAGAACCTCACATTTGCAGGACTCTGGATTGGTGAGGCCATCATGAGAAAACCAAGCATGGCATTGATTCCTGCCTGATCAATATCACTCCATCTTTGGAAGGCTGGGTCTCCAAACTCATCAGTGAAGAAGAGACCCCTTTCAGGCAGTTCAATGACCTGGTTGTTCACAAATTGAACTCTTTCAGGGAGAGCTCTGTTGCATTTAAGGCCAGGAACTTTGATCTCAGGCTCAGACTCTATTTGTTTCCTCTTTCTTCTAGAGGACTGAGTAGGAGCAGGCTGACTGGCTGGAGCTGGGAGTAAGGAGGGAATACCAAGTTCAGTGGGTGTTGCTGTCAGTTTTTCATATGTTTGCTTCAGGGCTTTCATCAGGCTTGTGACAACAACGTTTGACTTTTTGTGTATGATTGGACCCAATTCATCCAATTCAGTGATCCCAAAGTTAGCGAATTTAAAGGGATCATGAATTTTAAAGTTCCTCTTGTCAGGACCTCTGAAGACACTGATGATAGCAGGCTTGATGTTCTGATGAATCTTTACATCAGTGATTGGTTCAGGTCTCAGTCTGCTTGTCATAACCCATTGGTACTTCTCAATTCTCTTTCTCCTTATCTCTTTATTCCTTTTCAAAATCTCTTCTCTTTTCTTCCTGAGAGCAGCCATCTCAGCATCCTGAGCTTTCACAAAGCTCTGACCACCTTTCCTTCCAACAAGGTCTTTTGGCTTAATTCCAAGTTTCTCAGCCTCTTCTCTGACCACTTGGATGAGGGCAGACTTGTTCTGCCTTTCTTCCTCATCAGCTTTCTTCAACATCTCTTCCTTCTCCATGTGAGTCTGAATTTCAGACTCAGTGAGAAGTTGCATCACTCCATTGACCTCATAAAGGACCTTGATTGGTTCATCAGGGTTAGGCCTTCTTTCAGAGGAAGCAGACACCAATATTGTAGACTCCGGCTTAGTAGTGGTGAGAATATCTTTGCCTTTGTCTTGGCGAGATGATGATGGGGCTGTTTCAGGAATCTCCCCTTAGTTTGAGAAGGAGGTTGTTCTTTAGTGACTTTCTCCCCCTCAACTGTTGCTGGAGCCACGGTGATAGCAAGAGTTGGAGTGCCCACTGAAGTTGAAGGAGCAGCCTTACCTTTGAAAGCCTGATAAATCTCATTCATCGTTGACTTGATGTCTGAGGTGTCATGCTGAAGAGTTGAGACCTTAGCCTCAAGAGATGCCTGAGAAGCCTCTATTGCTGTCATTCTTGGCCCAAGATTCCAGGCCAAGGAAGTGGAAGACTTAGCCCATGTTGCCAACATGCCTCCATAAGAGCCATGGAAGACTTGATAGAGTCCACTGAAGAGCTGAGACCCTGAAGATTGGTGGAGTTCAGCATGTTGACAACCTTAGATAACTGAGTTGACTGTTGCTGAAAAGTCTCAAAAGCTTGAAGAATTTTCTTGTTGAGCTCAGGGTCTTCTTTCACTGACTCTTGAATAGTTGCAACGCTCTTGGTGATGTTTGAGAGAGTAGCGTTGAACATTTTAAGATTCTGATCAAGAGTTGTCAAGGAGTAGGCAATCCCTGATTGTTGCTCATTAACTTCATCACGATAAAGTTCAACAGATTCCTTCAGGTTAACATAGTGAACTGCAGCTTCACAATGTTGGTTAAAGAGTTCATCAGTTAGCCCAGAGAAGAGTGCATTGTTGGCCTTCTGCAAGAACTTGCCCAGTTATCTTCAGTGAGAGAGAGAATGTTGTCATACTTCCTGAGATTTGCTGGGCAGGATGATTCAGAGTCCGAAGAATGATCAGCCTGAGAAGCTGATTCTTCACCTTGTGGTGGAGAAGACTGATGCGATTGTTCAGTGGGTTGAGCATCAGTCTCCTTATCATCACCTGCCTCAAACACTTCTTCCTCACTTTCAAGAGTGAGCTCTTTATCAGATAAAAGAGCAGCTTGAAAATCCGCCATGGACTGAATCTGCAACTGGGTGTGGCCAGGTCCTGACCCCGTCATAATAACTGAGTAGGTTTGCTCAGCCTGACGTTTGGAGTCAGTTCCCGAGAGAAGGGATCCGCCTGGAGGGGTTGTGGGTTCCGTATCAGCGGGTGGTTTTAATCCCTATGAGTCTTTGTCCCCCTTAGCGCCTTCAAGTACTGATGGGTATTTTCCAGTACTATCATGAGGCACAGATTATGATGGTCCCCCTTCCCATCAGGGTTGTACTGCCCTTTTAGGGATTTAGGGTCATTGACTCCCTAAGACTCTGAGCGTGATTTCTCAGAGCCGTGAACGGGATATGATTGGGTGTGGGTCCCCTTCCCAGTTGAGTAGTGCTACCCAACCGAGGATTCAGGACCCTTTTCTCCCTCAGGCCCTGATTGTGATTTGTCAGTGCCTTCATCGGTATGTGATTGGGTGGAGGTTCCTGACCCTAGTGACTTGTGTATGTCAGTAGAGCCATGAGAAAACTGGGGTTTGCCCGAGGACACTGAGGATGATTTCTCAGTGACCTCCATTGGCATTTGTTTAAGGGTCAAAAGGGTCTCAATGATGGGTGTCTCTGAGATCTTGGCCATTGTTTCCCCTTCTTTGGGTTCTGAGGAAGACGTCTCAAGGACGAGTGGTTTGGGTTTAACCACCTTCTTGGCCCCTCCCTTCTTTTTCTTCTTCTCCTGCATTTCAGGAGAAGGAATGGGTGAGATTGCCTTATCACCCTGAATAACTACCAGCATGTAGTTGGTCAGGGCGACTGGTTGTACCTCGGTAATTCCACTGACATAACTGGCCTTGTGTAGGACGTCAGGTTTAGAACCTTGAGCGTCAGGCCTAATATAGTCAGGGCCAAGTAGGTCCTGAAGCACACAGGAAATGAACCTAGGATAAGACATGTGTCTTTGCCTAGATTTTCCTGAGAGCTTGGCCACGAGGTCACGGAAGATTATTCCTCCGATATCAATTTTTCTACCCTCTAGGAGACTGAACACCCTCAATTGTTGTGATGAGTTCAATTTCTCCGTGAAGGATTTATTTCCCTCAAGGACCTGAATGACAAAAGTCATCAGGATCCTCCAGATAGGAGGGAATCAAGTTTTGATTATTGGTGCCTTAGCCAATAATGAACCTGGGGCCACCTAAGGTTGTTTGGGGTCATGTGGCCCTAGAAAAAGCAACTCTGCTTTAACTTCTTGGTCAGTAGGGTTGGGCTCAAAATTCTCAGCGAAATCAAGGCCAGTGGCTTTGATAAAGGTTTTGTAATCAAGGGAGAGGGTCCTTCTCCCATTCATCACTGAGAATGTTATGATTGAGTCCTTGGTGTCTTCAGGGCTTGTTGTCTCTGCTGTACACCAAAATTCCCTCAAGTAGTCATGATATATGACTGAGGGGGTCTTTGTAAATCCCGTAGCAAGAAACCAGTTTTGTAGATACTTAACTACATTCTTGTATGCCCAAAACTTTTGGGGATAGGCAAAATTACCTACCACATTGTTCTTGGTCATGTCTACGCCCTCAATTTGGAATTCCACATTTGGGGCGTATGTAATAGCATTAGAAGAAGCCATTTTCTTGGGTAAGTCTTGGTAGCAAAGATGGTCTGGGTTTCTAATAGCTAAGAACACACACAAAATTTTTGTTTTGAAAGAAAAGGGCAAGAATTTGCATAGGATTTTCAAAGAAAAACGTGTGTGTGTTTTTTTTGGGGTTATTTATAGGGAAGTGAAGTGGAGGGTATTTTAGGCATTTAAGCAGTTTAATATCTCAAATGATATTTTTTGAAAACCGTTTTGAATAAAACTTTTGGGATCCGCATTAAATGCTCAACCACTCCACTATCCCTGTTTTGCGCAACTGTCAAGGCAAACAGTTGTGCCGTCTGCAAAAAGTATAATTTGCAGAGATGAGTCATCATATATCTGTTATGTGATTGGAGAGGCATTAAATGCCAAGTGGGAATGTGGTGGCCCATGAGGTGCATGCCAGAAAGGCAAAAGAACAAATATTCTTATATTAAATAAGAATTCAGTTACCAACCTCAGACATTTACTAACTAGATACTTAGAGCATTTAAGTTAGCATTGAATGTCTTCTGAGGGTCCTGAATGACTCTTCATTCAGTGAACCTGCTTGTTCAGGACTTGGGTTTCGTTCCTGATGGTTCAAGGGTCCAGGAACTTTGTTTTAGTTCCTGAGGTTCAAGGGTTCAGGAAATTGGGTTTAGTTCCTGAGGTTCAAGGGTTCAGGAACTTGGGTTTAGTTCCTGAGGTTCAGTGATTATTTTCCACTGAGGAACACCTTGAGTCAGGGACCTGAGATTTTCAGAATTTATACTTGGTTGGATGGATTCAATCAGTGGACTGAATCTCAATATCCAACACTCCTAATTCAGCTTTCAGTCTTGTGAAAGTTGGTTCATCCAATGGTTTGGTGAATATATCAGCTAGCTGATATTCAGTAGGAATGAAGTGTAATTCAATGTCACCATTCATGACATGGTCCCTGATGAAATGATATCTAATATCAATGTGTTTTCTTCTCTGATGAAGAACAGGGTTGTTAGAGATGGCAATTGCGCTTGTGTTATCACAAAAGATGGGGACCATCTTGTACTGAATTCCATAGTCACTGAGTTGAATTTTCATCCGGAGTACATTTGCACAACAACTTGCTACTACAACATATTCAGCTTCAGCTGAGGACATGGCAACTAATTGTTGCTTCTTAGCACTCCAACAGGCTACTTTCCCACCAAGGATTTGGCAGGAGCCTGAGGTGCTTTTTCTGTCCATGTTGCATCCAGCATAGTCAGAGTCTGAGTATCCTTTGAGATCAAAGCCTGAACATTTTGGATAGTATAATTCAAGGTTTGGAGTACCTTTCAAGTACCTGAGTATCCTTTTCACAGTTGTGAGATGAGATTCTCTTGGGTCAGATTGATATCTGGCACATAAGCACACTGAGAATTGGATGCCAGGCCTTGATGCAAGTAGATACATCAGTGATTCTATCATTCCTCTGAAGAGAGTTTCTTTCACTGGTTTACCAGTAAGGTCTGGACCAAGGTTGTTTGGTGATACCATGGGAGTTTTGACTGAGGCACAGTCACTGAGCTCATACTTCTTTAGTACGCTCCTGACATACTTCTCTTGACTGATGGAGGTTCCTTTATCAGTCTGCTTGATTTGCAGTCCAAGGAAGTAAGTCAGTTCTCCCATCATGCTCATTTCAAATTTCTTTGCCATCAATTTTTCAAACTGTTTGCAAAGTTTATAACTTGTTGAGCCAAAGATGATGTCATCAACATACACTTGCACATGTATGACATCATTATTTATCCTATAGATAAACAATGTATTGTCTATCTTGCCTCTGACAAATTTGTTTAGGATTAGGAAGGCTGAGAGAGTTTCATACCATGCCCTGGGAGCTTGTTTCAGTCCATAAAGGGCTTTGTTAAGCTTGAAGACATAGTCAGGAAACTCATGGCTTTCAAATCCAGGAGGTTGCTGAACATAAACTTCTTCTTTCAGTGACCCATTTAAGAATGCACTTTTAACATCCATTTGGTACACCTTGAAGTTCATGTAGGTAGCAAAGGCAAGGAAGATCCTGATGACTTCCATCCTTGCCACTGGTGCAAATGTTTCTTTATAGTCAATGCCTTCTTGTTGGTTATAGCCTTTGGCTACAAGTCTGACCTTGTATTTAATGACTGTGCCATTTTCATCAAATTTGTTTTTGAATACCTATTTCATGCCAATGACTGAAACATCTTCAGGACACTTGACCAAGGTCATTACCTTGTTTCTGTCAAATTATTCCAGTTCATCATGCATGGCCTGAACCTAACTTGGATGATTAAGTGCTTCCTTGACACTTTTGGGTTCAATTGTAGAGATGAAGTCCACAAATAGGCATTCATTGGCTGAGGCTGCTCTTAGTTGTGCAGCCATGCTTCTAGTGAGCATGCCTTCAGTAGGCTCACCAATTATATTGACAAGTTCTATATCCTGAGACCTAGTCCAACTGTCCTGAGGTCTTGGAAACTGATTAGAACTTGTAAAGGCCTGATGGGTAGGTTCAGGATCAGACACATGATGATCTTCAGTATCATGAGTGTCTGAGTGGGTTGACTCATCACTGTGATTGTTTGGTTCCTGAGCACTTTGTACAGACTGAATGATTGCATCAGTACTTCTTTATGCTTCAACAAACTCAGTGATGGTTGGGTATGGAAGGTTGTGAGGGATGATGTAATAAGAGATGTCAGCATTTGCTTGGTACTGAGTGGAAGGACTATTTTCAGTATGATATTCATCAGGATGGTATCTTGATGATTCATCAATACCTATATGTTCCACTGAGTTGTTAAAGACACTTATTGCATCAATGCTCTCATCAAAGGTAACATGAAATGTTTCCTCAGTATGCTGTCTCCTAGTGTTGAACACTCTGAAGGCCTTTGAGACAAGGGAGTATCCCAGGAAGTATCCATCATCAGCTTTGGCATCAAATTTTCCTAAGTGATCCTTGTGATTATGAATAAACACAGGACACCCAAAGACATGAAAGTAGCTGATGTCAGGGATCCTTCCTTTGAATAACTCATAAGGAGTTTTGCTATGTCTCTTGACAATGATGGATCTGTTTTGTGTGTAACAGGCAGTCTTTACTACTTCAGTCTCCTGGTTGCTTCAATGAGTGTTCTATTCTTCCTTTCAGCCACACCATTTTGTTCAGGTGTGTAAGGTGAGGAAAATTTTTGGGAAATTCCTTTCTCATCACAGAAACATTCAAGTTCATAATTTTTGAACTCTGTTCCATTGTCAGTCCTAATCTGTTTGACTTTGATGTCATTTTGATTTTCAATGTTCCTAACAAAGGACATAATTGTTTCAGCTGCCTGACTCTTTTTGATCAGGAAGTATACCTAAGTGTACCTTGAGTACTCATCCACAATGACCAAAGTATACTTCTCATGGTTAATGGATCTAGGACTGATGGGCCCAAAGAGATCTATATGGAGAAGATGAAGGCAGTTCCTGATGGAAAAGTTTGTTTTGGTTTTAAAGGATGTTCTGTGATGTTTACCTTTTTCACAGGCTGAGCATGGTTTATCCTTTGAAAACACAGGTGATGGTAAGCCAAGGACCTTGTTTTGTTTCACAAGGTTGTTTATGTTTTTGAAGTTCAGGTGGGAGAGTCTCTTATACCAAAGCCAGTTGAGGGTTTCAGTGGCTTTAGTAAAGAGACAAGTTCCATTCTGAGTCAAACTGGACATGTCTAACACATAAACATCTTGTCTTCTTGGTGCAATAAGGAAAACTTCCTTATTTTCATTGAGGATTGTTCCTTGTTTATCATCAAACTGAACTATGTATTTTGCATCATATAGTTAACTAACATTGATCAAATTGTACTTAAGGCCATTGACATATGCTATCCTAGTAAAGATGATACCATTACAGTTTACTGAACCATAACCTTCAGTGAGACATGATGAGTTATCCGCAAATATCACCTTGGGTCCTGATTCTTTAACAAATTTGTGCAGATACTCTTTCACACCAGTCATGCTCCTTGAACATCCACTATCTAGATGCCAAACAGGCTCCCTGGTATGTTTCTGTACAAACAGTAAACTGAATTAGTTCTTTCTAGGATGCCACCTTTTGGTGGTTTTGACTTGATTGGCCTTAATGATTGATGCATGGTTAGTGGTTGAATGGGCTGAGCTACCACATATTTTGCATTTCATTGCAGAGGTGGACTCAATGTACTGATAGGATGGTTTGGGGACTCCTCTTATATTTTGAATGACCTTCTCATGTCCTGAGGTGTCATGAGTGGGATCTCCACATATTTCACAACAATTGTCCATTAGACAATCCTCAGGGAGATGGTCATTAAAGCCACAATGAGGGCAAGGTGCAAAAGGCTTTGCCTTTTGTTTCAATTTCTGCTTTGAATCAGATGGATACTTAAGAGCTTGAGCTTTAAAGTTTGCCATCTTAGGTGTGGCTGTGTATGATAGGTGATCAGAGGTCCTGTGATCTTTCTTTTTGCATATCTTGCAGTAAAGGATTCTAAAACAATCATCAGAGGAATGATTGGTATAGTGACACAGCTCACACTTTAGCAGAGGTTTTGAGGGTTTGGGATTGGGTTTGGTGGTACTTGAGGAAGCTGATTTGGGTTCCTTCTTGGATTGAGAAGGTTTCTCAGAAGATTCAATCTTCTCACTCAGCTTCCTGACCATTTCAGCCAACTGACCAATTTTTGATTCAGGGCTTTCAGCATTTACTTCAGAAGGGATTGAAGTTGATGAGTCATCAGTATTTACTGAAACTTCAAGGCTTTGCCTTTTCAGGATGGTTTTTCCCAATCCTGGATTCTCCTTTGGAGAATACTGAGAGTAGACCAATGGTGGGAGGTCTGAGCTTGGTGCAGCACCCTGAAGGATATTCAGTGGTGGGAGTGGAGGATATGATTCTGATTCGGGCTCACTTACTAACTCAGTACAACTGAGTTGGTCAGAGAGCCCAAGCATATTTTTCAAGGCTTGACTTTCAGGAAGCAAGATCTTTCCAGTCTCAAAGTTTGGTAACTTACTGACTGGGTTGTCCCTGACAATCCAGTCATTTGACTTGGGAAGCATTTCTTGCTCAAATGATATGCTGGCTAGAATAAAGGTCATTTCACTGTGACTCTCACTGGGGTTTTCAGTGAGATGGTCAATTCCTATTGTATTCTTAGGAATTAAGCCAATAGTATCAAAGACCTTGGGGTTCTTTTTAGTCCAGCCTTTAATAACAGCCTTTTCTTTGTTAAGTTCATTTTGTAGGGCTTGGTTTTGTTTCAAAATTTCAGTGTTTTGAATTTGTAGAGTAATAGTTTCTAACTTGGCTTGTTTTAGTACAAGCAATTCATCTCTACACTTATTCAATTCAGACACAAGATTGTTATATTTTGAAAACAAGTTAAGCCTTTGTTCTTCAACAAACTTAAGATCTACACAAATATAATTCATATAGGACTGCCAATCAGAATTATCATCCATAGAAAGTAAAATGTTTACCTTCTTCATGGTTATGTTCACCCACTCTCCATTCCTTGCATGGCTTTTCCCAACAGCCACCTGATCACCTTTAGAGAGTGCCATCAGTGCACTCACACTGATTTCCTCATCTTTTGAGGAGACTTCTTCTTCATCCCAGTCATAAGCTTCTGCTACAAGAACCTTGTTCTTTGTCTGAACAGGTTTGGGTGTTTGAGCAGCCTGAGACATTGAGGGATTAGTTTCAAGAAGTGCAAGTTTAGCCTTAGCTTTCCTATATTTTGCTTCAAAGTCCTTTTGACCCTTATTGTTTTGAAATTGTTGGGTCGACTGAAGCATTCTAGGTTGAAACTTGCGAGTCCCTGAGGAACTGTTTCTTGAAAATTTGTAAGAGGGTTCTGAGATGGTTTTAGAATAACAGTCTCTAGCAAAATGACCCTTTTTACCACAATTGAAGCATTGAGTGGTTTCATTTGCTTTTGCTTTTGAAAAGTTGGACTGATTTCTTTTGATAAAACGTTTTGAACTAGCAAGGAGTGCCCTTTCTTGGAATTCCAAGTTTAAATCATTTAGGTACTCATCACTAGTCCTTTCATCAATTTCATCTTCAGAATCCTCTTGAAAATCCTGCACAACACCATTAGTATAAAAGGCAGTTGATATGGGTGTGGAGGTCAAGACCTTCTTGGTCTCAAGAGCTTTTGAGTCTGGGTATCTCCTTGAGATTAAATTGTCTTCATAGATAAACTTCCCATAGTTCTCAGGGAGCTCAAGTGTCTGAATGTGATTAGCATTCCTGAGGCCTTGTGAGAAGTTTAGCCACTTCTCAGGGAGACTGTTGACAAAGCCAACATTTGTCTCATTCTTAGACAACATTACACCATCATTTGATAGCTCGTTTATCAAAGTCTTGTATCTAGTATAAGTCTGAGAGAGAATTTCAGAGTCCTTTGCCCTGAAAGTATTGTACTTAAGTTTCAGGTCCATGACCCTGTTTTCCTTGGTATCTGAGGGACCCTCAAAGCTATAGACCAAGTCATCCCAAGTTTGCTTGGATGATGAACAGTTGATGACCGATTCCATTATATCGTCAGGAAGACAAGATATAATGATGCTTTTCAGGCATTGGTCTTGATTGACCACCCTCCTCTCATCAATGGTCCATTGAGCTTCAGGCTTATTTAGCCCTTCAGCAGTCTTTGGGACATAGGGACCATCTTTGAGGAGGTCAAGGCCTTCTTGGTCTAAAGAGCTTTTGAGTCTGGGTATCTCCTTGAGATTAAATTGTCTTCATAGACAAACTTCCCATAGATCTCAGGGAGCTCAAGTGTCTGAATGTGATTAGCATTCCTGAGGCCTTGTGAGAAGTTTAGCCACTTCTCAGGGAGACTATTGACAAAGCCAACATTTGTCTCATGCTTAGACAACACTACACCATCATTTGATAGCTCGTTTATCAAAGTCTTGTATCTAGTATAAGTCTGAGAGAGACTTTCAGAGTCCTTTGCCCTGAAAGTATTGTACTCAAGTTTCAGGTCCATGACCCTGTTTTCCTTGGTATCTGAGGGACCCTCAAAGCTATAGACCAAGTCATCCCAAGTTTGCTTGACTTTTTAATAGTTGATGACTGATTCCATTATAT
Organism: Artemisia tridentata subsp. tridentata; assembly: GCA_021014915.2. NCBI lineage: Eukaryota > Viridiplantae > Streptophyta > Magnoliopsida > Asterales > Asteraceae > Artemisia > Artemisia tridentata. The sequence continues at coordinate 130,680,242 of CP139508.1, forward strand.
CGTCAGGAAGACAAGATATAATGATGCTTTTTAGGCGTTGGTCTTGATTGACCACCCTCCTCTCATCAATGGTCCATTGAGCTTCAGGCTTATTTAGCCCTTCAGCAGTCTTTGGGACATAGGGACCATCTTTGACACAAGTGATGTAGTATGGTTCCATACCAGTCAAGTAGCAAAGCATTCGCTTTTTCACTTGCTAAATTTACCAGCTTCAAGTCTAGGTACAACAACTGAAAAGCTTCCACCCTTTTTGTCGACTAGCTGGGGCACATTAATATCAGCCATAGTAGGATCTTGGTTTTAAAAACCTTGAGCACTCTTGGTTATTTTTGAAAGATTTTATAAGCCAGAGGCTCTGATACCACTTGTTGTTCCCTTAACACGCTTAGAGTTAACTAAAGAGTTAATCTATTAGTGTTTATGACTGATACAATGTTATTGATTAATTAAAATTTATAAGTTAAAAACGTAAATATAAAAAAACAATGTTTTTCAACGTTTAAATTCTTATTAGAAATCAATCAAAGAATCTATTACCCAAGTGTTTTGCGGAACAAACACTTGGGATTGAATAGACAAGGTATGGTGTCTCCTATCTAAACTCAAGCAATGCTTAAGTGGTAACAAATTCGACCCACTGAGCTATCTCAGGGATTGGTTACTCTTTGTAGGAGAAAAGGGGTATTGTGAAAGTCTAAGCTTTAATTGCACAGAAATACCTAACCCAATTTTCTCCATCTGTTTGCTATTTATAGGCAAACATGTTAAGAGTACTGAAGACTAAATATACATAAACAATAGGAAGGCGTGTCTGACAACTACTATGGTATTTTTCATTTCCAAGAACCAATAAGATTGCGCTAAAAAGTCTTCGAGTGTCAGTCCTGACACTTCTTGACTTTTAGCCGCATAAGACTTGTTCTTATCTCTTCAAACCTTCCCGCTCAATCCCGCCTTTCTTTCAGGCTTCTTGTTCTTCAGTCTTTGCCTTCATTCTTCAGTCTTCAGTTGTTGTTGTTGAGGAGACTGGGGTTCAGTGAGCTCTTGTCTAACGCTCACTGATCCCATTACCTTCTTCTTTGGCTTAAGTAACACTTCCGGGAGTACCGCCTCTCTGTGTGGTGAATCTTTCTTCTTAGATTTTTCCTGAGCATCTTGAAGGTAACTCACTAAGTGACTGTTCACTCAGTGACCTAATTGTGTTTTTGGTTGATTAACACTTAGCGTAAATTGTATTCAAATCTTGCTTTAATGATCCTTGGGTACTGAAGGACCCAACAATATCATCATTATTATATATATGTGCGCTTGTCTACTAAATCTGTTTTGTAGCATTCCTTTATCACTCGATTCTTTGGTAGCCTAAACAAGGGGGATCATACACCAAGGAGGAGCATTTGAAAATGTCAAACTCGTTTGCAAATCGTTGACGCATCTACACATTCCTTGCTATGTGTAGTCCACCTCTATAATGCTACTTATATCCTTTTACATACTTTGTTGTTTGAAACTAACCCTTGATGTAGGTTAATAATTTGCAACATATTTGATTCATGGATACGCTAAAGTCAATGGGGATGCAATGAGCTAGGGGGATCTTGGAAGTAGTTGGGTACATGGTTCGGTGTTGGTTAAACGATGGTGATAGGAGCAAAGCCTTACTAGGATGATGCAAGCTCACTTCTTTGAATGATGGGATTCAGGATCGTCTAATACATTCGGGAATCATCCTTCGACCTATATGCTCTAGTATTCTTTTCAAGTTTTCTTCTCAAGTTGTCCTCTCAAGATTATCTTCTTAAGTTTTCTTCTCAAGTTGTCTTCTCAGGTCATCTTCGTCTACATTGCCAAGTCTACTTCATCTTCTCAAGTCATCTCCTCAAGACTTCTTCTCAAGTTGTCCTTTCAAGTCTTCCTCTAGTACAAGCAAAGACATCTCTTCTTCTCAAGTCTTATGCTTAAGTCATCTTCTCAAGTTTTCTTCCACTCCTCAAAGCTCGAGCATTTCTCTCGAGTCTTCTTCTCGAGTCATCTTCTCAAGTCTACCTCTCATGTTCTCGCCGATCTTCTTTCTACCTCTACATTGGCGACACCTTTTTGCTTCGACAAAAGGGGGAGAGGGAGTGTAATCAAGTAACTTCTACACTTTGCTATGAGTTACGGTTTACATATTTGTCATTATGAAAAAGGGGAAGATTGTTAGTGAAAACGTTACGACATTTAATCTATACAGTGTCTTCATGTTTTAATGATGACAAACATGTAACTTGTAATAGATAACGTAAAGTGCACAAGTTACTCGTTTACACAAATTATCAATGCCGGAACGCATCAACATCTCTCGACGGCTCAAGTCTACATCACTTAAGGTATGAACAAACTCTATACCAATTTTGTTAAGTGATCAAAGAAAATATTTTTGTCCTTAAACCTCACATTTTTATAAATGTGACAAAACATTTTTACAAAAATAAACTAGACAAATTATTTTGTATTTATAAAGAAATGTTTTAAAGAAAAATAAATTTGAATTTCAAATTCCCAACAGATATTTTTCCCGCCTAAATCAGATGAATTTCAAATTCCCAACACCTAACTTTCCCGTAAATAGGTGACGGTCCCTTATATATAAGGGACCATCCAAGGTTTAAGGGATCGTCCCCGCTCCTCCTAGTGCCTATAAATACTGCACTGTTTTCTCAGAAAAACAAATCCTCTTGGCACCAAAATTTTCTGTTCTTTCCTACCACTTCTTTGATCACTATAACTCTTTGGTATGTGTTTATTAGTGATCCCGTCATCCTCTATCTCAAGTGCAAGAGAAGAACACTCGAAGTCGTCAAGAATCAAAGTGTTATAATATAGTCCACACACACACGTAACTTGTGTTACGATTCTCTTCTTCCTCCAAACTCTCTCATTTGTACATTAGTGTATCCGAATTGTGTGTGAGTCGTGATTAGGTGTGTAAGTGTAAATCCATACAACGTGTAAGTCCGTGGGTAATTGTGTAGATTAGGATGGTGTGTACATTCGTAGGTGATTGTGTGTAGATTAGGATTTATGTAAGTTCGTGTGTCGGTGTGTGTGAAGACTTGGACTTGGTGTGAGTCCGTGCGTAAAGACTAGGACCAGGTGAAGGTCCGTGAAGACTTGGATTGGGTGAAGAGTCAAGTGGACGGGGTGATCGTCCGTGTGAAGATTAGGACGGGGTGATCATCCGTGTGAAAACTTGGATTGTGTGTAAATCAAAGTGGACAAGAGTGCTTGTTTGTGTAGCCACGTGGGCTTTGTGTAGATTGGTTCTAGCTAGGATTAGGACACGACATTCTGCTTAGTGTCGTTAAATTGGTGTAAGATTTAGTGTACAGTTTGCTCCGCCTAAAGGGAGCGTGTTGACTAGTGAAGTAACTCTCGAGTTGGGTATTCGGGGAGTGGAGTAGGGCGAAGAGGTGCTTCGTGCCGAACCACTATAAATCATCATGTCCGGTTTGCGTTTTCTCTTCTCATCTCTTTACTTTCTATTCTTGCATTTATCTTTACATTTATACTTGCATTACATTTAGTTTGTGTGGCTTGTTGCGTGTATTGTGATCATGCTTGTGATATTAACTAGTTATCTTAAAAATGCAAAACATATGAAAACTTCATCACATGTCATAAACTCGCCACTGACGGCGGTCCCTTAGTTAGGGCGGCGGTCCCTAAATATGTATGGGACCGTCCGTACATATTAAGGACCGTCGACAGTGTAATCAGAAATAGCTTAACTCTTTTAACCTTGTGTTATGCTTATGTTTATGTGATTACTTGTGTTGATGATACGTGAGTCATGACTTGGTAAACATACTTGTAATTACATGACATATATAATTGTTATGAGTGACATAACCACTATTCATATTTAGACACACTTGATCGGGAATTTGATACGAAACATTTAAGATTTTAAACAAGAACGTATTCACCCCCTCTACATTTCTACATAAAGTTTCGGTCATTAAGTTATGTCATAGGTTGTTAGTTAGATAGGCTTATATGTCAGTAATTAGCCCAAGGCTCATGAAATAAGCCCATGGGCCTTAGGAAAAGTATTGAAACACAACAAGTAGGCTTTCCCCTACTTCATGCCTATATATACTCTTGTAAACCTTCATACGAAGTTGTTGGTTCATTTTATGCAATTTACTCTTTCTTACTATTAAGCATATTGTTCCTTCCACCTCTCTCTTTCTCTTACTTTCTATCACTAGAAATACTTGTGTGATTGCTATTATGGTGACCTAACAAGTGGTATCAATCGCCTAAAGATCGTGGAGTAGTGTGTTTCTTGTTATACGTATGATGTCGTCAAATAATCCTGATATTTTTGTGTCAATTTCCCCCTAATATGCTCATTATTTGTATTGTTTTATATGGATATATGCTTTGATTTCTTTATATTTCATTTCCAGGTTATAAATGAGCATAGGAGCAAAAGAGACGCTGAATTGGAAAAGTACTTATGATGATACACACTTTAATATGCTGACTTTGAAGAAGTTACGGCGTAGTTACACTCTCCACTTACACCGTAGCTAAGGATTTATACATGAAGACCAAGTCAACGCAAATCAAGGATTACGGCGTAATTACCACAGAGATTATGCCGTAACATTTTAGAGACTTAGAAGAAGTTTGTGGCCATAAAGGTTACGCCGTAACAAATGCAAGAGGTTATGGCGTAAAATTTACACAGAATGGGATTGAAGATATTACGGCGTAACCAGCAAGAATATTACGACGTAATTGTTGCTGTAAGAAGATTACGGCGTAACTATCCATCAAGTTACACCATAAATGTTATTAATCGGATAAGGATCATTTGAAGATACACTAGTTACGACATAACCATACCTAGAGGTTACGCCGTCACTTTGTCGGGCCTATAAATACAAACCCTATTTCCTGCATTTTATACAACTTTCTCACCAAAAAAAGTTAGAGAACGAAGTAGGGTTCCATAAGGACGATCTCCAGTCACATACGAAGCATTTTTCAAGGAAGAAATCACACCATAACATCAATAAGTTTTAGCAATTTATATTCAATTTTCATTTACGATTCCATGTCTTTCATTACTACGCAAAACATTGAATCTTATATACTTTTCAATATGATCAGCTAAGCACCTTTGGTGCTAGCCTAGTTATGATTCCTTTAATGTTATGATTATGTTTTCGCACTTTTATTATTGCTTCTAGTGTATGCATGCTTAGTTTATTCGTAGATCCTCTAGCTTTGGTAGTTTTTAAGGGCGGTTGTACTTATTATACTAGGAGAATGGACCAAAGGACCCTAGAGTAGTAGGTTGTGAGGGTTGGTAAGAATTGACCATAGGACTACCAATTCCTTGTGTGCGAATAGACCAAAGGATCACCTTCCGATGTTGGATAAACTTAAGAAGTTAGAGATGTGTGGTCTAAGATCTGAGAGGCCGGATCACACATTAGAATGAATCTAGCATGTAGCGGTACTTAATGACTTAACCTAGTCTACCGGCGACCTCTGTCAATCCAAAGGGTCGAACCTTTGATATCGGAGTAAGATTCTAGAGGATATAGGCTAGATGAATTGACCATAGGAGTCTAGTGAATCTAAACCCCACTTGAAGCGATAGGAAGCATTATTAGAGAGTATAGTCATTGCATGATAGGCTGAATAAATAGGCTAGTACACTTTCTCCCTACTAGATTCAACTTAATTTTTTTTTCCGTAATTCATTTCTGTTATTTAGTTTAATTAATCAAAAAACTCAAAACCCCTTTTAAAAACGTGACATAGACTTAAGTTAGAATCCACACATACATAGCTCTTGGGACGACGTCGGTTTCACCAAATACTACACTACACACGATCGGGTTCTTTGCCCGTTAATGCATAAGGTAGACAATAGGTAGACGAGTAATTTATGAATATTAAAACCTGGTCAGAAATCCTGCATCAAGTTTTTGGCGCCGCTGCCGAGGAGCTATATTAGGATTTTTATCTAAGTTTTTAAATTTTTGTTAATTTTTCATATTTCTCACATCTTTCTTTAAGTTTCAGGAACAATGGCAGTTGTGGACATTGATACGCTTACCCTCGAGGAGTACCTTGCTATGACTCAAGAAGAGCAAGGGCCGGGGCTTGTTAGGCAGGTTATTGGAGCTGATGTTCAATTTGAGATCAAGAATCAGTTCATGAGCGAGTTGCGTGAAAAACCCTTTACCGGAAACAAGACTGAAGATGCTTACGAGCTTGTGGAACATGTCTTGTACATCGTGAACCTTTTCAACATTCCAGGTGTTTCTCACGATGCTATCATGCTCCGAGTGTTTCCGATGACACTCATGGGAGCTGCTAAAAGATGGGTTGATAGGTTTCCTGCTGGAACCATCAACACATGGGATCTCCTTAAAAGAAAATTCATCCAACGATATTGCCCTCCCTCGAAGATGGAAAAACAACTAGAGGAGATCCATAACTTTAGTCAAGAAGCTGACGAGACATTATACCAAGCTTGGGATAGGTACAATGGTCTTCTTTACAAATGCCCAACTCATGACCTTAACAATTAGCAGAAGGTCAATATATTCTATAAAGGAATCAACATAGCAATGAGGCAAATGCTTGCCTCTCAGGGGCCGATCCCTGGGATGAATCCTATTCTAGCACTTGCAGCTATTCAAAACATGGCAGACCACTCACAAAAGTGGCATGATGGAGGCAGCAGCAGAAGCATAAGAGAAAGTTTGGATGGTATCGCGGTTATTACTAACAAACTTGAAAGTCTTGGCAGTGATATGAAGAAGCTAAAATAAAATGTGCATGCTATACAAGTAGGATGCAACACTTACGGAGGAGCTCACTTAGCCAAAGACTACCCATGGTATGAAGAGGATAAGAAAGTTGAAGATGTCAAATATGGTGAAGCTAATAGGCCTTTTCAGGAAAACAATGTTAATAGTAATGGATATCGTGTAGGACCACCTGGGTACTACAATCGTGCACCTTACGGGGAAAGAAAGTCTAGCCTCAAGGATACTATCAACAAATACTTAGAAGATTCAACCAAGAAGCAAAAAGAACAAGACGAATGGTTGAAGAGCTTTCAAGAGAGAACAAACAAAAGCCTCATTAGTCATGACGAGTCCCTAAAGAACCTCGAGGCAATGATTGGAAAGCTTAGTGAAGATGTACATAAAAGGAATGCAATGGGAAAACCTGAGGGGCAAAGCAATAAATCTGTTGGACTTTGCAGGATAGTACTAAGTCGGATGAAACTGTGCCAAGCCAGTTACCAGATAAGGAGGATAGCTCGGAAAGCTTTACCCTTCCTTGCACTATTGGTAATTGTGACTTATCCGCGTTAGCCGATCTAGGGACTAGCGTAAATGTCATGCTACTTTCGCTATTTCTAAACCTTAGACTGACAAGTCTAAGGAAATATGACTAGAGCAACTCCAGTAGGGATTGTGGATAATGTGATAATTAAGGTTGACAAATTTTTATTCCCTTCTGATTTTGTTGTAATTGATATGGCCAACATTCCTAAGGAACACCTAATCTTAGGAAGACCTTTCCTTGCTACTTCACACGCCCAAATTAAAGTCTTTGAAAAAGAATTTTCTTTAGGAGTTAATAACGATTGGGTTATGTTTAAAATGAATGAAGTTTTATGACAAGAAACCAAGGAAGTAGCTAGCTCGTGCATGGCTGACATGGTGGTTGAGGAAAAACCAGCTGAAATATTTGAAATTTTTGATGACTTTTTTGCCTATGAGACTCCTTCGTGTTTAAGGTATGAACAGGAAGATAATTCCAACGAAAGCGATGGATCTTTTTGGGATGATGATGAACAAGATTCAGCATTAGATGAAGCGGATGGTGAGAGAGCTTTAACAACCGTAACAGGAAAGCTACACTGTTGTGCACCAATGACGATTATGAATGACGGGTCAAAACCAACTCTACCAACATGTGACCCTTTTGTCAACGAATGCAATGGAGGGGGCCGAATTTGGTTGAGGCAGTTAAAGAAGGAAGCAACTGTTTGGTTGTGCTTTGAAGATGAAAAGGTGATTAGAGAAACATGGTTTCGTACCCACTTCATGAGCGCTGACTTATACGAGAAGGTTCAATGGACGGTTCACTTTTATAAATCGGCAATTATGACGCATAGGGGAATGACCCAAGCTTGGCCTACCTGTGATCCCTTTCTCAAAGAATGTAATGGAGGGAAGTTCCCTGAAGAAAATATGCTCAAACGATTCACAAACGAATGGGCATGTATGAGCATAAGAGAGGACAAGTCGGCTACTATGGGATATCTTTTGAAAATTGGATCAGAGTAAAGTTTGGAGATGTTTAATTGAATAAGATGGTCGAAATTCAATATCGTGATGAATGGGTCAAGGCTAATTTTCGACAAGAAGATCGATATGACTTTTCGTCTTTTATAGCTCTGACGGTTTGGGACCAATCTTTTACCACTTTGGATAAGGAGAAGGTCAGACATGTCCATCCACCAACGTAGAAGCCGCGGCTTTGAGTCTAACTTAAAGAATCGTTAAATAAACAAAAGTGCTCTTTCGGGAGACAACCCGAATTATCCTTTTTCTTTTCCATTTTATTAGTATAGTTGGGTTTGGTGTGTTTGTTTTCATATTTTGCAGGAATTAGAGCAAGGAGGATAGCGTAAAGCTCACTGTAGATGAAACTAGTCAGAAAAATCCATTATGTGTAGAATTTACGACGTAACCAAATTCTATGGTTACATCGTAACCATCCTCAGATATCGGATGACTCCTAGGTTTATGCAATTACGGTGTAACTCAGGAATGAGTTTACGCCGTAACCTCTCCTGTAACCAAATTTAATTTCTAATCGTACACACCATAACCTTGTATTAGTTTTAAATGAACTTTGTGGGTCTGTTCCCTGTAAACCCTCACGAGACTTCACTCGTCCACTCGGGACACTGAGTGGTTTAAAAGGCTTGTTCCATACGCTAAATGCATCCGTGATTCCTACAAAAGTGAGCTAGGTTTTTGTTTTTTTTCTTTTTTTAAGATTTATGCTTGTTGGTAGTGTCGTGATTTCAGGGAATTGAAGTTTGCTCATGGAGGAAAGACGAAGGCACGCATGTTCAACGTGATCCTTCTTTCATTTTGGAGCGAATTTCAGGGAAGTTCTCGTTCCAATTCTACTTTTACCTCATCTTTATTTCATGTTTAGTACAAAAGGGACTTTGTACATTTCAAGTGGGGGGACGGGAATAGAATTATAACTTGAACTTGTTTTCCCTCATTTTTCTAGTTTATTTTGAAAAATTATGCCATTTTAAAAATTTTGACATGTTTTTCTGAACCTAACCAGAATAGACCTTAGCCGAGCACACTATAACCCTTGATTCCCATGGTGAGATTTAGCCTTTCCGTTTCCCCTTATTTACCACAAATCCACCAAATATTGAGTTTGCCGGTAGTATGTAAACTTTAGATCTTGGTCTTTACATCATTTCGAGACCATAGACGAGTAGTGTGTCAAGTTAGCTTGATAAATTTGGAAGAGACAATTCGAGAAGGCAGTATTTTAGGATTAACACCCAAATAGCCATATGTGTATATAATTGTGTGCGGTTATCGATTAGTTACCTCGACTCTTCGACCCCCATGTTAAAACCCTTTTGTTGCAGTCACCTTTAGTGCAAGATACCCCTAAATACACCCTTTCGAGCCATTCTTTTCATTTCATACCCTTATCAATATTGTTTCGCTACAACTATTCACCTTAACCTACCGTGTAGTCTTAGTTTATGATTGGGAAGTCGCCATTTGCTTAAGTTTGAAGTTTGGGTAGAGAGACTCAGGAATAACGCTTACATTGAAGACATAAATCTGAAGATCATTGAAGACCCCCCATATTCCTCATATACGATTCATTTCAAGTGGGGGGATGAGTTATTTATACATATTAGTTGTTAAAAAAAAGAGTAGTAGTTTTATTCATTTGTTGTATATTCGTTAGTGCAAGATTCATTAGCACTAGTATTGGAGCTTATTGTACTAGAATCGAGGATCCTACCTCGATCACATTTGAAGATTGATCTTAGTGGTTTATCTACATCAACTAGTGGTTGAAGATTAAGTTAGTGTGTACCTCGCCATATGACATCTACATTGGCACACTAACTTACTACATCGTGATCTGGTTTTCGCGTTTTGAAGCTTGGACTTTGGATGGAAGGTGGACGGTGACAACTTGGTTATAGGCTAAGACTATTTGCTTCTTATTTTTTATTTTTCACCATTTTTGTTTATCCCATGTCTTATCCTACCCTCAGGTCATGAACCGTACTTAGGTGAGGGAGTGAGCAGTCATTGGTGTCTTGGCCATGGATTTGGTTATGTATCAATGGTCTTTGTCGCCTTCGCCGTGGTACGCTAGTAATGACAAATCATCCTTAGCCTTATAATTTGTTCACCCAATATTGCCTTCGAATATTGTTTTGACCTTAGCTCTAGTGGTGGAGATATGTGTAACCGCCAAGCCTATGATTGAATACATGCTATGACTGTGCGTTGAGTGATCACCCCGAAATTGACACTTAGATTAGGGAGAGTATGAGTGTTTGTTTCCCATTTTGTGAGGTGTTCAGCTTTAAATATTATAGCATAAGAAATTTTAATCTCATATTTCCTAAGTAACGTGGGGGATATCTCTTTAGAAATGATTCTAATAAGGTCTACTTGAGGGCAAGTAGAGTTTAAGTGGGGGGATATTTGATGATATCAAATAATCATGATATTTTAGTGTCAATTTTCCCCTAATATGCTCATTATTTGTATTGTTTTATATGGATATATGCTTTGATTTCTTTATATTTCGTTTCCAGGGTTTAAATGAGCATATGAGCAAAAGAGAAACGGAATTGGAAAAGTACTTATGATGATACACACTTTAGTATGCTGACTTTGAAGAAGTTACGGCGTAGTTACACTCTCCACTTACGCTGAAGCTAAGGATTTATACACGTAGACCAACTCAATGCAAATCAAGGATTACGGCATAATTACCACAGAGATTACGCCATAACATTTTAGAGACTTAGAAGAATTTTGTGACCATAAAGGTTACGCCATAACCAATTCAAGAGGTTACGGTGTAAAATTTACACATGATGGGATTGAAGATATTACGGCGTAACCAGCAAGAAGATTACGACGTAATTGTTTCCGTAAGAAGATTACGGTGTAACTATCCATCAAATTACGCCGTAAATGTTATTAATTGTATAAAGATCGTTTGACAATACACTAGTTACGGCGTAACCATACCTAGAGGTTACGCCGTAACTTTGTCGGGCCTATAAATACAAACCCTATTTCCTGCATTTTATATAACTTTCTCACCACAAAAAGTCAGTGAACAAAGTAGGGTTCCACAAGGACGATAGCCAGTCACATAAGAAGCATTTTCCAAGGGAGAAATCATGCCATAACATCAATAAGTTTTAGCGATTTATATTCAATTTACATTTACGATTCCATGTCTTTCATTACTATGCAAAACATTGAATCTTCTATAGTTTTCAATATGATCGGCTAAGCACCTTTGGTGCTAGCCTAGTTATGATTCCTTTAATGTTATGATTATGTTTTCGCGCTTTTATTATTGCTTCTAGTGTATGCATGCTTAGTTTATTCGTAGATTCTCTAGCTTTGGTAGTTTTGAAGGGCGTTTGTACTTATTATACTAGGAGAATGGACCAAAGGATGCTAGAGTAGTAGGTTGCGAGGGTTGGTAAGAATTGACCATAGGACTACCAATTCCTTGTGTTCGAATTGACCAAAGGATCACCTTCCGATGTTGGATAAACTTAAGAAGTTAGAGATGTGTGGTCTAAGATCCGAGAGGCCGGATTACAAATTAGAATGAATCTAACATGTAGCGGTACTTAATGACTTAACCTTGTCTACCGGCGACCTCTGTCAATCCAAAGGGTCGAACCTTTGATATCAGAGTAGGATTCTAGGGGATATAGGCTAGATGAATTGACCATAGGAGTCTAGCGAATCTAAACCCCATTTGAAGCGATAGGAAGCATTATTAGAGAACATAGTTATTGCATGATAGGATGAATAACTAGGCTATTACACTTTCTCCCTACTGCATTCAACTTAATTTTCTTTCCGTAATTCGTTTATGTTATTTAGTTTAATTAATCAAACAACTCAAAACCCCTTTTAAAAATGAACATCATCAATGACTTGGACAGAAACAATATCATTTTACCGAAAAATTGCCATCAATACTAAATTTCTTACCAAAAATATGTCACATTTGTTCATCAAGCCAAAACCCTTCATGATGCGAAGTATGGATTGTTGTATGATTCTCTAAAGCACCATCAATCTGAAGTTGACAAAGAACGCGCCCTCCATGGAATGTATCAACCTTCTACACCTCAGAATTCACTAGCACTTATGGCTCAATCTTAGCATGCTCCATATCCACAGTCTAATCATTCATTTTTTCAACAACAACATCACTTTACTCACCCTCAACAATCACCTTCAACCCAAATCATTCCATATGATTCTTCACAACATTCAACTGAAAATCAACTTGTTCCATACGAACACACAGACACAATGTACTATGCACAAGCACATGATGAAGATGAGGAAGCGTTTAACACCTTGAATCAAGGATTTGCATTCATTGCTCTAGCCTTTAGCAAATTTGCAAAAAAATCAAACAATCGTCTCCGTAACTCATCTAATCTAAGGAATCAAGCTGTTGTACAAGATGGACGGGTTGAAGTGCAGAATCGAACTTATGGACGTCCAATGGGAACTGGTGGTATGCGAGGAATTCAGGAAATGGAAAAGTGTCTAATGCAGGTAGTGAAAATAGGAACAATGTAGGTGCTCCTCAGAGAAGGGTTGAAATCATTGAAACTTGTAATGTACAAACTAGGAATGCGGTGATCAGGTGCTACAACTGTAACGGTAAGAGTCATTTGGCTAATGCATGTCCTAAACCAAGGGTCAAAGGAAGTGACTATCACAAGCAAGCATTACTTCTAGCTCTCAAGGATGAAGCTAGAGGAACTCTCACTGACAAAGAACACAACTTCATGGCAACTGCTGACTCAGATGATGACATGGAAGATTTGGAAGCTAATGCAGCTGTGATGTTAATGGTAAATATGCAGGAACTTCACATAAGTGATACAGGCCCAGTTTATGATACTGATGGCCTATCTCAGGTACCTGATACTAACCTATGTCTCATACATGAAATAGCATCTCCATCTGCATCTGTACCCGACAAGGAGCAAGTTATTCAAGATGATCCATTGTTATCTCTTCAAGAAGATGATCAAATTAACACAGTTGTTACATTTGATGATGATGATCAAATTAACCCAGTTGTTATATTTCATGATGATTATCAAATTAACCTAGTTGTTACATTTGATGATCCGATTGATGAAAATCACAATGATCAACTTGAACAAATTGAAACTTCACCCGGTCCAGATCCAGAATTCATGACCTTACTTATGATCACCCAATTCCAAGTTGAAAAATGCAATGAAATAAACGGTAACTTAAAGTCTAATATTTCATCATTAACTGCGAAGCTTGAGAGCTGTAAAACTCAACTTACAAATTTGAAACACAAGCTAAAGGAGAAAAAAAGTTTTGAAGTAGCATTTCAAAAATCATATGTCAAAGAGCAAGACTTACAACATCAAATGTGAGAATTAATAGTTTCCAACAATAATTTGGTCTCTAAATTAGAACAAGAAAAGTTTTAGCTAAAACAACAGGTCGAACATTTTGCAACAGAACTTTCAAAAAAAAAATTGGAGATGTCGGTTTATCAAGCAAGTTTTTCGGAATACAAACAAAAGTCGAGGAAACGAATTGATTCTCCCCTTGATGAAATCATCAATTTGGAAGAAAAGTTAAAATACTTCAAAAATGTTGCATACAAAATTGGTGAATCAGTTAAACAAATACAAATGTTGACTTTAAAACCAAATCCTGATGGTTCAAAAAGTTTTGCTTTAGGCTACAACAATCCAAGTTTTCTTCACACAGCTCTCAAAGCAAATCCAAAGTTGTATATTGCTAAACATTTGTTTGATCCATCCGTTGTGCGTGTTGTTGTATATGATTGTGAGGAAGAATGGGAACAGGAAGACGAGAGTCGATTAAAAATGAGCAAAAAGGAATTAGTTAAACCATTTGATTATTCAAAATTACCTGCTCTTTATGAAGCTTTCATTCCTCAAAAAGAAAAATCAGAACAACCTTGGTATGTTTCAGAAATTCATGAATCGACTTCTGATGTTGGTCCCGTTAAACCAGTTGCATAAATAAACGGCCCTTTACACTACAAAAAAAAGGCTTTCAGAGACTGAATTTCTAGGGACTGATATATCAGTCGCTGATACATAGCATCGGTAAGTGAAACATCAGTTACTGATACTTTTAAGGACTGACCTTTTATTGACTGATTGCGGCGACTAAAAATCAGTCCTCGATTCAGTGACCCCATATCTGAGACTAAATTTCAGTTACTAATATGCCTGTACGGGAAAAAAATTGGAGGCAAATTTGTTAGTGACTGAATAAGGGTGACAATTCAGTCCCTAGTACATGTACATCGTATCTAAGACTAAATTTCAGTTACAAATATATTTGCGCAATAAAAAATTTTGGCAGAAAATTTGTTAGTGACTGAATTATAGTCACAGTTCGGTCCCTAATACATGGAGATCATAGCTAAGACTAAGTTTCAGTTACAAATATGTCTACACCATAAAAAGGTTTAGAGGAAAATTTTTTAGTGACTGAATTTCAGTCACAGCTGCGTCCCTATTACATGGACATCATACCTAAGACTAAAATTCAGTTACAAATATGTTTGCGCAATAAAAAAGTTTGGAGGGAAATTTGTTAGTGACTGAATTTGAATCAAAACTCAGTCCCTAATACATGATAATCATAGGTAAGACTAAAATGTATAAAAATAGATTAAAACGGACTAAAACGTTTAAAAACGGACGAAAACTTATAAAAATGGACGAAAATGTTTAAAATCTGACGAAAACGTAAAAAATGGACGAAAACGTATAAAAATGGACGTAAACGTAAAAAAAGGACTTAAACGGATGAAAACGTATAAAAAGATTAAAATATAACAGATAAAAACTGATGAAAACATAAAAATACGGATGAAATCGTATACAAACGGATGAAAACATATAAAAATGTAAAAAAATGGACTAAAATTGATGAAAACGTATAAAAACGTAAAAAAACAGACGAAAACGTAAAAAAATGGACGAAAATGTAAAAAACGGACAAAAACGTATAAAAATGTAAAAAAGGGACGAAAATGTATAAAAACGGACGAAAACGTAAAAAATGGACGAAAACGTATAAAAACGGATAAAACAGATAAAAACTGACAAAACGGACGAAAATGGATTACCGACAGAATATACGGTTCTATATATTGTAATGTACTACACTTGTTTTTAAGACCTACATATATTTGTATCGTTGTTAGTAATTGTAAGTTTGTATATAAACCTATTTACGGATTGCTATTTATGTGTAACACTTAGGAGTTCACGCACGAAACCTCAGTTTATACCCCCGTGACGTGGGAACTCGAGCAGAATTCAAGTTTCAGACGTTCATAACATCTTTAGTATTCACCGATGGCTTTCATTTTGAGTGTTGAGAATTTAAGACGTGTAATCGAGATAATGACATCAATCAGTTGCTTCATCGAGCGCGACATCCCTTTTAAAGAAACGACTATTACGTTCTTACAATATATAATAAGTCGTAGTGCCTATAGCAATCGTCAATCCACTATACTATACACACCACTTCCATTCAAGATAATAACAAGAAAGTTGCATATAGGCATATAGCCAATCAACGCACTCTACTTTACACACCACGTGGATCATCATATTGCCTTTACGGGTTCTCACACCCCTAAAGGTCTCCTTATAAATACTATACCATTTTCTCGAAATGGATCAAGCTAATCCCAAGCAACATATCCTGCCTTGGGAACTCCACATTCAAGCCTATTATCCTCTAGGGTAATTGACACAAACCAACTGAGTCGACTCGTGAGCTTTACCCCAACTCGTGACTCTTGTCACATTTTGAGGTCTTTACTGAACGTGGGAAACCGAACGGTCAACGAACCCAACCCCTCAATACATACCATACGTAATTGTTGAGTTTATCCATATTTACTTTCATCTATGTGTATGACTTGATTTTATCCATAGGATGAGCTTTGGATGTTAAGTAATTTTACATTGATATTCATATTTTTAGATGCCTCGCGTATTAGTGATTAGGGTTACACAAATGTCACTAATTGGATAAACGCTTGTTAGACAATTAGGTTAAAGTAGCTAGTTGTAAACACTAAATTAATAAATAGCTAGATGACAACTAGGATAAGTTTGTATCGCAAATGAATCTCAATGATTAGCTGAGAACTTAATGAGTGTAGATTAGTAAACCATTAACACCCTGTTCAAATCGGCTACTAATAGACGTACGAGTTATAGTTGTATTATATTTAATCTTAAAATAAGTTACTTCTTCAAAATAAAATTATTAAAAAATTATTACCTGTTATAATATCTGGCTAACCCCTGTGCGTTTATGAGTTCTAAAACTTAAGACTGTCAGGATCGCGATCCTGCTCGTAGGATCGTACGATCGTACGATCCTACTAGTAAAAAACGATCAGGATCGTAATAGGATCGTAAGATCGTACACGATCCGATCCCATTAGTTACTCTTTTTGGACTTTTTTTTTCTTATATGAAACATTATTTTAGCCCATTTTATATGTCCCACACTTAGTTTATCACAAAATAAGATTTCCCCCAAAAAATTTCACTAGCTCTGTCTAAATTTTTGCCCAAAATAAAATTACCCCGCCTAAAATTTTCCCAACTTTTCACTAGCTCTGTCTAAAATTTTCCCCAAAATAAAATTACCCCGCCTAAGTTTTTCCCCAAAATCAAATTGCCCTCTACCATCTTTTATCTTTTCTATATTCTCAGATCTCGCATATGTTATCCCCAATTAATCTATCTCACACTCTTCTCCACGGCCACCCTTCACCGCCTCACACGCCGCCTCCCGACTGACCACCACCTCCACAGTCGCCTTACGTGTCGTTTCACGCCACCAAGAACAAGAAAGGTTGTGGAGGTTGTAATTGGCTTTAGATGGTGATGTTAGGGTGTCGTTTGGTTCGAGTATATCTCCATGAGTGGTGATAGTGTAGGCGCTCAAAGAATCTTTGATGCAATTCCTTATGTTAAGTAAGTAAATGCTCTCTTTAAACTGTTTTATCAAGTCCTTATGTTGCATTTTTATCTTTCAATCTGCTAGAGAAATGGGGGCCCAATGATTCGTATCTTACTCTTTTCATCGAAACAAATTGCAAAACTGATGCATGTTAAATACTTCAATTAACTCTCAATGATAACAAAATAAAAGAATCTTGCGAACCGAATATTATTACCAGTAAAACTCTGCTGAAAAGGGCATTTAATTTGAAATGAATTGCTAGGAAGTGGGGATGCTGCAATTTCTGAGTCTTGATTTGCCTCATGTTCTTGAGATAAGATTAAACGTAAATATACACATTTTATGGTTAGAGTTTCAAGTTGAAGTTGGTCCTGCCTTATGGGTGTTCTCTATGTGTGTGACCAATCAAAATACGGCTGTTGCCCACTTTTGCTGTTTATTCTGCTGAGTTGGTTTTTGTTATTTGCAGTTCAGGATCATGATTGTAACCCCTCAGAAACCGAGCATCTGCTATGGTTGGCTTGCTGCAGTTCTACAGAAGCCACATACAGAGCAACTGAGATCATAACTAGTGCCGCTGCAAAAATGACCAAATGCTACAGAGTAAGGTGTTATGTCTGTTAGGTAACTAGAGAATTTTCATCCTTAGCGCAAAATTGTTAGATAGTTAACTATTACAGTTAAGTCTCATTGTAACATTGTAAGGTTTAGCTAATAATCTATATTCTTTTCAAGTATCATGCTGGTCAAACTCCTCAATTATAATTTGGAGGTGACTGAAAGGGGATTGGATGGCACGTCAGTAGATAAGTTAATGGGTATTTTGTTCTGATACACGTTGGGTTCAGTTGGGTTGGGTTAGCCTGTCTAATCTCTTTTGTAGAGTAGATATAGATCATATGTTTATCAGATGACATGAAGCTATATAATAATTTGCTCTGTTTGGTAGTTTTTTATCTGGAAATGTGAACATGGCTATGATTATGATGGAAAAGAACCGTAGCCTACAGTATGTCCGTGGTGTTAATAGCCTTTTGCCATTGTCCATAAGTGCTAAAAAAGGGAAATACAGAACAGTGAAGTATCTTTACGATTTATCTCAGAAGATGACTGGTGATCCTTGGACAAATGAAGAAAGGGAATCAGTATTCCTGGATTGCGTGGAGCGTAAGCTATTTGGTAAGTAATTTGGTACTCATAATATATTCAGGTGTTTCTTATTTCTAGTTATTTTGCACTTGTCAATGAGCAAGTGATCCATTGCTTGGACATACCATGATCACAACACTTTCACCTAAATCTTAATATAAACGTCTTTTACTTTTTATGTCTCATACAAGTATTGAAAACTAACCTTGTTTAAAATTGTTAGTTTCAGTTTCATTTGTTTTCTTGATGTCAATACATTAAGTGATTGTCATAACCAACAAAGATGTTGCGCTCCAAATTCTGAACGACCGTCCAGATCTCACTGCAACTGTGTCTTTACTCGAAGTCTTGGCTCAAAAGCCTTATGCGTTTGCTACATTAGAAAAGAATATCGTCATGAGAATCGTAGATCCAGGTAAGCATTATAATATTTATATGTATGACACACGTTTTCCTATACTGTGTAGTATTTGACTACTTGGTTCTCTTTGTTTTGTAGTTATATCTTCACTTCTTAGATTTTTCTATATCAAAGTACAACCTGCGGCTGAGGAGGATACTGATGCATTGAAATTACTGAAAATCATTTGGAGACGTGTTTGCGAAACAATGAACTTCAACGAAATCGAGGATATACTCAAAGGGCCTCCTAGTATATTATTTGTTGCTGCAGAAAGGGGCAACACCAGATTTATAGCTAAGGTTCTTCGAACCTATCCTGATCTTATGTTTGATGAAAATAAGGATGGGCTCACTATATTTCACATAGCTTTTATATGCATCATTTAGTTGGAAAGACTTCAAAGGAGATGACAGCTAAGATGGCTGGAGCATCTCTGCTAATGCAACGGGAATTATTGTGGTTTAAGGTATATCTTTTGTTCTCAACTGCTTAGTTAATTGCTATATGGATTAAGAATTAATCTTAAATAATTGTACAACTATTAAGTGCATGTACATCTCGAATAAAATTCGTTCAGTCCAAGACTAAAGAAAAATTAGATAATTCTCTGTTATTTTTTGTGTTGTAGGAAGTAGAGAAGATAATGCCAGCTTATCTCACGGGTGTGAAGAACAAAAATGGTCAAACAACGTACGAGTTATTCTCTAAGGAAAATGAGGATCTAGTTTCCAGTGGATTGAAATGGATGAAAGACTGTATGGCTGTGGCCACACTTATCATCACCGTTGCGTTTGCAGTAGCCTTTACAGTTCCTGGTGGCTATAGACAAGAAACAGGGTTTGCTTTTTTCATTCATGATACAAGTTTTTAGTTTCTGTTATAGCAGATGCTATTTCATTGTTCTTTTCCATAATTTCACTCCTAGTATTCTTGGGTGTCCTAACTTCACGCCACGGTCAACGTGATTTCCTGTACTCATTACCCAGAAAGCTGATGATAGGTCAACTAGCACTTTTCATCTCAGTAGCGGCCATGATGGTCACTTTCAGTTCTAGCTTCTTCGTACTATACAATCAAGGGTTGGAATGGGTACCAATCCTTATGGCAACATTTGCTGCAGTACCAGTCATCGTGTTTGCCGTCTTACAATTTCCTCTTTTAATTGATATGTTTTTTTATCTATAAAATTTCACACCAACTTGTGACTTGAAGATATCTCTACTAAAGGTAGTAACTGTGTATGACTTGTATGTTTCAGCATGCTGCTAGACTGGACAGTGAGATTATCTATGATCGGGACTTTGACTTTGATTATTTTAGATTTAAAACCCTCGAGAGATCTTATCTCTTGAAGATTGAAGGGAAGGTTGTTGAAAGGCCTCAGCATATGCTAATGAGGGTTGTTGTTGGGATTCACAAGGATGATATTGCTCCTCTTCATGACGATGTTGTTCACATAGTTGTAATGTATAACATTTTTATCTATGTTGTTTTGTATAAACGCGCAATTTTCTTCCAGATTGTTGTGCTTGTTGGCGTCTATATAAAATGTTAAGGTTTTTAAACATTGTTTGGGTTTGGTGTAAATAAAATTGTTTCGGTTCATCGGTGTATTTTTTAATATGGACTGAAATTGTCGGAATTCTGGGACTATTAATTAGTCTTTAAATCCTTTTATTGCAGACTGATTTAAAACTAAATTTCAGTCTCTAAAAAGATAAAATTAAGGACTAAAATTGCCTAGTTTTTGGGACTAATTATCAGTTACCAAAGCCTTTTAACAGAGAATGATTTGGTGATGATTTGAAACTAATTTTCAGTCACCAAAAGTAGCAAATCATAGACTGAAATCGTTTGTATTCTGTGACTAACAATCAGTCTTTAAAGCCTTTCATCGGAGAGTAATCAGTTTTTAAATCCTATTATTATAGACTGATTTGGTACGGTAATCTACAAAACAATGAAACGTATTAGGGACTATAAACAATGTTTATGGACTAATTTTCAGTCCCTAAATCCATGTGTTAGTAACTTATCAAACATGGTATTGGCGACTGACTTTTCAGTCGCCGATAATATGCATTGGGGACTGAAATAACATGATACCAACCCATAGAAATAAGGACTGACTTTTTTATTTTTGTGACTGATCTCTGGTCCTCGTTGGTTCTATACAACAAGGACTGAATTTCAATTGATAACATCACTTTTCGTAACTAAGCTTCTATCACTGATTAGTGACTAGCAAAATCAGTCCTTGATAGACCATCCGTAACTGATCATGGTGTATCGGAGACTGATTTTTCAGTCTCTGAAAGCCTGTTTTTTTGTAGTGTTACCATCCTCTTGCGAAAGCGAACCATTACCAAAACTTCCTGAACGTTGTCTAGTACTTAGGTATTTTGATATGTTCATGGAAGACATAAAATTGTTGGAACAAGCAATTGAACGTAATTCTGAAATCAAAGTTTCCCCTTTTCAATCAGCATGTGCAAAGGAACAGCGACAAATTTTTCAACAATGGTTTTTACCTTATGTCGCACATTTGCAACTTTGTGCAACCCACTGGGAACGGGAACTCCAAAAAGAAGTTACATCCATGATGAACACTTTCAATGCAACAGAAAACTCAATTTCAAAATGAAAATGTCAAAATAAAATTCTTCAAATCGAAGTAAATCGACTCTTGGAAAATGTTCAGTGTTCTGATATTATATCTGTGTTCATGAATTCTGTTTATGTCTCATGCAATTCCATGATTATTACCAATCACAATGTTGAAAATGAAAAGTTGGGACATGAGATTGAGATTTTAAAAGCAGAAAATGAGAGAATCATGATTCATAATAATGATGTTCAAACAAAATTTTCAATCAAGATTTCTCAACTCCAAAAGAAACTTCAATGGTGTCAATTTCAAATCCTTGATTTTGAACTTAAACTGCAATGTCAAAAAGAAAACATGTCTTTTCAAAACAGTCAAACATACAAAGTTGAGAATCTTGATGATGAAAATGCTGTCTTAAAGTGTCAAATTTTCAAATATGAACAAGAAATTGAGCATTTAAAAGATGAGTACAAAACCATTTATGATTCTTTGAAAAAGACACGTACTCAACTTTTGAAAGAAAATGATGAATGTCGACAAAATCGAAATGACACCGTTCGTTTAAATAGAGAACTCGATGCAAAAATACAGAATCAACAATTCATCATTAGTGAGTTAGAATAGAAACTACGTACACTTAATAAAGGGAAGTTAGGGAACACTAATGGGATTGCACCAGGAATGTACAAAATCGAAACATCCTCTAGGAAAATAGATAACAAGAAAGGTCAGAACACTAATTTGAATGCTTCCAATTCTACAAGACTAGAAGCCACTACTAGCATTAGTAGATCAAAGCGTAAGAGCAATAGAATGAAGAATAGGATCTGGAAACGTAGGAGCGGACCTCTAGAAGAGAATGAAGTAGAAGATCACCTTAGGACTTTGAATAAAATGCATGTTGCATCTGATTTAGATTCGAACTTAAAAATTTGCAATTCTGATATCAATATAACGAATGCTCAGTGATTGAATGTTTCTAATGTCAATGCTTCTTGTATCTTTTGTCGTAAAAGTATGATGTTTGGTAATCATGATCATTATGTTGCTAATTCTCTTTTATTACGCACTAGAAAACATACGAATGGCATTCTTTCTAGGCCCACTACAGCTTCTAAGTCTGCGTTAGGAAAAGAGCCAAAAGTAGTTTCTGAACTCGCGTTAAGTGATCCCATAGCTGAAATCCTAAATTCTAAGAAAATGGATTCACCTAGTGACTTCACTAATACAAAAGCCCGAAGTATTTGGATATGGAAAAAATGGTTACAGAATACACCTAGTTTTAAGTGGAAACCTAAAATTAGAAACATGTGTGCTTCTACTATACTAGAACCTATTGATACTACGGGTTCCAATTTTACCACGATTCCATCTTCGTCGTCTTCATGTGATTCAGGTGATCCAAATCGTACTCTGGATTGTTGATAGCGGATGTACCCAACATATGACAGGAAACCTTAAGCTACTATTTAATTTTGTTTCAAAGTTCATCGGTACTGTCAGATTCGGGAACGATCATTTTGCTGCTATCATGGGTTATGGGGATTATGTCAATGGAAACATTTAAATTATTCGTGTATATTACATCGAAGGCCTTGGACACAACCTTTTCTCATTTGGTCAATTCTATGATGGGGATTTGGAAGTAGCATTTAGGGAGAAAACATGTTTTGTACATGATTTAAAAGGAAATGATCTCATGACGGGTAGCTGTGGAACAAGTCTTTACACCATCTCAATGTCTGATATGATTGCTTCCTCTCCAATATGTCTACTTTCTAAAGCAACTTTGACAAAATCATGGTTATGGCACAAACGACTTTCTCATTTGAACTTCAAAACCATGACTGATCTTGCATGACACAAGCTAGTCGACGGCCTTCCAAGATTTTGTTACTCCAAGGACCACTTATGCTCTGCATGTGAACAAGGGAAAAGCACTCGTGTACATTTTCCTCCAAAAGTAGAACACAGTACCGATCACGTACTTCATCTTCTTCACATGGATTTATGTGGCCCCATGCATGTGCAGATGATCAATAGCAAACGCTACATTCTTGTAATTGTTGATGATTATTCCAGATGGACTTGGGTTTATTTTCTTCGAAGGAAAGACCAAGCCCCTAATATGATTATCACATTTCTCATGAAAATTCAAGTTCAGCTTTGAAATACGGTCAGAAAAGTTAGAACAGACAACGGAGCAGAATTCAAGAATCAGACTCTTAGAGAATACTTTGAGGAAGTGGGAATTGAACATCAAACACCTATTGCAAGAAGTCCAAAACAGAATGGAGTTGTTGAAAGACGTAACAGGACGTTAGTGGAAGCCGCAAGAACGATGCTTATTAATGCTCAATTACCTGATTACTTATGGGCAGAAGCTGTTTCGACTGCATGTTACACCCAAAACCGTTCAATGATCAACAAACGCCACAGAAAAACACCATATGAGCTTGTCCATAGACGAAAACCGAATATAAAACACTTTCATGTATTTGGTGCTCTTTGCTACCCATATAATGATCGTGATGATATTGGAAAACTTAAAGCAAAAGTAGACATAGGAGTGTTCGTTGGATTATGAGAGAATTCAAAAGGTTTTCAAATCTGGAACCGTCGTACTAGAGAAATCATGGAAACCATTCATGTCAATTTCGATGAGCTTACAGATATGGCTTCTGAGCAAAACAGCTTAGGACCCGCAACTAACCATTTAAACTTCCCAGATCAATCAGCTGCACCATCACCCGTGTTCACTCGTCAACAATTGGAAACTTTGTTTGCTCCTCTGTTGAACGAGACAACCGAAAGCCGTGCTCTAGACGTATCAAATGTTTCCGCTTCACAACCTTATAATATTCCAATACTTGATACACCTGCACCGACAACAACAACCGTTGCAACAGATGCACCTCAAATCGACTCTCTGACAACATAAAAACAAACTGCTTCCAACACCAATGATGCAGCTGAAGATCACCAAGAACAACAGGTACCCGCACCTGCAGATTATGATGGAAATGCTTTCTTCAATCCATTCGCTCAGGCTCCAATACATAAATGGACAAGATATCATCCCATTGTAAATGTGATTGGTAATCCCTCATATCCAGTCATGACAAGACAAAGACTTCACATAGATGCTGAACACTGTATTTATGCTCTCACTGTCAGTCAAGCTGAACCAAAGAATATTAAAGAGGTCACGACTTACGACAATTGGATTGAATCAATGCCAGAAGAACTAGATCAATTCAAACGTCTTGAAGTCTGGGAATTAGTTGAAAGACCAGATGGAGTCTATGTCATTGGACTTAAATGGATTTGGAAGAATAAACTTGATGTTGATGGAATAGTTATTCATAACAAATCGCATCTGGTTGCCAAAGGATTTGGAAGAAGGAATTGATTTTGAAGAATCCTTTACTCTAGTGGCTAGACTTGAAGCTGTACGAATGTTTTTGGCGTATGCTGAACACAAGAATATCACTGTTTATCAAATGGACGTAAAAACTGCATTTCTAAATGGTCAACTCTGTGAGGTGGTGTATGTCAGTCAACCTGAGGGTTTCGTCGATCCAGACCATCCAAATCATGTGTACATACTCAAGAAAGACCTTTACGGCCTTAAACAAGCCCCAGTGGCATGGTACAACAAACTGTCTTCATTCTTAATTGCTAATCATTTTACCAAAGGATCCGTTGATCCCACATTGTTTATTCAAAGACACGGGGAGGACATTTTAATTGTTCAAATCTATGTTGATGACATCATTTTTGGATCAACAAAGAAAAAATATTCAATCGCTTTTGCAAAATTAATGAAACAAAACTTTGAAATGTCTATGATGGGTGAACTAAAGTTCTTCTTAGGACTCCAAGTTCATCAATCTCCCCGTGGTACTTTTCTAAACCAGTCCAAATATGCTCTTGAGATTTTAAAGAAACATGGCATGATCAGTTGTGATACTTATAGTATTTGCTGTATATCTTTGCTCCCGTTATCAGTCAAACCCAACTGAAATACACCTCTCTGAGGCTAAAAGAATCCTTAGATACGTAAAGGGAACCATTCACTTGGAGATCTGGTATCCGAAGGATTCTGGTTGTGAACTAATAGCCATTTCAGATGCTGATCATGCAGGTTGCTTAGATACACACAAAAGTACTTCTGGTGGTGTTCAGTTTATAGGAGACAAACTTGTATCTTGGCAGTCAAAGAAGCAGGATTGCATTTCATTATCTTTAACATAAGCAGAATACATTGACATGTCAGCATGTTGTGCTCAAGTCATCTGGATGAGATCACAACTGATGGACTACGGTTACATATTTGATAAGATCCCAATGTATTGTGACTCCAAGACTGTCATTCTATCTCATGCAACACGGTTCAACTTTCGAAGTTAAAGCATATCGCTCTCAGATATCACTTTATCAATGAGCATGTTGAAAAAGGTAAAAGTGAATTATATTTTGTGGGTACTGAATACCAATTGGCAGAATTATTCACCAAAGCCTTGCCTCATGCAAGATTTGTGGAATTAGTTCATCAAATTGGTATGCGGTTTTTGACTCTAGACGATCTAGAAAACTTTCTTAAACATCCTTGAAAAAGTCAAACACAAAAACATTTTATAAATACTTATATCAAAAACAAAATACAAAAATATAAAATCAACAAAAACATCAAAAATATTTTTTTTACACTTTTACCAAAAAAAAATGCAAGTACAAATCTTTCTTTCAACACTTTGTTCAAACAAAATTTAACTAATTTATGTAACAAGTGTTAAGGGGGAGAAAACTTTAAACTATTAAATTTGTGCTTGCATATTTTCAAACAGATGTTGATTTAAAATTGTGTTGGTAAAATTTTCCTCGTGATACCCTCTTTGATCTTAAATGTTTTTTTTCAAAACCTCAAAACAAATTATATCCTAAGTCGAGGGGGAGTATTAAAAGTTGTTCTTCCCAAAATAAAGTTAAGTGTTTTTCAACATTTGTGAGATAAAGACTAACCATACAAAATGTGGACGTTAAGGGATCAATTGTGTCAAAATGTCAAAGTTCAAAATTTTTAATAAAAACAAAAAATCAGATGCATTTACTGCACCTGAGTTTTACATTTAATATCTTGACCAAACTTATCCAACGATCCATATTGAACCTGCAAATCCAAGCATTTTCTCAAGAATCTGTAAGTGTTAACGTGATCTTTGTGCAAATATAAGAAATGATTTTTGATCATTTAACAATCCAACGGCTAAGTCTTTCAAACTTTTGATTTTTAGATTTAGGGTTTATGCCGATTTGGGGAAACTTGAATGAATGTGTTATTGTTTGATGTTTATGGTGGGTCATGATCGGATTTAGGTCTTTAACATAATACAATCCTTTAATTGCTCCCAGAAAAAACGAATTTATTGATTTTGAATTTAGGGTTTATACGACCCTATTTGGGTTTTTTCGTATTAAAGTGTTTTGATCTAATTAAGTGTGTTTGTAACTGTTGTTATGTGTTGAGAAACATTAATTGATCAAAGGATTCAACCGAGAAACATGTTTAGATTATGTTATATGATTAGGGTTTAAGCGTGACACGTTCAGGTTCTAACTTTTTATTCTGTGAATGAAATGTGTTAAAACTTGGTCTAATGTGTTTAGAATCATCACATGAATGTGTTAGAACAATCATATCAAACTTATAACATGTGAAATTCAAGTTCGATCATCAGTGGTTTAGGGGTTCATCGAACTTGCATGTCCATTGTGTAAATACGAAAATGTGTCATTTGTTAAGTTTTTAAATGTGATTTGAAAGGTTTTGTAACATGTGGTTTTGATTTTAATGAACATGAAAGAAATTTCGATAAGAATCCATCGAACTTGTACGTCTACAGTGTCATCGAAGTTTCTTGTATAAGAAACTGTCGAACTTGCAAAATTGACTAAGTTCCATCGAACTGGTCAAGTTCATCGAACTTGGTCAAATTCCATCAAACTTGTCATAGTTCTTATCGAACTTGACAAGTTTATCTAATTTGTCCAAATTCCATCGAACTTACTACAGTTCCATAGAACTTATTGTAGAAAACTAGAATGGGGGTTGAATAGTTTTGTAAACCCCAACCTGACAAGGGTCAAAATGCCACATTATGGTGTCAATCAGAACATACAAACCCAAGCGGAAGACTTATAAACATAATAGTTACAAAGGTATTCTAAGGTAATAATGAAATACTAACATCTAAACATAATGAGTCCCAAAGCCAAATACAAATCCAAACTAATCTAACTGAAAATGAATCCAAATCTAATCCAGAAGCAAATGGGTATCTATCGTCAGGGTAATCCACAAAGAGCTCCTATGCACTCTTCACTCAAGCCCAGCTTCCAACCTAAAATCTGTCGTAGGCAAAGAAATGCGGCTGAGCTTAAAAAGCGCAGTGAACAGATATAACCAAAACGAATAATCAAACGTATATAAAAGTGTATGGAAAGAAACCATAAAATCCTGTTGAGAAAATATCATATGTCAAATAAATAAGAGGTCAAGGATCAACTGAACAAAATGTCATATATCATAAGAAGCAAATCATAGTGAAACATAAGGAGATCATAATGAAGTCAAAGAAAATCAAATAGAGAATCATAATCATATAATAGAACAGAACAGAAATGCCCACGAGCTCAGAAAGCATGCCACATGCTTAGTCACATAATCACATCATATCATATCCATATATCCATCAAATCATAAGTTGTACAAGGAGGGGAGACCTCTCAAGTACCAAATGGAGTAGCTAGCTCCCAGAAGTGAAATGGGGTGCATGGCACGCACCAACCAATCACTAATCATATCCAGAACATAACATAACAGAATCTAGGATGCATCCATACGCCCCCTGCAAAACAAATCATATATATACACCTGCTCATGACAGGTATGTACACATATCATAATGGCCAATGTGCATAAATATCATAACAGAACAGAAAGGGACGCTGTGGATCAATCACACCTCCATAGAAAGTGTCATGCCATTGGTGCTTCAATGACATGGCCATGGTACCTCCATGGATAGGATTACAGATAGCTCGGGCAACAGAACAGAACAGAACATATCATATCAAGTCATCATATCATATCTAATCAGAGCATATCAACAGAACAGAATCTCATATCAATAAGATAATATACCGATCATCATAACAGAATTGATAGCAAACAGAATCATATCAAATGATAATATCAAACGGATCATATCAACGAATCATATCAAACGGATCATATCAACGAATCATAACAAACGAAAGCATAGCAAAGCAAATGAATCAAAATCAAGGATCGAGAAATCATGAGAACCATAACCCTTACTGAGAAAGGGTAAAATATTTGTACCTTAACGCAAATGAAAGAACACTTGGAAACACAACTACTCCTTCTTCAAATGATCTACCTGAATTAAGAATCGTTTATTATTTAGGAGTCTATGTACCATTTCAATGTCATAACTGATTATTACTCTTATTACCCATAACATCATATTAACATGTTTAGTTGTATAATATATTTTAGGGTTTGATCATATTTAATAAAAACATAGATTTTAAAGGTGTCTCGAATAATGATAGATTGAATTCGAAACAAGGAAGAATCTCAAAACCACTCTCGAATATAAGTATATGAATTAGGAACATAAACCAATCTTAAAACCATACACGAACCCACCCTCGAAACTAAATATTATCGAGGCTCAAACTCACACTCAAATGAATGGATGAACACGAAAACCCAAACATTAATTCCGATTCACCCAATAAACGCATGTTCATAACTCGACATCATAGAATATACATGATCGATCTTCAACTACCATGCAACCACTAACCACCAAACGTACAATTACAAAACAAACTCTAAATCCTGATTTAAAGCCATACATATATGCTGAATTTTTCTCTTATAATATTAATAACTATTTCAATCCATAGTAGAAAAACATAAAGGACTTGAATTAATGTAAGCCAAATAGGACTACATGAGTCTGATCATCACTCGCATCTCATGCACGTTAAAATCAACTTTCAAATATAAATAAAGATCTATGTAACCTTCTCTCATACTACACATGCACCACATATTTTGTTCACATTTTTTTGAAAGTATGCAAGATCTTAACTTTCATGGTTTTAAGTTTCACGAAGAGTTAACATATTTTAAACCTGCAACCTACTCGTTCTACATAATTGCTGATTCGACTAGACTTCTAATATTAACACGTCGTATAATCTTTTAGGCTGGAATAGGGTTGATCAAATAAACAAGAAAACAAGACTCGACATCAAGACACACAAACACAACGCCAAGAGACAAGGCATGCTCGAACCTATTTAGTAAACATAGGTTTTAGATGTGACTCGATCACTTGATCGATGGACACCAAAGCACCACACCGACGCTAAGAATAACCACAACATGTTTGACTTCCAAAACCCAAACATGCGATCACAATCACTCGTACACTCACAAACCAACCTTAACCCCTCTTGGTATTCCCTTTTTTCGGAGACCAAAACACAACGTGAGACAACAAAGGTTTAATGAGACTAAATCAACTCACACCCCTATTCTTTTGGTCACGATTTATATGCATGTTTATAAATATGTTTAGATATAATTTGACACCAAAACTCACACCACGATACAGTTTGGTATCCTAAAACCATGCTTGTACTTTACGCATAAAATCATCACCCAAAACCCTAGCCCCTCGTTAAAACCATAAACGACCATCATTAACTATTTTTCCTAGGGTTTCCATTATTAACGAGCCATATTAATGTGTAATGATTGTCACATTTAAGATTGAACCTAGGGCTTGGAAAACAAAAGGATGATCGACATGAAAGAAAAAAAAAAACTCGACACATGTATGTAGAAACAAACCATGACTAGATTATGTTTACTTTTAAGCCGAAACAAGAGAGGATCAAAAGGAAAAAGATGCACTCGAACCACACACTAACGCCCAAGAATCCGTTACAAATGCTTAAATAGGCTGCAACACCAACCACGATCGATCGCCAAGAGTTGCTAACCTTCGACTCCTTAATCTTTTAGAGAGAAATTGATTTGGAGTTGTTTACTGTTTCTGGTTTCGGATTAGAGAGGTTGTGCAAAAGCTGTCAAAACGTGTTCATGATAAAAAAAAAAGAATGTCGTGTTCTTATTTTTGGTTAGTAGATAGGAACGTATATTCTAAAAGAAAGGGTGATATGAACATGATTTGGTATTTGGTACTAATCCTCAAAACGTGTGAACATTTGCAAGAAAGGAAGGTAGCATGTGTTATTTTGGATTAGGATTAGAGCAAAATGATAGGAACGGATCTTACCAAATAATAAAAGAAACATGTGAAGAGATATAGCCAAATTTTGTGTTAATAAGTTCGGTTTAGAGAAAAAAAAATAGAAGAAAAGAAAACGAATAAGAATAGAATTTAATCAATCTTGTATTTATTTTCTTATCATATAGTGTTTGCATTACTTATTCATTTATTTAAACTTAGGGCATAATCAAAGTAAATAATTAAAATGTTAACCCAAATTTCAGGGCGTTATTAGTTTTACCGATTAAAATCACTTGTTAAAACTTATAGATCGACTTATGTCAATCTAGTTTTGACACGCTGGATATTGATAGAAATAAAAACATATAAACTAAACTAGGAGATAGAGTTAGAGAGACACAACCACAACATAAGTATTTATAGTGGTTCGGCTATAAGGACACCTTCCTTGCCCTACTCCACTCCCCGAGTCACCTACTCAAGAGTTCGTTATCACTTAGCAACACAAACTCCTTTCACATGACGGAGAAGCCATCACAATGTCGCTTACACTTTATCTGGTACAAAGCTAGATACCGAGTCTTTCACACAAGGTAGACCAAACCTTCGTCACCTACACTTTATTCGGTACAAGGCTAGATATTGGGTCCTTAGCACAGCGGACAAACCAACACACCCAATACAACTCGACTAAAGGATCCAACGTCCTTTTACACCTATCGACTCAACACATCTACAACGCCCTTTAAGAAGAAAGAAAGAACAAGAATCACTTCTGTGATCTTGAAAGAGAAGAATCAAAGCAACCCATATCACGAGCTTGCACGTCTTCGAGAGGTTGTGATCTCACCTTATGGAAGGAACCTAGAGAATCACAAAGAGAAACTACATAGAAAGATCCTTGGAGCTGAGGTTAGAGAGTTTATAGTATAGATAGAAGTAAACTCTAAAAGGGGTGAGAGATAAGAGTGTAGGATCGAGTACTTCGAGCTAGATTGAGCTTGGTTAAACAAGAACCTCTGTATGGAATACAAGTGTTTATGCGGAAACTAAACAACAAGTATAATAAAGAAGAAAGCTATAAAGGACAATGATTCTCTATGGATCAGACTATGAACTAAAAATTGTGTTATTGAATATTGTGTTCGTCAAAAGGTATATCAAACATATGGACGGGATGTTTCTTTTATAACAATAAGAAACCCTAACCCTAAACCGTCTTACAAGAAAACGTGTGAAGAGATAAAGATCAATCTCTTCTAAAAATAAATCTAACAACCATACTAAACATACGGATAACAAACAATAACTATCCGCAGCAATCAACCCTATCGGCAGAAACAAAACAATACTATCGGCAGGAACCAACCGCAGCAGCAATGCAACACTATCGGCAGGAACCATCTTCACTATCGGCAGCAATGAGAAATTCCTTATTTCTCATATCTCAACAATCCTCCCATCACTGAGAAACTCTTATTTCCCAGAGATCCTAACAATCCTCCCCTAATCTTGAGGTTGACTAGGTTAACCTGCAAGATTCCAATGTGATAGAGCTTTAACTTCTCAGGCTTGAGGACTGCGACTTAGCAGCAGCAATAAGTAGTAACCAGCAGCAGCATCCATAACTTGCAAGATTCCAACCTCTATAGCATCCAGCAGCAACTTCAATAGTTCAGCAGGAATAGGAAATCTTCTTCAAAACATGTATACTGGTCACCATGACAGTCACTTGAATTTGGCTGCTACTATGACAATAGGAAATCACTTTAAGTTTCATACTATTCTCATCACATCCAGGTGTGTTAACTCCTGTGAGAGGTGAATCATTGAAAATTAATGGATTTGATGTCTCTTTACCAATAGCCATCACTACTGGAGTAGCCAATGTTTAGGTGTGTTAGACCATGGTACATTGATAACCATCTGATTTATTAGCAAATCAGCAACTATAAACGGATTTGACTTGTCTTTACTTGTAGCCGTTTGCTCAGGACTAGCCAATTCTTTGGTTTCAACTGAACCTTGGTGAATTGAACACCAAATATGGATACCAATTGTCTTTACCACAAACCATACTTTTGTGGACTAGCCAATCCTTTGGATCCCATAAAGGGTTACATCCATGGTGAATTGAGAACCATTTTCAACTCTCAGGAATAAACCATGGGTGAGTTAAAGTACCCTATAGCTTTGAGCAAGCTATTACAGCTATCAACGGATTTGATTATCACACCAGAGCCGTACCCTCATGGTGAGCCAACTCTTTCTTGTCTGCAAGACATGGTGAGTTGAGCACCATTTGTTGTGTAGGTGTAAACACCAACACTGTACCTGCAAGATGTTGCTCAAAACCAACTTATTAGCACACAAAATATACAATAATTTTTTTTTTTTTTTTTTTTTTTTTTTTTTTTTTTTTTTTTTTTTTTTTAGCACACAAAATATAAGAAAAAGAAAAAGAAAAGAAAGAAAATAAGAAAAGAAACTAAAAGAAAGAAAGATAGAAAAATATACAACAACAACAAGAAGCATCCTCCCCTTAAGCTTCAATCCTCCCCTTAATCTTCAATCCTCCCCTTAATCTCAGTAGCTAAGGATTTACCATCCCAATATGGACCACCAAATGTTTAAACCTTGGTCCATCAAAAGCCTTGGTTAGCAAGTCAGCCACATTATCATCTGTGTGAATCTTGACCACCTGAATAAGATGCTTCTCATAAGCATCTCTTATGAAATGGTGTCGAATCTCAATATGCTTTGTCCTTTGATGATAAACAGGATTCTTAACAATACACATAGTACTTTGATTATCAATAAAGATCTTAGTGTTCATGAAGTTGAACCCATAATCCAACAGCTGATTTTGCATCCAAAGAACCTGTCCACAGCAATTAGCAGCAGCAACATACTCTGCCTCAGTAGAAGATGTAGCCACTATAGTCTGCTTCTTGCACTGCCAAGAAACCAACCTCTGACCCAGAAACTGACAACCTCCAGTAGTAGACTTCCTATCAAAGTTAGCCCAAGCATAATCACTGTCACTATATGCTTCCAACACAAAAGGAGAATCTTTGGGATACCAAAGTCCCATCTTTGGCTGTCCTTTCAAATACTTGAAGATTCTCTTGACTGCATTAAGGTTAGAAGTCAATGGTGTAACCTGATGTCTAGCACATGCACCAACAGCAAACATGATATCAGGTCTTGAAGCTGTCAAATACATGAGTGAACCAATCATGGACCTATATAGATGAAAATTAACAGCAACATCAGGTTCATTATTGGACTTAGGCTTTGGAGGTTCAAAAGGAGTTGCAGCAATCTTCACATTCTCCATATCAAACTTTTTAAGCATGTCATAAACATACTTCTCCTGACAAATAAAGATCCCATCTGGTTTCTGCTTAACCTGAAGACCCAAGAAGAAAGTCATTTCACCCATAGCACTCATCTCAAATTCACTCTTCATCAATTCTTCAAACTCCCTGCACCAGACTTCATTAGTGGAACCAAAGATGATATCATCTACATAAACTTGTACCAGAATGATATCTTTGAAGTTCTTTCTGATAAAAAGAGTTTTATCAATAGCCCCTCTTCTGTAACCATGTTTTAGCAAAAAGGCTGATAGCCTTGCATACCAAGCCCTTGGTGCTTGATGAAGACCATAAAGTGCTTTAACCACTTTGTAAACCAAATTAGGATTCTGAGGATCTACAAATCCCTGTGGTTGAGTAACATAAACTTCTTCCTCAATCCTTCCATACAAAAATGCACTCTTCACATCCATCTGATATACTACAAACCCCATAAAGGAAGCAAAAGCCAAGAACAATCGGATAGCTTCAACTCTTGCCACTGGTGCAAACACCTCATCATAATCAATCCCCTCCTCTTGTCTATGACCCTGAGCTACCAACCTAGCTTTATTTCGAACCACAATTCCCCTAGCATCCCTTTTATTCTTTAGAATCCATTTAGTTCCAATAGCATGCTTTCCAGCAGGCAAAGGAACCAACATCCATACTTTCTGATTCTGAAACTGCTGCATTTCCTCTTGCATAGCCTCAACCCAATCTTCATTAGCAAGAGCTTGAGCTATACTAGTTGGTTCAACTTGAGATAAGAAACAAGCATACAGACAATGTAAGTAATCAGTATGATTGCTCCTCAACTGATCCTGTATATAACTGAGAAAAGCAGATTCTCCAAACTTAGGTTGATGCAATTTACTTCTTGTCTGAACAAGGGAATTAAGATCTCCAAGAATCAAAGACTGAGGATGAACAGTATTGATCCTCTTGGTAACAATGGGATTGACATCAATGGAGGATGCCTGATTAGTAATTGAGGGGTTGAAGTCATCATCATATGAGGAAGAAGTGAAAATGCCTATTCTAGATTGATGATGAGGATCTTCCAGCTTATCTTTTGAAGAGACTGAATTTCCAAGATCAGAAGGGATTGGAAATCTTTCAGGGGAGTTATCAATACCCAAAGTGTCAACAGATGGAGAAGAGACAGGAACATCAGCAGGAATAGAGACATCAGCAGAAACAGTAGAAGGATCGGCAGGAACAAATCCACTACCAGCAGGAACAGCATCAACAGGAACAGAAATACCACCAGTCGAATTCAGTTGCCTTCTAACTTCAGCTTCAGCCTTTCTCAAAATCTCCTCTGTCTCTTTAGAAAACCCAGAACCAAACATCTCAGCAGCTCTCTTGGCATTAAACTCTTGTCTTTGAAGCCTAGCAAGATCTTCTGCAAAACTAGAATCACCTCCAGCCATAGTAGAAGAATCTTTGAGCTTTGAACCAGAAATGTTGTTAGAAGGAAAAGAAGGAACAACTATAGGTCGTTCATCACTCTCTGCATCAGAATCATCATCCGAGGTACCTGCATTGTTAGCTTGAGAAACATTTGTACCAACAGATAGATTTGATTTAAATCTATTATAACCTAAGGTGTCAGTTAGATAATCCAGATCAAAGTACCACTCTGGACCAGCACCCTGCAAATTAGGTTTATCTTCAAGATATCTTAAGTTGAGAGTCTCTTCTATTCTCTTAGAAGACAGATTATAAACCCTATAGGCTTTACTATGAGCAGAATATCCAACAATAAACCCTTCATCAGCCTTCCCATCAAACTTGCCTAGGTAATCACTAGTGTTCAAAATAGTGACATGACATCCAAAAGGCTTAAGGTAACTAATGTTTGGAACCTTCCCAGACAAAAGTTCATAAGGTGTTTTATTATGAGGACTAGTAATAGATACCCTATTCAACACATAACAAGCAGTGCATACTGCTTCAGTCCAAAACATAGTAGGCATCTTAGATTCAGCTAACATAGTCCTAGCTGCTTCTATCAGGGTCCTATTTTTCCTTTCTGCAACCCCATTTTGTTGTGGAGTTCTAGCATTACTATAGTCCCTTTTTATCCCCTTACTCCTACAGAGTTCAATAAGATTAGAATTCTTAAACTCTGTGCCATTATCACACCTTATCGACTTAACCTTTTTACTTAGCTGATTTTCTATTAAGGCAATAAAATCCCTAAGAACTGGATAAGTTTCATCTTTAGTACCCAAAAAGAAAGTCCAAGAAAACCTGCTAAAATCATCTATAACCACCAGGCAGTAGTTCTTATGGTCAATACTTCTAATAGAAGTAGGACCAAAAAGATCCATATGAAGAAGCTGCAAAGGCTCAGAGATGTTGCTCACAGCAGTTATAGCCTTGTATGAAGCTTTGTGCTGCTTTCCTTTGTTGCAGGCAACACAATTGTGCTCATTAGAGAAGATCTTCAAAGGAAGCCCTTTAACCAAACCATTCTTAGCCAGCTTGTTAATGGTCTTGAAATTTACATGGGCCATTCTTCTGTGCCATTTATTAGATTCATCCACAGAAGCTTTTGCTACCAGACAAGCAAGTGAACCCTCAGGCTGAACATCACTAAGATTGAAGCTATAAAGATTGTAAGTCCTAGGAACTTTAAGTTCAACCTGACTTTCATCAGGAAACTTGAAGTCTTTGGACAGCACAAAGCAATCATTCTCAGTGAAGAGAACACTGTTCTTCTTGTCACAGATTTGAGAGACAGAGAACAAATTGAAGTCTTGGAGTTCCTTCACATAAAGCACATCTTCAAAGTCCAGCTTGGCAGTTTTGATAGTTCCCTTCCCAGAAATTATTCCATCTCCTCCTCCAAAAGTCACAGTACCTCCATTCAAAGGTACAAAGTCATGCAATCTTTCCAAATTCCCTGTCATACTCCTGGAACATCCACTATCAACAATTCCAACATCTTTGCTTCTAAAAGGAAAATCCTGAGAAAAAGAATACATATACAACATTAGATACAAGAGAGACTCAAGCCATTGCTGACTTGAGCCTGCCTAGTGGATCAA
Source organism: Artemisia tridentata subsp. tridentata (assembly GCA_021014915.2). Classification (NCBI taxonomy): domain Eukaryota; kingdom Viridiplantae; phylum Streptophyta; class Magnoliopsida; order Asterales; family Asteraceae; genus Artemisia; species Artemisia tridentata. The sequence continues at coordinate 130,717,584 of CP139508.1, forward strand.
TAAGAATTAAACCCTGGAGATTGATGAGATCCACCATTGATCTTGGACCCCATTTTCATATGTTGGTTATTGATTTTCCAAGAACAACCTGCTGAGGACTTAACAGCAGTTTTCCATCTTGCCCCTCCCTTGTGCATTGTGTCAAAACAAACAGGTCTCATATCATTTTGAAAGTAAGTACTAGTAGGTCTGCTGAAAGGTCTAGCAATATTGCTTCTCCAACCAGCAGGATTGATCCTGCCGGCAGGAACATGATAAGCAGCAGGAACAGGCTTATCGGCAGGAATGAACTTTTCAGCAGCAACAGGCTTACCAGCAGAAACTGGCTTGCCAGAAGCAACTGAAGTTCTCCTTGCTGCTTGAGGAATATAAGGGGGAATATCATTAACATTTTTCCATACAGACCTATTTTTACAAGCATATAATCCTATCTGTTTTTCATAATAGTCACAGTCTTTAATAAGATGCTCATAACTACGACACACAAAGCAAGATTTCTTTCTAGGGGACTTTTTCTTAACAATAACTTTCTCATTGCAAACAGAATTATTCAAACCAACACATGAAACAAAATTATCCTTAACAGAATTAAAACCACAACCATAATTGTTTGAAACAGAATCACAACTAGAAACATTTGAAACAGAACCACAACTAGAAACATTATTGTTTTTAACACTATCAAAAGAAATATCTTCAAATGCAGCTGTCTTTGAGTGAGATTCATCAGTAGCTACTTCTGAGGAGAGATCTTCTGACTTTATTGGAGCTGACTTATCACTTGATCCACATGTGGCATAGTCATTAGTCTTGAATTCTGAAGATTTGTCACTGTAAGAACAAGAGACAAATTCATTAGAGTCACAATCAAGATTAGGCAAGTCCTTTGCCTGTTTGCCATAGATCATTTGTGAATCATCAAAGTCATCAAAAGGATTAGCAGGTTTAAATGTTCCAGTTATGGGTGGAGGAACATCATTTATTCCTCCCTCCTTCACATACTTTACAGGTTTTCTATAATCTACAGGTTCTGGGTTAAAAACACTATACTCATTAGGGTCATAATACTGATTTGGCCCTATTAGGTCACCGAACCCTAAACCTCTTTTAGTTTTAGTAGACATAGAACTATCAATAAGCATGTGAAGGTTTTTGGATGAGTCTTTCCACTTATCAAATCTAGCTAAGGAATTATCTAGCTTAGACTGTAACTCTTGATTTTCTAACACTACCTTAGCTTTTTCCCTTTCAGAATGTTTAAACTCATTAGTGGCATTTTTTAAATCTCTTTCTAACACCTTTATTTTTACTTCATAAGCAGACTGTTGTTGTTGATACCAGACCTTTTGTTGTTCTAATATTTTAACAGCCTTTTTATGAGCCTTAAGTTGAATAAAGTTATCCTTATTTTCACTTTCTATATCATCAAATTCCTGTTTCAATTTAGCATATATAGATTCACAACCAAATGGACAGTTTTGTACCTGAGATGGATGACCCATCATTCCAAACTGACCAGCCACTTGTTTCTTCTCACCATATCCAGCTATCATCCCAAAGACCTTATCTGCTCCACTTGCAATCGTCTTCTCATGATGCTCCCAGTCCACCATCGAATCCACAGATACCAAAGCCTTGGGGTCCTCTGAATCCAGCTCTTGAATTTTGAAAGCAGAATATCGTACTTTGTCATCTACCTTCTTATCTGTACATTCCCAGGAAAAATGTCCTGTTTGAGAACATTTATAGCACCTCACCTTCCTTCTGTCAAACCTGGCAGGTTCCTGTCCATCAAAGTTGACCCTTCTTCCTGCCTTCTTTTCAAACCTATCCAATTTCAACGATATCATAGCCACTTGCCATCTTAAGTCCATCTCTTCTAGATCCAATTCATCAACCTGATTGAAATCTTCATACACAATCTTCTGCTGTGGTGTACTCTCAGCAACAAATGAATGAAGCACATCCACTACAAGATTATCAGATCTAGTCTGAGCTTTTGGTGTGACAGGTGAGTAGGAGATTGATGATATTGATGGTGTTGGACTGTTTCCATATGATGTTTTGTTAGGACCAGAGTTACTATCAAAAGCAGTATGGGTTGGAGTATGAGGTGTATAGGTGGAATACCCTTTGATATCAATTTCAAGGGTTTTCAGCTTGTTGTACAGATCATCAAAGCTCATATAATCTAGTCCTCCTTTGGCCTTGAGTGTTATGGAAACCTGAGACCATGATGGTGGCAAAGCCCTCAGAAACTTTGTGTTGCAGTCTTCATCATCCGGCCTAGCTTTCAACTGGTTGAGTTGGCTCAGGATCTTGTGGAATCTGTCATACCCTTTGTGAATCCCCTCAGCCTCAGAGATCTTGAATTCCTAAAATTCTTGCTTGAGCATAGATCTTCTCATCTTTCTGGATTCATCATTCCCTCCAAATCTGGCTTTTACAGCATGCCAGATCTTTCTAGCATCATCCAAGTGATGAAAATCACTCATATGATCTTCTGGAATAGCTTGAAGTAGAAGGGTTCTTGCCTTGGTTTCCCTTTGAACAGCAAGGTGTTCTTCTGCAGTAACAGGTGGCTCTATATAGATATTGCCATCATTATCCCTTCCAGTATTCTTCTTACTATTTCCCTTAAGAATCACATTCCACAGATTGTAATCAGTGTTCGTGATCCAATATTCCATTCTCATAGCCCAGACTTCATACTCATCTTTCTTCAGATATGGGAATTTAGCATTGTTGGTGGACATGGTGGTGACGATTTGTGTTTGGACTTGTGAGGTTTCAGGCTTGGGTTGGTGTTCTTCAGGGTTAATGACATTGTTTTGTGGGATTTCGTCTTCCATTGATAGAGGGTTGTGAGATATGAAATCGAACTTTTTCTTCTTTATCAGAGATCCTTACCAGGCTCTGATACCACTTGTAGGATCGAGTACTTCGAGCTAGATTGAGCTTGGTTAAACAAGAACCTCTGTATGGAATACAAGTGTTTATGCGGAAACTAAACAACAAGTATAATAAAGAAGAAAGCTATAAAGGACAATGATCCTCTATGGATCAGACTATGAACTAAGAATTGTGTTATTGAATATTGTGTTCGTCAAAAGGTATATCAAACATATGGACAGGATGTTTCTTTTATAACAATAAGAAACCCTAATCCTAACCCTTCTTACAAGAAAACGTGTGAAGAGATAAAGATCAATCTCTTCTAAAAATAAATCTAACAACCATACTAAACATACGGATAACAAACAATAACTATCCGCAGCAATCAACCCTATCGGCAGAAACAAAACAATACTATCGGCAGGAACCAACCGCAGCAGCAATGCAACACTATCGGCAGGAACCATCTTCACTATCGGCAGCAATGAGAAATTCCTTATTTCTCATATCTCAACAATCCTCCCATCACTGAGAAACTCTTATTTCCCAGAGATCCTAACAAAGAGAGAAATGGCTCATTATTTATAGGCAAAACTGCCTACTGTTCACCCGGTTCCACCGGATCCCTTCCCAGAGGGATCCGGCTAGTCTAAACCGATGGATCCGGGTAACTGGGTAAACCAGTCCGGATTTTGGGTTACAAACCGGGTTATGGGTTATGGGTTATGATCCATGGATAGATGATGTCATGTCTGATGTCAAAGACATCTTGGGTCATGGATCATGGATTTTGGATTATGGAATTTGTGTCATGGGTCATAGGTTTTACCCATTATGGATATCATGCATGATGTCATGCAATGGGTCATGGGTTATGGGTCAAGCTCCATGGTTTATGGTTTATGGACTTGGTTTTGGGCCATGGATAGTCCAAGTGTTTACTGGCTTTTTCTTAACATGTATTTTATAAAATGTAAGTAACAAATGTTACTTAAGTGTTTTTATAAAATAGTTTTTGTTTCATGTAAACTTGTTAACTAGATATGTTTAAGGTTTACTTGTTTAATAAAATGAGTTAGTAAACTATTGACTCAAAGCATTATGTAATTTATTTATCTCGTTAAAATGATTTTATGTTTGTTATCGACAAAACATTGAAAGATCATTAAATATAAATAAACGTTTTGAAGGTTTATTTGTATTAACAATATCCCCCTTTTTGTTGATGACAAAACATAAAATTACTTTAAGTAAAAAAGAAAATTCGTAAATTTTTGAATTTTAGTTTTTACTCTTTCTCCCCTTTTTGTCAAAACAAAAAGAGCGTCGAAAGGAAACTAACCCGAATGCAAGTTTTAAGAAAAGTAAGTGCATAAAAGGTGTAAAAAGGAATAAAGAGGGTAAGAAGTTCTTAGTTGCTCCCCCTTGACGGTTGCTCCCCTTTGTTGAGTGCTTCAAGTAATTAGGGAGACTAAGACGTGATCATTGCAAGTTTTTGCAATGGTTTTGCTTGGACGAGAGCTCCCCCTTAATGAGGGCGTTAAGTACTCCATGTGTATTTTTGAAAATCTACAAAACAAAGGTTAGAAAACAAGTAAATTGTGTCCTTTTGCTAAAAATGGAGCTGCATAAAATTTTGGTTAGTATTTTGTTTGCCCGGATCCGCCAGTTCTCTTGAAAAAGGGATCTGGTTAGTACAAAGTGAAGGATCCTACTTGCCTGCAACTTGTTAGCAGCAGTACATAATAGAAAAGGTATGAAGACAAGTAATAATCACACAAATCATGTTCACATAGACAAGAAGCACATGAGCATGTAGATTAATTTAATAAAACAAGAGAAATGATACACACATTCGTCAAATCTCTAAAACTAAGAAAATGATCTTAGTATGAAAAATTCCAATTCGACTAAAGTTAGGCCTAAAGCTAGAATAGTGAGACCACTTGTGCTTGTACTACAAGGTTTTTAGGGAAGGTTAGGTTTGTTGACGTCATCAAGATGTTCAAGAAGGTGGTAGAACATGAAACATACTTCATGAACTAAGGTTTGGACATGTTGACAATGATCACAAGTATCATTGTTGCTTGTTTGTTGTGAGGTTAAGATAGAAGGTAGTTGAGGTATGTTTGAGGTGAAACCACTTTGGTTGAAAGGTTGTGGATGCACCACGGGTGTTTGTTCAGAGGTATGTGTGGGAGAAAGTATGTTATTGTTTAGTTGAGGTGATTGAGGTGTTTGTGATGGTTGACATCTTCTCATTACTCAAAATGGGCCATTTGAGGGTGGAGGAGAGGAAGGAAGTTTGTTATAGGTGGTTGTATGTTAATGTCAACGTTTAGGTGATGGAATGGTGGTTGGGTTGACATTCTCTCAATGGATGAGAATGTTGACAATGGTGATGGATTAGAAGGTCTAGGAGGTAAGTCCTCCAATGAGTTGAAGTAGAGGTGAGGTGATGAATGGGGTGTGGTAAAAGAGATAAGTCTTGGTTTAAGAGGTGAAGGTTTTGTTGGTTGAGTGGAAATTGGAGTGTTTGGTAATGTAGGTTCAATGGGAGATGTAGGTTCAAGAGAAGTTGATTGTGGTGGAAGCAAGTTGTGGTAGTGTTGATTCAAGAGATGGAAGTTGTGGTGAGGTTGGTTTGTTGGAAGCTAGTTGTGTTGGAGTTGGTTCATTAGATGGAGGAGTTTGGATGTAGTTTAGGAGAGGTGTTCTAGTTAGGAGTGCTTTGATGGGTGAGGTTTTGGTTGAGGATATTTCATACACTATTCGTGCGTTTTTTCTTGGAGGGCTCCTAGTGGATGATCTTGCACTTGGTGCCTTAGTCATATTTTTGGGTAGGTTTAAAGTGTGAGTTTGCAGTAGAAGATGGTTTGTTTTGGAGTGGTTTAGAAGCACAAACACAAGCGGCTTAAATAGTGAAGGATCAAGCAAGTGAATTTAAAGCCTAAACCACTAAAATCTTTTGAATTGCAATGATATGCATGCACCAAGGTCAATTACAGTGTTACATTCTTCTAGGAGATATATTAAAGGCACTGTGGAGTGTTTGAGTGGATAAAGTTGAGTACTGGAAGGCTATAGTGATAAAATCTGTTTCTGTTTGCCCGGTTCCAGCGATCCTTCCCAAAAGGGATCTGGCTAGCTTTGGTTGAGGGAACCGGCTAACAGATCATATAAAGGTGAGAAATGATGGTCATCTAGCTATTGCAGCCCTATATTTCCTGATGTAATGAGTGTAAGATAGTGTTTTAGTGAAGGCAACTCTGAGTGTTATAAGACTAATGATGAGGGGTTGTCATAAATGATCTTTAGAGGTGAGAAAGACGTCTAAGTAGACCACTAAGTGAATATGGATTAAGATAATCATATCACTAAGTGTTAAATGTTTGTAAGTTTCAGGAAAAGGTGGTATGAAAAATTTAAAAAATTCTTTAAAAATCATAAGAATTAAAATATTGGTTTTAGAGAATTTTGAGGTAAAGATAGTGCAAATAAATTTTGGTAAAAATTTATTTAAATTATAGGTAAGTGTAAAATGATCAGAGAGAGGTGATGTAAGAATTGGTACTGATACATAGTGTTTATTGTGGAAATGATAAATCAAAAACACCTAGGATGATACTTAAGTCTTTCTTAAGAGTTCAACAAGACTACTAACCTCAAAGTCAGCTCCAATATGACTAATAGGAGATGACTAAGTGGTGTACTAAGGTTAGAATGGCTAAGTGTGAAGAAAGTTGATATAATTCTTCCTTTGTGTACCCGGATCTTCTGGTTCCTTTCTAGGAGGGATCCGGTCAGTTATAACTGATGGATCCGGCTGCTGAGGCATAATGTTCATAGTGAACTCGCCAAAATTATGCTCACTTGTCGAATATCATCTCTAGTGTTACAAGCAACAATTATATATATACACAAGACTAATATAGCAAGTAGAGCACGTAGTAACCACATAAGGACAGTCAAAAGTGATAATAACCAACTTTTGATATAAGATCAAAAGTGGTAAAATTTCCTAGTAGGTTATTTAAGTTAATACGATTGTTATGTTTTACCTAACATGCTACTATTGAGCATCACCATACGTTAGAGACATTGTATCACCTACATTATATGTTTCAAATGACAAATTGTTTTAAAAACATTCATTTCCTCTTCACCTCTTCTTCTTTCCCATGTTTGATATGAAGTGAGTAAGACACTTGAACATACCCATGGTTTGCTTGAACTCCTCGGTCTCATTGTGGATTCTTGGGACTTGGTCAATGTAAGTGTGGGGATCGAGTTGATAGTTATTGATTGGGTCATCTGGATCAGCTTCAACTTCATCAGAGGAGTCGGTGAGAGGATGTGGCCTTTGTTCATCAACCATGAACCTCTTTGTTCGTCCCTCGGTTAGAGGTACCATGACATGATCACAAAGAAAATGATCATCGTTCATAGGAGAAGGTTGCATTCCATTTACGAACCTTGAGAGGCGAGTGAGAAGCATTACATAAGGAAGCACCATATTGTATGTTTGGAAGACACTAGCCATTCTTTTGACCATGTAATAGGCTAGATTAAAAGGAGTTTCATTGATGAGACAGTAAATCATGTAGACAAGACAAGCATTGGGATGATCTTTGTTCCCGACTAGACAAAAGACATTTTCTCTCAGGATTTGTTCCCAGTTTTTGTACATAGGAAACATTTCAAAAAGTTCCATTTGGAATTGATCTCGACGGATGAGTTTGGAGTTTCAAGTGAGATGTGTTGGTGAGGCCCTTTCAATGAAGACCACATTTCTTACGTTGATGGGGTCATGAAGAGGAGTGTGATAGACTTGATGATGATCAAGTGAATCATCAAGCTTGCCAAGAGACCAATCATTTGAGTACATACAAATGCCTTGACAAGGGATACCAAGGATATCGGCAAAGGTACGAAGAGGTAGGACAATGGTTGTTTCGTTGATAATGAAAGAGATAGAGATAATTCCATCATCGTTGCGAATGATTCGAAAACTTTTGTAGAGCTCAAGAACAAAGACGGGACAAATTTGTTCATTGATATGGAGTAGGCAATCAAAGTTGATTCTAGAAAAGACTTGGACTATGTTGGTGTCATCGAGAAAGGTTTGCTTAACAACAAGTCCTTCATGGAAGAAATGCTTTTGAAGCATTTTGAAAATATTTCTGTCATTGGGTGAAAGTCCTTCCTTGTGATGATGCTTTGGAATGTAGTAGGCGGTGTCGCGGTAATCTTGTTGGGTTGATTTTGGTATGTTGAGAACCTATATAGGAACGAAGTGTGACGACGTAGAAAGTATGACGGTGGGTCGTGAGAAAGAGAATTACGTAAAAAAAATTACTTCCAAGTATTTCGTATCATAATTTCACTCAAATGGGTTTCGAGAATTATCACAATTTAGTCGGAAAACTTTATTGATTACATTAAGACTTAGCAAATCCCTTTTTACTTGTGTTAACAATGCCAAAAGAATACCTCTTAATCCTTAGTATCTAGAAAAATTTCTAATTAAGGTTTTGAGAAAAGTTCTTGTAAGTAGGATATACTTTTCAACTACAAAGATTATCTTAGATGACTAATAAACACAACGTGATAAAAATTAAGTATTGATTGTGATAAACCCATTTAGAAGAAAATTGAGAACTACATACTTGGAATTACATAAATTACAATGTAGTAGAATTAATACTTACGGAGATAGTTAGCTAGACAAGATGAGTGATGAGGGATCTCTAGGAGGGTTAGAGAGGGTTTTAGGTCGGGTTTATGAGAGAAGAGTGAAGTGAGAGTGTATAGTGATCATCAAGCGTATAGTCTGTTTGCTGATATGCCAGTTCCGCTGGATCCTTTGAAAAAGGGATCCGACTATTCAGTAACCACACAGAACAAAAAGCTTGGTTCATGATGAGAGCTTTTGATCCCAATTATCTTTGAGATTAATCTTATATTAGTACAAGTCATGACGAGATTATTAATGATCGTAAATCTATGTACAAAGAGTCGTTTAGTTAGAGCGTTTATGAGAGATGAGATTCGGCGATATAAATTAAACGAAAACTACTTTTATTCCATTAACTTCAATGCACAAGGCAATACAAAGGATTGGATAAATAAACAATAAGTAAAAATATAAAATAAAGTAAACATCGCCATAGGAGAACTTAAGAACGGGATAAATGAGTCCCACGAGTGAGACAATGATGAGGATCAATGCGTAGTACACCATTTTTACGGAGTTTTCTTCGTTTGAAGGGGATGAAGGATAATTTGAAATTTGAATTGTGTATGTGATTAAGATGAGAAATATTTAGATTAAATAAAAGATTTTGAAGTGACGTTTTACTGTAGCAGGGCGTCAAGTGGTGTGGGAGTTTGTGAAGAGAGATTTTTGAATGTTGTGGTTTGGTATATGTAGATATTGTTTTAGTTTAGACAAAAAAGGTTAACAATTACTTAAAAGAGAGTTAAAGCATATAAGCACATATAGGCAAGAAGGTATATTTTATAGAACTAATCAAGAAAACATACCTTTGCTATAATCTTTCTATATGGTTTTATTGAGACCAAAGAAGTGAAACACTACATGAGTTTTTAGAAGACTTCTTTCCTTCATAAATAGCTTCTTTTAGATTCTTCTTTTGACTTCCTTCTTCATAGTTTGAAAAAAGTCTTCGAAGAATCCTATTAAGAAGATTTCTCAAAGAGAATGTTAGAATAATACTATTAATATCCAAACAAAGAGAGTTTTGTTATTTTTGAAAAAAAAATGAGTTAAATGTCAATTTTTACAAAAGGTTTTTCCTTCGTTGTAGTTTTTAAAACATACACGGATCGTATCAAGCTTTTAAAGAAAAATATACTCTAAGAGACTTGGTAATGAAGCTCTGATGCCAATTGTAGAAAACTATAAAGGGGGGGGGGGTTGAATAGTTTTACCGATTAAAATCACTTATTAAAACTTATAAATTGACTTATGTCAATCTAGTTTTGACGTGTTGGATATTGATAGAAATAAAAACATATAAACTAAACTAGGAGATACAGTTAGAGAGACACAACCACAACATAAGTATTTATAATGGTACGGCTACAAGGATACCTTCCTTGCCATACCCCACTCCCCGAGTCACCTACTCGAGAGTTCATTATCACTTCACAAAAAAAACTCCTTTCACATGGTGGAGAATCCTTCATAATGTCGCTTACACTTTATCCGGTACAAAGCTATATACCGAGTCTTTCACACAAGGTAGACCAAACCTTCGTCGCCTGCACTTTATTCGGTACAAGGCTAGATATTGGGTCCTTAGCACAGCGGACAAACCAACACACCCGATACAACTCGACTAAAGGATCCAACGTCCTTTTACACCTATCGACTCAACACATCTACAACACCCTTTAAGAAGAAAGAAAGAACAAGAATCACTTCTGTGATCTTGGAAGAGAAGAATCAAAGCAACCCATATCACGAGCTTGCACGTCTTCGAGAGGTTGTGATCTCACCTTATGGAAGGAACCTAGAGAATCACAAAGAGAAACTACATAGAAAGATCCTTGGATCTGATGTTAGAGAGTTTATAGTATAGAGAAAAGTAAACTGTAAAAAGGGTGAGAGATAAGAGAGAAATGGCTCACTATTTATAGGCAAAACTGCCTACTGCTCACCCGGTTCCACCGGATCCCTTCCCAGAGGGATCCGGATAGTGTAAACCAAGGGATCCGGGTAACTGGGTAAACCAGTTCGGATTTTGGGTTACAAACCGGGTTATGGTTTATGGGTTATGATCCATGGATAGATGATGTCATGTCTGATGTCAAAGACATCTTGAATCATGGGTCATGGATTTTGGGTTATGGGTTATCGACTTTGGGTCATGGGTCATGGGTCAAGCTCCATGGTTTATGGTTTATGGACTTGGTTTTGGGCCATGGATAGTCCAAGTGTTTACTAGCTTTTTCTTAACATGTATTTTATAAAATGTAAGTAACAAATTTTACTTAAGTGTTTTTATAAAATAGTTTTGGTTTCATGTAAACTTGTTAACTAGATATGTTTAAGGTTTACTTGTTTAATGAAATGAGTTAGTAAACTATTGGCTCAAAGCATTATGTAATTTATTTATCTCGTTAAAATGATTTTATATTTGTTATCGACAAAACATTGAAAGACCGTAAAATATAAATAAACATTTTGAAGGTTTATTTGTATTAACACTTGTCAATTTTATCGATGTTTCTAAAACTTATATGATTTATGATAAAAACATCGAAGTTGCTATAGTGTCATCGAACTTTCAAAATCCATCGAACTTTCAGAAACTTATCAAAATTTTGGAAAGTTATAGAATTTGGCACTTAACACAATAACAACTTATCTAATTTGACAACATGTGTGGACTTGATCACTCAACTTTCAAATAACTATGATTAAGTCACAAGTTTTTCACAAAAAATCAAAATCACAAATCAATGGAAAAATAAAATCAAGAAGTCAATCAAAGGGTCATATATATAGTCATAAATGTTACAATATGCTAACACATATGTACCTTGTATGTTTGTTTCTCTGATTCGTCCTTTCAGATACCACAAATGGCTGCTCAACAACCAAAACCTATGCTCACAAAGGAAAGTGTTAGGAATTAAATGTTGAAGACTTAATACTGCTATTGATAACACTAATAATACAAACTGCTAGTGTAAGTTGAAGACTGCTGATATAGCTAATAGTACAAACTGCTGAGTTAGTACTGCTAGTATTGATGAAGATACTGCTTTAGAAGACGTGTAGAAGATAAGTATGGAATGGATTGTATGTATATCTTGTTTAGTTAGATTTATACGGGTAGATACTTATCTTGTAAAGGACTCCTTGTGCTATAAAAGGAGATCCTAGGTTAGATCAGTTATATATGTTTTTGTTAAGATTCAAGGTTTTGTAACCCTATTGATATCAGAGATCACTCGTATTATTATCTAATAATATTGAATCGTTTGGAGTTATATTCTGTGTTCATTGTTCATACATACTAAGCTTTATTGTTACATTAAATCAACCTTCAAAGTATCATCAAATAGATTTCGCATACTTGTTGATATAAACTCAAAGTATTCTCAATGCATTCTAAGTGTGTTAGATACTCTCAAGTGGTATCAGAGACAGGCTGATACTTTGATTTAGAAGAAGAACTCAAAAAGACAATGGACATGGAAACCACACAGACCAACATGGCTGCAAAGTTACCTATGCTGAAGCAGAATGATTTTGAGATGTGGAGGCTTCAAATAGAACAGTACTTCCAAGTGCAGGACTAAGCACTCTTGGAGATCATTGAATATGGAAACTCTTTTAAACCATCAACAACTGTTACAACAGTTGATGGTGAGGAAAAGACAACTGTGAATACCTCTCCAGTTACTGCAGAAGAGAAGCTGTAAAAGAAGAATAATGTCAAAGCTAGGAGTTTATTGATGATGACCATCCCCAATGATCAGCTACTAAACTTCAGCAAATACAAGGATGCAAAATCCTTGTTTGAAGCAATCAATACTCGGTATGGTGGTAATGAAGCCACCAAGAAGACCCAAAAACCTTACTGAAGCAGAACATTAAAAACTTTAGTGCTTCCAGTAATGAGTCTTTAGATCACATGTTTACTAGATTACAGAAGATTGTCAGCCAACTGGCTGTGCTTGGAGTTGAAATCCCTCAGGAAGACCTGAACTCTAAGTTTTTAAGGAGTTTACATGCTGAATGGTATCCTCATGTGGTGGTATGGAAGAATAAGCCTGAGATCGACACTATAAGCCTCAATGATCTATACAACAAATTTAAGATTGTTGAACAGGAAGTGAAGAAATATGGAGGTTCAAGTTCAAGCTCAAGCTCAAGCTCTGGGAATATGGCTTTTGTGTCATCTCCCAGCACCACCAATCCAGAATAAGTGAAAGTGGCTATAGGAGTTAGTACTGCTAACCCTAGTGTTAGTACTACTAGCTCATCAACTAGTACTGCTGGTATTAGTGATACTACCTTTTATGCATTCCTGACCAGCCAAAACAATGGGTCTATGCTGTCACATGAAGATCTAGAGCAGATTGATGATGATGACTTGGAAGAGATGGATCTAAAGTGGCAGGTTCCACTTCTTAGCATGAGGGCTAAGAAATTCTTACAAAGAACTGGGAAAATGATCAACATCAGTAGTAATGATACTGCTGGTTTTGACAAGTCTAATGTGGAATGCTTTAACTGTCACAAGTTGGGGCATTTTGTCAGAGAGTATAGAAGACCCAGGCAATAGGATAACAAGAGTAAGTGACCGGATCTAAACACACTCCTTGTGTTAGATAGATACTTTGAATAATGTTAACTAGCACGCGAAATTTACTAGCAAACACTTAGAAGATTGTGTATGTATGTTCAACGAATGAAACAGTGTGTGTATATATGAACAAGATACTATTGATTAACTACAACGATTCAATATTATTAAAACAATAATACGAGTGATCTCCTATCACTAGGGTTTACAACCTTGAATCTTTTCTAAGAACTTACGTATTATATTCATCTTCTATTCATTTACCTAGGCAATCCTTTTATAGATCAAGGATTCCTTTACAAGATAACTATCATCTATATTAATAAGATATACACAAAATTTTTTCTATATTTATCTTCTATACGATTACAAAAATTATAAGCAGTACTAACATTCTAATGCTGGCCGTACTAACTAACTTTGTACTGTCAGTTATATCTTCAATCTCTTCAGCAGTACTAACTTATATACTAACAGTTCCAACTGTTAACCTTAATTCCTAACAATCCTCCCCTAAACTTATGATTTCTATGCAAATCACTAAGTTTCTTTGAATTAAGCTTCATCTCCTATGAAGATGGGGGATTCTTCCAAACATCTATCATGTCTGTCTCTTGTTTCTGGCTTTCTTTTGCTCTGCAAGGTTAAATATCTTTGTTACTAACATATCTGCCATCTCAGAATCTTCTTTAACCTTGAGTGTCAATGATAGCATAGCCTTTAAAACAACTAATCTGAGTGGATATTCTTTTTCCACCAACATATAAATTTCAATTCCATTTTTGGTAGAAACTCTATGCACTCCACATGTCTCAAATAATTTCCAAGTAACATCCTTGACTTCAGCTTGAAACCTCCACATTGATTCTCCATCATCAGGTTCATAAATCCTCTTCAATTGAACCCATAGTTCTTTATCTTTGTCTTCAAGTGGATCTTCAATTCTGAATTTTTCTTTTACTAATGTCCACAACTGATTAAGATCTTCTCTGTCAAAACTTTTGAGTAAATCTTCAAACAGCTTGTATCTTTCAGTAATTCCACTAAGTTTCATAATTTTCCACCCTTTCATCCTACCTTCTGTGAATAATTCCAAGCCAATGATGGGATGTTTTTCTTGCAAAGGCTTGATGTTTGTGGATTCAGGGACTATCACCATCATACTCTTGAGTTGTTCATCAGTGAATCCTTCAGCTTCCTTCTTTTGTTTCTTTGTTGCATCAGATTCTAACAACTCTGCATCTCTTTTCCTTCCTTTTGTGGTATCCCTTTCAATTGGTGTATTCAAACTTGCATAAGCTTCATAATAAGCTTTTTCAATTTCAGCATCTGATTTTTCTTTAAAATAACTTGTCTTCCAAAGAGCTTGATTCTCTAAATAGCTTTTCATAAAACTGATATGTTCTTTCTTTGTAGGCATATTTGTCTTGTAACCTTCTTTTTTCCTATCTCTAATCTTCTGCATAAGATCATTCCATGCTACTTCTCTGTTCTTTATTAGTATAAAACTTTTAAGCTTCTCTGATTTCTCTTCTTCACTCAAATCCTTGTCTCTAAGAATCATCACTGCTTGAGCTCTCACAATTAAATCTGAATCTAACAAATATTGTAGCTGTTCATTGAAGTGTTCTTGATCAACCTCAGTATTTGAAGCTACTTTTTCCAACCTTGTTCTCTCCATGAATTCAGCTATATTATGTACATCATCCTCAGCCATCTTTCTTGCTAATTCTGCATCAAGATTTATCTGAGCTTGTTCATCTGCTTGATCTTTTTCTTGAAGTTTCCTTGCTACTTCTTCATCAAACTCTAACTGTGCTTGAGTTCTAGGTTTTACTTTCTTGAGTCTTTCTTGTTCTTGTTCAGCTTCCTCAGGTGTCATTGGCTTCTTTCCCTTTGTTGTTCTTTTTCTCTCATATTCTTCATCAGTAGTACCTGAATGTGAACTAGCAGTTTGCACGATTTCATGTTCTGTCTCAGCAGTTTGAACTGTTTCTTCATTCTCAGCAGTTTCTTGAGTTTCTTGATCTTCAACATCCATATCAGCAACATTACCAGTATCCATACCAATCTGCTCACTAGCACCTTTATCTTGCCTCCCCTGAACTTTTGATTTATCCCCTTGCCTTTATCTGATTTCCTCCCCTATTTGGGAGAATCACCATCATCATCATTATCTGAATCATCTGAATAATCACTATCTGAATAATCTTCATCCAGTATAGCTCTAGCCCTTTTCCTCTTGAGATGATCTTCCAACTTCTTAACTCTACGAGTCAACCTTGAGTAGACTTTGGCAAAATTTTCTTTATGACTTTTAAGCTCCTTCTCCAAAGAATCTACCTTAGCAGTTAACTTGGTACATAAATCCATCAATTCAGTTTGTGTAGAGCTACCCTCATCACTTCTAGCTGTGTTACCTACTAGGAGAGGTGAATCATGGGGCAAGGATCTAGTTGCAACTCTAGTTTGACTAGGTTTAGACCTTCTCCTATAAGTTGTGATGGTTGGGGGTGTTTGGGTTATTTCAGGATTTTGATTGAGTGTGTGATGGGGATCAGTTGGGTTGACTGACCCTTCACCTAATTCAACTTGAAGCATTTCAGGAAACAAAGGTATTTCTACCCCTTTGAAAAGTCTACTAGCCATAGCCATATTTTGAAAAACCTTTGATTGTTGGCTAGGAGTAGGAAAAGTTTCTATTGGTTTCTTAAGAAAATTCTTTTTCTTATTTAAAAGAGTTTGAACAAATCTTGGGTACATAAGAAACTTGGTTTTGCTGTTAACATTTGCTGCCATACTCTCAAAAATAAACTTTGAAAAGTTAAAAACCTTATTTGTTGACAAGCAAATGAGAGCAATAGCAATATTGCTACTGAATTGCTCCCATGCCGTCTTCTTGGGACTTAAGCAATGTAAGAGAGTACGTATCAAAAATCTCCATTGTGTGGAGAAACATCCCTTTTGAAAAGTGGGTTTTTGGTTGGATGTGTCATACCCCATTCTGGCAAGTTCTTGCCAAATCTCAGCGTTTAGCATATTGATGATACCATCTGAATCTTGCAGCTTAAGATGTCTCCTAAGTGCAGACTCGGTAACAACAAAAAGTATGCCATCCACTTCAGAAAGGATTTCTATGTCTCCATCTTCACTAGTCAAGACAGTTGCATTCTGCCAGAACTGTCTGACGTGCGAGACATAAAGAGTAGGAGAGACAGTTAGAGCATACCTTATGTGAGAGTGGTTGAGGAAATCCACAATCTCATAAAATTTTGGTCCATCTACTTCCTCTGTTTTCTCTGGAAAAGCGACTTGGTTGTGCGTCTTGACAAAATCCAAATTAGCCATGATATTCTTAGTAAAGTTTGATTTTAACTGTGGTGAATAATGAAGATTTAGGTTAGAAAGTAGAAGATGAAAGTTAGATGAGATATTATTGAGAGAATTAGGATTTTTAATTTGACCGACTTAAAGAATATGGTAACTTTTATTTTAGAATAAGAATATAATAGAATAAAAGTTAAAATATCTTGAAGAGGATCCCTCGAAAATCGTAATTCAATCAGTAAAAATCGCAACAAACCACCAACAGCTAGTTTTTAACCGAACATTAATTACTGACACATCAGTTATAACGGCTAGTTCAGCAGTAATAAGTTTACACTAGCCGTATAAACTTTGCACTAGCAGTACAAACCTTTATCAAAATTTTCAAAGAATAGTATGAACTTTAAATTGATTTCAAAGACATTATTGCACATGTATAGTTTTTAGCAAACTATCATCTATCAACGGATTTGATATGTCTTTACCAATAGCCATTTGCTTTGGACTAGCCAACTCTTCACAGTTAGATATGGCGAGTTGATAACCATATATTTTTTGGTAAATTGTCAACCATTAACGGATTTGATTAGTCTTTACCAGAAACCGTTTGCTCTGGACTAGTCAGTTCTTATGTGGGTTAGACATGGTGAACCAATAACCATTTGTTGTGTGCACAGATAACACACTGAGCTCCAAATCACCATATAGTCCAAAACACAAAGCATTCAAAACTCCAATCATCCTGCAATTGTTAGTCCAACAATAGAAAATAAAGTTCAAAGCACTTGTCTCATAACATACAAGCATATGACTAACATTGCACATAAAAAGAAAGATTAATTCCTTTGGTGTACCCAAGCCATTACAGACTTAGGCTTTCCTCTTGCATCAACATAATTAAATATTTTTAAAACAGTTGGAGTACCATTGGATTGAAGTGGTCTCCAAACCCATGATGCAGATGCATTAATACCACTTCCCAAATTTCCCTTAGCAGTGTTTTTAAAACTGCCAGTATTAACTGCTTTCCTAACAGTATTAACTGCTGGGTTTTCAGTTGCAACCTTAGGTTTCCAAACTTTTTTGTTTACAACTGCTATGTTTCGAAATGGTCTTCTCACAGTTGTTGGTTCTGATTTAGAAAAAGTTTTTGCACCTTGAACTATTTGTCTAGGGTAAAGAGGTCTATTTGGTCTAACAGTATGAACTGCTGGGCTAGCAGTGTTAACTGTTTGTCCAACAATATGAACTGTTCTTGTTTCAGACCTTAACAGAACTGATCTAGGTATCATTCTAGCATTTGTAGGGTGAGTGGGAGGTCTTACTGAGTTCACCCTAGGGGTTGAATACCTAGTTACCCTATTGTTGCAATAAAATGCAAGATGGTCAAAGCTACCACATGTGAAACAAGCTTTCCTATAACAGACAAAGTCATCACCTAGTTGGTGAGACTTGAGGTTGTTCCAATTCCTTTTGGTTACCTCTTGGCTTGGTTGTGGTCCTATACAATTCTGCATACCTAACTGTTGGTCTAAAAGGTTTTGCATTAGCTCTAGGCCTAACAGTCTCAGTCTTAACCATCTTTGGAACTTTTGGTTCCTCTATCTTAACACTAACAGGCTTAACCACAGCCTGATCATCCTCATCATCAGAAGTCCAGTCCTCTATGGTTGGAGCATCTGAGTCCTTAGCTGAGGACACCATATCCTCAGAAAGTGAGGCATCACTTGCACTCTCATAAATAGGTTTATCAACTACATTTTCTTTAGGTTGAGGACCATATTTAAGCTCAGGTAGTTGAAATTCAGGTAGTCCTGTATGTTCTAGGTCAATGCCTGGAGGTTTTGGAATTCCCCTATATGGAGGTGGAACTGATTTGTATCTTAGGCCTGACTTAGCTTTATTGAGGATTTGACACTCAACTATCTTACTAACACCCTTAGATGCAAACTCTAATGTGTCTACACTCATCTGAATGTTTTCCTTTGCCTGTTTTATCTTTTCCAATTCATTTTTCAACACACTAATTTCAGCATCCCTAAACATTATATCTCTCTTAAGTATAGCTATAGTATCACTAAAAGTAGATTCATTTTCCTTATAGTGAACTATCTGTTCTTCTAATACAGCCAAACCTCTCTTATGATTTGCTAAATTAAAAGCAGTCTGGTTTAGCTCTATTCTCTAATTATCATACTGTTTTCTAAGTGTTTCTAATTCTTTTAATGCATCACATGATTTAGAACATTTAGAAATTTGTACCTCAGAGTCTGAGAAAGCCATAAGTGCCATCTCTGTAGGTGCTTCTGCTTCCTCCTCTGCAATGTAGCTCCAGTCAAACCCTAAGCCATCAATGGCAACCATAGCCTTTGAGCTTGAATATGACACTTCCACAACCCTTGATTTTCTTCCAAATCCTTTGCTCTTGCCATCTTGTTGTCTTGGCATTCTACACTCCCTTGAATAATGACCTTTCTTGTGGCAATTATAACATTCAATCTTTGACTTGTCATACCCAACAAGTGCTGTTTATGATTATCTTCTTGCCAGTCTTCTTCAAGAATCTTCTAGCTCTCAAGCTGAGAAGAGAGAGTTGCCACTTGATATCCATCTCTTCAATATCATCTTCATCAATCTCTTGAAGATCTGCATGAGTCAACATACTTCCATTGTGCTGAGTAGTCAAGAAAGCACAATAAGTATTCTCATCCAAAAGTCCATTAGTACTGCTTGAGGTACTAGCAGTACCAATATTAGAACTAGCAGTTCCAACTGCTCCAGCAACTTGAACTTCTTCTTCTGGATTAGAGGTACTGGGAGTTGACACAAAGGCCAAATTTCAAGAACTTGAGCTTGAACTTGATCCAGCAGACTTCTTAACATCATGTTCTACTATCTTGAAGTTGCTATAGTGATCCATCAGACTCATAGAATCAATGTCTGGTTTATTCTTCTAGACAACTACATGCATAGCCCATTCTAATGGTAGACTCCTTAGGAATTTTGAGTTGAGATCTTCCTGAGGCATCTCAATTCCTAGAACAACAAGTTGACTCACTAGCTTTTGAAGCCTATTAAACATATGATCTAGTGACTCATTGCTTGTTGCTGTGAAGTTCTCAAACTGTTGCTTGAGAAGGGTCTTCTGAGTTTTCTTGGTGGCTTCATTCCCACCATACCTTGCAACAATAGCTTCATAAAGAGTTTTGGCACACTTGTATTTACTGAAGTTCAGTAATTGATCATTAGGGATTGTCATCAGCAGCATGCTCCTTGCTTTAACATCATTCTTGTGCTGAGCCTTCTCATCAGTAGTCAATGGCTTGGTCTGCACAGTTGTTTCAGTCTTGCCCTCAACAACAGTAGTAGTGGTTGTAGGCTTAAAAGAGTTCCCATCTTCTATAATCTCCCAAAGTGCATAATCCTGCACTTGAAAGAATTGTTCAACTCTTAGTCTCCACATATCAAACTCATTGGGTTTAAGCATTGGTAACTTAGCAGCAATGTTGGTTTGGGTTGTTGTCTCCATGTCCATCTTCTTTTTAATAAAATTCATCTGGATCTTCTAAATAAAAGTATCAGTAACC
Organism: Artemisia tridentata subsp. tridentata; assembly: GCA_021014915.2. Classification (NCBI taxonomy): domain Eukaryota; kingdom Viridiplantae; phylum Streptophyta; class Magnoliopsida; order Asterales; family Asteraceae; genus Artemisia; species Artemisia tridentata. Next base: position 130,737,739 of record CP139508.1, read on the forward strand.
TGTCTCTGATACCACTTGACCGGATCTAAACACACTCCTTGTGTTAGATAGATACTTTGAATAATGTTAATTAGCATGCAGAATTTACTAGCAAACACTTAGAAGATTGTGTATGTATGTTCAATGAATGAAACAGTGTGTGTATATAAGAACAAGAGACAATTGATTAACTTCAACGATTCAATATTATTAAAACAATAATACGAGTGATCTCCTATCACTAGGTTTTACAACCTTGAATCTTTTCTAAGAACTTACGTATTATATTCATCTTCTATTCATTAACCTAGGCAATCCTTTTATAGATCAAGGATTCCTTTACAAGATAACTATCATCTATATTAATAAGATATACAAAAAATCTTTTCTATATGTATCTTCTATCCGATTACAAAAATTATAAGCAGTACTAACTTTCTAATGCTAACCGTACTAACTGACTTTGTACTGTCAGTTATATCTTCAATCTCTTCAGCAGTACTAACTTATATACTAACAGTTCCAACTGTTAACCTTAATTTCTAACAGTAAGGGGTATGGAAGCAAGCCAAAGGCATTGAAAGAGGCAGAGACATCTTCAAAGGCTATGGTTGCCATTGATGGTCTAGGTTATGACTGGAGCTTCATGGCTGAAGATGAGGAAGCACCAGCCAAGATGGCTCTTATGGCTTTCTCTGACTCAGAGGTACACTCAGCTAAAAATTGTTCTAAAACTTGTTCTGCTCTTAAAGAATATGAAACTTTAAAGAAACATTATGATGAGCGCATAATTGAGCTAAACCAAACAAACTACAATGTAACACCCCGAAAATCGTAATGAAGCAGTGGAAGACTTAAACGGGGTATTACCAACTAGATCACAGTCATAAGTATAGATTTTTGATAAAAAGGGAAATTTTATATCATTCAATGAAAACTCAATATTCAGAGATTACATATTTGTTATCAAAAGGAGGTAGTAGTTCACAAAAGTGATGATGAGTTTGAAAAGAATGATATAGTTATTTGGAAAAGGTGGGTCTTTTCTCCGTGCCCGTGCCAACTCCGTGCTTGGGATTTCTTTAATTACCTGAGATAAACATGCTTAAAATGTCAACAGAAAGGTTGAGTGAATTCACAGTGTTTTATTTGTAATAGTTTGAACACAAGGTAAATAATAGTGAAAACAATGATATTGCAGGGGTAATAAATAGATAAATATTGCACTAAGCCTCATGAAACACAAACCTTAACGTGTAGGGGTAGTAATAATAAATATCCCAATCATAGCAATGATATGGGTGATAAATGCCCTGGTGTAGGAGTTTTGCTATACTCAAATTCGAATAAGGTGCATTTGTCTATCAATCCGGCTAACACTATGGTTATCTATCCGGCTAGTACAAATGGGATGTCAAATTCCAATAGATCTATTCACGAAATTTGCGTTCACTCGCAAGTGATTAATGGTTCATGATATAAGGGACTTTTCATTGGCAGGGTGGTAACATAGGCAATATTAACTTAGCAATATCAGTCAGGGAAGCAAACAGAAAAATACTTGTGTTCAGATTTATAGCATGTATCTCCCCACGAGATTTGAAAACATAGTAAAATGTGGGACTATGAACTCACCTTGGTAGTGGTAGAAATCTGTGATGCAATGGAATCAAATGGTGTGTAGTAACTTCAACGCGTGACCTAGATTAGTATGGCATAATTTAGTTTGTATTTTTGATTAATATTTGATGAACGTAAAATAGTTTATATATTTTCAAAACAATCATGTTATTGTTGCATGTGTTAACTATATATTTTACGGCGTAATTATTATAACAATTTTTAGTGTCTCGGTTATGCGCTTTTGTCACAATTCTAATAACTAATATTCGACGTGTTGCCAGTTCGGGTTTTATTAAGTGTTATCATATTAAAAAAAAATGAGATCTTCTCTTTTTACTTTCTATAACCAAACGCACCTTGCATTTTATTTTATAAGTCATAATGGGCTGCGGCCCTAATAAAATTTTAATCCCAACTCCCTAGTGGGCTTCGGCCTGTGCCAACCTTAAATCCATTTCTATTTGTAAAAGAAAATGCAGGTTACATGTTTTGAGTTTTGTGGTTTGCCTGGTATTTTCGTTGGAACAAAAACAGCCATTTGTAGTATTTAAAAGATAGACTGTCTCAATGAGACTTCGGCGAGGTTCGAAAACTACTAAGGTCAAAGCTACGGTCTCGCCTGCTAAACGACTCTCGAGTACCACTCGAGCTCAAGTCGTTGGGTTACTAAGGGGTTGAATACGCAAAGGCTAGCCCGGGTTTTATGTAACGATTTCGACTACTCTTACTGCTATCCTTTTAATCCTTAATAACTTTTAACAATCAAAACTAACCCAATGACTTTTTAAGTCAAATCTTTCCTTTCGACCCGTTTTATAACAACACCTAATTTGACCCGTTTAAATCTTTCACAGTTACATAACTACATCGATTTATCTTTTCATCAAAAATCACCCATACTTATTCAAGCCTAATTCGACCTAACCTTAACTTTCATATAATCGAATAATTAAAAATATCAAACAGCATCAAGTATTAAAAATAACCTGAAACTTGGTGGAATGTTTCGAACACTAATCAAGTTCTCCAAACCCGAATCCAAATGCTCCAACCCGATCAATCCTTGCTTCAAAACCGAATCACAACCTTCACTTTTATCCTCACTTGAGAACTTCTCAGATTTTGGTGTGTTGGTAGTGTTGGTGTGATTCGAATGGTGCCCAGGATAGGTGGATTTAAGGAGTTTAATGGAGTTAGGCTCCATCTTACTTTTGATTTGGGGAAAAGCTATCATTCCTAAATGGTGTCTTATCTTTATACTAGTGGTTCTAAATCCTAAGGGGACCCGTGAATTCGAAGAAGACAAAGGTTGATGGTTGACTAAAATCGATGGTGTGATAAAGATGGTTCGATTTCTGGGTTTTTGGGGAAAACAGCGATAGCGACAAAACAAATGGAGGATGGTGCTTTTGAGGATGGTGATTTTGCCGAAAAAATGAAAGGGATGGAAAGGTAGGAGCAGAAAGAAAGTAAAAGTTTTTCTTTTGGGGAGATGAATCTGTGTCGACAAAATCAAAGAAGAAGAGAAAAAGTAGCAGCAGTGGAATATTAAAACTGTTTTTGGGATATTGGGGATGTCGACAAAATAAAAATAAAATAGTAGCAGTTTATTATACTTAGTGGTGTAGGATGTGTAGGTTTTTATTTATTTAGGAGTAGGGTGTAAATTTTATAAGTGTTTAAAGGTAAGGTGGATAATCTAAATACCCGGGTTTCACTAGACTGTGTCGGATCTGGCTTCGTTTAAATATCTCTAGCTCGAGAGTTTTAGAGTCGTCATAAATTATTTGTTTTTATTTCCGATTTCGTATTTATTTTTATGATCTGTTTTGTACATTCTTTGTTTTAATCTATTAAACTTATGCCATACTATCATGGTGTCGGTACGTGTGCGGTTCCAGTGAAAATGGAACGTGAGTTTTGTCACAGGGTTCGTTTTGTAATCTCACTAGTTATTTCTCAGTAAAAAAAATATGTATAGTAATATTTCGAATGCAAAGGTGAATAAAATAACTTGATTAAAGTTCATAATCAATTGCTTCGGGTTTACAGAAAGTTAATAACTCAAAAATTTCGGGTTATTACAGTACCTACCTGTTAGACAGGATTCGTCCCGAATCCTAAGATGTGGTAGTGGTCGGGGTTGTCTTATCGAATAGGTGAGGGTATTTAGCACGAATTTGGTCTTCGCGTTCCCAGGTGTACTCTGGTCCTCTCTTAGAATTTAATCTAACTTTGACAATAGGAATACGGCTTTGTTTTAATTGTTTGACATCTCTATCCAAAATCTCCGTTGTTTCTTCGTCAGAATTTAGCTTATCGTCAAGTCGAATTTCTTTCAAAGGTACGACCAGGGTTTCATGAATATCAAAAATCTGTGGGGGTAACCTACCCGTTAGACAAAGGAGTTTGTTAATAACAATGAGGGTTCCGGTCGAGAACTTGGTGAATGTAGAGAAAGTTGCTAATCTTCAGCTTTTGTAGATGGTGAATCAGTTTGTTTTAGGATTTATAAATAACTGCTCCCAGCATAACATGATCCCTCCTGAATTAGACATAGGTAGCTAGGCTATGTATAATTTAGGAACAATGATGTGATGTTCGGTTTAGTCGTTATAATTCTCAGTGTTTAAATAGATTCAACCAATGCCGTTTATAAAATGGCAATTTAAGGAAAGATGTTATGAGTGATAACAAATTTGTTGATAATATGGAAATCAGAAAGGAATAGAAAGTACAATAGATGGGGAATTATCACAGCAAGTTGTTTTTAGAACAGAAAGTAGTCTTAAAAATCCGGATACTAGGGATGTCGTAGACTTAGTACAACATAATACATAAGGGAATAGGACTGCTAAATTCTAAACTTCATCAGTCCGTCGCGTTGTTGAGGTCCTGGTGAGCTTCTCTTCCCTCCAACATATATGCTCTCCCGCGAGCACCTTCGACTTTTTGCCCACGGTTCTGAGGGCATTCGTTCCTGTAGTGTCCACGCTCCCCACAGCCAAAACAAGTCACTACTCGTTGTAAGTCGTTCCCAGCAACGGGGCCTCTATCCTTGCAATTCTTGGTCTGATGGCCTACTCTGTGGCAGCTTCCACACTTAACAGTGCAAGGCCCTGAGTGATGCCAATTGCACTGATCGCATAGTGGGTGGTTCCCAGCATAAACTCTGCCTTCTGTTGGTGCAGCCATATAAGCCCTTGCGACTTTTTGCTCTCTGTTTTGTTGGTGGTGGTGAGTGTTGTTGTTGTGATGCCAGCTGTTGTTGTGATTGCCTCTACGATCATCAAATTTTCTTTTGTGATCGTTGCTTCCCTGAGCCTGCTTACGCCTGATTTCCCTTTCCAGTAATTTCTGAGCAGTCTCCATGGCTTCCTCCAGTGTTTGTGTTTTGGACACCGTGACATCTCCTTCTATGCTTCTGGGTAATCCTTCAACATACCTGATGCGCGTGATGTGTCATTGCGGTTTAGCAGTTTTAATGCCTACTCAAGTTTTAAATTTATATTTAGCCGACTTATCAATAACACACACACTTAACGAGCAGTGTACCCGGTCAGTATGAATATAATGGTAAGTAGAGTGTCGATCACTAAGAGTGGAACGTATTATCTAGTTATTCTAATCAGTATTTTAATATATTAAGTTAGCTATACAACCTAATCTAACGCAAGGGGGGTTCAGCCTGAGAGACTGGCACGATTTGGTTGCAATTAAATAATAAACTAAACCAATAGGCACGAATCAGCAAGTAGCACACACGTACACAGATAAATACTTGAGACAATAAGAGGGCTGTCCTTATGATAAGTAGTTTGTCACTTGTTTTATTGCTAGTGTTATATGAAGTGTATAGTTCGATGCAACGCACCGAGATTAAGTCCTTTCTCGTTGGTTCTAATCTTATCGGCGAGTAAACCCTTAATGATTACTTATGACTATCCCGTTTATCTTTCTCCTACTTTTCTACAGACCATAGAATACATAGGCATCTAATAAACAGGCGAGGGCAGAGGCATGGCGACCCGATCAACGCTCAGCTAGACACAGAGGTTATCAATGCACTAATAAAAGTCACCAATGACATCAACATATAAACTTTAATTAATGAGAAAGTAGTTTTAAGGGAGTGCAACCTTTCCGTTGTCATGTTACACAAGCCACCAATCTTGATGAATTAAAGTTTACTAACACAATAAAACAAAACTACTTAATGAATTAAACATATGCAGCACCTTCTTACAGCTCTTGTATCTTTGATTTGGGTGTGTCTTGTGCTGCTGCCTTGACTGAATTCGTCCTTGGTTTCTGGTCTTCGGTCTTCGGTTAAAACTTCGGAACTCGGAACTCTTAATTCGGCTGGTCTTTGGGGTATTTATAGTTTCTGTCTGAGGGTGAGATGCGGCGCATCTAAGGAGTAGATGCGGCGCATGTACTTAACTTCGCGTGGGGTCCAAGATTATAATATTCAGGAATATTCGTACACCGCCAGAAGATGCGGCGTATCTTTATCTTTGGATGCGGCGCATGTCCTCTTGAATCTTGGATCGTATCTGGTGAGATCTTGATAGCGATGCGGCGCATGTCATGAGTGAGATGCGGCGCATCTGGAGCAGATTTGACTTGATCTTGTCCATTTCAGTAGACTCTTCACTTTATGCATGTTTTGCTCCATAATTAGTCCAAAATCGCCAAGTTTCACCAAATGCTTGTTTTCAACTGAGAATTACAAAAGTAAACGATTAAGTATCAATCCTCATATATAATATAGTAAAACAAGTCAAATAATTAGGATAAATGATAGTAATAATATGTACTTATTTGAGTTCATCAAATATCCCCCCACTTTGAACTTTACTTGTCCCCAAGTAAACCTTAGAATTAATCTTATGAAAATGTATCCTAAAGGATATTAGGATTTATTTTTATATTTAAGCATGTATTCATCTTTTGTCATAATCACACAACTAAACACTTAACGAATTAGAAGTAGAATAAAAATATTTCGATAAAAGCAAATCTAATCGTTTAACTGTCCAGTCGCGACGAATATTCTATCATAAGCTTGGCAAGTATACACATCTCCTCCACTAAAGCCAAGGAATAACAAGTCTAAAGCGGTAAAAAGGGTTTTTAGGCTTAAGGGTTAATTATTCTTATTCACTATCGATGTCAAATTCCAGAAAAGGCGACAAAATCACAAATACATGATCGAATCCACGAACACGATACTTGCAATTGCTCAAATCCTTAACTCGAATAGGCTAAAGATAGGTCCAAACTTCACCAATAATAATATATCAAAAAGGGCGACAAAATCATAAATACATAGCCGAATCCACGACTACGATACTTAAGATTGCTCAAATCCCTAATCTCAATAAATCAAAGGATTCGTTGGATAAAGAATAATAGGGTATGGACAATATTTGGGATATAAATTGGTGTAAAATGAAAAATAAACAAAACAAATAAATTAAAATCCTAAGTGTGGTTAATCACTATCCCAACCATCCCATGAATAAGACTCATATCATTGAATAACTCACGCTTTAACACTTGAAACACACGCTTTAGGTAGACACGAATTATACTCAACAAGATCTTAATCAAAGAACAAACTTTAGTTGACGTTCCTATAACTGCCAACTCCCATTCAATCCATAATATAATATACAACAACTAGTGGTGATATCGACCACTTACATAACTTCGCATCGTTGGTTAAAACAAACATCCAACTTTTCTTTTTCTTTTTCTTTTCTCATTTTTTCGATTTTTTTTTTTTTTTTTTTTTTTTTTTTTTTTTTTTTTTTTTTTTTTTTTTTTTAACTTGAAACATAAACATAGATGTGTAAAATTTCACCACATCACCAAAACAATAATTCTGGATAATTTTTCCATACTTTTCATGACTTCAGAAATAACGGTAATAGTGAAAGTAGTAAACACACGAAAAATAAACTCAAAGATATACAATATTTACTTCCACTCCAATTGCATTGTGCAATTTCCCGACCTAACCATAGATAATGAATTACGCACACGAACACAGGTAATGTAAGGAAACACACTTTGCCTATAGCAATTAACCAACCACGGATTCTAATCTACAGGGTAGGCTAAGGTTTAAGGTGTAACGAAACATTTTAAACAAAGGTGTAAGAAACGAAAGGAATGGCTCTGAGTGTTTTTCTAGGGGTATCTTACTCTAAAAATGAGAGTAACAAAAGGGTTTATACGGGGGTTAACTAACCAGTGTAGTTAGCTAATAACACATAACATATAAAGGTTATTTGGGTGTAATCCTAGAAATTTACCAATTTAGACAAGTCATTCCAATTATATAAAATAATACTTATTATGGTGGTCTCGAATAGTATACAAGCCAAGTTCTAAAGTTTACAAGTCACCGGCACACTCATAGATTTGTGAGTTTTGAAAAATCACAATTTTTGAAAATAGCGTCATGTGTGCAGCTATGCAACTTAGACTTTAAACAAAAACATGCTAAAAAATTTTAAAGTTTTGATATATTAAGCACATTTTAAGCATATTTTGAAAAGTTTAGGACAAGTAAGTGTTAAGTGTTCTAATTCTCCAATCCCCTCACTTAAGTTAAACAACGTCCTCGTTGTTTGTATAAAAGGTTAAAAACTGGAAAATAAAAGAATTAGAACAGAAAAACTCCCCTGAGATTTGCTCGGTATGATCCTCCATTAGTATTAGAGCAAAAATCAATTTCTTGTGGATTAGAACGTTTAAGCTTCATATTCGATGTATCCACAGGAAATGCAGGAATCTATAATACCACCAAGGCTTCAAAACACACCTAAGATAAGAAAGGTTCAACTTGCAAAATACATTAGTAGTTAGGAAAAAAAATAAAACATAAAAATTAAAAATGAAAATTATCAGGTCAGTCGATGCGCCGTATCTTATGGAGGAAGATACGCCGTATCGAGCCTGGAATAAATACGGATCAGAATAAAAGATGCGCCGCATCCTTAACCAGGGATGCGCCGCATTGAAATAAACTGATAAAAAGTTTTAAATTCGAAAATAAAAAATGCAGAAAAAATAAAATAAAATAAGATATGACCATTTGCAGGAGATGCGTCGCATCTCAGAATTGAGATGCGCCGTATCCTCGGCGGCCTGACTGACTCGACACATAAACAGAATAATAAAAAGATAAATCCGGGTTGTCTCCCGGTAAGCACTTGTCTTTATTCCAGAGTCTTCAAGTTAGACTCACGTTCAGCCCTTTAGTATCGATCATTGAAGGAGTCGGAAACATCGCGCTCCCTCATTGCCAATTCGGTAATATTGAACACTCCTTGCTCGTCCTTGATTTCCACGCCGTTTTTTTTCAGTATCTGTATAAACAAAGTTCTGTCCCTTTCGGGCAGAGATGACAAAATGATAGACGGGAAATTCTTATTATCATATAGGCATAAATAAGCAAGGTGGGGTGGTAGTTCAATAAACACATCATTATTCAAATTCATTTTCTCAACTATTCTCCTACGTTTGTTAATTACTACGCAATCATACCACTCATCATCAGAATCATTAACAACATCGCGTCTAAGTTCGGTAGGTACATTAAGGTCAATAAATTCCTCAAAGTTCTCATGATTAGGATTAGTTGAGTTGTTTTGAATTAATGTTTCTCCCATAAGTCTAGCTTCAAGATCAAGGTCCATACGCTCTCTTAATCCTAGCATGTAGACACCTCTAATTATGCTTTTAACAGGATCTTGGCACTTATAGACCAGTTTATTATTCCCTACCCTTAATGAGATTTTTCTTTTAAACACATCAATCTTAGCATGGGCAGTAGACAAGAAAGGTCGACCAAGGATTAAAGGAACCTTAACATCCTCGGGCATATCTAATATAACAAAGTCTACAGGGAAAATAAACTTCTCAATCTTGACTAGCACATTATTAGCAATCCCTTCAGGTCGTTTTACCGTTTTATCAGCCAATTCAATAAGTAACTTAGTTGGTGCTAATTTTCCTAGTCCTAGGGTAGTGAATGTCTTAAGAGGCATAACACTAACACTAGCTCCTAAGTCAGCTAACACATTATTGAAAGATATATCATTAATTGAACAAGGTAGAGTAAAACTTCCTGGGTCTTTTTCTTTATGAGGCAAGGCATTTAAATCGGTTGCAGAGCTCCCTTCTTTCATTGTAGCCTTGATCTCCTCTTCAATCTTTGTCTTTTCTTTTAGTAGTCTTCTTAAACTGATTGAAGTATTAAAGAAAAATTCGGGTCTTGCACCATCATTACCATTCATCGATCTTCTAGGTATGTTAGGAGTGACTTCTTCAGTGGTGCTTATGGCCTTGACATGATCTCTTGGGTTGGTTTCGGTTGAGCTAGGTAAACTTCCATATCCCCTTTCTTGAAGAACTTTGCTCATTTGACCAATTTGTTGTTCCAATGCTTTGATCGAAGCTCCTTGATTTCTTGTAGTGGTGTCCGTTGAAGCTCGGATTTCTTTGATCATAGCAGCATTCTCTTCATGTCTTTTAGCAGCATCGGCCATAATTTGCTTTAGAGTGTCATCTAAAGTCTGCCTCCTTTCTTGATAAGCGGGATTGAAGTTGTTCTTTTGATAGAATCCCGGGGTAGCTTCCCTAAATCTTCCTAAAGGTCGGAATGGTTGTCCAAATTGGGTGTAATATGCTTCTTCAAACGTCTCACTTTCATTCTTATTCGGGAAATCTTTAGTGTAGTGAGGTCCTTCGCACTTTTCACATCCAACTTGGGCAGCATACACTCTTTCATCACGCTTCTTCATCTCTCTACTAATTTTATCCAATTGAGCTTGAATAGCAGCAATCCCGTCAAAATTAGTGCTGCTCTTAGATCTAGTAGAGGTCCCATCGTGCCATTTCTGAGAATGATCAGCAGCTTCTTGGATTGCTTTCCTGGCATTGGTTGCATTCATTTGAGGCACAGCCCCCTTAGCATCCAAGATTTATCTAGTAGGCACGTCCAATCCTTGATAAAACAATATTATCTCCTGCATAGGGGTTAGATAGTGTTGAGGACATTTTATTAATAAATCTTTAAATCGTTCCCAAGCTTGATAAAGAGTTTCATCAGGCTCTTGCTTGAAACTGTTGATAGCCTCCATCTTTTTAGCAGTCCTAGCAGGTGGACAATATCTCTTCAGGAATTTGCTCTTCAAACCTTCCCATGTAGTGATTGAACTAGCAGGTTCATTCCTTAGCCACTTGTTAGCAGCTCCTTTTAGCGAGATTGGAAAGATTCTTAGCATGAGTTGATCGTCAGTGACTCCTTCTGAAGTAAACAAATCTGCAATCTCCAGGACCTTTTCAACATGCTCATTAGCATCCTCATGTTCCGTCCCACTGAAAGCATTCTCTCTGAGCTCTTTGAGAAACTGACCCTTCAACTCAAATTTTGACTTATCATTAAACTTTGGTCTAGCAACTCCTGAAGTGTAATCAGCACGGGTACTGTTCATGTATTCCTCCATAGTAGTGTTTTCGCCCATAGTTTCTGTTTCAACTTCCTCTTTTTCTTCAGAAAAGTAATCAAGCTCGAGTGAACTTGAAAGATCAAAGCTTTTTGTGTTGAAAAGCCTTTTAAGCGAATGTAGGGCTCGTTCAGGTTCTTCGAAAGGTTGAATCAAGTTCTTAGTCGAACTCCTGGTCATGCACTTCCTGAAATCAACACAAAAGCATCAGTAGAGTATGCTCGAGAAAGTAGTATATCAGAAAATTAAGAACGAAAACGGAATACGAAAAATTAAAGTTACTGATATCTGCAGATGATGCGCCGTATCCAAAAAGTTGGATATGCCGTATCTTATAATCGTTAAAATTAAATCAGACTTTTATTCAGAAAATAGATACGCCGCTTAGAAATTTGAATGCGCCGTATCAATTTTAATAATAAAAAATCGGTATTTATTTAAAATTAAATGCGCCGTATTAACAAAAGTTAATGCGCCGTATTTTCGTTATGTTTCAAAATATAAGATTTTTGATTCAGAGGATGCGCCGTATCGATAAAAATCGATACGCCGTATCTGTTTAATAATTCGAAAACTGTTTTTAATTAAAATAATAGATACGCCGTATCTGCTAAAGCAGATGCGTCGTATGGCGTTAACGTTTCGAAAAAAAAATTTTTTTTTTATCAAAAACAGATACGCCGTATCTTGGGGAAAAGATGCGTCGTATCGAATTAATTAAACGCGTTGTATTATATAAAAAATTGAACGCAATACGCCGTATCTGAGAAATCAGATGCGCCGTATCGTTCGATTTAGCTCAGTACAACGATAGCAGAAAACAAAAATTACGAAAAATAAAAACAAATAAAAACACACGAAAATAAAAACAAAATAAAAGCAAACAAATAACACACAAAAACAGAAAATATGCAAAATAGTACAATGAATGCAAATTAAACTAATACACAACAAAATTAGCGGTTAGATAAAAAATTAAAAACCTAATTAAAATACTAATCAAATTAACAGATAATAACAATTCACTCCCCGGCAGCGGCGCCAAAAACTTGATGCGTGGTGGATTGGAGTGAAGTTTTGGCAGTTTTAATGCCTACTCAAGTTTTAAATTTATATTTAGCCGACTTATCAATAACACACACACTTAACGAGCAGTGTACCCGGTCAGTATGAATATAATGGTAAGTAGAGTGTCGATCACTAAGAGTGGAACGTATTATCTAGTTATTCTAATCAGTATTTTAATATATTAAGTTAGCTATACAACCTAATCTAACGCAAGGGGGGTTCAGCCTGAGAGACTGGCACGATTTGGTTGCAATTAAATAATAAACTAAACCAATAGGCACGAATCAGCAAGTAGCACACACGTACACAGATAAATACTTGAGACAATAAGAGGGCTGTCCTTATGATAAGTAGTTTGTCACTTGTTTTATTGCTAGTGTTATATGAAGTGTATAGTTCGATGCAACGCACCGAGATTAAGTCCTTTCTCGTTGGTTCTAATCTTATCGGCGAGTAAACCCTTAATGATTACTTATGACTATCCCGTTTATCTTTCTCCTACTTTTCTACAGACCATAGAATACATAGGCATCTAATAAACAGGCGAGGGCAGAGGCATGGCGACCCGATCAACGCTCAGCTAGACACAGAGGTTATCAATGCACTAATAAAAGTCACCAATGACATCAACATATAAACTTTAATTAATGAGAAAGTAGTTTTAAGGGAGTGCAACCTTTCCGTTGTCACGTTACACAAGCCACCAATCTTGATGAATTAAAGTTTACTAACACAATAAAACAAAACTACTTAATGAATTAAACATATGCAGCACCTTCTTACAGCTCTTGTATCTTTGATTTGGGTGTGTCTTGTGCTGCTGCCTTGACTGAATTCGTCCTAGGTTTCTGGTCTTCGGTCTTCGGTTAAAACTTCGGAACTCGGAACTCTTAATTCGTCTGGTCTTTGGGGTATTTATAGTTTCTGTCTGAGGGTGAGATGCGGCGCATCTAAGGAGTAGATGCGGCGCATGTACTTAACTTCGCGTGGGGTCCAAGATTATAATATTCAGGAATATTCGTACACCGCCAAAAGATGCGGCGTATCTTTATCTTTGGATGCGGCGCATGTCCTCTTGAATCTTGGATCGTATCTGGTGAGATCTTGATAGCGATGCGGCGCATGTCATGAGTGAGATGCGGCGCATCTGGAGCAGATTTGACTTGATCTTGTCCATTTCAGTAGACTCTTCACTTTATGCATGTTTTGCTCCATAATTAGTCCAAAATCGCCAAGTTTCACCAAATGCTTGTTTTCAACTGAGAATTACAAAAGTAAACGATTAAGTATCAATCCTCATATATAATATAGTAAAACAAGTCAAATAATTAGGATAAATGATAGTAATAATATGTACTTATTTGAGTTCATCAATACCTTTCCAGTGTTTTCTCGAAATCCGGCACCTTGGTTGGGCATAGTATGGAGAGCTCTTGGAATCTCCTATCATAAGCCCTAAGATCATATCCTTTTACCACCAAGCGGTCAAACTCATCTTCCATCTTTCGAATTTCGGTGCGAGGACAATACTTCTTCAACATCTTCTGTTTAAACTCAGCCCAAGGAAGTTGGTAAGCTCTATCGTTACCCATTTTATGAGCAGTGACGTTCCACCACGACACTGCATCATCTGTTAGATTGCCAGTAGCAAAGGCGACTTTGTCGTTTTTGGCACAACCACTTCTTGTAAAGACAGTCTCTGAACACTCAAACCATCGAGCTAACTCTGTCACTCCTTCAGTACCTTTAAAGGTTGGCGGTTTGCAACTCATGAACTCCTTGTACGTGCACTTGCGGGTTGCAACTGGCTCGCTCTCGGCAGTGGGCCTTGTTGCACTGCCAGTAGGAGTCGTGGCTGCAGCTTGAGCTATTAATGCAGCGGTCACGCTTTCCGTGATCAATCAGCGGATCTCCTCCGGAGTCATGATCGATCCGGCGACTGCTTCTGTAGTTCTGTTGCGGGTAGCCATGTTTTAACAATGACACGAGAACATATATTTAGGTTTTACGGTTAATATAATCAAGTGAGGTGTCATAATTGTCCTTATAATAGCAACATACAACATCCTTATAAACAAAATCATCATAATTAATCATCACGACATGTCTGAATACAATCACAACACACATGGAATAATATGGTGACGTATAAAAGAAAATTGTAACACCCCCAAATTTGGTTTGTGGCAGCGGAAAAGTAATTTGGGTGTTACGGTGAGGATCGAAGTTTAAATCTCGAAAAACGGCCCGAAAAGGGCGTTTTGAAAGTTATATGTCATTCAAAATAATATTTTGATACAAAGGTAAATTATTTGGTTTGAAAATCCCATAAAAAGATGTGATAATTTGGAAAGAATGACATATTTGATTCTACACCTTTTAAGTTATCAGAGTAAAAGATGCCCGCTCCGTGTCTTGTCCTGCTCCGTTAATTACCTGAGATAAACATGCTTAAAACGTCAACACAATGGTTGGTGAGTTCGTGGAGTTTGTAGAAAATAACTTTCTTCGAAAAGTGTATAGTGATTGTCGAAGTAAATAGTAATTCTTCATGAAATAAATAGCCAGTTGTGTTGTATAAAAATTCACAAGCAAATCATGTATGATTCTCCAAAATCATATGTTTCAAGTTATAGATGCAGATGAGCTACGTTGTTATACGCTCGATATAGACTGTTGTATTATCTTTTAATTATAATGATATACCAAGCATTTAGAGTTAATTTGTGCAGAATTCTCATTTAAGTCACATATGGTAACAGTTGAAGTTCAAGTACAAGATTTACAATCATATCATATAGTGGAAATGATAATCTAGAATCTGAAGTCTATCAGTATAAAGTGGTGGTCTTCTAAATACAGCTGTATCCTAGGGTATATATGAAACATTCATATATTCATAAAGTTATATTGCCCTAAGCCTCATGACACGCAAAACGTTAACAGAGTACCGTAATACGGCGGTGTCCCACCAGGGTCACTGATGGGTTTTTTATGGCCCTCGTGTTAATAGGTACTTGCCAATTCCTATTTTTCTCAAATATAGTGCATCGCGACTAAATACGACTAACCATATAGGCATTCCGTCACAGTATTTAGTGGGATAGGTCGTCAGCCTCTAACAGGTTTCGAAGCTGTTCACTATATTCGCGCTCACCGCAGTGATTAATGGCTCATGATAAAGGGACTTTCGGCAATAAAGTGTGCTTAGGCAATATAGGTGAATCATGCGTAATTTTAGTATTGGCAATTATTTATAGTGAAATGTAGAAATATCATGTTAAAGTAGCAGTACGTTCATTTGTCACATGAATGCATACAATGAGTTTCAGTATCATGTTTCATCAAGTAGCTTAAAAATGTTATCTTCCATGTTCTGTGTTTAAGCTAACAGACAATTTGCACATATAACGAGCATGTATTCCTTTCGAGCATAATTCAAGCATGTAGAGCATAGTTGATGATTTTGAGTAAATCATAAGATATTTCAAGTAATATAAAACAGTTAAAGCATGTATCTCCCCCAAAAGAATTATTAAAAACAAGTGTGAAAAGTAGGGGCCACGACTCACCTTTGCCACAGCAAGCAAGATCACACTGACACGACTGGCATCTAGAGCATATCACAATGGTCTCAAAACATATAGCACGGCGATACACAACGGTCTAGGATCGGCACAACCTAGTACGTATATAGTTATCTCAAAACACGTCTCGCACAATAATAAAGTCTATAAAAGACAATGTGTCGTAGTTTTCGTGGATTACTCAGTTTTCAAAACTTATCAAAAGCTTAGTTTACATGTTTCGTGTGGTGTGGTAAGATAACCTAGACTCGACGTACAACTCACGCCAAAAAAATAGACATCAACTAACTCAAGAAGATACTGAAGAGAACTCAAACTAATGAGGACAACTTAGAAGCTAAAGTCAAATAAACACCTTAAATAAAATAACTAGTTTGTACGTTTCGGCATTTACCCCGTTATTCCCAAATAGTTGGTATAAGACAATGATGTTTTATAATAAAAATGAGTTTAGTTAATAAAGCTAGTTTTTCTCGAATCATCGAGACTTGGATTAACCAAAACTGAAATTACAATATTTATCAAGTTTATGTCCTACTATTAACCTTGTAAATATTAGTTTAGGTTTTATTGAAGATTTTGTGTCCAGTCCGAGTTTAATATATTAGGTCGTCTCAAATCTCAAAATGTTTAATGAATCTGCTATCTAATATCATAAGTCCGATAATGATTTCCAACGGTCCAATGTCCAAGTATAATGATCAAATCCATATTCAATTCCAATTCACCATCCACGTATTATTCGAAACGTATCACAATGTCCAATTCAATATCTCGTTTGGTAAAATATATTCTGCTTAAAATTTATAAACAATCACCTCTTTCTATTTTAAGTTTATGGGCTTGTGAGCCCTTTTAACCAACCCAAAAATCATTGGGCTTCGGCCCGTTTTAAACAAACAACCCCTTTTTAGTTTATACTCGGGCTAGGCCCATTATTTTAAATAAGCAAACGCACCCTAATTGGGCTGTTAACCCAATTTGAATCCAACTGCCAACCACATGGACTAGTGTAAATCAAAAGTAAAATATACAATCAAAATTTACAAACACTAGTGTAAATCGAACCCGAGACCCGTGACTAACCGAACACCCCTCTGTGTTTATCGAAACAAAACAACCACATGACAACACTCCCTTGAGTGTGTCGTTTACACCAAGCCAACAGCGAATACCCTACGCGGGTTTTTCTTTTGTGAACCGAGCCTAATAACACAACAACTTAACGACAACAATAACAAAATTACTATGCCACGACCAAGACCAAACGGCACCCTTGTGGGTGGTTTGTGAGCCGATTGACACCCAACACCCTTCGGCTGTTAAGCCGAGACTTAAGCCGACGAGAACAACAACCCTTATGGGTTCCTAGTATTCCGAGTACCAAAGACGCAAAGTAACATCACTAATCACAACAACAAAAACTTAACAATGACAATGAAACTTAATCAATACATGACCATAATGACTAAAGCTATAACTTAACCAAACCAAGACCCTTCTTGGGTTCCTTTTTGTACCTCGACAACATCAACAATAACGTTGCCGAGACCCTAGTGGTCTCGGTCTCAACCCAAACGCAACCAACGGGACTCGACTCGCGACAAGAATCTGAAACACCCTTTCGGGTTACATGTCTACCACAAAGAAAAGTATATTTTAATTCAGTTTCATAATCACCAAGTTATCCAAAATCGTTTGTAATCCAATGTTAATCCACGAAAACATTAACAACATCAAGATAATCGGTAATAATAATAATAATAATAATAATAATAATAATAATAATAATAATAATAATAATAATAATAATAATAATAATAATAATATAGAGATGAGATTTTATTGGTTTACCAAGTCAAGAAAAGAGCGAGAGGAGGATGACGACGGCGACTGGAATGGTGGCGACCTCAAACTGAAATAAACCCGGATACTATACCTTCTATCTATATTCGAGCAGTTAGGAGTTGGTAAGGCCGGAAATCTCGCCGGAAAGTTTATCAGTTACCGAAAGAAAATGAATGGATGGGGTAGGTTTTGTGGCGCGTGAAGGATAGGGAAATGATGAGGAAAGTGAGAAGATTAAAGTGGTGGTGGAGGTGTAGTTGTGTGGCCGGCGGTGGTAGGGCGTTGGTCGATTTTGAGGCCGGATAATTTTTGAGAGAGTGAGGTGAGAGATGAAGGAAATTTAGTTAGATCTACAGGTATATAAACAAAGGTGTGAAATGCGTGTTTATAAAAGGAATGTGTGGATACGTGTATGAATTAAATGATGGACAGATTTGTAGATTATGTGTATGGATTGAAGGACAGATACGTGTATCGATATGTGTATGGATTGAAGGACAGATTCTATTGGAGTATTGTACCGACATTCAAGGAAGATATTTGTAGGTAGGTAGGAGGTTGGGTTATAGTTTAATTAAATGAGGTTTGTGTAGTGAAATATATTTTGTATAAATAAATGTAGTTAGTGAAATATAAATGTGGGGTTTAGTAGTTTTTAGCTATAATGTATAATTTGTGTAACATAAATTTAGTGTGGATGGAGTTTTGTGAAACACTGAGTTTTCAAAGTACGTGTTGCTATTTAATATATGTTGTTGAAACGTAATGTGATAATAATAAAAGAAAAGTTTAAATTTTCCCGTAAAAATGGGTTTTGTTAAATGGTAACTCGAGGTTATTATTAATTAATGAGGATTATCATAACGGATTTTCGTGGGATCTTACAGTATCTACCCCTAAATTTTGAACTTCGTCCCGAAGTTCAGTCTGCGATAGGTGTTGAAAAATGTGATGTTCTGAGGTGAGAGATTATGGAGAATGTTGTCGAGAGGTTTCTATCCGGAAATAGAGGAAATGAGATATAGTTAAATTTATTCATGCGAGATGAAATAGATTCGAATGTTTGGTTAATTAATAAGTCTAAGGACTACGAATAATGAAAATAACGGTCAGGAACTGTGGGAATTTAACGGCTATCGAACAGTGTATACTACCAATCAGGTATTTGATAAACAGGTAAAGCATTTCTACCAGTAAGTAATTAGAGTTTCCCAGCAAAGGCGTTATAAATCCACTCAGTTCCAAGCCCGTCCCATTCCAGGCTTGCAACCTGTGTGTTCACAACCCATTGCTAACATAGTCTCGAACCAGTATAAATGTGTATAGAAATACGTATTATAAAATGATTTGGACTAAGACTAGAACTAGAACAGATATAGATGTATAAAAATACGTATCACATTATAAATAGGTCGAGTACTGATGCATTTCATAATTATGCTAGCAATTGTGTATGTTATTCTTGTGGTTATCTACTTGAGGTACGCTCCGGACGAAGACTTTCAATATTTGGTCGTGATTTTAGTGTTTGTCATTCCGTTGGTGATTTTAGCCCTTATCGTGGATATGGCGTATGGAAAATAGGTATTAGGAAGGTTGGAATAAGTAGTTGTAACTTTAGCATTATCGTTGCTAGTTATGCACTAATTTTCGTGTATTCTAATAAGATTTCTTGCTAATTGCGCTTTTCATAAGTCTTTGTGAATTATTAGGGTTCTAATACTTGTACTTTTGTCAGTTTCTTATCATAAGAATGGTGGGTAATATGTGTAGGTATTTGTTTGTGGTTGGTCAAATGTGATGTTTTATGAGCAATTTATTTTGTCTCAATATTTTGCTTTTGAATAGAAGTTGTTATTAGGAAATCTGAAAGATAACTGTTTCATTCATAACATGATTCTTCCTAAATTAGACATAGTTGATCAGGCTATGTATAATTTGAGGACCAAATAATGTAATGCTTGGCTCAGTCACCGTAATATTTATGCTTTTTCAAGAAGTTTTAGATGGTGTAAAATATGTTGTTTATGTAAAATGACGAAATGATTGCTTCTTCAAAAGACAGTAGAAAATTTCTGTTCATACTATGGTGATAAGTCGGGAATTTCTAAAGTGAATATAGGATATCCTCGGTATAAACTTAGGTTTTGGGTGAGAATTTCTTACAAAGTGGTGATAATCTATTGTTTGGTCAGAGTTGGTGTTTAAGTCAAATTTCTAAAGTGGTGCCAGGGTATTGTTACATAATGACTATGTATAGGGATAATAGAATAGAGATTGAAAGAGACGTGAATTTACGATTATTTCAGAAATGTTACAAGGTAGAGTCTTCGTACGGTAGGAAGGTAGTTGATACACTTAAGTTACATCCATCGTACTTGAGGTAAAGTGTGTAAGGAAATACAACTTAGAAAGTTTTAAACCAGGGTTTACTTATTCACAATAGAATTTATCTTCTGCTTAAACATAGGTGTCATCCTTTGGCGTTGTTAAGGTTCTAAAGAGTTTCCGTTTTCTTTCACTGATCTTTTTGTCCTAAGTGATATTCTAGGTTGGGCATTTATCCTTGTAGTGTCTCGTTTAACTTCTTGGTCTAGAAATCCTTGGGTAATGGTAATAGTAGGTTCAGTCACCTTTTTCTATGTTTTTAAAGTGAGTTGGTCTATAACTCGTGAAACTTTCATTGATATGCTTATAGAACTTAGTCGTCTCCTCTTCTTTTCTTGCTATTTTGTTGCTACTCGGACAAGCTACTATAGTTACCTTGAGTATCACAGCAACAGTATTGGTTACTAATTTTTGGATAGCTTTAAGAGTCAAGGTTGTGGTTGGTGCTAGTGGAGTATTTGTAATGCTTATGCTGGCCATATTCTATCAATATCTCAAGAAAACGGATTTAAATCTACCTAATGACCATGTCAGAATAATTTGAGTGACAAGGTATTTGTATACTAATCTTAATAATGTGGTCACAATGTGAAACTTTAACCAGTTGTGAACCCTAAATCACGATGTGTCTGGGTAATGTCGTAGATAAATGCTTAATTCTTGGTACGGGATTGCTAGGGAACAAACTGTTTCATTCACAAAAGCCGAAGTTCAAAAATTTTCTCTTCATTCATCAAGTTTTCTTCCGAAATTTTGTCTTAGAGAATTCTATGGTCGTAGCCTAGTTATGGCAGGTAGGAGGAATCGTAACAATCGTAGATGATATTGTAGTAAGTCTAGGTATAATTAATGTAAACATCATAACATTAATAACTTGATCGATTGTTTTACAAAGCCAACGATACAAGGTCTTTTATTAATGTTCCATGCAGCAGGTTAATAAATCTCTGTTTTTCCTCATTGTAAGAATTGCCATGTGGGAGTGTTTCTTAATATCTCTGACTGAAACCTTATCAGTCCGTCCTAGAAGTCCATCTTGTCGGACAAAAGTTCAGGTAGGGTGTTGTCGGTCGTGAGTGATGTTTTGTCAATGATGTTCGGGAGTGTATCAATCTGTTCTTTGTGACGCTCCAGTCGCGTCATGCTGGTGGAAGAAGTAGGTGTGTGGGTAACTGTTGTCCTAAAGTTCTATCCAGTCTTGAGGATTCGGGCTGAAAGAGTAACAGCAGGTGGGAAATAGTAATTACGAGAAAGACCTGAGAGGGTAAATTCTCTCTAGGAGTCAGCTTCTGTTGGTGAAGTGTAAACAGGTAAGTTTGGGTGAGTAGTCTTAACGAGTAGTCGGGTCCAACCGACGATGGAGGGAATGATGATAATAGTGGTGGTAAGGTATGGTGACGTTATCCTGATCATGTCTAGGGGTGAAATAAGGTGAAAATGGTAGTATAATTGGTACTAAACATAGATATATCTTCTTAATAAGTCCATTGAGGTAGCTCCAATTTAGTGTCATAAAAGGTTCGAGTTCGTAAGGTACTAAAATCCTAACTTTTCTGTGTCGAGTTTCCGGGGCATATGGGTGTGGTAGTTTAGTTAAAGGAGAATTTGGCTCAATCTCTTTTCAAATCGTTTCTTAGTGTGTATTCTGTCTAACCTCGAATGTTGTTGGACAACCAATCAACTCTTCAATGGATAAGATTCAGTAGTTCCTCAAATTTTCTGACGTAAGGGTGAGTGAATTGGTGATAATGAGAGTGGTATGTGAGTAAGTTCCGTATTAGTCTGGGGTTGAGATATTAGTACATAGGGATTTTTAGCATCCGTAGTGATATGATAACAAGGTGATGTATGAGTAGTATGAAAGGTAGCCTTGGTAATATTAACAGGTTTGGAAGACATGGTACTGTAGTAGCCGAAAATAATAATTATAAGTATTTTGTACGTTAAGAGCGTAACGGTAAGTGTGAAATAATAGAGTGTGTAATGTGTGAAGAGTAATTATCAAGCATGTAAAGATTAGTGCAACATAATCTTAATAGGTAATGTATTGAGCACGGCAGTCTGCAGACACGGAGGGCGTAAAATGGTATGGTGTAAAATCATTCATTTTGAAAGTGTGGTTATAGTTCAATGTTTTAAAATGTTTGATTCTCTATAACCATAGGCTCTGATACCAAACTGTAACACCCCCAAATTTGGTTTGTGGCAGCGGAAAAGTAATTTGGGTGTTACGGTGAGGATCGAAGTTTAAATCTCGAAAAACGGCCCGAAAAGGGCGTTTTGAAAGTTATATGTCATTCAAAATAATATTTTGATACAAAGGTAAATTATTTGGTTTGAAAATCCCATAAAAAGATGTGATAATTTGGAAAGAATGACATATTTGATTCTACACCTTTTAAGTTATCAGAGTAAAAGATGCCCGCTCCGTGTCTTGTCCTGCTCCGTTAATTACCTGAGATAAACATGCTTAAAACGTCAACACAATGGTTGGTGAGTTCGTGGAGTTTGTAGAAAATAACTTTCTTCGAAAAGTGTATAGTGATTGTCGAAGTAAAGAGTAATTCTTCATGAAATAAATAGCCAGTTGTGTTGTATAAAAATTCACAAGCAAATCATGTATGATTCTCCAAAATCATATGTTTCAAGTTATAGATGCAGATGAGCTACGTTGTTATACGCTCGATATAGACTGTTGTATTATCTTTTAATTATAATGATATACCAAGCATTTGGAGTTAATTTGTGCAGAATTCTCATTTAAGTCACATATGGTAACAGTTGAAGTTCAAGTACAAGATTTACAATCATATCATATAGTGGAAATGATAATCTAGAATCTGAAGTCTATCAGTATAAAGTGGTGGTCTTCTAAATACAGCTGTATCCTAGGGTATATATGAAACATTCATATATTCATAAAGTTATATTGCCCTAAGCCTCATGACACGCAAAATGTTAACAGAGTACCGTAATACGGCGGTGTCCCACCAGGGTCACTGATGGGTTTTTATGGCCCTCGTGTTAATAGGTACTTGGCAATTCCTATTTTTCTCAAATATAGTGCATCGCGACAAAATACGACTAACCATATAGGCATTCCGTCACAGTATTTAGTGGGATAGGTCGTCAGCCTCTAACAGGTTTCGAAGCTGTTCACTATATTCGCGCTCACCGCAGTGATTAATGGCTCATGATAAAGGGACTTTCGGCAATAAAGTGTGCTTAGGCAATATAGGTGAATCATGCGTAATTTTAGTATTGGCAATTATTTATAGTGAAATGTAGAAATATCATGTTAAAGTAGCAGTACGTTCATTTGTCACATGAATGCATACAATGAGTTTCAGTATCATGTTTCATCAAGTAGCTTAAAAATGTTATCTTCCATGTTCTGTGTTTAAGCTAACAGACAATTTGCACATATAACGAGCATGTATTCCTTTCGAGCATAATTCAAGCATGTAGAGCATAGTTGATGATTTTGAGTAAATCATAAGATATTTCAAGTAATATAAAACAGTTAAAGCATGTATTTCCCCAAAAGAATTATTAAAAACAAGTGTGAAAAGTAGGGGCCACGACTCACCTTTGCCACAGCAAGCAAGATCACACTGACACGACTGGCATCTAGAGCATATCACAATGGTCTCAAAACATATAGCACGGCGATACACAACGGTCTAGGATCGGCACAACCTAGTACGTATATAGTTATCTCAAAACACGTCTCGCACAATAATAAAGTCTATAAAAGACAATGTGTCGTAGTTTTCGTGGATTACTCAGTTTTCAAAACTTATCAAAAGCTTAGTTTACATGTTTCGTGTGGTGTGGTAAGATAACCTAGACTCAACGTACAACTCACGCCAAAAAAATAGACATCAACTAACTCAAGAAGATACTGACGAGAACTCAAACTAATGAGGACAACTTAGAAGCTAAAGTCAAATAAACACCTTAAATAAAATAACTAGTTTGTACGTTTCGGCATTTACCCCGTTATTCCCAAATAGTTGGTATAAGACAATGATGTTTTATAATAAAAATGAGTTTAGTTAATAAAGCTAGTTTTTCTCGAATCATCGAGACTTGGATTAACCAAAACTGAAATTACAATATTTATCAAGTTTATGTCCTACTATTAACCTTGTAAATATTAGTTTAGGTTTTATTGAAGATTTTGTGTCCAGTCCGAGTTTAATATATTAGGTCGTCTCAAATCTCAAAATGTTTAATGAATCTGCTATCTAATATCATAAGTCCGATAATGATTTCCAACGGTCCAATGTCCAAGTATAATGATCAAATCCATATTCAATTCCAATTCACCATCCACGTATTATTCGAAACGTATCACAATGTCCAATTCAATATCTCGTTTGGTAAAATATATTCTGCTTAAAATTTATAAACAATCACCTCTTTCTATTTTAAGTTTATGGGCTTGTGAGCCCTTTTAACTAACCCAAAAATCATTGGGCTTCGGCCCGTTTTAAACAAACAACCCCTTTTTAGTTTATACTCGGGCTAGGCCCATTATTTTAAATAAGCAAACGCACCCTAATTGGGCTGTTAACCCAATTTGAATCCAACTGCCAACCACATGGACTAGTGTAAATCAAAAGTAAAATATACAATCAAAATTTACAAACACTAGTGTAAATCGAACCCGAGACCCGTGACTAACCGAACACCCCTCTGTGTTTATCGAAACAAAACAACCACATGACAACACTCCCTTGAGTGTGTCGTTTACACCAAGCCAACAGCGAATACCCTACGCGGGTTTTTCTTTTGTGAACCGAGCCTAATAACACAACAACTTAACGACAACAATAACAAAATTACTATGCCACGACCAAGACCAAACGGCACCCTTGTGGGTGGTTTGTGAGCCGATTGACACCCAACACCCTTCGGCTATTAAGCCGAGACTTAAGCCGACGAGAACAACAACCCTTATGGGTTCCTAGTATTCCGAGTACCAAAGACGCAAAGTAACATCACTAATCACAACAACAAAAACTTAACAATGACAATGAAACTTAATCAATACATGACCATAATGACTAAAGCTATAACTTAACCAAACCAAGACCCTTCTTGGGTTCCTTTTTGTACCGCGACAACATCAACAATAACGTTGCCGAGACCCTAGTGGTCTCGGTCTCAACCCAAACGCAACCAACGGGACTCGACTCGCGACAAGAATCTGAAACACCCTTTCGGGTTACATGTCTACCACAAAGAAAAGTATATTTTAATTCAGTTTCATAATCACCAAGTTATCCAAAATCGTTTGTAATCCAATGTTAATCCACGAAAACATTAACAACATCAAGATAATCGGTAATAATAATAATAATAATAATAATAATAATAATAATAATAATAATAATAATAATATAGAGATGAGATTTTATTGGTTTACCAAGTCAAGAAAAGAGCGAGAGGAGGATGACGACGGCGACTGGAATGGTGGCGACCTCAAACTGAAATAAACCCGGATACTATACCTTCTATCTATATTCGAGCAGTTATGAGTTGGTAAGGCCGGAAATCTCGCCGGAAAGTTTATCAGTTACCGAAAGAAAATGAATGGATGGGGTAGGTTTTGTGGCGCGTGAAGGATAGGGAAATGATGAGGAAAGTGAGAAGATTAAAGTGGTGGTGGAGGTGTAGTTGTGTGGCCGGCGGTGGTAGGGCGTTGGTCGATTTTGAGGCCGGATAATTTTTGAGAGAGTGAGGTGAGAGATGAAGGAAATTTAGTTAGATCTACAGGTATATAAACAAAGGTGTGAAATGCGTGTTTATAAAAGGAATGTGTGGATACGTGTATGAATTAAATGATGGACAGATTTGTAGATTATGTGTATGGATTGAAGGACAGATACGTGTATCGATATGTGTATGGATTGAAGGACAGATTCTATTGGAGTATTGTACCGACATTCAAGGAAGATATTTGTAGGTAGGTAGGAGGTTGGGTTATAGTTTAATTAAATGAGGTTTGTGTAGTGAAATATATTTTGTATAAATAAATGTAGTTAGTGAAATATAAATGTGGGGTTTAGTAGTTTTTAGCTATAATGTATAATTTGTGTAACATAAATTTAGTGTGGATGGAGTTTTGTGAAACACTGAGTTTTCAAAGTACGTGTTGCTATTTAATATATGTTGTTGAAACGTAATGTGATAATAATAAAAGAAAAGTTTAAATTTTCCCGTAAAAATGGGTTTTGTTAAATGGTAACTCGAGGTTATTATTAATTAATGAGGATTATCATAACGGATTTTCGTGGGATCTTACAAAAATCAAAACACATAAATGAAGAAAGCAACCATAACATAGATCAATATTGGTACATAGTAATCAAAACTAACCATGAGTTTTAATAATTTGATACATTGTTTCCAAAAGAACAATACAATACAAAATTATTAATGCCACGCTGGGCAAGTTAAGATGTCACTACTACAACAATACGTGGCTAATCTATGAAGTGCCGGGTGCATCTCCAGGTCCGTGCTGTAAACCTCTAACTATCTCAGCCAAGTCATCCATCTCTATAAAACGCCTTTGGAAATCCGGGTTTATACTCAACTGTGCTGCCAACATAGCCTCTAAAGCGGTAATCCTCTGACTCTGGGTTCTCTCAGTATCCCTGGCCGCTCGTAGGGCTCTCTCAACATCTCCTAACCTACACTGTAATCCCTGGACTGTCTCCTGGGCTACCGTCCGCGCATGCTCAACGGCATCAACTCTGAAACTCACATCAGAGATCTCTTGTCTTCTGATGTTCATCCTTCTGAACAATATACGGAGGTCTTGGTCGTATGACTCAAATTGATCATCTGGTAGCTCATCGAGGTGCTCGGAGTGAAGCTCTACTCTTCTAGTCAGCGAGTCCAACTGGTTCTGCATCTGAGCATCAACGCTCGTTTCTGTGTCCTCTAGTGGTGCCCCAGGGTATGGAGTGTCCGAAGACTCGAATGATGATAAATGAGACATATAGTCCCAGGTCTCCATGGTGGCAATGCGATCGTCTATACATGGTATATCTCTCCACACCATGTCATCCTCTGTCTCCATTTGAGTTCTCCTGGAACTCTGGTCAACCTCGAATGTACTGGGCACCTCCTCTAACATCTCGTTATTTTGAGGCATGACGGCTCTCCCTGACGGTGGTAAGTGGATAAGTGAGTGTGGGAGTAAGGGAAAGAATAATGTCGAATCGGGTAACGTGGATGTGGACTCCGTTAGCACATAAGAATCGTCTGAGTTTGGTATGAGTTGGATAACTGAGGAAGTGCGAATAGTACGGGGAATGATTTCGGTAGAGTAAAGTGAATTAAAAGCCATGGTACTGTAATATCCCGATAATAACAAGTGTAAGTTAGCTAATAATAATAACATGCATTAGTTGTAATAACATTCGTAGGTGATAAAACTAATTCGTCATGCATAATCTGCCAAGCAAATCTCAATGCAAAAGTGTAGCAAAGTGTTGGCACGGAGGGCATAGGGTGGTAAGGTTTAAAATGGTCCTTTTAGAAATCACGGTTATAGTCCAATGTTTTTGAAAAAGCATTTGGTTCTCTATAACCATGGCTCTGATGCCAATCTGTAACACCCCGAAAATCGTAATGAAGCAGCGGAAGACTTAAACGGGGTATTACCAACTAGATCACAGTCATAAGTATAGATTTTTGATAAAAAGGGAAATTTTATATCATTCAATGAAAACTCAATATTCAGAGATTACATATTTGTTATCAAAAGGGGGTAGTAGTTCACAAAAGTGATGATGAGTTTGAAAAGAATGATATAGTTATTTGGAAAAGCTGGGTCTTTTCTCCGTGCCCGTGCTAACTCCGTGCTTGGGATTTCTTTAATTACCTGAGATAAACATGCTTAAAATGTCAACACAAAGGTTGAGTGAATTTACAGTGTTTTATTTGTAATAGTTTGAACACAAGGTAAATAATAGTGAAAACAATGATATTGCAGGGGTAATAAATAGATAAATATTGCACTAAGCCTCATGAAATGCAAACCTTAACGTGTAGGGGTAGTAATAATAAATATCCCAATCATAGCAATGATATGGGTGATAAATGCCCTGGTGTAGGAGTTTTTCCATACTCAAATTCGAATAAGGTGCATTTGTCTATCAATCCGGCTAACACTATGGTTATCTATCCGGCTAGTACAAATGGGATGTCAACTTCCAATAGATCTATTCACGAAATTCGCGTTCACTCGCAAGTGATTAATGGTTCATGATATAAGGGACTTTTCATTGGCAGGGTGGTAACTTAGGCAATATTAACTTAGCAATATCAGTCAGGGAAGCAAACAGAAAAATACTTGTGTTCAGATTTATAGCATGTATCTCCCCACGGGATTTGAAAACATAGTAAAATGTGGGACTATGAACTCACCTTGGTAGTAGTAGAAATCTGTGATGCAATGGAATCAAATGGTGTGTAGTAACTTCAACGCGCGACCTAGATTAGTATGGCATAATTTAGTTTGTATTTTTGATTAATATTTGATGAACGTAAAATAGTTTATATATTTTCAAAACAATCATGTTATTGTTGCATGTGTTAACTATATATTTTACAGCGTAATTATTATAACAATTTTTAGTGTCTCGGTTATGCGCTTTTGTCACAATTCTAATAACTAATATTCGACGTGTTGCCAGTTCGGGTTTTATTAAGTGTTATCATATTAAAAAAAATGAGATCTTCTCTTTTTACTTTCTATAACCAAACGCACCTTGCATTTTATTTTATAAGTCATAATGGGCTGCGGCCCTAATAAAATTTTAATCCCAACTCCCTAGTGGGCTTCGGCCTGTGCCAACCTTAAATCCATTTCTATTTGTAAAAGAAAATGCAGGTTACATGTTTTGAGTTTTGTGGTTTGCCTGGTATTTTCGTTGGAACAAAAACAGCCATTTGTAGTATTTAAAAGATAGACTGTCTCAATGAGACTTCGGCGAGGTTCGAATACTACTAAGGTCAAAGATACGGTCTCGCCTGCTAAATGACTCTCGAGTACCACTCGAGCTCAAGTCGTTAGGTTACTAAGGGGTTGAATACGCAAAGGCTAGCCCGGGTTTTATGTAACGATTTCGACTACTCTTACTACTATCCTTTTAATCCTTAATAACTTTTAACAATCAAAACTAACCCAATGACTTTTTAAGTCAAATCTTTCCTTTCGACCCGTTTTATAACAACACCTAATTTGACCCGTTTAAATCTTTCACAGTTACATAACTACATCGATTTATCTTTTCATCAAAAATCACCCATACTTATTCAAGCCTAATTCGACCTAACCTTAACTTTCATATAATCGAATAATTAAAAATATCAAACAGCATCAAGTATTAAAAATAACCTGAAACTTGATGGAATGTTTCGAACACTAATCAAGTTCTCCAAACCCAAATCCAAAATCTCTAACCCGATCAATCTAAGCTTCCAAACCGAATCACAACCTTCACTTTTATCCTCACTTGAGAACTTCTCAGATTTTGGTGTGTTGGTAGTGTTGGTGTGATTCGAATGGTGCCCAGGATGGGTGGATTTAAGGAGTTTAATGGAGTTAGGCTCCATCTTACTTTTGATTTGGGGAAAAGCTATCATTCCTAAATGGTGTCTTATCTTTATACTAGTGGTTCTAAATCCTAAGGGGACCCGTGAATTCACAGAAGACAAAGGTTGATGGTTGACTAAAATCGATGGTGTGATAGAGATGGTTCGATTTCTGGGTTTTTGGGGAAAACAGCGATAGCGACAAAACAAATGGAGGATGGTGCTTTTGAGGATGGTGATTTTGCCGAAAAAATGAAAGGGATGGAAAGGTAGGAGCAGAAAGAAAGTAAAAGTTTTTCTTTTGGGGAGATGAATCTGTGTCGACAAAATCAAAGAAGAAGAGAAAAAGTAGCAGCAGAGGAATATTAAAACTGTTTTTGGGATATTGGGGATGTCGACAAAAAAAAAATAGTAGCAGTTTATTATACTTAGTGGTGTAGGATGTGTAGACTTTTATTTATTTAGGAGTAGGGTGTAAATTTTATAAGTGTTTAAAGGTAAGGTGGATAATCTAAATACCCGGGTCTCGCTAGACTGTGTCGGATCTGGCTTCGTTTAAATATCTCTAGCTCGAGAGTTTTAGAGTCGTCATAAATTATTTGTTTTTATTTTCGAGTTCGTATTTATTTTTATGATCTGTTTTGTACATTCTTCTTTTTGATCTATTAAACTTATGCCATACTATCATGGTGTCGGTACGTGTGCGGTTCCAGTGAAAATGGAACGTGAGTTTTATCACAGGGTTCGTTTTGTAATCTCACTAGTTATTTCTCAGTAAAAAAAATATATATATTAATATTTCAAATGCAAAGGTGAATAAAATAACTTGATTAAAGTTCATAATCAATTGCTTCGGGTTTACAGAAAGTTAATAACTTGG
This sequence comes from Artemisia tridentata subsp. tridentata, assembly GCA_021014915.2. Classification (NCBI taxonomy): domain Eukaryota; kingdom Viridiplantae; phylum Streptophyta; class Magnoliopsida; order Asterales; family Asteraceae; genus Artemisia; species Artemisia tridentata. The sequence goes on from CP139508.1 coordinate 130,768,254, forward strand.
AAATTTCGGGTTATTACATACAATTTGTCTAATCATAAAAGAGGTTTAGCAGTGTTAGAGGAACAAATTTTGCATTATAAGAAAAATGAGTCTGTCTTTACAGAAGATATAGATGTCCTCAAAAGAGATTTGAAACTTAAAAATGACGAGATTAGTATGCTAAGAGCTGAGTTAGATAAAATCAAAAAGGAAAAAGATAATATTCAATTAAGTGTGGACACTTTAGAGTTTGCTTCTAATGGAGCAAATAAAATCATAGAGTATCAATTGATTAATAAGGCTAAGTCTGGGTTAGGCTACAACACATGTTCGCCTCCTTATAGAGGACTGCCTGCACCCCCAGGAATAGACTTAGAGCACACAGGTTTAGCTGAGTTTCAAGAGCCAAAATTAGAATATGGAAGTAAGGCTAAAGAAAATGGTACTGTCAGTAAACCTGTAGAAGCTAATGAGCCTTTTGAGAGTGCTAGTGACACCTATCTTGCCGAGGACAAGGTGTTAGCTGATAAGAACTCAGATGCTCCCATTATTGAAGATTGGGAATCTGATGATGAAGATCAGGTTGTGGTTAAACCTAATGTAGTAAAGCTAGAAGGAACTGATGTTTCTAAGGTGGTTAATGATGAAACTGTTAAACCTAGAACAAATGTAAAAACAGCTAGGAAAACAGTTAGATAATCTGAGATGTATAGATCCACATACAAGTTTAAAGGTAACCAGAGGAACTGCAATAGCCTCAAGTCCCATCAATTAGGAAATGAATTTGTCATGTACAACAAGGCTTGTTTTTCTTGTGGTAGCTTTGACCACCTACAAGCTTTTTCTCATAACCATCTAGGGAAAAAGATGGTTACAGAGAATAATAGGGTACTTAGGAACACAAGTGATAGGGTGAACTCAAATAGGTCTCAATCTCACTCTAATGTTAACAGAATGACTCACAGGGCAATTTTAATGAAGTCTGGCCGCAAACCAATTAGTACTGCTCGACCAGCAGTTAGTACTGCCAGACCATTTAAGACTGTTTACCCTAAACCAACAGTTTCAAGTGCAAAACCAACTTTTAAATATGCACAACAAACTGTTAACAGGCCTTTTCACAAGAAAGCAGTGTTTCAAAACAAATCTTGGAACTGAAAAGTTAAAACTATTAGGCCAGCAGTTAATACTGCTAGACCAGCAGTTAGTACTCGTAAGTGTTAGGAACACGTTCTGTTAATATTGCAAGTCTTGTTCATTTAGTTAAAAATGTTGCACGTTAAGGGCTTTATATTAGAGATTAAGGTGCGGTCCATTAGAAGCCCATGGACCGCCCATTTAAGTATTAATCCTTCTAGAAGAAATCATGTAAGAGTTGCCCTAGCTTGTAGCCTATAAATAGAAGGCTAGGGAACTCATTCTTAGTGTTGGTTATTCATGTAAGTGGCGTAAGCTTTGTCCCTATATCGTATGAATTGAATTTCCTTCCAAATCTCTCTTCTCTTCTTCTTATCTTATGCTTTTCTTCTCTTATTTGCTTATTTCCTTATTCGTAGCTTATTAGATTAATAGTAGTACGAGTTTTACTTTGTTTTACGTGTGTGTGTTTGAGATATACTCGACCTATAAGTGGTATCATTCGCCAAAGGGATAGTTAGGATTGTGTTTGAGTAGATCTAATAGTATTTAGGTTGGTTTTAAGGATTAAGTAAGGTTTTTGTTTTTTGTTTCATCGTTAAACTTTTTTTGTTGGAACGTATTCATCATCTCGTCAAAAAGCTTTACAAATCTCATCAAATTTCCATTTACAACGCTTTTGATCGTAACTTTCATCATACTTTGGGGTTTCTAATCGTTAACAATCAAAATAATTGGTTTGTTATTGGTTTTCTAGACGATTCAGTAAAATCCGGGAAAGTCGCGTATTGGTAAAGTTGGTGAAAAGTGAGATTTTGGCTTCTGGGTGAATAGCGACAAGTTAGGGTTTATCGCAATTCGAATAGCGACAAGTTAGGGTTTCATCGCAATTGGAAGATCTTCAGATTATCGGCATTGGGACTCAGTATTTTACTTTCTTGTAGAAGAAAGTGAAAATACTTTGACTTGGTTGCTTCTCTTCTCTTGTACGAGAGTTGAGAATTATTGAAATTGGAATTTAGATAAAATTATCGAAATTGCCATAAAATATCGCAATTCTGATAAATTATCGCAAATTGCCTTTTCTATCGCAATTTAAGATAACTTATTCAAATTGTCATTTTTATCGCAATTCTAAATTTTATCGCAATTTCTATTTTGCTTATCGCTATTGGGAGTTTATCGCAATTAGGTGAACAGTACTTATTGCAATTGGGTGAACAATAATTATCGCAATTGGACAAAAATCTTCAGTTAACCAAAACCAACTTAACATAACTTATAACACAAATCTTAATTATCTTTAAGATCCAGACATGTCTCAACCACCTCACTTCAATTACTACTATCAGCTACAGCAATATCCTCAACAACAGCAATTTCATCCTCAGTATCAACAACAACAAGCATTTGTGCAACAACATCAATTTCTCTCTCCACCACAAGTATCCCCACAACAAATCATGCAACAGAATCAAATGCTGAACAATCCATCCTACTCCAGAGAACCACATTGGTTTAACAAGATGTGTGAGGCAATCAGCAGTCAGCAATCCCGACATGAGGCTGGAAATCAGGACACTCCACCTATGCTGACACCTGGTAACTATGTACAGTGGGCTAGTAGATTTCTCAGATTCATTGAACTCCGTAAACCCCATGGGAAATATCTTAAGCAAGCCATTGAAGAAGGACCATTTCCACTTCCAGTAACTGTTGTTCCAGGAACTTCAGAAAGAGAAGAAACATCAACTCCCATTTCTTTCGCTAACTACACAAATGAACAAACACTGCAACAAGAGGCAAATCAATTGGCAATGTCTTACATACTTCAGGGGATTCCCAATCCTATTTACCGAAGTATTGATGCTCAAAAGACTGCCAAAGACATGTGGGAACATGTGCATCTTCTAATGGAAGGGACAGAGTTAAATCAAGAAGACCTTGAGTCAAAGCTTTACATGGAATACAATAATTTCATCATGGAACCAGGGGAGACAATTGAATCATACTACCACCGTTTCACAAATGTTGTAAATGACCTCGATCGTCATGACATCAAGTTACCTAAGATTGCTATCAATTCAAAATTTCTGGGTTGCCTTGGACCAGAATGGTAGAAATATGCAACATTTGTCAGGCAAACAAAGAAGATTGGTGAAGTCAAGTATGGACTAATGTATGACTTTCTGAAACAACATCAATCTGAGGTAGATAAGGAAATTGCAGCACGAGGTGGGTTCATATCAGCACCAACACCTAACTCGCTTGCTCTTGTTGCTCAATCCAACTTTCGACTACCAAACCAGGAATTTGGTCAAACATCTTTCCAACCAAGTTTTCATCCACAACCTTCTAACCAAATCATCCCATATGAAGCACCATCACAATACTCTGACAACCAAATGGTTCCATATAACAACTCAGATTCCATGTTGTACTCAAACGCTGATTATGATGAAGAAGAGGATGCATTCAACTCTCTTAATGAAGCATTTGGATTAATTGCTAAGGCATTTGGCAAGTTCACCAAATCCAACAATCGTCTTCGGTCCTCTTCCAATACCAGGAATCAAGTTGTTATTAACGATGGCAGAGTGGAAATTCAGAATCGGTCTTCAGGCAGATATGGTTCAGGAAACAGTGGAAACTATGGGTCTCAGAGGTTTCAGTCAGGAGGGAACAGGTTCAATTCTGCAGGGGTAACAGCAACAGTATGGGAACTACTCAGAGACGAAATCAGATGGCTGGGAATGCACAGAAAGGCATTGCAAATACTTCAATCACATGCTACAACTGTGGTGGGAATGGTCACATGGCAAATGCGTGTCCAAAGCCTCGTACTATGGGCAGTGCATATCACAAGGAAGCTCTTCTGATGGCTCTCAAGGATGAAAAAGCAGCTGGAATGTTAACTCAGAACGAGCAAAGCTTCATGGCCAATGCTGCATCTGATGATGAGATGGAAGATCTTGAAGCAAATGCTGCAGTAATGCTCATGGCAAACATGCAAGAGATGAACATGTCCGAGACAGGCCCGGTCTATGACACCGATGGTCTATCTCAGGTACCTGATCCACAATGTCTTATACATGAAATTGCTTCACCATCTGCATCTTCATCTACAAATGACAATTCTGTTCAACATGATTCATCATTCTCATCTCCATCAGATGATCAAATAAACACTGTTGTATCATTTGATGATGATAAAACCGTTGTTTCATTTGATGATGAAAGTTATGATCATCTTGAACAAAATGATCCTTTGCCTGATCAAGATTCAGAGCTTCAGGCCTTGTTAATGACCACCCAATCACAAATTGAGAAATGCAATGAAATCAATCAAAATCTAAAAGAAAAAATTGCATTGTTAACGAAGGACAATGAGTGCTATAAACTACAACTTTCAGGATATCAAAAACAAGAAAAACGTGAAAAATGTTTTGAGATTGCTTTCCAAAAAGAGTACGTCAAAGTTCAAAATTTAGAAAATCAAGTTCGTGAGCTAACCGTTTCTAAGGCTGAGCTTCTCTCTCAAAAAGAAAAGGATCAATTTGAATTCAAAAAACAAATTAATACTTTAAATTCTGAGCTGTTAAAAACTCAATCTGAGCTTTCAACATCTCAAAATAATATTCTTGAAGAAAAGCAAGCCTCAAGTAAACGCGTCAACTCATATCTTGAAGAAATTTTCACTTTGGAATCTGATGAACTCAAATAAGTACATTTTATTACTATCATTTATCCTATTAATTTGACTTGTTTTATTATATTATGTATGAGAATTGATACTTAATCGTTTACTTTTGTAATTCTCAGGTAAAAACAAGCATTTGGCGAAACTTGGCGATTTTGGACTAATTATGGAGCAAAACATGCAAGAAGTTAAGAGTCTATTGAAATGTACAAGATCAAGACAAATCTGCTCCAGATGCGCCGCATCTCGCTTATTACATACGGCGCATCACTATCAAGATTTCACCAGATACGATCCAAGATACAAGAGGACATGCGCCGCATCTATTTATGGAGTTACGCCGCATCTTCTGGCGGTGTACGAATATTCCTGAATATATTAATCTTGGTCCCCACGCGAAGTTAAGTCAATGCGCCGCATCTACTTACTAGATGCGCCGCATCTTACCCTCAGACAGAAACTATAAATACCCCAAGACCAGACGAATTTCGTAGCTTTAGTCAACACATATATTATACGAGGTACGAAGACCAGATAAACCTAAGGCCGAATTCAGACGAATAGGCAGCACAAGACACACCCGAACGAAGATACAAGAGCTGTAAGAAGGTGCTGCATGTGTTTAATTCATTAAGTAGTTTTGTTTTATTGTGTTAGTAAACTTTAATTCATCAGGAATGATGGCTTGTGTAATGTGACAACGGAAAGATTGCACTCCCTTAAAACTGGTTTCCCATCAATTAAAGTTTATATGTTGATGTCTTTGGTTACTACTTATTAGTGCATTGATAACCTCTGTGTTTATTAGTGGCCTGCGCATTTGACTACGGAAGAGAATGTGGCTCCCACGGTTGTTACTAAATTGATCACTTAGGAATAACTTTTAGACATAAGTAATCATTAAGGGTTTACTCGCCGATAAGAATAGGACCAACGAGAAAGGGTTAACTATATACACTTCATATAAAACTATCAATAAAACAAGTGACAATCTACTTAATCATAAGGACAGATCTTCTTATTATCTCAAGTATTTATCTGTGTACGTGTGTGTTATTCGCTGATTCGTGCCTATTGGTTTAGTTTATTATTTAATTGCAACCAAATCGTGCCAGTCTCTCAGGCTGAACCCCCTTGCGTTAGATTAGGTTGTATAGCTAACTTAGATTATTAAAATACTGATTAGAATAACGAGATAATACGTTCCACTCTTAGTGATCGACACTCTACTTACCATTATATTCATACTGACCGGGTACACTGCTCGTTAAGTGTGTGTGTTATTGATAAGTCGGCTAAATATAAATTTAAAACTTGAGTAGGCATTAATACTGCTAAACCGCAACGACACATCGCACGCATCAAGTTTTAGGCGCCGCTGCCGGGGAGTGAATTGTTATTATCTGTTAATTTGATTAGTATTTTAATTAGGTTTTTAATTTTTTAATCTAACCGCTAATTCTGTGTTGTATATTAGATTAATTTGCATTCATTGTATTATTTTGCATATTTTCTGTTTTTGTGTGTTATTTGTTTTCTTTGTGTTTATTTTCGTTTGTGTTTTTATTTGTTTTTATTTTTCTTATTTTTTGTGTTCTGCTATCGTTGTACTGAGCTAAATCAAACGATACGGCGCATCTGATTTCTCAGATACGGCGTATTGCGTTTAATTTTTATAAAATACAACGCGTTTAATTAATTCGATACGACGCATCTTTCCCCAAGATACGGCGTATCTGTTTTTAAGGAAATTTTTTTTTAAACGTTAATGCGATACGACGCATCTGCCCTTGCAGATACGGCATATCTATTATTTTAATTAAAAACAGTTTTCGAATTATTAAACAGATACGACGCGTCGATTTTTATCGATACGGCGTATCTCCTGAATCAAAAATCTTATATTTTGAAACGTAACGAAAATACGGCGCATTAACCTTTGTTAATATGACGAATATAATTTGATAAATATAGTTGATTTTTGATATTTACCTTGATCGGTCCGCTACTCTCGTGTGCAAGTTGTTTATTTTCAGGATAAATGATGACTCAAGCATCACCATGAATGATTACATTCTGAAACAAACCGAGAGACGCTAGCTGGAGTGATCAAACATAAGACAACGAGAGTGGAGGAAAACTCAATACTGGTAACATTAAACGTCTTAAATTCTTGAAATATAATTCCAGGTAAACTCTTCGATAATTCGACTAGCCCAAAGGGAAGTTCTCTACAATATAATCTCAATTTTATTATCCATTGTAACACTCAACCCGGCAAGGGTAGAAGTGTCACGTAAATGGTGACATATCAAATGCAAGCGTAACATACGACTTACGTAATACAAATGGTTTACAATGTTACAAGGAAAATATACCAAATCTACGTAGTCATACATAAATGAATACTAAAACTAAGGTATCGTCTTCATAAGCTAATCTCTCATCCCAAAGCAAACCCAAGCTCCTGGCTTCCTACTAAAACCTGCCGCAGGGAAAAGAAATGCGGCTGAGCTTAAAAAGCCCAGTGAACAGATATATATAATAAACGGAAACAAAATCAAATGGAAATGAACAGACATATCATAATGAAGAGATATAGGAAAAGGAAATAAAGAATAAGGTTTAGGACAGTAATCCACCACGAGCCCAAACAAATCAAATATCTAAATCCTGTAGTAGTCCAGAGGGGATAACTCTATAGTAACCAGATAATATGAGGGGTGTCCTCATGTATCAAATTGGAGTGATCAGCTCCCAAATCTTGTGAAAGACGTGGATTGCACCCATCATCAGTCACCAAATACAAATACATCAAATCTTATACAAATCAAATCTAGGATGCATCCATACGCCCCCCAAACAAATCATATTGGCCATAACAAATCATAGTGAGCTCATATCAAATCAAAATGGGGACGGTGTGTAACATCACTCGAACACACTAGAGTCATGCCATCGGTGCATCAATGACACGGCCATGTTACCTTCATGGCTAGGAAACAAATTTTGGCTCGGGTATCAGACTGGGGTCAAAGGTCAAAGGTTCATATCAAAGCAAAGGTTCATATAGTCAAAGCATAGTCCAAATCTCAAGGTTCATATCAAAGGTTCAAATGCCAAAGGTTTATATCATAGGTTCAAATCAGAATTCAAGAGGTCGAAGGCACCTTATTAAAAAGGGCAGAATATCTGTACCTGATCACGAATGCAAACACGAATACGAAATAGAAGACACAGATGCGGATCAAAAACCTCCTCCTTCACACCTAAAGGAGTAGAAGAGAATTACTACTGATTCTTAATTATTCATTTTACTTGACTTTCTATTTTAAGTAACTTTCTATTTTTAGCAGGTTTCCAATTTTAGAAAGATTGTGTCATATAATTTAATTAAATCATTATTAAATAGAAATAGGGTATACTTGATCAGATTTACACATTTGGTCCTCACGGTTTCATAATTTACAAATTTCACCCTTTATTTTATTAAGTTACACTTTAAACCTTTTTATATCCATAAGTACACATTAAACCCTTAATTAATCAAATTTACACAATGAGTACTTATTTTCACATGTTATACGAATGTACCCTTAAATATTCAATATTTACACATCATGACCCTCAAGTTATCAAAGTTACATATTAAGCCCCATAATTTACAATTTCAACCTTTAATTATTAATAATTACATATTAAGCCATTAAATTACCAAGATTACACATAACCCCCTGAATATATTTTATTACTCAAATCAACCTTAAGTTTCCAGAAATTTCATTTTTAGTCCCCCTCTTTCATTTAATTATAAATCGAATTAATATTTATTTAATTAATCAAAATAACCCTTTTAAATGAAAAATTTACACATGACACCCTCAAATTATATTTTTAACACTTTAGTACCAATCTTAATAATGTTCTAAAAATACCCCACAAGTTTCATAATTTACAAAACACACCCTTAACTATTAAAATATACAAATCGGCTAATATATTATTTATTTTAAACAAACCCTAGATGTCCCATCATTATTCAATCATCATAACAACCTTAAAAGTCATAAATGACCAGATCTCAACAAGAAAACCCTAACCCTAATTTTATCCCTTTTTATTTTATTTCTTTTCTTTTTATTTAATAAATCCGATTTAAGTTTAATTATACCATGACTCACATAGGCCTCCACCACTCGAATTAACATTTTCCCCAGGTCATATGTATTATATAGAGTCTAAATAAAATAGATTTCAAGCCATGAAAATTCGTATGTAATTATTTAAGGTTTTAATTCGTTTTTAAGGGTTAAATCACAAATTAATTATCTATCATGCATGGTTTGACTTTAGTATTTTATTTGATGTTCATATAATGTAAGAAACACAGGAAAAATACCAAACCCATTTTAGAACGTGTCGAAATATCGTAACGAATTATTGCTCCTCGAATGCACACGTGACACCACAAAATCTCCAAGAGCACATGAACGATCCCACAACCTTGTAGACATTTTTCACAGAGTATATACATCATAAGGAGTATGAGAAAAATGATGAACGAATTTTATAGGGCTCGAATGATTTATTTGAGAATATACCTCACGAATTGACAATAAATTCTCCACGAGCGAATCGAGCAAGGCACGACCCCAAATCTATTTTTTGCCGATCATATATGATGTGAGGGACATGGGAAAAATAACAAAAGAATTTTACAATGATCGAATGATACAAAATGAATTATACCTCAAAATGACATTCGACAAGGAAGAATTTTCCCACGATCGAACCGGGCAACACACGACCTCAAACTAATTTTTCTTGGCTTCTATGGGTGACAAAAAACACAGGAAAAATAGCCTTGAAGCTCCAAAAATTTGGATGGATAGGTGGTGAATTTAGTTAGGGTTTTAGGGTTATTCGGTTTTGTTTTGGAAGGAAGAAAAGATATAACTAATTAAATAGAGATATGGCCGAGTATTAGGAGGGGGGATGACAGATTTTCCGGCCCAAGATCATGACTAAATCAATCCTTTAATTTCTTGACATACTTTCCCATTATAATTTGTTATTATCCATATATTATACTTTTAAAGATTAAAATAAATATTATGCATGAAATTCGGTCCATGTGACTTTGTAATGTGTTACAAATATTTTTGGTGGCTTGCACAAATATTATTTGGTGCCTCATAATTATTTCATATCATGTATGGTTTAGTTACATAGGTTTTGTGATTTAATTTGGCACTTATATAAGCTTTAATTGAATTTCAAAGTTGTAGGGCATTTTGGTCTTTTTACACGTTTTGGATTTTAGGGTTTTACAACTCTTCCCCTCTAACAAAAAATTTTCGTCCTCGAAATTTGCAAAGAATCAGAAATGAAGGATCGAAAACAAAATAGGGACGTACCAGATCAGAATACAAAAATGCGGATAACTAGCTCGTATTGATTCCTCGGTTTCGCAGGTAGCCTCCCGCTCTGGGTGGTTCTTCCAAAGAATCTTTACGAACGGAAATGAAAAATCCCAACGATCGGAAACGAAACGAAACAGAAGACACAACTGACAGCGAACGGAAATGTAAAAGACTTGTTTCTCATGACTCTTCGTTGTCGATCTAAGATAGCTTCGGGTTTCTCAGAAAGACATACAATACTGAATTTCATATTGCAAAGATCATATCCAACATGACAAATGATTATCGCGTTCTCTCGGAAGAGATACAAGGAATACATAGGATTTTGACGGATATGCCGTCCATAGAATTTGATTAAGCAAATCACATGAGATCGTACAGAACATAGATTGTTGGTGACCTCAAATGGCAGAAAACTTCACAGCAGATCTTATGATTCTTGTCAGAAGTATATGGATCAACAAATGCGTGTCAAGAATCGAACGTATCAGATCGTATAACGGCGAACAGATTAAGCGTATAGGTGGAATGAACCTAAATCTTACAGATGCAAAAATTCTCACATCTCCTATCAACATTATAAGGTTTCTAAAGTACTCCTCGAAATATCCTATGAACACAATAAGGGTACGTCATATGACGTAAGTATTATCACGTTAGCTACTCGTCATAATACCAGCATCATATGAGTATACCATCATGATGGTCATACTTTATCTCAAGTCGCGAACAGAACTACTTATCTTAACCACCTATCAGTCTTTCTACCTCCTAAGGTTGGTCCAAAACAAACATCACTACAGATTCTAAATCGGAGGAATTTGAACGTACAAATAGCGTAACGGAATGTGAACACCTCAAAATGAACTCGTCGTCGAAACGTTAGGTCTTCCACAATTCATCATCCTTCTCATAACGAAACCATCATCCAAACAAATGCATAACGAACACAGAATGGAATTTCTAATAGGGTAAAGCTCATTTAAAAGATCCTATCGAAAGGAAACGGAAATTTAAGTGGTCTAAGAGGAAATGAATTACGTCTTTAATATCTTCATCCTTTACAACAATCAAATCTTCCAAATCCAAACGTTTACTACAAAATTTCATCCGTTCCATTTCATGATCTCGAATCTTTTCAAATTCCAAGTAGTCGCTCTCTTGTCTAATCATACGATCATAGGGTGAAAAGGAAATCATAAACTTGAGTCTGGTTCCTCAAGTATTCGACACTTCTTCTAGACACTTCGGTGCGGTAGCGTGAATCTCTGGCATGATCACCTTGCATTCCTCCTTTTGCGAGTCTGCTTCAGCTCTCAATTCATCTTAGTACAACTAAAATGACTAGAGAAACAAGGTTGCGTGTCTCCTACAGGTCTTCTAGCATGATTCAAAATTCACCAACTCGCACTGCTGTGGACTTCCTGGTTTATGTGCTGAAAGCTCATCTTCTACGGTCTGGTCGTCTTGATGCCCAACTGAAATCTCCATGTGCTGCTTTGAGGTATAATCGAGTCTCATCTTAGTCTGTCTTCTCCTCACATGCTTCTCTCTTGGTAACGCCTGTCACGAACCTCTTCTGCACATCTTCTACAAGGTTTCTAACTCTGCCAGTGGTCTTCAGTCTTTGTCCTTTTTGTGGAAGCTCTTTAGTCATCGGGTACCTGGTGGTGTTGTCTGCTACAATCTCTGATCGTCAAGTAAATCTATTCTTCTAGAACAAAGGGTCGGTTCACTTCATACTAAAAATGGTCAACGTGCTCCTCGTTCGTCTCTGAGCACAAACATACTGTCATAATATGACAATTGTCCAGCTACTTGCGAAAATATGCTTCTTCCAGCCAATACAATTGACATCATTCAAACTCATAGTGGTCACACGAGTACTAAAACAGCTTCAAGAAATCTTCTTAGGGAAAAACTTCATATCACAAATCTTCTCTTCACAAATCAAATTGTAATGCTTCGCGGAGCCTAATCTCAACTAATCAACTTCCTTCTCAGATGTTCTTGTGGTTGCTTCTTCCGTCTTTCAAACTCAAATGAGGTCGTCTGCTACGGAGTTTCAAAAATAGAACAAATCAAATATTGACACGCGGAATTGGAATAATGATTACGGTTACATTCACGATGGTCGGTGTGCCGCCGCACACTTCTCTCTTTCTTCTTCATAAACCAACAGGAGCATTCAAGAGATCACTGAAGTGGACAAACTCATATTCCATCAGTTCCTACAATCTCTTAACTTCTTCAGTATTGTGGTTTCGCCAAATTCAGATTAGTTCAATGCAACTTTACTTCCCAAACGGATCTCAAAAGGTTCATCAGAAACACCAGAAATTCGTACAACAAACTTTCAAATGCCGGAGCTTTCCAAGAATGGATACTAACAGGCGTTAGGAGAAAATTGGAAATCAAAGAGATCGGAGTATGTGCTTCATAGCAACAATAATCTTAACAGATTCAAATGATTGAGAATATCATATCATAATATGGTGAAGCAGATTGTTAAAGGTCGCATTTCAAATATTGCAGTCCGTGATAGCTTTACAAAAACCACCAATCCATAGTCAAGAGACCTCAAAGTCAAATACAACCAAAGGGAAACGGATTCTCAGAGCGAATGTGGTTTTCAAATCATACGGATAGTTCACATATCAAATTTAGGTACATGGTTCATCAAAGTGTGGGATGGGAGAGTATTAGAATATATCAAGGTCAAATATATCACATTGAAGGTTAGAATCGTGAACAGTTCAAAGGATTGGAATCTTGTTTAGCTTATAACATAGGAATGATAGGGTGTGCACCGATAGTAATACGAACATCGTTTAACTGTCTGAGTTGGGATGTAAGGAATATCAGTTATTAGCATCGGCATGCTCAGATAACAATTCCGTACTGGACAAATGTCAACATCAAATCCTTCCAAAGGAAATTGGTTAACATAACAAGTTCATCATGACCATTAAGGGAGGTAAGACTTCCTCGTCTTCTGAGACAAACGTTCTTATAAGGCATGACTAAGGCAAAGGCAAGATTCAGAGTGATGCGGAAGCAAATACTACTCACATGGATGTCCTAGACTACCCATTCCTCACCGGTTATGACTTATGTTCCTATGGGAAAATCTTACGCAACTTCGCAAAGGTTATCCTACGAGCGCCTACAGGGAAACTTAGTGGTCCTAACTTACACAGGCCAAGGGTAGATGTACTACAAGTCGTAAACCTGGCTCTGATACCATAATTGTAACACCCCAACCCGGCAAGGGTAGAAGTGTCACGTAAATGGTGACATATCAAAGGCAAGCATAACATACGACTTACGTAATACAAATGGTTTACAATGTTACAAGGAAAATATACCAAATCTACGTAGTCATACATAAATGAATACTAAAACTAAGGTATCGTCTTCATAAGCTAATCTCTCATCCCAAAGCAAACCCAAGCTCTTGGCTTACTACTAAAACCTGCCGCAGGGAAAAGAAATGCGGCTGAGCTTAAAAAGCCCAGTGAACAGATATATATAATAAACGGAAACAAAATCAAATGGAAATGAACAGACATATCATAATGAAGAAATATAGGAAAAGGAAATAAAGAGTAAGGTTTAGGACAGTAATCCACCACGAGCCCAAACAAATCAAATATCCAAATCCTGTAGTAATCCAGAGGGGATACCTCTATAGTAACCAGATAATATGAGGGGTGTCCTCATGTATCAAATTGGGGTGATCAGCTCCCAAATCTTGTGAAAGACGTGGATTGCACCCATCATCAGTCACCAAATACAAATATATCAAATCATATACAAATCAAATCTAGGATGCATCCATACGCCCCCCAAACAAATCATATTGGCCATAACAAATCATAGTGAGCTCATATCAAATCAAAATGGGGACGGTGTGTAACATCACTCGAACACACTAGAGTCATGCCATCGGTGCATCAATGACACGGCCATGTTACCTTCATGGCTAGGAAACAAATTTTGGCTCGGGTATCAAACTGGGGTCAAAGGTCAAAGGTTCATATCAAAGCAAAGGTTCATATAGTCAAAGCATAGTCCAAATCTCAAGGTTCATATCAAAGGTTCAAATGCCAAAGGTTCATATCATAGGTTCAAATCAGAAATCAAGAGGTCGAAGGCACCTTATTAAAAAGGGCAGAATATCTGTACCTGATCACGAATGCAAACACGAATACGAAATAGAAGTCACAGATGCGGATCAAAAACCTCCTCCTTCACACCTAAAGGAGTAGAAGAGAATTACTACTGATTCTTAATTATTCATTTTACTTGACTTTCTATTTTAAGTAACTTTCTATTTTTAGCAGGTTTCCATTTTTAGAAAGATTGTGTCATATAATTTAATTAAATCATTATTAAATGGAAATAGGGTATACTTGATCAGATTTACACATTTGGTCCTCACGGTTTCATAATTTACAAATTTCACCCTTTATTTTATTAAGTTACACTTTAAACCTTTTTATATCCATAAGTACACATTAAACCCTTAATTAATCAAATTTACACAATGAGTACTTATTTTCACATGTTATACGAATGTACCCTTAAATATTCAATATTTACACATCATGACCCTCAAGTTATCAAAGTTACATATTAAGCCCCTTAATTTACAATTTCAACCTTTAATTATTAATAATTACATATTAAGCCATTAAATTACCAAGATTACACATAACCCCCTGAATATATTTTATTACTCAAATCAACCTTAAGTTTCCAGAAATTTCATTTTTAGTCCCCCTCTTTCATTTAATTATCAATCGAATTAATATTTATTTAATTAATCAAAATAAACCTTTTAAATGAAAAATTTACACATGACACCCTCAACTTATATTTTTAACAGTTTAGTACCAATCTTAATAATGTTCTAAAAATACCCCACAAGTTTCATAATTTACAAAACACACCCTTAACTATTAAAATATACAAATCGGCTAATATATTATTTATTTAAAACAAACCCTAGATGTCCCATCATTATTCAATCATCATAACAACCTTAAAATTCATAAATGACCAGATCTCAACAAGAAAACCCTAACCCTAATTTTATCCCTTTTTATTTTATTTCTTTTCTTTTTATTTAATAAATCCAATTTAAGTTTAATTATACCATGACTCACATAGGCCTCCACCACTCGAATTAACATTTTCCCCAGGTCATATGTATTATATGGAGTCTAAATAAAATAGATTTCAAGCCATGAAAATTCGTATGTAATTATTTAAGGTTTTAATTCGTTTTTTAGGGTTAAATCACAAATTAATTATCTATCATGCATGGTTCGACTTTAGTATTTTATTTGATGTTCATATAATGTAAGAAACACAGGAAAAATACCAAACCCATTTTAGAACGTGTCAAAAGATCGTAACGAATTATTGCTCCTCGAATGCACACGCGACACCACAAAATCTCCAAGAGCACATTAACGATCCCACAACCTTGTAGACATTTTTCATAGAGTATATACATCATAAGGAGTATGAGAAAAATGATGAACTAATTTTATAGGGCTCGAATGATTTATTTGAGAATATACCTCACGAATTGACAAGAAATTCTCCACGAGCGAATCGAGCAAGGCACGACCCCAAATCTATTTTTTGCTGATCATATATGATGTGAGGGACATGGGAAAAATAACAAAAGAATTTTACAATGATCGAATGATACGAAATGAATTATACCTCAAAATGACATTCGACAAGGAAGAATTTTCCCACGATCGAACCGGGCAACACACGACCTCAAACTGATTTTTCTTGGCTTCTATGGGTGACAAACAACACAGGAAAAATAGCCTTGAAGCTCCAAATATTCGGATGGATAGGTGGTGAATTTAGTTAGGGTTTTAGGGTTATTCGGTTTTGTTTTGGAAGGAAGAAAAGATATAACTAATTAAATAGAGATATGGCCGAGTATTAGGAGGGGGGATGACAGATTTTCCGGCCCAAGATCATGACTAAATCAATCCTTTAATTTCTTGACATACTTTCCCATTATAATTTGTTATTATCCATATATTATACTTTTAAAGATTAAAATAAATATTATGCATGAAATTCGGTCCATGTGACTTAGTAATGTGTTACAAATATTTTTGGTGGCTTGCAAAAATATTATTTGGTGCCTCATAATTATTTCATATCATGTATGGTTTAGTTACATAGGTTTTGTGATTTAATTTGGCACTTATATAAGCTTTAATTGAATTTCAAAGTTGTAGGGCATTTTGGTCTTTTTACACGTTTTGGATTTTAGGGTTTTACATCCATACTATATGTCTGATTCAAATTGTAATCTTAATTTTCTATGCTTAAAAACGATATTTGTTCCTAACCTCGGAATAATTCCCTATCCACTATACAATAAGATTACAATTATTAATAAAACGTTTATGCCTATTGCTCTTATTTTGAATTCATTTATATCATATGGTGTGACCGTTTAACCCCAATTTGATGTATAAAGAATCGTGTTGCGGAGGCCAAGGTACGTTCCTTATTTAAATTTCGTTCACTAACATATCGATACGGCGGATCTAAATATCCCAAGCGCCGTATCTCTGACCAACTAGGACTCATTGACTAGTCAATGAAATTAAATAGATACGGCGCATCCCAATTTTTCAATACGGCGCATCATTTTGCCCTATAAATACGACGTGAATGCGCCGGATCTAAACTTTTTACCACGAAATCCTCACACAGTTAAGAACAATACACGCAGTAAAATTATACTCTAATTCCGAGCATTTTTTCTAAAATCCATCCTCTAATCCGATCTATAATCCTTCACCTAATCATAAAATTAAGGTAATTGTTCTGTTTCGATTTAATCTTGTTTAATATGAAAATTAGGGTTTATGTGATTAATTCGATTAGGGCTTAAATGATATAGAGATATGATTTGGACTTGTATTAGATAATCTCTCCCGTGTTTAACTTGCATGAATCATCAAATTTCTAGCCTAGTTTGATTTGAACGAAAATTTGGATTTTGAATTCAATTTTGAATTTTAGTGGGAAAATGGATTAGTAGTGGTGTATTGAGCTTTTAGAACTGTTATAATGGGTAAATGATACTGTGATATTAAGTGGGAATTTACGTCACGGATACGGACTCTTGAAAAGCCTGCCTGATCCCCTTTATTTTATACTGATATGCTTTTAGATGCGGCGCATCTAGGTTAATTGATGCGGCGTAACGACCTATTTCCAAATTAATAAAATTCAAGATACGCCGTATTACTTAATCTAGATACGACGCATTTCCATACGCCGTATCTCATTTCTTGCTCCGCATCTCTTATATTTTGTGCAGATACGCCGCACTGATTAAATCAGATGCGCCGTATCTACCTCACTTGCAGACTGCTTACTAACTTTGAAAATTTATTTCAGATGGCATTACCAGAGGTTGCACAAAGACATCAGTGGTTACGTTTCGAGAATATGGGACTAACCCCTGGCACTTTGGAGGATTACTTATGGAGACTTGAGTCGATTTACTTTAAGAGAATATTCAGGTTACAGGTTTTGGATTTTGCTGATGTGGGATTGATTGGGGAAGGACATGCTGCTGAGAGTTTACGACGTAGGATGGACATGGTAGTTACTGGTGATGATGAGGAGGTGGTATTCAGATCTTCTGCTTGGGAGAGATTGTTCAGGATTGATGAGCCCTTGGTAAGGGAGCTCATGATGGAGTTTTTCAGTACGGTATACTACAGAGAGACGGATACTGGGTTGGATATTGCTGACACCCTTGTGTTTAGACTGGGTGGGGTGCCGAGGCAGATGTCTATGAGACAGTTCATTTTATCTATGGGTTTGCATACGGTTGAGGAGCTTGAGTCAGATGTGTTTGCCAGATATTGGGATGATAGTTTGAGAGCGGTCCCTGACAGGGCATTATTCGGTGATTACTGGGACAGGATCTCTTCGGGGGGTGATATCACTACTTCTACCCCCTCTTACACTTTGATCAGGGAGCCCTTGAGGAGGCTGTGCCACCGTCTGATAGCACTTACCATTGCTGGGAGGGGTCAGTCCCCTGAGAAGGTGACCACTCTGGACCTCTTCCTCTTGAGGAGCATGGATGAGGGGTTGTCGGTGAACATCCCCCACTTTTTGGCACACTACCTCCACCGATCAGCTGCAGAGAGAGATCGGAGGAGTCATATGACTGGCGGGCATTTTGTTTCTAGGCTGGCCCGCCATTTTGGAGTGATTGGAGAGGAGATTCCAGCAGGGCTGGAGGTTGTGGTGACCCATCTCCCGGTTATTGACAGGGATTATTTGGTTAGACTTGGGATATGCCAGTTGGCTATGGGAGATTACGTTTGGGTAGCATTGGGGCCCGCTAGAGCTGCAGGGCCAGAGGCAGAGCAGGGAGGTCCTCAGGGAGCTCCGGCTGCTGCTCCAGCCCATCAGGAGGAGCCGCAGGCACCAGTACCCCCACCAGTCCCTGTACGCACGGTGAGTCAGAGAGTTGACACAGTCGAGGGAGAGCTGAGAGCCTTGAGAGGTATTGTAGATGGTATGAGGAGGGACTCAGAGTGGCTGGTTACGAGTATGAGCCGACTTTTGGAGCAGCAGGGTATTACCCACACTCGTCCGGATGGTACTCATGTTGCTGGAGTGACACTTGCGTACACCCGCAGAGTCCGGCCTAGGACGGATGATGCCAGCACCTCAGGGACCCACCCACACGACCACACTGACCCTTGATCTCTCGATTCTACGTGTTTATTGACATTGTTCCATGTGCATTATTACTATTCTTTTTGGATTGTATTAATCGATATTATCATTTATGCATTTGATGTTTCAGTTTCTATTTCTTAACATGCTTGACAAAGACTGGCATTAAGTTCAGCATGATAATACGAGAGGACGTGAGAGAAAACCATGGAATGAGCCATTTTACAACAGACTGTTAACAGTCTGTCTGGTGAACACATGCGCCGCATCTGGTACAACAGATGCGCCGCATCCTATCCTTTATTTTGTTTTTATTCCATATTTATTCCAGGCTCGATACGGCGTATCTTCTTCCATAAGATACGGCGCATCGACTGACCTGATGATTTTCATTTTTAATTTTTATGTTTTATTTTCCCTAACTACTAATGTATTATGCAAGTTTGAACCTTTCTTAACTTAGGTGTGTTTAAAGCCTTGGTGGTATTATAGATTCCTGCATTTCCTGTGAATACATCTATTATGAAGCTTAAACGTTCTAATCCACAAGAAAGATGATTTTTGCTCTTATACAAATGGAGGATCATACCGAGCAAATCTCAGGGGAGTTTTTCTGTTCTAATTCTTTTATTTTCCAGTTTTTAACCTTTAATACAAACAACGAGGACGTTGTTTAACTTATGTGGGGGGATTGGAGGATTAGAACACTTAACACTTACTTGTCCTAAACTTTTCAAAATATGCTTAAAATGTGCTTAATATGTAAAAATTTAAAATTTTTTAGCATGTTTTTGTTTAAGATCTAAGTTGCATAGCTGCACACATGATGTTATTTTCAAAAATTGTGATTTTTCAAAACTCACAAATCTATGAGTGTGCCGGTGACTTGTAAACTTTAGAACTTGGCTTGTATACTATTCGAGACCACCATAATAAGTATTATTTTATATAATTGGAATGACTTGTCTAAATTGGTAAATTTCTAGGATTACACCCAAATAGCCTTTATATGTTATGTATTATTAGCTAACTACACTGGTTAGTTAACCCCCGTATAAACCCTTTTGTTACTCTCATTTTTAGAGTAAGATACCCCTAGAAAAACACTCAGAGCCATTCCTTTCGTTTCTTACACCTTTGTTAAAATGTTTCGTTACACCCTTACACCTTAGCCTACCCTATAGATTAAAATCCGTGGTTGGTTAATTGCTTTAGGCAAAGTGTGTTTCCTTACATTACCTGTGTTCGCGTGCGTAATTCATTATCTATGGTTAGGTCGGGAAATTGCACAATGCAATTGGAGTGAAAGTAAATATTGTATATCTTTGAGTTTATTTTTCGTGTGTTTACTACTTTCACTATTACCGTTATTTCTGAATTCATGAAAAGTATGGAAAAATTATCCAGAGTTATCGTTATAGTGATGTGGTGAAATTTTACACATCTATGTTTATGTTAAAAAAAAAAAAAAAAAAAAAAAAAAAAAAAAAAAATCGAAAAAAAATGAGAAAAGTAGAAGAAAGAAAAAGTTGGATGTTTGTTTTAACCAACTTATGTAAAGTTTTGTATTAAGTGGGAGATATCACCACTAGTTGTTGTATAATATATTTATGGATTGAATGGGAGTTGGCAGTTATGGGAACGCCAACTAAGGTTTATTCTTTGATTAAGATCTTGTTGATTATAATTCGTGTCTACCTAAAAGCGTGTGTTTCAAGTGTTAAAGCGTGAGTTATTCAATGATATGAGTCTTATTCATGGGATGGTTGGGATAGTGATTAACCACACTTAGGATTTTAATTTATTTGTTTTGTTTATTTTTCATTTTACACCAATTTATATCCCAAAATTTATCCATACCCTATATTATTCTTTATCCAACCAAACCTTTGATTTATTGAGATTAGGGATTTGAGCAATCTTAAGTATCGTAGTCATGGATTCGGCTATGTATTTATGATTTTGTCGCCCTTTTTGATATAATATTATTGGTAAAGTTTGGACCTATCTTTAGCTTATTCGAGTTAAGGATTTGAGCAATTGCAAGTATCGTGTTCGTGGATTCGATCATGTATTTGTGATTTTGTCGCCTTTTCTGGAATTTGAGATCGATAGAGATTAAGGAGAATAATTAACCCTTTAAGCCTAAAAACCCTTTTTACCGCTTTAGATTTGTTATTCCTTGCCTTTAGTGGGGGAGATGTGTATACTTGCCAAGCTTATGATAGAATATTCGTCGCGACTGGACAGTTAAACGATTAGATTTGCTTTTATCAGAATATTTTATTTTACTTCTAATTCGTTAAGTGTTTGGTTGTGTGATTATGACAAAAATGAATACATGCTTAAATATAAAAATAAATCCTAATATCTTTTAGGATACATTTTCATAAGATTAATTCTAAGGTTTACTTGGGGACAAGTAAAGTTCAAGTGGGGGGATATTTGATGAACTCAAATAAGTACATTTTATTACTATCATTTATCCTATTAATTTGACTTGTTTTATTAAATTATGTATGAGAATTGATACTTAATCGTTTACTTTTGTAATTCTCAGGTAAAAACAAGCATTTGGCGAAACATGGCGATTTTGGACTAATTATGGAGCAAAATATGCAAGAAGTTAAGAGTCTACTGAAATGTACAAGATCAAGACAAATCTGCTCCAGATGCGCCGCATCTCGCTTATTACATACGGCGCATCACTATCAAGATTTCACCAGACACGATCCAAGATACAAGAGGACATGCGCCGCATCTATTTATGGAGTTACGCCGCATCTTCTGGCGGTGTACGAATATTCCTGAATATATTAATCTTGGACCCCACGCGAAGTTAAGTCAATGCGCCACATCTACTTACTAGATGCGCCGCATCTTACCCTCAGACAGAAACTATAAATACCCCAAGACCAGACGAATTCCGTAGCTTTAGTCAACACATATATTATACGAGGTACGAAGACCAGATAAACCTAAGGCCGAATTCAGACGAATAGGCAGCACAAGACACACCCGAACGAAGATACAAGAGCTGTAAGAAGGTGCTGCATGTGTTTAATTCATTAAGTAGTTTTGTTTTATTTTGTTAGTAAACTTTAATTCATCAGGATTGATGGCTTGTGTAATGTGACAACGGAAAGATTGCACTCCCTTAAAACTGCTTTCCCATCAATTAAAGTTTATATGTTGATGTCTTTGATTACTACTTATTAGTGCATTGATAACCTCTGTGTTTATTAGTGGCCTGCGCATTTGACTACGGAAGAGAATGTGGCTCCCACGGTTGTTACTAAATTGATCACTTAGGAATAACTTTTAGACATAAGTAATCATTAAGGGTTTACTCGCCGATAAGAATAGGACCAACGAGAAAGGGTTAACTATATACACTTCATATAAAAATATCAATAAAACAAGTGACAATCTACTTAATCATAAGGACAGATCTTCTTATTGTCTCAAGTATTTATCTGTGTACGTGTGTGTTATTCGCTGATTCGTGCCTATTGGTTTAGTTTATTATTTAATTGCAACCAAATTGTGCCAGTCTCTCAGGCTGAACCCCCTTGCGTTAGATTAAGTTGTATAGCTAACTTAGATTATTAAAATACTGATTAGAATAACGAGATAATACGTTCCACTCTTAGTGATCGACACTCTACTTACCATTATATTCATACTGACCGGGTACACTGCTCGTTAAGTGTGTGTGTTATTGATAAGTCGGCTAAATATAAATTTAAAACTTGAGTAGGCATTAATACTGCTAAACCGCAACGACACATCGCACGCATCAGAATCCAAACTTAAAGAGTTTCAAACTATTGTATACAAAAATGGTGAATCCATAACTCAAATTCAAAGGCTATCGGTAAAACCAGTTCCGAAAGGAGTTGGATTTGCTATTGGCAGTGACCAACCACGTTTTCTTTCTAAAGCACTCAGCAAAAATCCCAAGTTGTACAATGCAGAATTATTACTTGATGATACCTTTCAAAGAGTTGTTGTGCTTGGTAATGATGAAGAACTTGAAATTCTTGAACGTCAAAAAGAACTTGAGAGTCGACCAAAAACTGACAAAGATTTTTCCAGAATCCATCATGATTATAATGCAAGACGTCATATCAAATTTATCCCCTCAAAGGACGAACTAGAACAAACGTTTGTTAACACAAACATACATGCTTCTCCTAAAATACTTCCTGTTTCCAAAAATGTTGCGCAAATCAAGGATTCTTTGACTAAGGATGATGTTGATCCAAAATTACCAGAAAGTAAATTATTTCGATATTTTGATACAATTATGGAAGACATATTTCTTTTAGAAAATGAAATTGAGTCTAATTCTCAAATCGAAGTCTCTACTTTTCTTTCCCCAGTCGCGAAAGAAAAGCGAGATATTCTTCAAAAGAAAATTCTGCCTCATGTCAAACATCTAAAGAAATGTGCAACACAATGGGAACAAGAATTATTCACGGAAGTTGAATCTATGAAAGGCATTTTCAAAGAACAGGACGACAAACTTCAAAGACAAAAACATCAAAAGAAAACTTTGAAAAACGAGAATGATCGACTCTTAGAAAAAGTTCTGTGTTATGACGTTGTTTCTGTGATAATGAATTCGCTTTATGAGTCATGCAATGAGTTACTTGTGAAAGATCATGCTGTAAATGTTGAGATGTTGCAAATGGAAATAGAAAATTTGGTCAAAGAGAATGAGGATCTTCGACAAATCAAGAATGATGTGGAAAACAAAGTTTTTAATCTTCAAAAATGGCTTGATTGGTGTCAAAATCAAAGTGCTGAATTTGAACTAAAATTTCAAAATCTCATAGAATCTTTATCATTTCAAAACAGTCATGTTCCTGAAAACAATAAGGAAACAAAGGCTTTCTTAAGACTTAAACTGTTTGAAAATGAAAAGGAACTGGATGAAATTCTTCAAAACAAAAATGTCACAGTCTGCCTCAACAGAAAATTAGATTCAAAAAATCAAGAATACCAACACATCATTGTTGATCTGAAGAAGAAAATCAGAGTTTTAGACAAAGGAAAAGCAAAAGTTCATAAGATTGCCCCAGGGATGTATGTAGTAGACAAAGCAATTACCCAAGCATCAGACTCAACCACTAATGCAAACACTTCTACTTCCACAGGATTAGATACTATCTCTAAGGCTAGCAGTTCCAAGACTCCCAAGAAACAACAGAAGCGTAGAATCAGGAAGTCTAGGAATGGATCATCTAAGTCTTCAAAAGTTAAAGCAAGTAGTTTGAATAACACAGATGTAATGTCAGGAATAGAATCGACCTTATGTAAGTCCAATTCTAAGAATGATGTAACAGATGTTGAATCTATGAATGTTAATGTTGATAATATGGTTGATGCTAGTTGTATTGTTTGTCATGCTAGTATATTATCTGGTGATCATCAAAACTGCATTGCTAAAACTCTGTTGAAACGAAAAAAGAAACGAACTAGTGGCTCTTCCTCTAGGCTCAAAACTGTTTCCAAGTCCATTTTAGGGAAACCACCACTAGTTGTTTCTGAGCAAACCATTGAAACACCCATAGCCAAACCTAAGACAACCAAATCACCTAGTGCATTCATTAGGAAAAAGGCTGAGACTAGTTGGACTTGGCAACGTTGGTTACAAAACACTGCAAGCTTTAAATGGGTTCTTAAGATAATTAAATCTTGTGTTACTAACCCAACGGGTCCAACAGTTACCAATTCTGCACCTGTTTCCAATATTTGTGATGCAGGTGATACAAATTGTCCTCTGGAATGTTGATAGCGGGTGCTCCCGACACATGACCGGCAACCTCAAGCTTCTCACAAACTTTATTGCAAAGTTCATCGGAACGGTCAGGTTCGGGAATGATCACTTCGCATCAATAATGGGCTATGGAGATTATGTAAATGGGAACATCGAGATCAGTCGTGTATACTATGTTGAAGGCCTTGGTCACAATTTATTCTCAGTGGGACAATTCTGTGATGGAGACTTAGAAGTAGCATTTAGGGAGAAGACTTGCTTCATTCGTGATCTTCAAGGAAATGATTTGATGAAAGGAAAACGGGGAACCAGTCTATACACCATATCCTTTGAAGGCATGACAGCTTCATCTCCTATCTGTTTACTCTCCAAGGCTAATCCCACAAAGGCTTGGTTATGGCATAAAAGATTGTCTCATCTCAATTTCAAAACCATGACTGACCTGGCAAGGAATAAATTGGTTGACGGATTACCCAAATTCAGATATGCCAAAGTTCATTTGTGTTCTGCATGTGAACAAGGGAAAAGTCACCGTGCTCACTTTCCTCCAAAAACAGAACACAGCACAGATCATGTCCTCCAGTTGCTACATATGGATTTGTGTGGTCCAATGCGGGTTCAAACTATAAACGGGAAAAGGTACATTTTGGTAATAGTTGATGACTACTCAAGATGGACATGGGTCTACTTTCTTCGGACAAAAGATCAAGTTCCTTCAATGGTCATCACGTTTCTCACAAAGATTCAAGTTCAAGTCCGTAACACCGTCAGGATTATTCGAACAGACAACGGCACTGAATTTAAGAATCAAACCCTTCGGGATTACACTGAGAAGCATGGGATTGTTCATCAATATTCAATTGCTCGCACTCCCGAACAGAATGGTGTAGTTGAAAGACGAAACCGTACGCTTGTGGAAGCAGCCAGAACAATGTTGATCAATGCCCAATTACCAGACTACCTTTGGGCTGAAGCTGTTAATATTGCATGTTATACTTAGAACCGCGACATGATAAACAGACGACACAACAAAACTCCATATGAGCTTATTCAAGGCAGAAAACCAAACATTAACTACTTTCATGTTTTTGGAGCACTGTGTTACCCGAAAAATGATAGAGATGATCTTGGTAAACTTAAGGCTAAAGCAGACATTGGGATATTCGTTGGCTACTTTGAAAATTCTAAGGGATATAGAATTTGGAATCGTCGAACCGGGGAAATTCAAGAGACTATACACGCCAATTTTGATGAACTCACGGAAATGGCTTCTGAGCAAGACCGATTAGAACCCGAACATAACCGTCTAAACTTCCCTGAATCTTCGGTTGCACCCTTACCTTTTAACAGGAAAGATCTGGAAGATTTGTTTGCACCAATGTTTGATGAAGTTTGTGTTAGTAGTGCATCAGATGCTTCCACCAATTCCGCTGCTCAACATGTTCAACATCAAGCACCTGATCAATCTGCAACTACTTCTACAGCAGATGATAACGATGCACCTCAACCTGAACCCTCATCACCCATGGAACAAACACCTCCATCTGCAGTTGAAGATTCTTCCCCCACTTCTAACCAAGTTCCCACACCTTCAAATTATGACGGGAATGCATTCTTCAATCCATTTGCTCCACCACCAACCATTCCAGAAACTGGAGAATCATCCTCGAGCAATATGGACCCGTCATATCACCATAACAACATTCAACATTTCCCATCCACCCACAAATGGCCAAGAGATCATCCCTTGGTAAATATAATTGGAAATCCTGACAATCCAGTCATGACAAGACAAAAACTTCACTCAGATAGTGAACACTGCATGTATGCACTCACTGTCTGTCAGTCTGATCCTAAAAACATCGAAGAAGCCCTTACATATGACAACTGGATTGAATCCATGCAAGAAGAGCTGGAACAATTCAAACGTTTGGAAGTTTGGGAATTAGTTGAAAGACCAGATGGAGTTTATGTTGTTGGATTGAAATGGATTTGGAAGAACAAGTTGGATGCAGATGGTACAGTGATTCGTAACAAGTCCCGACTGCTAGCAAAAGGGTATAGCCAAGAAGAGGGTATTGACTTCGAGGAATCATTTGCTCCAGTGGCTCGGATTGAGGCAGTTCAAATGTTTCTAGCATACGCAGCCCACAAGAACATCACAGTCTATCAGATGCATGTGAAGACGGCATTTCTCAATGGACAACTCCGAGAAGAGGTGTACGTGTCACAACCAGAAGGCTTCGTGGACCCAGATCATCCAAACCATGTATATCGGCTTAAGAAAGCCATATACGGCCTTAAACAAACCCCGAGGGCGTGGTACGATAAACTGTCTGCATTTCTACTTGCCAATCATTTTACCATAGGAACTGTTGACCCGACTTTATTTGTACAAACACACGGGGAAGACATTCTCATTGTTCAAATTTATGTGGATGATATTATTTTTGGTTCAACCAATAAAAAATATTCAAACGCTTTTTCTAAACTGATGAAACAAAACTTTGAGATGTCTATGATGGGTGAACTTAAATTCTTTCTAGGATTGCAAGTTCATCAGTCGCCCCGTGGTATATTTCTAAGTCAGTCAAAGTATGCTCAGGAAATCCTGAAAAAGCATGGTATGACCAGCTGTGACACTTATAACACCCCAATGTCCTCCTCATCTCCGAAGCTAGATGCTGACATACATGGGACACCCATTGATCCTACAAAGTATCATAGTATGATTGGGTCAATCATGATCTTACAGCTAGCAGACCGGATGTTGTATTTGCCACATATCTTTGCTCCCGATATCAGTCTAGACCGACTGAACGGCATTTGTCAGCCTTTAAAAGAATCCTTAGATACATAAAAGGAACCATTAATTTGGGGATCTTGTATCCAAAGGATTCTGGGTTTGAACTTGTTGCATTTTCAGACGCTGACCATGCAGGGTGCTTAGACACACGCAAAAGTACATCAGGGGGAGTACAATTCTTGGGTGACAAGCTCGTCTCTTGGAAATCAAAGAAACAAGACTGCACCTCACTGTCGTCAACAGAATCTGAATATGTGGCCATGTCTGCCTGCTGTGCTCAAGTCATCTGGATGCGATCACAACTGATGGACTACGGATACGTATTCAAAAAGATTCCTATGTACTGTGATTCCAAGAGTGCCATCGCTATTTCATGCAACACCGTGCAGCATTCCAAGTCAAAGCATATTGATCTCCGGTACCATTTCATCAAGGAACACGTGGAAAAGGGTACTGTTGAATTGTATTTTGTGGGAACTGAACGCCAACTGGCAAATCTGTTCACAAAAGCCTTGCCTCATGCAAGATTTGTAGATCTGGTTCACCGGATTGGTATGAGATGTTTGACTCCAAATGATTTGGAAAACTTTCTCAAAAACAATTAAATGAGTCAAACATCTAAACTATCCTTGTAAATATTTTTTAAAAAAAATGCAAGTACAAACCCTTATCCAACACGTTGTTTCTTTTAAAATGTCACAAATTATTTTTGAGCACGTGCTGAGGGGGAGACATCATCTTTTTCAATTTTTTTTAAAACTTGTACTTGCATACTTTCAGAAAATTTGTTGCTTCACAAAGTTATGGTGATAAGATCTCAAGATGGAAAGTTATGTGCCTTAAATGAAATATTTGAAACTTAGAGTTAGTCACATGTTGGGTTTAGGACTAGGAATTCAAAGTTGTTAAGGTTAGGGGACTATATGTGTCAAGATTGCAAAGTTAAATAATTGATATAAAAAGTCAAAGAAAATAACCGCAGTTATTACTCTGACTATCTTCACCTAACGTATTAAATACTTCACCCACCATCATCAACGGCCTTCCTTCAATCCGATAATCCACTCACGATCATCATATTTTGTGAGTACTTTTGTGATTTACATGTCATTCTAACAAATGGTTTTTAATTTTATCATGATCCAACTGTCAAAACTATCGCAATTGAGGATTTTTGTTCTAGGGTTTGCGTAAAATTGGGGATCTTTGAATGAGAATGTTTTTGTTGAGAAAAATTGTTCAATAATGCTTAAATATTGATAATAAACCTAGATTGTATGCTTAATTACTCCCAGAAACTTCAAATCGTTAGAATTAAGGTTTAGGGTTTAAGCGACAAATTTGGGGAAATCTGTATATGAGTGTTATTGTGTAATTTGTATGTTGGAATGTTGTTGTTTTGAGGTTAATCGATTGTATGCATGCTTAGATTGTGCCCAGAAACATGTTAAATGGATCAATTGAGTTTAAGGGTTTAAGAAGAACTACGAACACTATGATATGTGTCGTTTTACACATATCTTTTCGTCCAATTTTCGAGTCAAAACAACCAAAAACACTTTAAAACGATCAAATAATGTTAAAAATATCTTTGAAATGTGTTTTTGTGTATTCCATATGCCAAATGATTGAAAACGATTGAAAAACAAACAAATTTGCATAAATGGCAAGTCTAGTCCCTCAAGCTTGAAAAAGAAAATAAAAAATAAAAAAATAAATTTTTGGTCCTTGGAATAATAAGCTTGGCAAAAATGGTCCGTGAGATTACATGAATTACACATTTGGTCCTTGGTTTAAACTCTTAAATCCTATACTACTTACACAACCGGATCCAAAATAATGAAAACCCAAAATTAATCCCCAAGCCCATCACCACCTACAAAAGCCCACACCCTTTCTATTTCCAAAACCCAACCCTTAGCTAAATACGGGTTCCAAGTGTTTAGTCAAAATCCCCAAAAACCGGTCAAAATCCCTAACACACCCAACTCTTGTCTTCTACCTCTCTCCCGCCAAGAACACAAGCAGCCAACACAACCATCACTATCCACTACTCCCCAAACTTTCACCTTTTTCACTACCTTCTCTTCTCCCCAACACTGAAACCCATCTCCTTATACCTTCCCCCTCTGCCATGTCACCAATCCGTGTACCATTTGGGCGCCAAAAGTGAAATTGAGGGCTGGGATCAATTGTTTTTAATCCAAAGGTTGGGAAGGCATCCAAAGAAGCACAAGTTATCCTCCAAAGCAATTTTCTCTCACAGAAGAAACACAACCAAGGCAGTCGACCCTTAGCTTAGGTTCTAGTATAAATAGTAGTTAATTGTAGCCTTGAATGGCAGGATTATTTTAGCTTTAAATTCGGTATGTTTTTATTTTTAGTTGTAATTTTCGTTAAGCAGAGAGGTTTTAGTTTAGCATTTTAGTAAGGTAATTTGTACTTTTTTAATTCGGTTGTAACTTTTACTTTTTATTTTAATATAAGTCAATGTTTATTGTTTAGATTACTGCTTTATTTCTGCTTATGCAATTCGTGTTACTGCTTTATTTCTGCTTGGTTTAATGTTTATTGTTTAGCTTATTTATTGCTTCAAATCTGCTTATTTCGTTCTTGTTACTGCGTATCTTGTTACTTAGGTTAAGTTGTTCTTAGTTATTGTTGTTCTTCTGGTTATTGTTTATTTTATATGGTCTGTGAAAAGAAAAAAAAAGAGGTTGTTCTTAGTATAAGTTGTTTACTGCTTCGATTCTGCTTATTTAATTCTTGTGCTGATTATGTAGTATTTTGCTGGTTACTGAATATAGTGGTTAGTAAATTTTTGTTTAATATAGTGCTGATTATGTAGTATTAAGTAGAAGTAGTTTTGCTGTTAAAGAAAGAAAAATCAAATAGCAGATTTGTGTTTATTGCTTTGTGTTTTTGTGTTTATTGTTGGGATTAGACTTGTTGCTTTGAGTCATTTGCAAAAGAAAATCAAGAAAAAAAAATATAGATTGTAAAATTTTTGACAGTCCTGGGGTTCGAACCCAAGACATTTAGCACAAACACAAGCAATCTTACCACTACACTCTCTACCCTTTTTAGTTTAACTTTACAAACTTTTAATTAAAACCCTTTTGTTTTCTTTTTTCTTTATAAGCTTATTTCAATCGTTTAGCTTATTTTTTTCAGCTTATTTCTAAAAGCTTTTTCGTTTTTACATTTTTCTCAACTTTCCAATAGTATTAAGTAATTTAGAAAAAAATTTCAGATTTTTAAAATTAGTTTTAGTATTTTTAGAAATTCAAAATAGTTTAAATAGTGTTTAATTTATAAAAAATTATTAAAAAGTCAAAAAAATATTTTTCTTTTTTCCAAAATTTTCTTTTTATATTTAAGTCGTAGGAAAATTAATTCGGTACTCGTAGGGCTAATATTTTTTAGAGTTCACCTTTATTTTTGCGCGTTAACGTTAATTTTAATTAAAACGTGCGTTTTTTAGTTATAAATACCTTTTTGCGTTTCATTGCTTTGTGTAATATTACCACAACACCAAATAATCTCTAAATCTAATCATCAAGCATTTTAATTCCGAACCTAAAACGAAATCCTCGATTCACACCTCGCTGGGACACGACCCGGGTGATCACTTGCCCGGTATCACACACATCACATTCACGGGTTTTGCATGTTTTACTTTTCCTAAGGTTTGACTTGTCATTTCCCAAAGTATCACGTGTGCACGATACTATATTTATTTATATATATACTACACACGGATCAAATTTTGGCGCCGCTGCCGGGGAGGTTGTGTTGCGACAATATTGTTTAAGGTTTAAACGATTAGTGACTTAAGATCCTTCTTCACGAAGTTATCACTTCCAAAAAAATTATAAAACACAAAAATATTTTTCTTTTCTTTTGTATATATATTATCATATAAAAACAAAAATACAAAAAGATTTTTCGTTTTTCTTGTTAAATTAAAAAAAAAAAAAAAAAAAAAAAAAAAAAAAAAATTTACCGTCGAAAACCAAGACAGAATACTACCTAACTGGGGGTATGACCATTAATAAGTTCCCAAACTAAAGATTAAAACTTGCCTTTATGTCGCTTGCGAATTCGGCTCACCTTTGATTGATAAACAACCTATACAAGTGGTTTAAGGTAGGTCTTGACATTAAATTGCAGACCGAAGAGAGATCCATTCTTCTCTCCCGCCACTCTGCGCGTTTATCTTTTGAAGAGCTACCGTACGCTTGTTTGATTTAAGGTTTAAGTTCACTTGTGTTTTGCCTCGGTCTTGTTTTAATTGAAATTGTTTTTGTTAGTGCATGCGCACTCGTTCTTCTCCGTCAACAAGTCCTTTACGTGAACTCGTGCATACCTCGAGAAGACGTAATCGAAGACGTAATCGTGGGCATTCCGCCCCAATAGCCGGACCCGAGATTCGTGCTATTCCCGTTCCTCCCATTGTCACAATGGCGGAGGAACGTACCATGTGTGAGCTTCTCCAAGCACCCACCGAGGGTTACGGAGATGCTATTGTTGTTCCGGCAATCGTTGCCGATAGCTTTGAGCTTAAGACCGGGTTGCTATCCTTAGTAACTTCGAGTCAATATTTCGGATTTGAGAGGGACGATCCTCATTCCCACATTCGATGGTTTAACAAGATCACCTCTACCATCAAATACCGAAATGTTCCTCAAGAGGCAATCAAATTGCTTCTTTTTCCTTTCTCTCTCGAGGGGTCGGCCCGGACTTGGCTAGAAAAACAACCCCCTCGTTCTATTTTAACATGGGAAGATTTGGTGTCGAAATTTGTAAATGAATTCTTTCCTCCATCAAAAACCACAGCCCTTAAAAATGAAATCACCAAATTCACTCAAAAATTTGATGAATCCTTTAGTGAAGCGTGGGATCGGTTTAAAGAATTACTCCGCAAATGTCCTCACCATGGTTTCTCCGAGTTACATCAACTCGATACCTTCTATAATGGTTTGAACCATTCCGATCAAGACTCTCTTAATGCCGCCGCCGGTGGTAATCTCTTGTATCGGACTACGAAAGATGCTTTAGCCATCATTGAGAACAAGTCTAAGGTTCGCACTACACGAAGCAAGCCGGTTGTTTCCCAAGTGAGTGCTACCCATTCTACCTCATCTCCCGTGAGTACTTCTAGCACCGATGCTAAGATTGACAAACTCACGGAGGCTATTCAAGCTTTGGTTCTTTCCGAACAAAAGAAACTTTCTTCCACACAAACTTCTTCACCCAATCAAGTCAAAGCGGTGGAAGAAACTTGTGTCACTTGTGGTGGTCCTCATGCATACTACAATTGTACTGCCACCGATGGTAGTCGATGTGAAGTTAATCCGGTAGTCGGGTCTCTCAATCAAGGAGGTAATCAATACCGTCCTCAAGTTGACCCAAACTATCGTGCTAACAATCAAAATGGACCACCCGGATTTTCTCAACCCAACAATCCAAATAAATTCAATCAAAACCAACCGAGAGGGCAAAATGTTCAAAATCAATTTCAAGCCCCGATCAATCAATACCCAACCCAAGGGGGTAATTTCAATCAAGGCTTTCAAGCTTCTCATTACCAAGCCCCGTTGGTTCCTCAAATGAACTTGCTAACTACATCAAGTTAAATGAGGCCAACATGAGGTCTATGCAAAATCAAATCACCACTTTGAAAAATGATTTTCAAACCTCAATGTCAAAACAGGGTCAAGAGCTTAAAAGTGAGCTCAGAAATACAAACTACAAAATTGATCAATCTCAAAGTAAAATTGAGAACATGTTTGCCAGTCTCATGAGTTCGATGAATCAAGGTTCAACTTCGGGAGCTCTTCCGGGAAATACCATTCCTAACCCGAAGGGTGAATTAAAAGCTGTCGCCACTCGAAGTGGTAAAACACATAATGGACCCTCGACTCCTATGCCCCCTCCACCGGGGGAGGTGAATCGGGATACCAAGGTGACAACGGACAAGGTGCATTTTTCAAGCCCACAAAGTACCGCACACGTCCAACCTTCGGTGGTCCAAACTCCAATTCCGGAACCCGATGTTCCGAAGACAAATTCTAAGCCTTCAATTCCATATCCTTCAAGGCTTAATGACCAAAAGCATAAAGAGAAAAACAATCAACAAATGGAAAAATTCTTCCAAATCTTCAATGAGTTGCATTTTGACATAAGCTTCGCAGATGCTCTCGTTCTTATGCCCAAATTTGCATCTACACTCAAAAGTTTGCTAAGCAACAAAGATAAGATGACTGAGATGGCAAAAACCCCACTTAATGAGCAATGCTCGGCGGTTCTCAAAAAGCTTCCCGAAAAGCTCGGAGACCCCAGCAAGTTTTTAATCCCATGTGATTTCTCGGGGATGGTTCAATGCCCTGCCTTGGCCGATCTTGGCGCGAGCATTAACCTTATGCCACTCTCGATATGGAAGAAATTATCTCTTCCGGAGCTTGCATCTACTCGCATGACACTCGAGCTCGCGGATCGTACTATAACTCATCCGCTTGGAATAGCCGAGGATGTTGTGGTGAAAGTAGGAAAGTTCCATTTTCCTACTGATTTTGTTGTAGTAGATTTTGATGCCGATCCTCGAGTTCCACTCATTTTGGGTAGAGCTTTTCTAAGAACGAGTCGTGCTCTCATTGACGTGTTCGCCGAAGAATTGACCATTCGTGTTGAGAATGAAGAGATCACGTTTAACATTAATCAGGGGTCTAAATGCAACGTTGCTACTATTGATTCAAAATCTGAAAAAATTGATTCGAAACTTTCAAGATTTACGGTCAAAAGTGTTGCACAACATCGTGCTAAGCTCAAAGCAACGAACATAGCCCCTGGTTCAAGTGAATGGTTCAAAAGTTGTAATGCGGAAGTTAAGAGTGTTTTTGATTACGATGAACACGAATCGGAGGATACAACGGAAGTGGTAAAAACTGCTAGCTCTAAGAGCACACCACTTGCCCCACCTTCAGAATCGGTTTGTCGTATTGATATTGCCAAAAATCCTACTCTTACTTCCGCATCACTCATTTCCGACTCTTCCTATACTTCTCTTCCGTTTGAGGAAAGTGATATTTCTAAAGAAGAGTTCGAGGTCTTCTTGTTTGATGCTCAAATTGTTGAGCCCGATGATGATCCGGGGGGAGATGGCCCGATTTTAGAAAAAATGATTTTTGATGAACCATTGTTTGCTCTCCCCCCAAAGGATGATGTTGTTGTGGAAAAGCCATCTTATCCTTCCGAGCTCGAGCTCGAGAATGCTTTTCCCGAATTTGAGAGTTTTGTGTTTAATGATCAAGAGGAGAGAAGTGGCAATCCCACTCCTCATCCGAATTATTCACTCTCAGCTTATGAAGCCTTTCGTTTTGATATCGATCATTTGGAAGAGACGGGAAGTGTAAATACCACTTCCCATTCTTATATGTCTCTTCCCGAGTATGATGTATTTCATTTTGATGAAAATGATCGATATCATGAGGAGTTCTCGATTGAACTCCCTCATGTGATATCTCCTCCTGAATATGATCATTTTTGTTTTGATCTGGAGGATGATTCTAGTGTGGGGGGAGGTGTGTTCAAAGATTTACTTCTTGAAGATTTTATCCCAACCCTCCCTCCCGTTGAAGCCGATAATGCTTCTGATGATGAAGAGTTTTACATGATAATAACAAAAATCTTGCTTCTCTTCATCACATATGGTGTGATTGCTCTTTCCCTTTTCTCCTACGGAAATGAGGACACCATATTTGACCCCGGTATCGCCCTTAATAGTTTCTTCTATTGAAATACCGCGGGTTTTATCTCATCGGTATGGAACTTTCTCATGTTCAAGTGTTTATCCAAACAATTCGAATGAACAGTCCGATTGCGATTGGTTTCCACTTGCTTCCCCATGGACAAATAAATTCGGGGTCGAGTCAAGCTAGCGACTCGGGAAACAAAAACAGTAGCACACCATATGGGTTTTCACCCATATTTCTGACTTCTTTCTACTTTCCACCACCCTAGTGTGGGGGAGATGCCCCCGCTGTTGTATATAAATTTCAATTAAAAAAAAAAAAAAAAAAAAAGTTTTAAACCCCAAAAATAAAATAAATGGCCCGTAATATTTCCCTTTTACGTTCTCAGTTTTGGCATAACAGTCGGTACTTTGAATATTGAGGACAATATTCATTTCTAGTGTGGGGGGGAATTCTCACGAATTTAATCACGTATATATACCATCTAATTTCCCCATTTTTGGCCAAAATTTTTTTTTGGTGTAAGTGTTTTGCACTTACACAGCAAATGGTTATCAGTCCACCATGTCTAACCCACATAAGGACTGGCTAATCCAAGAGAAAATGGCTCTTGGTAAAGATATCTCAAATCCGTTTATGGCTGACAATTTGCCAAAAATTGTATGGTATTTGACTCACCATATCTTTTATAGTGAAGAGTTGGCTAGCCCGCAAGGTTATGGCTTGTGGTAAAGGCTTTGGAAAACCATAATTGGTAATCAGCTCACCAAAGATAATAAGTGTATTTTATCTAAGAGTTGGCTAGTCCAGAAGCAAACGGATTTTGGTAAAGACAAATCAAATCCGTTGACAGCTGATGGTTTGCTCAAAATCATATGGTTATCAGTGTACCATAGTTCTTACTTGAACTGAAACATTTGGCTACTCCAGAAGTAATGGCTTTTGGTAAAGAGATTTCAAATCCATTAAATTTTCATAAAATAATTGCTAGGGACTAGCAATTGCTCAGTGTGGGGGATTTGATATGTGTCGTTTTACACATATCTTTTCGTCCAATTTTCGAGTCAAAACAACCAAAAACACTTTAAAACGATCAAATAATGTTAAAAATATCTTTGAAATGTGTTTTTGTGTATTCCATATGCCAAATGATTGAAAACGATTGAAAAACAAACAAATTTGCATAAATGGCAAGTATAGTCCCTCAAGCTTGAAAAAGAAAATAAAAAATAAAAAAATAAATTTTTGGTCCTTGGAATAATAAGCTTGGCAAAAATGGTCCCTGAGATTACATGAATTACACATTTGGTCCTTGGTTTAAACTCTTAAATCCTATACTACTTACACAACCGGATCCAAAATAATGAAAACCCAAAATTAATCCCCAAGCCCATCACCACCCACAAAAGCCCACACCCTTTCTATTTCCAAAACCCAACCCTTAGCTAAATACGGGTTCCAAGTGTTTAGTCAAAATCCCCAAAAACCGGTCAAAATACCTAACACACCCAACTCTTGTCTTCTACCTCTCTCCCGCCAAGAACACAAGCAGCCAACACAACCATCACTATCCACTACTCCCCAAACTTTCACCCTTTTCACTACCTTCTCTTCTCCCCAACACTGAAACCCATCTCCTTATACCTTCCCCCTCTGCCATGTCACCAATCCGTGTACCATTTGGGCGCCAAAAGTGAAATTGAGGGCTGGGATCAATTGTTTTTAATCCAAAGGTTGGGAAGGCATCCAAAGAAGCACAAGTTATCCACCAAAGCAATTTTCTCTCACAGAAGAAACACAACCAAGGCAGTCGACCCTTAGCTTAGGTTCTAGTATAAATAGTAGTTAATTGTAGCCTTGAATGGCAGGATTATTTTAGCTTTAAATTCGGTATGTTTTTATTTTTAGTTGTAATTTTCGTTAAGCAGAGAGGTTTTAGTTTAGCATTTTAGTAAGGTAATTTGTACTTTTTTAATTCGGTTGTAACTTTTACTTTTTATTTTAATATAAGTCAGTGTTTATTGTTTAGATTACTGCTTTATTTCTGCTTATGCAATTCGTGTTACTGCTTTATTTCTGCTTGGTTTAATGTTTATTGTTTAGCTTATTTATTGCTTCAAATCTGCTTATTTCGTTCTTGTTACTGCGTATCTTGTTACTTAGGTTAAGTTGTTCTTAGTTATTGTTGTTCTTCTGGTTATTGTTTATTTTATATGGTCTATGAAAAGAAAAAAAAAGAGGTTGTTCTTAGTATAAGTTGTTTACTGCTTCGATTCTGCTTATTTAATTCTTGTGCTGATTAAGTAGTATTTTACTGGTTACTGAATATAGTGGTTAGTAAATTTTTGTTTAATATAGTGCTGATTATGTAGTATTAAGTAGAAGTAGTTTTGCTGTTAAAGAAAGAAAAATCAAATAGCAGATTTGTGTTTATTGCTTTGTGTTTTTGTGTTTATTGTTGGGATTAGACTTGTTGCTTTGAGTCATTTGCAAAAGAAAATCAAGAAAAAAAAAATATAGATTGTAAAATTTTTGACAGTCCTGGGGTTCGAACCCAGGACATTTAGCACAAACACAAGCAATCTTACCACTACACTCTCTACCCTTTTTAGTTTAACTTTACAAACTTTTAATTAAAACCCTTTTGTTTTCTTTTTTCTTTATAAGCTTATTTCAATCGTTTAGCTTATTTTTTTCAGCTTATTTCTAAAAGCTTTTTCGTTTTTACATTTTTCTCAACTTTCCAATAGTATTAAGTAATTTAGAAAAAAATTTCAGATTTTTAAAATTAGTTTTAGTATTTTTAGAAATTCAAAATAGTTTAAATAGTGTTTAATTTATAAAAAATTATTAAAAAGTCAAAAAAATATTTTTCTTTTT
Organism: Artemisia tridentata subsp. tridentata; assembly: GCA_021014915.2. Classification (NCBI taxonomy): domain Eukaryota; kingdom Viridiplantae; phylum Streptophyta; class Magnoliopsida; order Asterales; family Asteraceae; genus Artemisia; species Artemisia tridentata. The sequence continues at coordinate 130,806,475 of CP139508.1, forward strand.
TCCAAAATTTTCTTTTTATATTTAAGTCGTAGGAAAATTAATTCGGTACTCGTAGGGCTAATATTTTTTAGAGTTCACCTTTATTTTTGCGCGTTAACGTTAGTTTTAATTAAAACGTGCGTTTTTTAGTTTTAAATACCTTTTTGCGTTTCATTGCTTTGTGTAATATTACCACAACACCAAATAATCTCTAAATCTAATCATCAAGCATTTTAATTCTGAACCTAAAACGAAATCCTCGATTCACACCTCGCTGGGACACGACCCGGGTGATCACTTGCCCGGTATCACACACATCACATTCACGGGTTTTGCAAGTTTTACTTTTCCTAAGGTTTGACTTGTCATTTCCCAAAGTATCACGTGTGCACGATACTATATTTATTTATATATATATACTACACACGGATCACACTAGCAGGTTGATTATTGAGTGTTTATGGATGAATATTGTTATAACTTGGTCAGATTGTTTAGATTAGTCATTAAAACTGATTTAGATAATCTGTGCTCGTAAAATCTAAGTTATAATGAATTTCGATAAAAATCTACGTGGTTGTTCATCTTCAAAGTTATCGAAAACTCTTGTATGAGAGTTTATCGAAATTGCAAAAATTATCGCGATTGGATAATTATCGCTATTGCATAATTATCGTTATTGCCTAATTATCGCTATTGCCTAATTATCGCTATTGCATAATTATCGCTATTTCCTAATTATCGCTACTGCATAATTATCGCTATTGCCTAATTATCGCTATTGGATAATTATCGCAATTGCATAATTATCGCAATTGTGATATTTTATAGAATTTGATTTCTTTCCTTAGGTACATCCTTTATACTTATCAAAATGAATCAAATTTTATAGAATTTGGTAATTTCTTGATAAATTCTTTGATCAAGCATGTAACAATCAATCATAAATGCAAAAGGATGCCATGTGTTGTATCTAATTTTAACATATGCTAACAATCATGTATATTGCATATTTGTACTTGATTGTTGTTTCAGATTACATCAAATGGCTGCTCCACAACAACAACCTCTTCCAACACTCACTAAGGAAGAAGTTTCCCCTCATGGGTATTCTTTGGAAATTGGGAAAAACAATGCACGAGTAGAGCTTGATAAGATAAAGTGTTCTGACCCAAGCTGCCAGATTGCTGTGGAGATTCTCAAAGCTCATAAGTGCAGAAACCTTCTTGACAGCTCTGACACCATTCCAGAACTGTACATCCATCAATTCTGGGATACTTTCACACTGAGCAGTGATGATAAGTACTTCACAATCCAACTGGATCATAAAAGGATCAGAGTCACACCTTATCATCTCCGCAAAGCCTTAGACCTTCCAGATGCACCTGAAACTTCCAACCAATTCTACCCGACACCTTCAGAATCTGAAATCATGCAATTCCTTGTAGACATTGGTTATGATGTTCAACCCGACACACCATTAACCAAGATCTCAAAAGTCAATGCTAAATACATACCTCAGCCCTGGAGAACTATCTTCTACATAATAACCCGTTCAATATCTGGTAGAGATAGTGGTTTTGAGCACCCAAGACTATGTCATCTTCAAGTATTCTGGGGGTTCGTGAACCAGGAAAATATTGACTTTGCAGCTCTTATCTGGGAAGATATACTATTTCAGATGCGGAAAGCTTTCAAACAAATCCCTTTTGTCCGTTACACCAAAGTTCTTATAAGCTATCTGCTTGACTTACATAAGGACATTGATCGACGACCTACCGATCGAGAGGATCATCCATACATGATGGATAGAACTTTCCGCAAAGTCTACTTTCCCAAAGGGAGCACGCACAAACAAGGGACAAGACTGCCAGAGTTTCTAATGACCGATAAAATCAAAGAAACTCCAGCATATATTGCATATGATAAGGCATTCCATGAACGTCGAGTGGGACTTTCTAACTTGGTTGAAGGGTCAGGATCCACAAAGACCCGTTCTCGAAGCAGGTCTAAGACTGGCAGTGCATCAAGTACCTCACTTCCAAAGAAACAACATCCAAGATCTCTCAAGAGAACTGTACCAAGTAAACCCCAACCAAAGTCTGAACCATCTGGGATTGTTGATGAAGATTCTGGCTCTGAATCATCTGAATTAGAAGAGGAAACTCCTGTTGTTATGACTGTTGAAGAAGCTGAACTTCAAAATCAGATCAACTTTGAAAATGCACAAAAGATGAGTCTAAAGTCAACTAAGGAGGATGAAGAAAGAAAGGCTAAATTGGCTGTTAAGAAACAAAGGGAGTATGAGATGAAGCATGGAGCAGGAGGATCAGGCACCGTTCAAGAAGCAGCTTCGATCCACACTAATCCGGTTAATCAACCCGGAGGATCTGGAGTTGCTACATCCACAATTCAGCCTGATACGGTTATTCAACCCGATAAGGCTGAATCTGTCATTCCTCAGTAACCAAGCTCGGTTAATCAACCCGACTTAGAAGCACAAGCTCAGAATGAGAAGGAGATTGATCAGGAGAGCAATATAGTCTTAACTGACAAAGAAATCTCAGACTCCATGTTTGATGATGATCAAAGGGGGAACAACTCCATCAGGACAGTATGGACTGGAATCCTGAAGATGAAAAAGAAATCCTTGGCAATAAGACAACTGAAGCTGCTAAGGAACTTGAGGAAGCAATGGCTAGACAAGAGGAATTAGAAAGGAAACGTAAGGAGGATGCTCAAGTTGACTTGGAAGCTGATAGCTACATCCGTTCTCCATCAGTTCCTCCAACTGAACTTGCTATGGTTGTTAGTAACCCTCAACAGGAGCAGAAATCACCACCAGTTCAACCCTCACCTGTTTCATCACCTAGAACACCTCCTGGGTCACCTCCCGAGAATCCTACACCTCCACCTTCCTCTCCCAAGGACTCAAAACCTAACTCTGAAGAACCAATTCCCTCACTTACTCCATCACCGAAGAAATGACCATCACCGAAAGAAAAAGCAACAGTTTCTGATAGTATCAAATCGGCCTTGAAAGGTAAGCATGTGAAAAGAATTGCCCATGTTACAAAAGTGGAAGTTGTATCTCCTGCTGCAAGAAAACTTAAGGAAGCAGTGAAGCGTGCACAAATCAAGAAGGACAAACAAACAAGTGTAAAAATGGCTGAGATGGAAAACTTAGTCAAGAACTTCTTTCAACAAGTGGAAGAGATGCAGCAAACCAAGCTAAAGATGGATGAGTTTCTAGAATCTGATGTTAATGCTAAAATGAAAGCAAATACAAAGCATTACATCAAGAAGTACATTCCTGATCTTCAGAAAATCATTGAAGAGTATGTTGACACTACATTTGAAGAAAAGATGAAAATTTTGAAGATTCAGCAACAACATCTTTTGGAATATTCTGTTGAAGATCTTCAAGACGCTCTCCACACCAAGTTGCTTGCAAAGTCTTCTCTCAATTACACTGAACTGTCCATCTTGAATGCTATTGGTATGTGCTTAAACACATACCTTTTCTTGACCAAATTAAGACCAAAACGACCAAAAACTGACCAAAATGACAAAGATATTTGGGTTTTTGTGTTTGTTAATATGCAGGTATGGATATCCCGAAAAAAGGACAAAAACGAAGAAAAAACAACAAAAACCGAGCACGAGATTGGGAAAGAGTATTTAAAGAGCCGAAAGCCGATGCCGGGAAAGACATTATTTATTCGGATTTAATTCAGGCTCGAAAATCCCAAATTGGCCCTTGGATTATTCTCATTTGGCAACAATGGACCCTGGATTAACTTTGAAGAATTGCCAGAATGGTCCTTGAAGTTTACATGTTTACATATTTGGTCCTTTTACTAAATCCCATTTATCCTACTACTACTCTAAACTTTAACAACCGGATCCCATTATAATAAAACCCCAACCCAAATCAAAACACTACCCAGCTCATTAACCAAGCCCACACCCTAAGGTTAAACACGCGGGTCAAGCCCTTAACCCGACCCACACCCCTTAGTTAAACATCGAGGTCAAAAGAGACGGGGTCAAAACCCCAATTTGAGTCAAATACCCAATTAAACAACTGTTTATCTTCTTCAAACAAACCCTAAACCCTAATCACCCTTTCATCCCTTCCACCTCACACTACCAGCCAAAGTATTCACATGGACTTGTCTTTGGTCCCCCCACTCCACCTCATCAATCCGGTTGCACTAAAGAAAGATCAACGAGTGAAAATTAAAGATGTGGGCAGCAAGTTTAATCCAAGGGTCATGAAGAAAGCACAAGTAGCACAGGAGGAACACACTCACAAGAAAAGCACAAGAAAGAAGCTATATATATGTAGCAGATTTTACAGATTATTTTCGTCCACTTTTCCTGTATTTAGAAAAGTTTAGACCACTTTAATTGTTTCAGTAGTGTAATGTTTTAATTTAAATTGTAATTTCATTTTCCAGTAATGCAAATTTAAGTTTCTTGTTTTTCCTTGGTCAACAGCTTATTGAACTGCTTATTTCTGCTTATTTTCTGCTTATGTTACTGCTTGATACTGTTTTCTTTAGTTCTTGTTAGTTTAGAAGTAGTTAAGAGCTTATGTGTTATTTGTTGCTTTAAAATTCCTCATAGCAGCCTGCAAAACATTTTTTTATTTGTTGCCTCACTAGCCCTTTTTCAATCTCAGTTTTAGTGTAGTGAAAGTAGGTTTTAAGTTTTGATTTCTGTTTTGCAAGTAGCTTGCTAGTTAGTCTTAATCTGTTTGTGCTTATTTGGAATATTAGAGCTTATTAACTTAGCTTAAATAGGCTTGAAATAAGCCCATCTGCCCCTGCCCTGCACATGTTGAAGCAGCAGACCCAGACTGCTTTAGCCTCTGCACCCTTTTTTGATCTAAATTCTAGTTAAGTTAAAGGTAGTTTTAGCTTTTGAATTTGGTTGCACTAATAGTTTGTAGGGTGTATTTCATTCAGTAGAGCTTAATTTAGTATTTGCAAGCTTATTTGGTAGTTAATCTTGGCCTGCAAAGTGCATGTGCAGCCCTGCTTGCCCTGCTCTTTGGTTACATCAGCAGACTTAAGAAGCTTTTTGGTTTCTTTTGCTTGTTTATTGCTTATTTATGCTTATATCTGATTCCTTGTGGCTTATTTAGATGTAGCTTAGCATAACTCGGGTTCCTTATTAGTTTTTTTTAGTTTTGCAAAAGCTTGTACTAGCTTGAGCCTAATTCAGTTGAGCTTTTGTTGTTTTTAAGCTCTTTTATTCCTGTTAAGCACTTAAATCTTTTCTGAGCTTGTTTAAGTTTTCCATACAAAAAGTTTTCACAAGAGTTTAGTATTTTTCATGTTCAATTTGTTTTTAAAAGAAAAATCACAAAAATAAAATAAGTAAAAAAGTGACAGACCTGGGACTCGAACCCAGGCCTCTGCACTCACGCACAAACATCACTACCGGTATGCTCAAGTTATGCTTGAGTTATACTTGCAAAAATTAATATTTAACCTTTTTTTTACTTGCTTAGTATAACTGTTTTGCTTATTGTAGATTATTTACAACTTATTTTTCTGGTTTCTTATTTTTCCTAGGATAATATTAGGTTAAAGTAATTTCCAAAAAAAATTTCATAATTTTCTAAATTGTTTTACTATTTTTAATCATTTTCTTTCTTTAAAATAGTTTTTAATTCGTATTTAATTATTTAAAAATCAGAAAAATACAATTCTTTTTTCTAAAATTTTCTTTTATCATTTAGGACGTAGGAATATTAAATTTGCATTCGTAGGTTAATTTTTTAAAGATTTTCACTTTTAGGCTCGTTTTTATAATTTAGTTCGCGTTTTTATTTTTGCGTTACTTGTTTACTTTCCTAGATTTAGAAATCAAAACCTTAATCGTGTTTCAAGCACTTTAATACCAAACCTCAAACGATATCCTCAATTTCACGCCTGGCTGGGACCTCGACCTGGGTATACGCTTATCCGATTATTACAATCGATTTTCGCGTCGAACCGTCGCGAGTTGACTTTTCTTTGTGAGAGGTTTGACTTGTGACTCGTTTTAACCGAACATCAATTTGGCACCGTTTTTGGGGAGGTGTGTTGCGACAATATCGTTACGGTTTGACGATTAGTGACTTGAAGATCCTTCCTCGTGAAGTTTCGTATATATCTTGTGAATATTTTTTATCAAAAATCCAAAAAAATTGAAAAACCTTGAAAACCCAAAAAGATTTTCTTTTCAAAAATTATTTTCCTTTATCTTTTAAAATGTTTCAAAATTTTAAAAACCCAAAAATATTCTTCTTATTCCTCTTATCCGTTTAATTCTTTATCTCTCACCCTCTATCCGTTTAATTCCTCTTCTCTATGTCTTCATCTTACCATTACGGTTGTCAATGGTGTGGAGGTCCTCATAATGGTGGGAATTGTCCCGGTTGTAGCATGGTGGAATCGGAAAACGGGTTTGTCTATGACCAAAATCCTTATTCTTACCATGAAACAACCGACTTTTTCAACCATCCCCCACAACACCAGATGGAGACATATTCTTGTGAATATTGTGGAGGTCCACACCCGGGTTTTGATTGTCAAACAGGGAACATGTTTGTCTATGAGCAAGTTCCATGTAATCAAAACTTCGGGTATGACCATTATCCCCATAATTCACCGAATCAGTCACAACAATCATATTTTTGTGAGTACTGTGGAGGTCCTCACTATAACTTTGATTGTCAAACGAGGAATCCGCTTGTCTTTGAGCGTGGTCCTTGTAACAATTATGATTATTCTTATCATGACCAACCTCCACAGTATGAAACGATTCAAACACCACCTCAGCCAATCAATCCAGAAATTCTCCGTGATTTTCAAAATGCACTAAATGATCTTAAGGAATTTCTTAGTAAAAGACTTCCCCATGAAGAACCTCGTCAGAAAACTTATGGAGAACTTCTAGCTGAAGAACAAGCAGCTAGAGTAAGCTCCCAATATCGTCAAACTTTTGTTTACGATGACGACGATGATGAGGATTCTACGTGGAGAGTTTGTGAGAGTTCATCAGCTGCAGCCACTCCCGTCCAGCAGAAGCTTTGCAGTAGTTCACCAGTTGCTGTCGCACCTGTTGAAAAGCAGGAAGATACAAGAACTATGGGTGAATTATTAGAAGAAGAGCGGAGGCAAGTTATAAGAGCTCTATATTTTAAGCATAAGATCGGCGACGGTTATGACGAGGGATGTGCCCCTGCAGATCTTCAAATATCAGATGAACCTCCGAGTGGCAATCCCACTCCACCTATCATTTCCGACTCTTCCCCTTCCCTCACTCCGTCTGAGGGAAGTGATCCTCTCTTGGAAGAGATCGATGCTTGTCTTAAAGAAGATTCAATTTCGCCGGAAATTGATGATTCTTGTCTTGATCCGGAGGGAGATATTCTTTTTCTTGAAAAACTATTGAACGATGAACCATTACCTTCTCTCCCTCCGAAGGAAGTTGAAATCAATCCTTCAAAAGAATTTGATGAGTTTGTTTCCAAAACATTCAACACGACTTTCACCAATCCTCTATTTGATTTCGGGTCTGACTTTACTTTTATCTCAGATAACCCTATCTTTGATAGTCAGATGGAGGAGAGTGATGAGTCTGTGACTGAACCTGAGCTCATAGATCATCATATGATTGATTCTCTTCATGAGGAGTTCTCCGGTGAACTCACTCATATCATACCTCCTCCGGAGTATGATTACTTTGCTTTTGATGAAGATCCTGACCCGGGGGGAGATGTACTCTATCATGAGAGTTTGCTTCTCGATGACACCACCCCAACCCTCCCGCCTGAGGTCTTTGTTGATTATGACCATAAGAGCTTCAATATTGATATTCAAGATAAGGAAAATGGTAATTTTGAGGATGAAGAATGGATCTTCATTGTGATTAAGATCCTTCTCCCTTTCTTCACCTACCTGGTGACTTCTCCTCTCTTTCACTCCTTTGGGAGTGAAGACACCATATTTGACCCGGCATCTCTCCTTCTTTTAAGCCGCGGGTATCTCATCGGAGTGGAACTTTTATATGCTTCAATGTTTATTCAAACATCTTGAATGAAAGTCCGATTGAGATTATCTCTTCCACTTGCTCCCCCAAAGACAATTAAATTCGGGGCGAGTCTAAGCTATACGACTCGATAAAAAAGAAGCGCTTCGTGGAAGGCACCCCATGCTTATCCTTCTATCTTCTTTCTATTTTCTCTCTAATAAGTGACGTGAGGAGGGCTACCTCTTCCATATCTTGTGTTTCGTGGTTGTTTGTGTATGTCCAGGATTGCCTGGTGATTGAAGACTCTCGTGCTCGTGGTTTACTTCTCTCCACTCGAGTTTCATCATTCGTTGCTCATCCGATATCCTAAATCTTATCATTTTACGTTTATCTTTGGCATAATTCATAAACGGCCGTAGATTTATGTAGGAGAACCCTTACCTTTAAGACATTGAGGACAATGTCTCGTTTTAGTCTGGGGGGGGGTAATCTTTCGATTTGATTTTTGCCTTGCATTTTTGCCGTTTTCTCTCGCAACCCCGTTTTTCCTCAAAATTTGAAAAAATCCAAAGAAATGAGAAAAATTTAAAAATTTTTGCAAAAATATAATAAATTTTGACATATTTGTTGACTTTCCGCTGGTGAGGGTAGGAATAAAATTCTGACTTGATCGGGCGTGTTGAGCCCTAGCTTGTCCCCTTAGCCATTTATAATCTATAAGCTCGTGCTAGTCTTTTACACAAGGAGCTATAAAATGCGAATTCTTTTCAAGAGTTTGCAAGTTCCCGTATCGACTTTATATATGCATGGCGTGATTATAAGGCTAAACATTCGCGGATCTTATTATTTAAGATTTTAAATTTGCGAAGAACGAGAAATGATAGAGTTTATTTAGAAGTTAGATGCTAAGCGTAGAGTAGTTGGTTCTCTTTAGAGCTCATCGAAGCTACTTGTGGCCTTTTGCTCCCACAAAAATGTTTCACCTTATATAATTGTAAGAATAATTAAAGATGTTAGGTTTTGCCGATAATTAGTTCTTGGTCTTCTTAAAAGAATTCTTGTTTTAAAAATTGGGTACACATCAAGGTTACTTAATAATACGTATAATGATAATAAGTTAAGTACTCTAAGCTACGGATTCGAGATCGAGCCTTGGATCCTTATTTCCGAAAGGCGTTTAGGTCTTGGCTACCCTCTTACACCGGCCCTTGGACCTCTTGTTCAGGAATGTGTGAGGTCTTGGTCTAACCCCCTTGGATCCTCTTTTCAGGAATGTCTAGAGTCTTGGAACACTCCGTTGTAACGGCCCTTGGATCCTTTATCCCGGAAGGTGTAAGGTCTTGGAACTAAACCGTGAAGCTTCGTCGTTTAGGGTACGCAAGTGAAAAGTTAGTAATGATGGAAAAAAAAAAAAAAAAAAAAAAAGATGAAAAATGAAAAAAATGGTGATGAATGAAAAAGTCAAAAATAGAAATAAAACCTTGATGTGGACCTCATTTTTGATACAACGATTCTTGAGAGAAGATTGAAAACTAATTAGCATCTTAATTTAGTATCTTTATCGGCACTAAAACTTATCAAAACGAGAATATGAAGCAATTCATTTCTCACCAAAAATAAAATAAATAGAGGCAAATTAGGAAAATGGGAGCAAGAGGTAATTACACAAGTAACTTTCATGGGTAGTGTTGGCATCTAACTTGTAAATAGACAATGATTTCATTTTTAAGCTTAGTTTGGGGACTCGTGAAAAATCAGGAACGACGAATTTTATCCGTATGGTCACTTCTTTATGAGTTGTGTTTCCTACTCGTTGATCCTAAAAGTTATCGTGAGATAATGATTGTCAACAAAGCCGTCACATGATTATGAGGAAAATACAAAAATAGAATAAAAGGAAAATCGGAGAGTTTTTAGAACTTAAGATTTCTCAATCTCTTTTGAAAATTTTGCTACTTCTCAAAGTTAGTAAAAAGAGATTAGAAATTTTTGGATTTAAAAACGTGTTTTTATAACATTGCGTGAGGACACAGCAATATCTTAGTCTGGGGGAATTTTGGTATGTGCTTAAACACATACCTTTTCTTGACCAAATTAAGACCAAAACGACCAAAAACTGACCAAAATGCCAAAGATATTTGTGTTTTTGTGTTTGTTAATATGCAGGTATGGATATCCCGAAAAAAGGACAAAAACGAAGAAAAAACAACAAAAACCGAGCACGAGATTAGGAAAGAGTATTTAAAGAGCCGAAAGTCGATGCCGGGAAAGACATTATTTATTCGGATTTAATTCAAGCTCGAAAATCCCAAATTGGCCCTTGGATTATTCTCATTTGGCAACAATGGACCCTGGATTAACTTTGAAGAATTGGCAGAATGGTCCTTGAAGTTTACATGTTTACATATTTGGTCCTTTTACTAAATCCCATTTATCCTACTACTACTCTAAACTTTAACAACCAGATCCCATTATAATAAAACCCCAACCCAAATCAAAACACTACCCAACTCATTAACCAAGCCCACACCCTAAGGTTAAACACGCGGGTCAAGCCCTTAACCCGACCCACACCCCTTAGTTAAATATCGGGGTCAAAAGAGACGGGGTCAAACCCCCAATTTGAGTCAAATACCCAATTAAACAACTGTTTATCTTCTTCAAACAAACCCTAAACCCTAATCACCCTTTCATCCCTTCCACCTCACACTACCAGCCAAAGTATTCACATGGACTTGTGTTTGGTCCCCCCCACTCCACCTCATCAATCCGGTTGCACTAAAGAAAGATCAACGAGTGAAAATTAAAGATGTGGGCAGCAAGTTTAATCCAAGGGTCATGAAGAAAGCACAAGTAGCACAGGAGGAACACACTCACAAGAAAAGCACAAGAAAGAAGCTATATATATGTAGTAGATTTTACAGATTATTTTCGTCCACTTTTCCTGTATTTAGAAAAGTTTAGACCACTTTAATTGTTTCAGTAGTGTAATGTTTTAATTTAAATTGTAATTTCATTTTCCAGTAATGCAAATTTAAGTTTCTTGTTTTTCCTTGGTCAACAGCTTATTGAACTGCTTATTTCTGCTTATTTTCTGCTTATGTTACTGCTTGATACTGTTTTCTTTAGTTCTTGTTAGTTTAGAAGTAGTTAAGAGCTTATGTGTTATTTGTTGCTTTAAAATTCCTCATAGCAGCCTGCAAAATTTTTTTTTATTTGTTGCCTCACTAGCCCTTTTTCAATCTCAGTTTTAGTGTAGTGAAAGTAGGTTTTAAGTTTTGATTTCTGTTTTGCAAGTAGCTTGCTAGTTAGTCTTAATCTGTTTGTGCTTATTTGGAATATTAGAGCTTATTAACTTAGCTTAAATAGGCTTGAAATAAGCCCATCTGCCCCTGCCCTGCACATGTTGAAGCAGCAGACCCAGACTGCTTTAGCCTCTGCACCCTTTTTTGATCTAAATTCTAGTTAAGTTAAAGGTAGTTTTAGCTTTTGAATTTGGTTGCACTAATAGTTTGTAGGGTGTATTTCATTCAGTAGAGCTTAATTTAGTATTTGCAAGCTTATTTGGTAGTTAATCTTGGCCTGCAAAGTGCATGTGCAGCCCTGCTTGCCCTGCTCTTTGGTTACATCAGCAGACTTAAGAAGCTTTTTGGTTTCTTTTGCTTGTTTATTGCTTATTTATGCTTATATCTGATTCCTTATGGCTTATTTAGATGTAGCTTAGCATAACTCGGGTTCCTTATTAGTTTTTTTTAGTTTTGCAAAAGCTTGTACTAGCTTGAGCCTAATTCAGTTGAGCTTTTGTTGTTTTTAAGCTCTTTTATTCCTGTTAAGCACTTAAATCTTTTCTGAGCTTGTTTAAGTTTTCCATACAAAAAGTTTTCACAAGAGTTTAGTATTTTTCATGTTCAATTTGTTTTTAAAAGAAAAATCACAAAAATAAAATAAGTAAAAAAGTGACAAACCTGGGACTCGAACCCAGGCCTCTGCACTCACACACAAACATCACTACCGGTATGCTCAAGTTATGCTTGAGTTATACTTGCAAAAATTAATATTTAACCTTTTTTTTACTTGCTTAGTATAACTGTTTTGCTTATTGTAGATTATTTACAACTTATTTTTCTGGTTTCTTATTTTTCCTAGGATAATATTAGGTTAAAGTAATTTCCAAAAAAAAATTTCATAATTTTCTAAATTGTTTTACTATTTTTTATCATTTTTTTTCTTTAAAATAGTTTTTTAATTCGTATTTAATTATTTAAAAATCAGAAAAATACAATTCTTTTTTCTAAAATTTTCTTTTATCATTTAGGAAGTAGGAAAATTAAATTTGCATTCGTAGGTTAATTTTTTAAAGATTTTCACTTTTAGGCTCGTTTTTATATTTTAGTTCGCGTTTTTATTTTTGCGTTACTTGTTTACTTTCCTAGATTTAGAAATCAAAACCTTAATCGTGTTTCAAGCACTTTAATACCAAACCTCAAACGATATCCTCAATTTCACGCCTGGCTGGGACCTCGACCCGGGTATACGCTTATCCGGTTATTACAATCGATTTTCGCGTCGAACCGTCGCGAGTTGACTTTTCTTTGTGAGAGGTTTGACTTGTGACGCATTTTAACCGAACATCAGCTATTCGAGAAAATATGGAATCTTGCAAGGCTTCAGCAGGTAAGGGCAAGAGGAAACGTGATGATAATGATGATGAACAAGATCCAGACCCTACTACTAAGAAACAAAAGAATGGTAGCGGATCTGGAATTCACATTGCTGAGCCTACAGGAACCACAACTTCATCTCCACCTCAACCAAATCCAGAATCTGGTCCTACAGCAACTGAACATCATTTTGAGCATATTCCTGAAGAAAATGTGGAATTTCAAACACAAGAAGATCAACCACAATCACCACCACCATCTCCACCAAAGTCTAAACCTTTCTAATCAAAGCCATCTAGCAGCAAGAAATCTTCTCAAAAACCAGCTGCTGTCACATGGCTTGATGATGATGAAGATGTGAACGGAAATGAATGGTTTGATCAAATTGCCAGTGCTAAGATCCAAGACGACGAAGCTTCTAAAGTTGAAGACAGTACGTTTGAATATACACACAAAATCAAACATACTCTGAATGTGAGGAAAATGACAAAGAGAGAACTTCGTAGGATCAAAAATGATGCATTTACTCTTCTTAAAGACAAATCTGCAAATGCGGCTGAGCTAGAATATCACCTTGAAAACATTGCTCGTGCAATGTCAAGTGAGTTTGACTGGATGAATCCAGACATACTCAGGGTGGGTGGCCGTGACAACAAAAACCGTTCATAAATCACAGACTGGACTAAGCCACTACCCGTGATCAGAAAACCTCATGGAACTTCAAAAATCCCCTTCCAGTTCTTTTTCAACAAAGATCTTGAACTACTCATGCATGGAGCATCAAGCAAAACGAAGTATGCAACTTCAATTACCTTCACTCCTGCAGCAAGTTACCAAAATCCTGCCATTGAGGAAGCTGCAATCAACCAGAAGATCTTCATCAAACAACAAGTGATCTATGATCGTGATGCTGAATTAGGAATCCATCACTGGTATGATAAAAGGAAGACTTGGTACAAGTATAAACTCATCCAGAAGTCTCGTGAACAAGTCTACAGTGACCTCAGGATCATGGCAGTGATTAGTGTTTCAGGATCGAAGAAGTATGATTACACATTCCTATCTGCGATCACCGTCAGACGACATGACAACCAGATCTACTCGTTCTCAGAAGCAGATTTTCCTGACTTGAGTCTCAATGATATTGAAGACTTATACCTCATCAAAATACAAGGAAAACTGCAACATCTCACTACCGATCTTCAGTATGCTTTTAGTGCAGCCATCTGCCACTTCAACAGAAGAACGATTATCAAAGAATGAGTAGAAGATCTTCAGTTAGGAGTGGAAAGTTATCAGCAGAAGTTGAATCTCGTTGAGCCCATAATGTTCTTGGAAAATAACCGTGATGCTCAATATACCATGAAGAAATACCCAGTCTTCGAGTTCGTCTACAGAAGTGCAACACACACAAACCATTTCATGTCATTCCACGAGATACATAAATTTTGTGATGATACGCTGAAAAATGTTAGAGATGGGTTAGTTCTAAGAGTTCGGGATCATGAGTTGAAAAAGTCAACAAGGTGGACACATAATGAGCTCAAACAAGTGATGCAGTTCATCTTGAAGATTGAAAGAAGGTTGTACAGGAGGGATCAGATTCGAAGACTTGAGAGTTATGTGGGCGGTCGTCCTCCATTTCCTATCAGACTATATCAAAGGACTGATCCAGAATTCACCAAGTTTAACAAAGGAGGATGAGGTGAGCATTTGAATTCATTGTTCATAATTCTTTTTCATTATTCTTACCATGAGGCCTGTGACATTACGGCTTGTGCACACATAACAGTGTACAACCTAGACCCCAAAGAAAGGACCCTGAGGTACGCTTCAGTACCTCAATCCTGAAAAAGGAGCGAAAGCTTCTTACTTATGAGCAGAATTAAAACCAGAATGTTTTCTAAAGTTTTTCAAACATTCTGCTCATAAGGACAAGTATTCCCTTGTTAAGGGGGAGTATTTGAAAGTATAATCTTTGTTCCAAAAATCTAAATGTTCTTGAAATTCTTCCCTAAAAACTCAAAAACAGCATATTTTAATCATAACGTTTTTTCAAAAACATCATGAGTATGCTATTTTTGAGGGGGAGAAGTAAAAGATGATTAAAATATGGTATCTCATTTGCTGGAATCTCTTGTGCTCAAACTCATAATTGACCCTCGAATTGACGATAGGAAAAGTCAGTAGTCGAAAGGACATGTCCCGGACGGGTAATAATTTCAAGCCAGTTTATCTGGTGATGTAAGCGTGTCTCGCAAAGGACGTGTCTGAGTAGAATGTACCGATTTCGAGCGATAATCTTTGAATCTGATCTGGACGGGTAATAATTTCAAGCCAGTTTAACTGGTGATGTAAGCGTGTCTCGCGACGATCAGGTTCATTGAAAGTCAATCAATTCAAAAGTGCCAACTCTTTCCGGCATGTGCAAATTTCAAATTTATTACTTATGCGCACATGTGATGAACTCAAATAAGTACATTTTATTACTATCATTTATCCTATTAATTTGACTTGTTTTACTATATTATGTATGAGGATTGATACTTAATTGTTTACTTTTGTAATTCTCAGGTAAAAACAAGCATTTGGTGAAACTTAGCTATTTTGGACTAATTAAGGAGCAAAACGTGCATAAAGTGAAAGTCTACTGACATGGACAAGATCAAGTCAATTCTGCTCCAGATGCGCCGCATCTCACTCTCAACATGCGCCGCATCTCTATCAAGATATCACCAGATACGATCCAAGATACAAGAGGACATGCGCCGCATCTAATAAAGAGTTACGCCGCATCTTCTGGCGGTGTACGAATATTCCTGAATATTATAATCTTGGACCCCACGCGAAGTTAAGTACATGCGCCGCATCTACTTAGTAGATGCGCCGCATCTTCCCTCAGACAGAAACTATAAATACCCCGTAGACCAGACGAATTAAAAAGTTCCAAAAACCCTAACACCGAAGACCGAACAGCAGGAACAAAGGACGAATTCAGTCAAGGAGGCAGCACAAGACACACCCAAATCAAAGATACAAGAGCTGTAAGAAGGTGCTGCATGTATTTAATTCATTAAGTAGTTTTGTTTTATTGTGTTAGCAAACTTTAATTCATCAGGATTGGTGGCTTGTGTAATGTGACAACGGAAAGATTGCACTCCCTTTAATACTTGCTTTCCCATCAATTAAAGTTTATATGTTGATGTATTTGGTTACTACTTATTAGTGCATTGATAACCTCTGTGTTTATTAGTGGCTTGCGGGCATTTGACTGCGGGACATAATGTGGCTCCCACGGTTGTTTCTAAATTGATCACTTAGGAATAACTTTTAGACATAAGTAATCATTAAGGGTTTACTCGCCGATAAGAATAGGACCAACGAGAAAGGATTAACTACATACACTTCATATAAAGCTATCAATAAAACAAGTGACAATCTACTTAATTATAAGGACAGCCCTCTTATTGTCTCGAGTATTTATCTGTGTACGTGTGTGCTACTTGCTGATTCGTGCCTATTGGTTTATTTTATTATTTTAATTGCAACAAATCGTGCCAGTCTCTCAGGCTGAAACCCCCTTGCGTTAGGATATTAAAATACTGATTAGAATAACTAGATAATACGTTCCACTCTTAGTGATCGACACTCTACTTACCATTATCTTCATACTGACCGGGTACACTGCTCGTTAAGTGTGTGTGTTATTGATAAGTCGGCTAAATATAAATTTAAAACTTGAGTAGGCATTAAAACTGCTAAACCGCAACGACACATCACGCGCATCAAGTTTTTGGCGCCGTTGCCGGGGAGTGAATTGTTATTATCTGTTAATTTGATTAGTATTTTAATTAGTTTTTTCTTTTTATTAGATTAATTGCATCATTGTACTATTTTGCATATTTGTTGTATTGTGTGTTAATTGTTTTCTTTTTATTTTTGTGTGTTTATTTTTGTTTGTGTGTTTAATTTTTGTTTTTATTTTTCGTATTTTTTCTGTTCTGCTATCGTTGTACTGTGCTAAATCAAACGATACGGCGCATCTGATCTCTCAGATACGGCGTATTGCGTTTAATTTTTTTTAATACAACGCGTTTAATTAATTCGATACGACGCATCTTTTCCCCAAGATACGGCGTATCTGTTTTTAATAAGAAAATTTTTCTAAGCGATAAAGTAATACGACGCATCTGCTTTTGCAGATACGGCGTATCTGTTTTTGATAAAAATTTTTCTAAACATTCACGCCATACGACGCATCTGCTTTAGCAGATACGGCGTATCTATTATTTTGATTAAAAACAGTTTGCGAATTATTAAACAGATACGGCGTATCGATCTCTATCGATACGGCGCATCTTACTGAATCAAAAATCTTTTATTTTTAAACGTAACGATAATACGGCGCATTAACTTTCGTTAATACGACGCATTTAATTTTAATTAGATAAGCTGATTTTTGATTAATTAATTCGATACGGCGCATTCTTAAATTCTAAAGCGGCGTATCTATTTTCTGAATAAAGTCTGATTAAATTTTAACGATTATAAGATACGGCGTATCCAACTTTTTGGATACGGCGCATCATCTGCAGATATCAGCTATTTTTATTCTTATATCCGTTTCTATATTCATTAATTTCTCTTCTAGCGAACAAATCCTACTGATGCTTTTCGTGATTGTTTCAGAAGGATAATGGAAGGATACGGAGAACTGATTGACTTCGACTTCGAAGCCAATTTTATGAATGAAGTATTAGTGCATGATAAATCACTCGAACGTTACGATGGGGACTACATTGAACTTAATGACCTTAATGGACCATTGGAATCCAATGACCTGTTCATGGATGATGCTGAACCTGAGTTAGAAGAAGGAGAAATTGTGGATAGTCCAAAAGTCAACGTTATTAATACTAGGAATTACGATGAATTTGAGGGATATGATGGTTCTTGGGATTATGGTAGAAGGATCCACGCCAATTGTGCTTACAATTTGCAATTCCCATGCATGATTGGATACAAATGTATTGACGCCAATTTCTTTCCTATTTTGCCGATCAATGTTATGTCAAGAAGCTTTTACAATTCTATTATGAGAAATAAAGTGGAGTGTAGGGGAAAGAATGTAGTTGGAGCCTTCATTAATGTCCCGATCTTCGTTGGACGCTTTACTATTGTAACTGAGTTCGCCGTTGTTGAAGACATGAATGCCTATCGTGACAGCAGTATGGGCGACGTGATTGTTGGAAAACCATTCTGTAGGGAGATCACTATTAATGCAAAGCGATTTGAAGGAAAGATCACCTTTCAATGTGGAAGCGACGTTATCACTTATATGATGCCCCGAACTCACCCTGGATTTAAACATGCTACTAATAGGGTCTGCCACAAATTCTCTCCATTCCTTTTTATTAGCAATGATGACATGAAGAGAGGGATTGAATACCCGTATCAGATGATGGAAGAATTCTATAAAGGAGTTTTGAACTTGGGACCTGAATATATACGTGACGAATTAGTTGCTAAGTGGATCCTACACGGCAATGTAGGAGTCAATGATCGATACTAAGGAGCTGAACGTGAGTCTAACTTGAAGACTCTGGAATAAAGACAAGTGCTTACCGGGAGACAACCCGGATTTATCTTTTATTATTCTGTTTTTTGTGTCGAGTCAGTCCAGGCCGCACGAAGATACGGCGCATCTCAACTCTGAGATGCGACGCATCTCATGCAATGGTCATATCTTATTTTATTTTTCTGCATTTTTATTTTCGACTTTAAAACTATTTATCAGTTTATTTTTAATGCGGCGCATCCCTGGTTAAGGATGCGGCGCATCTTTATTCTGATCCGTATTATTCCAGGCTCGATACGGCGTATCTTCTTCAATAAGATACGGCGCATCGACTGACCTGATGATTTTCAGTTTTAATTTTTAAGTTTTATTTTTCCTAACTACTAATGTATTATGCAAGTTTGAACCTTTCTTATCTTAGGTGTGTTTTAAAGTGTTGGTGGTATTATAGTTTCCTGGATTTCCTGTGGATACATCAAGTATGAAGCTTTAACGTTCTAATCCACAAAAAGATGATTTTTGCTTTTATACTAATGGAGGATCATACCGAGCAAATCTCAGGGGAGTTTTTCTGTTCTAATTCTTTTATTTTCCAGTTTTTAACCTTTTATACAAACAACGAGGACGTTGTTTAACTTAAGTGGGGGGATTGGAGAATTAGAACACTTAACAATTACTTGTCCTAAACTTTTTCAAAAATTATGCTTAAAATGTGCTTAATATATCAAACTTAAAAATTTTTTAGCATGTTTTTGTTTAAGATCTAAGTTACATAACTGCACACATGACGTTATTTTCAAAAATTGTGATTTTTCAAAATTCACAAATCTATGAGTGTGCCGGTGACTTGTAAACTTTAGAACTTGGCTTGTATACTATTCGAGACCACCATAATGAGTATTATTTATATAATTGGAATGACTTGTCTAAATTGGTAAAATTCTAGGATTACACCAAATAGCCTTTATATGTTATGTGTTATTAGCTAACTACACTGGTTAGTTAACCCCCGTATAAACCCTTTTGTTACTCTCATTTTTAGAGTAAGATACCCCTAGAAAAACACTCAGAGCCATTCCTTTCGTTTCTTACACCTATGTTTAAAATGTTTCGTTACACCCTTACACCTTAGCCTACCCTGTAGATTAGAATCCGTGGTTGGTTAATTGCTATAGGCAGAGTGTGTTTCCTTACATTACCTGTGTTCGTGTGCGTAATTCATTATCTATGGTTAGGTCGGGAAATTGCACAATGCAAATTGGAGTGGAAGTAAATATTGTATATCTTTGAGTTTATTTTCCGTGTGTTTACTATTTTCACTATTACCATTATTTCTGAAGTATGAAAAGTATGAATAAAAATTATCCGGAAAGAAGTTGTAGTGATGTGGTGAAATTTTACACATTTATGTTTAAAGTTTAAAAAAAAAAAAAAAAAAAAAAAAAAAAAAGAAAAAAAAAAAAAAAAAAAAATCGAAAAAATAAGAAAAGAAAAAGAAAAAGAAAGAAAAGTTGGATGCTTATTTTAACCAACTTATGTAAAGTTATGTAAGTGGTCGATATCACCACTATTTGTTGTATTATATCTATGGATTGAATGGGAATTGGCAGTTATGGGAACACCAGTTAAGGTTTATTCTTTGATTAAGATTTTGTTGAGTATAATTCGTGTCTACCTAAAGCGTGTGTTTCAAGTGTTAAAGCGTGAGTTATTCAATGATATGAGTCTTATTCATGGGATGGTTGGGATAGTGATTAACCACACTTAGGATTTTAATTTATTTGTTTTGTTTATTTTTCATTTTACACCAATTTATATCCCAAATGTTATCCATGCCCTATATTATTCTTTATCCAACCGAACCTTTGATTTATTGAGATTAGGGATTTGAGCAATCTTAAGTATCGTAGTCGTGGATTCGGCTATGTATTTATGATTTTGTCGCCCTTTTTGATATATTATTATTGGTGAAGTTTGGACCTATCTTTAGCCTATTCGAGTTAAGGATTTGAGCAATTGCAAGTATCGTGTTCGTGGATTCGATCATGTATTTGTGATTTTGTCGCCTTTTCTGGAATTTGAGATCGATAGTGAAAGAGAATAATTAACCCTTAAGCCTAAAAAACCCTTTTTACCGCTTTAGACTTGTTACTCCTTAGCTTTAGTGGTGGAGATGTGTATACTTGCCAAGCTTATGATAGAATATTCGTCGCGACTGGACAGTTAAACGATTAGATTTGCTTTTATCGACTTATTTTATTTTACTTCTAATTCGTTAAGTGTTTAGTTGTGTGATTATGAAATGAACGAATACATGCTTAAATATAAAAATAAATCCTAACATCTTTTAGGATACATTTTCATAAATGAAATTCTAAGGTTTACTTGGGGACAAGTAAAGTTCAAGTGGGGGGATATTTGATGAACTCAAATAAGTACATTTTATTACTATCATTTATCCTATTAATTTGACTTGTTTTACTATATTATGTATGAGGATTGATACTTAATTGTTTACTTTTGTAATTCTCAGGTAAAAACAAGCATTTGGTGAAACTTAGCTATTTTGGACTAATTAAGGAGCAAAACGTGCATAAAGTGAAAGTCTACTGACATGGACAAGATCAAGTCAATTCTGCTCCAGATGCGCCGCATCTCACTCTCAACATGCGCCGCATCTCTATCAAGATATCACCAGATACGATCCAAGATACAAGAGGACATGCGCCGCATCTAATAAAGAGTTACGCCGCATCTTCTGGCGGTGTACGAATATTCCTGAATATTATAATCTTGGACCCCACGCGAAGTTAAGTACATGCGCCGCATCTACTTAGTAGATGCGCCGCATCTTCCCTCAGACAGAAACTATAAATACCCCGTAGACCAGACGAATTAAAAAGTTCCAAAAACCCTAACACCGAAGACCGAACAGCAGGAACAAAGGACGAATTCAGTCAAGGAGGCAGCACAAGACACACCCAAATCAAAGATACAAGAGCTGTAAGAAGGTGCTGCATGTATTTAATTCATTAAGTAGTTTTGTTTTATTGTGTTAGCAAACTTTAATTCATCAGGATTGGTGGCTTGTGTAATGTGACAACGGAAAGATTGCACTCCCTTTAATACTTGCTTTCCCATCAATTAAAGTTTATATGTTGATGTCTTTGGTTACTACTTATTAGTGCATTGATAACCTCTGTGTTTATTAGTGGCTTGCGGGCATTTGACTGCGGGACATAATGTGGCTCCCACGGTTGTTTCTAAATTGATCACTTAGGAATAACTTTTAGACATAAGTAATCATTAAGGGTTTACTCGCCGATAAGAATAGGACCAACGAGAAAGGATTAACTACATACACTTCATATAAAGCTATCAATAAAACAAGTGACAATCTACTTAATTATAAGGACAGCCCTCTTATTGTCTCGAGTATTTATCTGTGTACGTGTGTGCTACTTGCTGATTCGTGCCTATTGGTTTATTTTATTATTTTAATTGCAACAAATCGTGCCAGTCTCTCAGGCTGAAACCCCCTTGCGTTAGGATATTAAAATACTGATTAGAATAACTAGATAATACGTTCCACTCTTAGTGATCGACACTCTACTTACCATTATCTTCATACTGACCGGGTACACTGCTCGTTAAGTGTGTGTGTTATTGATAAGTCGGCTAAATATAAATTTAAAACTTGAGTAGGCATTAAAACTGCTAAACCGCAACGACACATCACGCGCATCAACATGTTAAGGGGGAGTCTTTCTGTAAATCATCAAACTCTCAAGGTGTCAACAAAATGTCTTTACAATTACCGACACTTTGAGAGATTTTCAATGGTTTGGTTTATGGCATCATTAGGATAGTCATGGAGTTATAAGGTGACTAAGGTTAGGGAAAAACCGTCCTATGATCCGCCAGAGCCGGAGGGATCTACCCAAGGACAATATCAATAGTTTAGAACTAGAAAGTCCTAGGTATGATATAAAAAAGGAGAAAATGAATGAAAGGAGAAAGAAGGGGTTGAAGAATGAAAAAGAAAAGCAAAGAAAAGGGTGAAAAGAAATAGCCCTCCATTTGTTCAACCTTAGGGCAGACACCGGGTTCAATTCATAATCTACTGGTTGATGAGCATCACCGGTATTGAAGACTAAAGACATCATGGACCCAGTGACGCACTGCACTAAACCTTCTAAGCTACTCAAGTGTCTCTCAAAAGACATTTGTTTCATTCACACGGAGAACCCTTCATAATCTATCAACCTCTCATTACGAGAGTGTTGATATTGAAAAGGAGGCAATCTGCTCCACGCCTTCGACGACCAAACAAATGTGCACTAATTGAGTCTAGAGCCATTAGATTCATCAAAGATCTCTTAGGTACACTTAGAATTACTCTGGTGTTTTACATCATGGGCATCAGTTGTAAATTAGGAAAGTGTCCTTCGCAGATCTTAGCAATCTGCCAAGAACATTCATGAGAAAAGTCACATTTGTGATTATCAATGATTGAATGGAAATCCTGCCAGAGCAACATCAAACAACTCTGACAGCAGGTCACTTCGGTAACTCCTTGTGGGTTACGCTTAGTGTTTGCTCCAAACGGTCTACAGTCGTGGGGTGATCTCCAGCGACTCACTGAATCGTGGGTGCACTTCGGTGTGTCCGTGTTATCTCTCTCGGGGGAATCCGGTTCAGAACGGCCTGGGTTAGGATTTGAGAAAGTCTTCACACTATGCTGTTGACAATCTCAAGTCTGAGCCTGTAAGTACCGGTTCGTTCGTGCTGATGCTGCTGCTGCTGCTGAGGATCTGGAGTTCAACCATCAAGACTCCATCATGTTTATATCTTGAAGAAATGTTCTCTCAAAGACTCAGTAACAACGAAATTTCAACATGTGATATAGTAAAGTCAAAAGTTAAAGCACCTCAACCTTTTTCAAGTTTAAGATTGAAAAGTGAGAACATGCTGAAGAAAACAAGTAAAGACATATGAGCATGATGGAGAAGACAAGAAGACGTTGGAGATTGGCAGATCGAGACAACATCATATCATCTTAGAACAAGAACAAAGAAACAAAGATTATAAAGACGTCAGAAGCCAAAGAAGCAAAGAAGACGTCGAGCAACATTGATGATCAAGACTTAGGGGGAGATTGTTAGGAACACGTTCTGTTAATATTGCAAGTCTTGTTCATTTAGTTAAAAATGTTGCACGTTAAGGGCTTTATATTAGTGATTAAGGTGCGGTCCATTAGAAGCCCATGGACCGCCCATTTAAGTATTAATCCTTCTAGAAGAAATCATGTAAGAGTTGCCCTAGCTTGTAGCCTATAAATAGAAGGCTAGGGAACTCATTCTTAGTGTTGGTTATTCATGTAAGTGGCATAAGCTTTGTCCCTATATCGTATGAATTGAATTTCCTTCCAAATCTTCTTCTTATCTTATTCTCTTCTTCTCTCATTTACTTATTTCCTTTATCGTAGCTTATTAGTTAAAGTAGTAGTACGTGTTTTACTTTGTTTTACGTGTGTGTATTTGAGATATACTCGACCTACAGTAAGCCTAAAAACACTGCTAGGGATAAGAAGGAAAATGCTGTTAATGCCTCAGCATGTTGGGTATAGAGACCAATCAAACCTAATGGTGCATCAATTTTATTAAAGAGATTTGACTATATTGATGCACGAGGCAAACCCAAGTCAGGGATGGCTTGGCTACCCCAAGGAAACTAATTTCGTTCTTTTATGTGCAGGGACATCCACAAGATGATGAAGAAGATCAAGGTTATGCAGATAGTGGATGCTCTAGGCACATGACAGGGAACATGTCCTATCTTTCTGACTTTACACCAACGGATGGAGGATATGTTATCTTTGGGGGAGGAATAGGTGGAAAGATTACTGGTAAAGATACATTAAAAACCGGTAAACTTTACTTTGAAGATGTGTATTTTATGCAAGAGCTCAAGTATAATCTCTTTAGTGTCTCACAGATGTGTGACAAAAAGAACAAAAAGAACAAAGTTCTTTTTACTGACACTGAATGTCTTGTGCTTTCTCCAGACTTTAAGTTACCTGATGAAAGTCAAGTACTACTTAAAGTTCCAAGAAAGGGCAATATGTACAGTGTTGATATGAAAAAAATTGTTCCTAAAGAGGCTCTCACTTGTCTTGTTGCAAAAGCCACATTAGATGAGTCAATGTTGTGGCATAGAAGACTTGGTCATGTCAACTTTAAAACCATTAATAAAATTGTTAAAGATGGTTTGGTAAGAGGCTTGCCTAAAAAACGTTTTGAAAATGACCAAACTTGTGTTGCCTGTCTTAAAGGCAAACAACACAAAGCTTCTTTTAAGCCCAAGACCCAGAACTCTATTACTCCACCTTTGTTTATGTTGCATATGGACTTGTTTGGTCCTACATCTGTGAGTAGTATTCAACATAAGAAGTATTGTCTTGTAGTAACTGATGATTTTAGTAGATTCACACGGGTTTTCTTTCTAGGATCTAAGGATGAGACAACTAGCATTCTTAAGACATTTATAACTGAAATAGAAAATCTAGTGGATAAGAAAGTGAAAGTCATCAGGTGTGACAATGGGACAGAGTTTAAGAATAGAGTTATGGATGATTTCTGTAGGGAAAAAGGTATTAAGAGAGAGTTTAGTGTAGCTAGAACTCCTCAGCAGAATGGGGATGCTAAAAGGAGGAATAGGAAACTAATAGAAGCTGCTAGGACCATGTTAGCTGATTCCAAGTTGCCCATCACTTTCTGGGCTGAAGCAGTTAATACTGCTTGTTATGTGCCAAACAGGGTTTTAGTAGTTAAACCTCACAACAAGACACCATATGAACTATTTAGAGGTAGAAAACCAGCTTTAGGTTTTCTAAGACCATTTGGGTGTCATGTCACTATTCTTAATACCTTAGACCATCTAGGCAAATTTGATGGTAAATCAGATGAGGGTTTCTTGGTTGGGTACTCATTAAATAGAAAAGCCTTTAGGGTATACAACACAAGAACCAGAAAAGTAGAGGAAAACCTGCATGCTCAGTTTCTAGAGAATAAATCTAATGTTGCAAGTGAAGGTCCAAAATGACTATTTGATCTTGATACTCTAACCCAATCTATGAACTATGTACCAGTTGTTGCAGGAACATTTTCTAATGATTTTGCAGGTTCAGAAGATGGTGTTGCAACAGATGAACCAAGCTTGGAAAAGGAAAAAGATCAAGATCATATTCTGATGCCTATTTAGAATAGTGTGGATTCATCTTCAAAAGATTATGGACCTTCTACTGATGTAGACAAAGAAGGTTTTGAAGATGGAAATAATGAAGGTGGTGTTGAGGAACCACAGAACCATGAAAACAGTACAAATGAAGATTGTACTATTGAGCCTCATGTTAGTATTGTTGGGCAAAATGTTCATACTGCTGGCCTATCAGGTACTACTACTGATGATTTATCAGAAGATGAAGTGGATATCAACAACATGCCACTCACCTATCAAGTCCCCACAACTCCACACTCAAGAATACACAAAGATCACTCCCTAGAGAATGTGATTGGAAACATACAGTCTGGTGTGAAGACAAGAAGACAGACTATGAATTCAGATCAACAAGGCTTTCTTAGTGTTGTTTATGAAGAGAAGAAGCATGAAGATGCCAACACATGTCTCTTGTATGTTTTCTTTCACAAAAAGAACCCAAAAACATACTTAAGGCCTTACAAGACTCAAGCTAGGTGAAAGCTATGCAAGAAGAGCTTCTAAAGTTCAAGATTCAGAAGGTTTGGGTACTGGTTGATTTACCCAAAGGTATGAGGGTTATTGGTACTAAATGGATATTCAGAAACAAGAAAGATGAGAGGGGGATAGTGATCAGAAATAAGGCTCGACTTGTAGCCTAGGGGTATACACAAAAAGAAGGAGTAGACTATGAAGAGGTTTTTGCACTCGCAGCTAGGATTGAAGCCATAAGATTGTTCTTAGCTTATGCTTCTTTCATGGGATTTACTGTTTACCAGATGGATGTCAAGAGTGCCTTTCTCTATGGTACTATTGAAGAGGAGGTGTATGTTTCTCAACCTCCAGGTTTTGTAGATCCTGAACATCCAGGAAAGGTGTACAAGGTGGTGAAAGTTCTTTATGGATTGCATCAAGCTCCAAGGGCCTGGGATGGAACATTGGCTACTTATCTATTAGAGAATGGGTTCCAAAGAGGCAAGATTGATCAGACTCTATTTATCAAGAAGAATAAGGGAGATAACTTGCTAGTACAGGTCTATGTGGATGATATCATATTTGGATCCGTAAAGAAGAAGATGTGCATAGAATTTGAGAAACTTATGCATGATAAGTTTCAAATGAGTTCCATGGGTGAACTTACCTTCTTTTTGGGGCTGTAAGTGAAGCAATCAACTGAAGGCATATTTATCAGTCAAGATAAATATGTAACTGAGATACTAAGGAAGTTTCAATTTAATGATGCTAAAGTGGCAAGCACACCTGTTGATCCAGAGAAACCATTACTCAAAGATGCAGATGGAGAAAGTTTTGATGTACACATCTACAGGTCCATGATAGGGTCCTTGATGTATCTTACCTCATCAAGACTAGATATTATGTTTGCTGTGTGTGCATGTGCAAGGTTTCAAGTCAATCCCAAGGCTTCACATTTAGTTGTTGTGAAGAGGATCTTTAGGTACCTCAAGGGTCAACCTAAGTTGGGTCTATAGTATCCTAGGGAATCACCTTTTGATTTGGTGGCATACTCAGATAGTGACTATGCTAGTGCAAGTCTGGATAGGAAATCAACAACAGGTGGTTGTTAGTTCCTTGGTTGCAGACTTATATCATGGCAATGCAAGAAGTAGACAATTGTTGCAACTTCTACAACTGAAGCTGAGTATGTAGCTGCTGCAAGTTGTTGTGGTCAAGTACTATGGATCCAGAATCAGCTGCTTGACTATGGGTATAATTTTATTAATACCATAATATATATTGACAATAGCAGTACAATCGGCATTATTAAAAATCTAGTGGAACATTCTAAAACAAAACACATAGAAATTAGGCATCATTTTATAAGAGACTGCAATGAGAAAGTGTTAGTTCAGGTTGTTAAAATTCATACTGATCAAAATTTTGCAGATCTTCTCACTAAAGCTTTTGATGTTGGAAGGTTTCAATACTTGGTAGCAAGTATTGGAATGCTTAATCCTTAAAGGTTTTAATATGTGTGTTTTTGTACATGAAATTGGGTTTGTACTGCTAGGTTAGTCAATTAGTACTGCTTTGTATAGTTTGTACTGCTAGTACAAATTAGGACTGTTATGTTTAAACTGTTAGTCGTAAGTTTATACTGTTATGAAACAAATGCTTTGCATTTTGTTTTCTTGGTTTTGGACAAACAATTGCAGGTATGAAGTGTCAGCACAAAGGATTTACTTGTACATTGTGTGAGCAGCAAATGGTGGATTGGTTGATGATATAATTGATTGATGATGGACAGAATTTGGGGGTCCCTTAACAAAGGTTTTATACCTAAGTTGAGAGATTCTTTAAAATATCTTTCTTGAAATCTAATTATGAGGTTTTTGCATATGAATTGATGGCATAGTTAGTCAAATAGTAACTGATCTAACTCACTCTCTACCATTTTATACTTTTATTAGTATAATGTGTTAGTCTAAGGACATCTGGTAGAGAGAACAACGAGCAAAAGTGAATCTAACACATTTGTGTTAGAGGCAACACCTGCCATGAGCTGGAAACCCTGTCAAGAAAGCTCTTTAAATGAGTTTATCTGATCACATGCAGTTATTCATAACTGAAATTATTGGTTCTCACACAACTAGAGGTTGCATTAAACCGAAATTTGATTAAGTGTCTGTCTTTACACTTAATCCCTTCAAAATGATAGTATGCAGTATTGTTTTAAATCAAAATTGAGTTCATACTGCTAAGTCAAAATTTTTCCAAAAAGTTAGCACTGCTAGGCCAAAGTTAGTACTGGTAGGCTAAAGTTTGTACTGCTGGATAGCCGTTAGTACTGGTGCGAAATAACAGCTTTTTGAAAATAGCCGTTGAGAACTTGTTGAGATTTTTACTGATCATTATCTTTAATTAAGGGTTTCCTTTTTGGATATTTTCACTTTTAATCTATTATATTCACTTTTCTTCAATCGAAAGTTATCTTTTAGTTGAAGTCGGTCCACTAGAAACCCTACTAAGTCTTATAAAATATCTCAATTCACTTTCCTCAACCTACTTTCTAACCTAATTACTCAAATCCCAGCAGTCAAATCAAAATTTTACTGACAATAATGGCTTCTTTAACTTTTATCAACAAACATAATATGGTGGCCTATTTGGAGAAAACAGAGGAGGGCTCACAATTTCATCAGATAGTGGATTTCTTGAATGCTTCTCACATAAGGTATTCTTTAACTCTAAATCCTACTGTCTATGTCTCCCAAATCATTGGCAGGCTGTTACTGTCAGAACTATTGAAACTGGAGACAAAGAACTTAATGCAACAGTAGATGGCAAAACCATCACTATTACTGAATCCTCAGTTAGGAGGCATCTCCACCTAGCTGATGACAATGGTATTAGTGCCTTGCCCAATACTGAAATTTTTCAAAACTTAACCAGAATGGGGTACAACATACAATCTCAATCTTTAACTTTTCAAAAAGGTTGTTTTGCCCCACAATGGAGATTTTTCATTCACACCATCCTTCATTGTTAAAGTCCTAAGAAAACTTCATGGGAACAGTTCAGTAGCAATATTAAAATTGCTCTCATTTGCTTATCAATCAATAGGACTTTCAATTTTTCAAAACTTATTTTTGAAGGAATGGTAAAGAATGTAGACAGTAAATCAAAATTTTTAATGTATCCAAGGTTCATTCAAACAATTTTGAACATGAGGAAAAGCCAGCTTCTACCTCATTAAACTGTTTATCAAACTCCCAAACTAACCCAAAAACTTTTGAGCAACATGAGGATTGCCTCAAAAGGGTATAGCGGGGTAGAAGTACCATTGTTTGATTTTATGATATAGGTGCAGGGTGAAGGATCAACAACCCCAGTTGACTCCCAACACACACCCACAAGTTCAGAACAATAAACCTCACAACCCACATCATCACCCACTAGGAGTTTATCCAGAGAGGGCGCTGTTGTTCCTCAGCACAGAGTTCCTACCCATTCCCATGATGCCGATGAGGCTGACAATGTCAGTATAGGAAGGGCTGCCCCTACTATCACAGGCTTAGAAGCTGGGCAGGAAAGGGGTAACATAAGTAAGGCCTAACCTATGGCGACACCTACAGTACCGAGTTCTTTTGAACCAAGTACTAGTGGTGGAATCTGATGCGCGTGATGTGTCGTTGCGGTTTAGCAGTATTAATGCCTACTCAAGTTTTAAATTTATATTTAGCCGACTTATCAATAACACACACACTTAACGTGCAGTGTACCCGGTCAGTATGAATATAATGGTAAGCAGAGTGTCGATCACTAAGAGTGGAACGTATTATCTAGTTATTCTAATCAGTATTTTAATATCCTAAGTTAGTTATACAACCTAATCTAGCGCAAGGGGGTTCAGCCTGAGAGACTGGCACAGTTTGGTTATAATTAAATAGAAAACTAAACTAATGAGCACGAATCAGCGATTAGCACACACGTACACAGATAGATACTCGAGACAATAAGAAGACCTGTCCTGATAATTAAATAGCTTGTCACTTGTTTTATTGCTAGTTTTATATGAAGTGCATATAATTAAACCTTTCTCGTTGGCTCTAATCTTATCGTCGAGTAAACCCTTAATGATTACTTATGTCTATCTTACTTTTCTAGAGATGCTAGAATAAATAGGCGAGGAAGGGGCATGGCGACCCAAGCAAGACTCAGCTAGACACAGAGGTTATCAATGCACTAATAAAAGTCACCAAAGACATCAACATATAAACTTTAATTAATGAAAAAGCAATATTAAAGGGAGTGCATGATCTTCCGTAGTCACATGACACAAGCCCATCAATCCTGATGAATTAAAGCTTACTAAAAAAATAAAACAAAACTACTTAATGAATTGAATACATGCAGGACCTTCTTACAGCTCTTGTATCTTTGTTTGAGGTGTGTCTTGTGCTGCTTGGTCGTCTGAATTCGGCTCTAGGGTTATACAAAAGGTCTTTTAAATTCGTCTGACCTTGGGGTATTTATAGTTTCTGTCTGAGGGATCGATGCGGCGCATTGAGTTGATAGATGCGGCGCATTGACTTAACTTCGCGTGGGGTCCAAGATTAATATATTCTAGAATATTCGTACACCGTCTTCAGATGCGTCGTAACTTGATCTTTGTATGCGGCGCATGTACTTTAGCTGTCTTGGATTGTAACTGGTGAAATCTTGATAGTGATACGCCGTATGTTAGAAGTATATTGTGGCGTATCTAGAGTAGAACGAGCTTGATCTTCTTCTTTGACCAAAGTTTCATATGCGGCGCATGACAGAATTGCATGTGGCGCATTCTTCAAAGTCAGGAAATGGTCTTCGAATTCATCTAAGTATGATATTGCGTCATATCTGTTGAGTGAGATATGGCGCATCTTCTGGATTTCAGTAGACTTTTGACATCTCGCTTGTTTTGCTCCATAATTAGTCCAAAATCGCCAAGTTTCACATAATGCTTGTTTTTACCTGAGAATTACTAAAGTAAACATTAATGTATCGATTCTCATATATAATATAATAAAACAAGTCAAATAAATAGGATAAATGATGATAATAAAATGTACTTATTTGAGTTCATCAAATATCCCCCCACTTGAACTTTACTTGTCCCCAAGTAAACCTTAGAATTAATCATATGAAAATGTATCCTAAAAGATATTAGGATTTATTTTTATATTTAAGCACGTATTCGTTTTGTCATAATCACACAACCAAACACTTAACGAAGTAGAAACCAAAATAATTTTTAATGTAAAACAATTCTAAATCGTTTAGTTGCTTAGTCGTGACGAATATTCTATCATAGGCTTGGCAAGTATACGCATCTCCCCCACTAAAGCCAAGGAGTAACAAGTCTAAAGCGGTAAAAAGGGTTTGTTGGTTAAGGGTTGATCATCCTTTTTAATCTCTATCGATCTCATATTCCAGAAAAGGCGACAAAATTACAAATACATGATCGAATCCACGACCACGATACTTGCAATTGCTCAATTCCTTAACTCGAATGGGCTAAAGATAGGACCAAGTAATCATAAATACATAGCCGAATCCACGACTACGATACTTAAGATTGCTCAAATCCCTAATCTCAATAAATCAAAGGTTTGGATGAAGAATGATATAGGGTATGGATAATATTTGGGATACAAATTGGTGTAAAATGAAAAATAAACAAAACAGATAAATTAAAATCCTAAGTGTGGTTAATCACTTTCCCAACCATCCCATGAATAAGACTCATATCATTGAATAACTCACGCTTTAACACTTGAAACACACGCTTTAGGTAGACACGAATTATACTCAACAAAATCTCAATCAAAGAATAACCTTAGTTGGCGTTCCCATAACGGCCAACTCCCATTCAATCCATTAATATAATATACAACAACAAATAGTGGTGATATCTCCCACTTAATACAAAACTTTACATAAGTTGGTTAAAACAAACTTCCAACTTTTCATTTTTCGTTTTCTTTTCTATTTTTTTTTTCGATTTTTTTTTTCAACATATATGTGTAAAATTTCACAACTTTTCTATCACTATTTTTCCGGATAATTTTTCCATACTCTTCATACTTTCAGAAATAACTGTAATAGTGAAAGTAGCAAACACACAAAAAATAAACTAAATGTTATACAATATTTACTTTCATACCAATTGCATTGTGCAATTTCCCGACCTAACCAAAGATAATGAATTACGCACGCGAACACAGGTAATGTAAGGAAACACACTTTGCCTAAAACAATTAACCACGGATTTTAATCTACAGAGTAGGCTAAGGTGTAAGGGTGTATCAAAACATTATAACAAAGGTGTAAGAAACGAAAGGAATGGCTCTGAGGGTTTTTCTAGGGGTATCTTACTTTAAAAGTGAGAGTAAACAAAGGGTTTATACGGGGGTTAACTAACCAGTGTAGTTAGTTAATATCACATAACATATAAAGGCTATTTGGGTGTAATCCTAGAAATTTACCAATTTAGACAAGTCACTCCAATTATATAGATAATACTCATTATGGTGGTCTCGAATAGTATACAAGCCAAGTTCTAAAGTTTACAAGTCACCGACACACTAAAGTTTTAATATTTTTGAAAGAATAGAGTTATGTGTGCGGTTATGTAATTTAGACTTTAAACAAAAACATGCTAAACATTTTTTTTTTTTAATTTTGATATATTAAGCGCATTTTAAGCATATTTTGAAAAAGTTTAGGACAAGTAAGTGTTCTAATTCTCCATCCCCCCACTTAAGTTAAACAACATCCTCGTTGTTTGTGTCAAAGGTTAAAAACTGGAAAATAAAAGAATTAGAACAGAAAAACTCCCCTGAGATTTGCTCGGTATGATCCTCCATTATTCGTATAAGAGCAAAAATTCAACTTTCTTGTGGATGAGAACGTTTAAGCTTCATAAATGATATATCCACAAAAATGCAGGAATCTATAATACCATTTAGACTTTAACACACCTGAGTTAAGAAGGTTCAAACTTGCATAATACATTAGTAGTTAGTAAAAATAAAACCTAAAAAAATTAAACTGTAAATCATCAGGTCAGTCGATACGCCGTATCTTATGGAAGAAGATACGCCGTATCGAGCCTGGAATAAATACGAATCAGAATAAAAGATGCGTCGCATCCTTAACCAGGGATGCGCCGCATTAAATAAACTGACAGAAAGTTTTAAAGTCAAAAATAAAAATGCAGAAAATGAAATAAGATATGACCAGTGCAGGTGATGCGTCGCATCTTATGATGGAGATGCGCCGCATCTTCTGCAGGTCTGACAGACTCGACACAGAACAGAAAAGTAAAAATTTTTCCTTCGGGTTGTCTCCCGGTCAGCACTTGTCTTTATTCCAGAGTCTTCAAGTTAGACTCACGTTCAGCTCCTTATTTTGTTCTTGTTACGTGCCATCCTTCTTCTTTCATCCGAAAGATGTTACCGTATAGCTCCGCAACATTTTCTTATACATCAAATTGGGGTAAAACGGTATACCATATGATATATATAAATTCAAGATAAGAGCAATAGGCATATCCATTTTATTAATGATTATAATCTTATTGTTTAGTGGATAATGATTTATTCCAAGGTTATGAGCAAATATCGTTTTAAGCTTACAAAATTGAGATTATAATTTGAACCTGATGTATTACATAGATCAATTTCTGAAGAACTCTTACGGAAATCACAACTTTCGTTGTGGAATTCGGTGTTTTTGCATTTAGGTAATTTATAAGAAGAGAGGTTTATATCAGTGTTTAGCATGCAATTTTCACTTTTTAGTAACCTGTTTCTTAAAAAATTTCTTTTCAGACATGAACATGTAATAGTTAGATTAAAGTAAAGGAAATTTTCTTTTATCGTCAAATATTCGGGAGAGGTTTTGTAGAGAACTCTCCTTAAGGCTAGGTGAATTATTGTAAAGGATACCTCGAATTCTATTTCAAGAATTTAAGATACTCAATGTTACCAGTACTGAGTTTTCCTCTACTCTTGTCGTCTTATTACAACCTTCCAGTCATCGAAGGTTTGATCACTCCAGCTAGCATCTCTTGGTTAGGTTCAGAATGTAATCTTCCATAGTGATGCTTAAGCCATCATTTATTCTGAAAGTAAACTAACTTGTGCACGAGTGTAGTGAAACGATCAAAGTGAATATCAAAAATCAATTATATTTATTAAATTAAATGCGTCGTATTAACAAAAGCTAATGTGCCGTATTTTCGTTACGTTTCAAAATACAAGATTTTTTATTTAGTAGATGTGCCGTATCGATAAAGATCGATGCGTCGCTTCTGTTTAATAATTCGAAAAACTGTTTTTAATTTAAATAGAAAATACGCCGTATCTGTTAAAATATATGCGTCGTATGGCGTTAGCGTTTAGAAAAATTTCTTATTAAAAACAGAATACGCCGTATCTTGGGGAAAGATGCGTCGTACTCGAATTTATTAAACGCGTTGTATTTTATAAAAATTAAACGCAATACGCCGTATCTGTGAAAATAGATCCGCCGTATCATTTGTATCAGCACAATACAACGACAGCAGAATGCAGAAAAATAGAAAAAAGAAAAACAAAAAATAAAAACAAACAAAAAGAAACAAAAATTACAGAAAACAAAAACACACAAAAACAGTAAATATGCAAATTATACAATGAATGCAATCTATCTAATATACAACAGGGTTAGTGGCTAGAATCTAAAAAAAACTAAAAAGAAAAACCTAGTTAAAATACTTAATCAAATTAACAGATAATAACAATTCACTCCCCGGCAGCGGCGCCAAAAACTTGATGCGCGTGATGTGTCGTTGCGGTTTAGCAGTATTAATGCCTACTCAAGTTTTAAATTTATATTTAGCCGACTTATCAATAACACACACACTTAACGAGCAGTGTACCCGGTCAGTATGAATATAATGGTAAGCAGAGTGTCGATCACTAAGAGTGGAACGTATCATCTAGTTATTCTAATCAGTATTTTAATATCCTAAGTTAGTTATACAACCTAATCTAACGCAAGGGGGTTCAGCCTGAGAGACTGGCACAGTTTGGTTATAATTAAATAGAAAACTAAACTAATGAGCACGAATCAGCGATTAGCACACACGTACACAGATAGATACTCGAGACAATAAGAAGACCTGTCCTGATAATTAAATAGCTTGTCACTTGTTTTATTGCTAGTTTTATATGAAGTGTATATAATTAAACCTTTCTCGTTGGCTCTAATCTTATCGGCGAGTAAACCCTTAATGATTACTTATGTCTATCCTACTTTTCTAGAGACGCTAGAATAAATAGGCGAGGAAGGGGCATGGCGACCCAAGCAAGACTCAGCTAGACACAGAGGTTATCAATGCACTAATAAAAGTAACCAAAGACATCAACATATAAACTTTAATTAATGGGAAAGCAATATTAAGGGGAGTGCATGATCTTCCGTAGTCACATGACACAAGCCCATCAATCCTGATGAATTAAAGCGTACTAAAACAATAAAACAAAACTACTTAATGAATTGAATACATGCAGGACCTTCTTACAGCTCTTGTATCTTTATTTGAGGTGTGTCTTGTGCTGCTTGGTCGTCTGACTTCGGCTCTAGGGTTATACAAAAGGTCTCTTAAATTCGTCTGACCTTGGGGTATTTATAGTTTCTGTCTGAGGGATCGATGCGGCGCATTGAGTTGATAGATGCAGCGCATTGACTTAACTTCGCGTGGGGTCTAAGATTAATATATTCTGGAATATTCGTACACCGTCTTCAGATGCGGCGTAACTTGATCTTTGTATGCGGCGCATGTACTTTAGCTGTCTTGGATTGTAACTGGTGAAATCTTGATAGTGATACGCCGTATGTTAGAAGTATATTGCGGCGTATCTGGAGTAGAACGAGCTTGATCTTCTTCTTTGACCAAAGTTTCATATGCGGCGCATGACAGAATTGCATGCGGCGCATTCTTCAAAGTCAGGCAATGGTCTTCGAATTCATCTTAGTATGATATTGCGTCGTATCTGTTGAGTGAGATACGGCGCATATTCTGGATTTCAGTAGACTTTTTGACATCTCGCTTGTTTTGCTCCATAATTAGTCCAAAATCGCCAAGTTTCACATAATGCTTGTTTTTACCTGAGAATTACTAAAGTAAACATTAATGTATCGATTCTCATATATAATATAATAAAACAAGTCAAATAAATATGATAAATGATGATAATAAAATGTACTTATTTGAGCTCATCAGAATCCCAAGCCAAATGGAACAATTGGGTGGCCCAAATACTCACCATGTGGTGGAGTCTGAGTCTATGCCCCATGATGCACGTCTCCTTGAAGGTAAAATATCAGGAAGTGCTGAGGGCAGTAAGAAACTTAATGAATTGATGGATTTATGTACAAAATTGTCAGATAAGGTTTCTACCTTGGAGGCTGAGCTCACAACACACAAACAGGTCTTTGGAAGAGTCTACACCAAATTAGTCTTGAAAGTGAAGAAATTGGAGCAGAAAGTTAAGACTCTTCAAAGAAAAAGGTAAGCTCACATGGTGGATTCTTCTACATCTTCCAGTTCAGGTGATGGTTCACATGAAGACATGGGTGAGGAATCTTCCAAACAGGGGAGGAAGATAGCTGAGCTAGATGAAGACCCTAATGTCTCATTGGTGCAAGAGGAATCTGACACTCAGGGGAGGCTAGATGTTCTTATGGAAGAAACTGCTCAAGGTCAACAAGGTACTGCTAGTGAATATAAAGGTATTGCTGGTGTTTCTCAAGGTACTGCCGATGCAGTTTACACAAGAAGACTAAGAAGACCAAGAACAGACAAGGGAAAAGGCATAATGATTGAAGGTGAACCATCTGAGAAGACAAGCAGTAGCAAGAGCAGATGAAGAAGAAAGAGTGGCTAAGTTTATGGTTGAACACAAGCTTCTCACTGAAGAACAAGAAAGGGCTGCTCAAGTTCTAGCTGATAGGGAATTAGCTGCTAAGCTACAAGAGGAGGAAAGGTCACAGTTCACAACTGAAGAACAAGAACAAGCAATTAGTGACTTATTGGAGCTGATTAGAAAAAGTCAAAGCAAGAAGCAAGCTGCTCAGAAGAAACCTCCTACTAGAAAGGAACAACTGAGTTACATGAAGATTTATCTGAAACATCAAGACAACTGGAAGGAAAAACACTTCAAAGGAAGATTTTATGAACAAATAGAAAAGTTGTATTTCAATGCTCATAGAAGAATTCAGATGTTCTTAAGAGGTGAAACAGAAATAGTTGAGACTGAGACAAGCAGAGGTGAGAAAAGAGCAGGTGAGAAATTAGAATCTGAGGAGTCCAAAAGGCAAATGACTGAGGAAGGAAAAGAAGAAGAAGCAGTTAAAGAAGAAAAAGAAGAAGAAGAAGTGTTGACTGATGAACAGCTTCATGGTATGATGGTAGTAGTTCCAGAAACACTCAATGTGGATCCCATTTCAGCCAAACATCCTATAATTGATTGGGAGATACATCAAGACACATTTGAAAAAGGCTGGAAAATTATCAGGGTAGGAGGACAATCAGAAGTGTATAAGTTCTTTGAAGACTTGATCAAAGCATTTGATAAAGAAGACATGGATAAACTTTGGAGTTTAGTTCAAGTGAGATTCAAGACCACTGATCCTGCTCATGATAAAGACAAAGAGTTATGGGTAGAGCTGAAGAGGCTATATGAGCCTGACTTAGGTGATGCTCTATGGAGATTTCAAGCTCATAATTTGGCTACCACATGGAGACTGTTTGACAACTGTGGAGTTCATAAGGTATCTACTAAAGCAGGAGTGGAAATCTACATGCTTGTTGAGAAGGATTATCTACTAAGATCAGATATACTACTTGTCATGCTAGCTGCCAGACTCAAAGTTGATGAAGAGTCAGAAATGGCAAGGGAATTGATAAGAAAAATATTTCAGCTAGCAGAAGATATGAAGGCTAGAAGACTAAGATTGACATTATAGTGTTTGGAAGAATCCTCACAATCCTCATAAGGTACTTATTTAATTCAGAAACTTGTTGATTTTGGGTAAATCACAAGTTTAGGGGAGGATTGTTAGGAATTAAATGTTGAAGACTTAGTACTGCTATTGATGACACTAACAGTACAAACTGCTAGTGTAAGTTGAAGAATGTTGTTATAGCTAATAGTACAAATTGCTTAGTTTGTACTGCTAATATTGATGAAGATACTGTTGCATGATACTTCTTTAGAAGACGTGTAAAAAGTATGGAATGGATTGTATGTATATCTTGTTTAGTTAGATTTATATAGGTAGATACTTATCTTGTAAAGGACTCCTTGTGCTATAAAAGGAGATCCTAGGTTAGATCAGTTATATACGTTTTTGTTAAGATTCAAGGTTTTGTAACCCTAGTGATATTAGAGATCACTCGTATTATTATCTAATAATATTGAATCGTTTGGAGTTATATTCTGTGTTCATTGTTCATATATACTAAGCTTTACTGTTACATTAAATCAATCTTCTATGTATCATCAAGTAGATTCTGGATACTTGTTGATATAAACTCAAAGTATTCTCAACGCATGCTAAGTGTGTTAGATCCTCTCAGAAAGCACCTTCCCATAAGGATATTTTGTAGAAATTGGCAAGAATAATGCTCGCGTTGAATTCCACAAGATTAAGTGTTCAGAACCATCATGTCAGATTGCAATTGAAATTCTGAAGCTTCACAAGTGTAGACACATGCTAGAAAAATCTACATCCATTCCTGAGTTCTACATTCACCAATTGTGGCACACCATACAGCTTAATCTTGATGAGAAGTCATTCACATGCACTTTGGATAGGAAAGTAGTCACGGTTGACATTGGTTATCTTCGCAGATCTTTACTTCTACCCGAAGCTCCTGAAACAAACAAGAGATTTCATGATACTCCTTCAGAAAAAGATGTCCTCAACTTTCTCTTGGAAATCGGATTTGACGAACAACCAAGTAAACCACTCAAGTCATTTTCCAAGGTCGAAGCCAAGTTCTTCCCTTAACCGTGGAGAACCATTTACTGTATCTTGGCATGATCTATCACAGGGAGAGATAGTGGTCATGAGCATCCCCGAATTCCTCATCTTCAAATATTCTGGGGCATAGTGAATATGAAGCAAATCGACTATGCAAACTCATCTAGGAATACATAGTCTTTCAGATTCGAAGCCACTACCTCACCCCCATTGACCAAGATTCTTTTTATTAGATTTACAAAGATGATCATTCATAATCTCCTTGAAGATCATGAAGATATCCATCGTAGAAAGGAATATGTTGAAAAGCACTTGTTTAAGAGGGACAAAACTGTCAACAAAATCAATATTCAGTCGACATGCACTCGTAAATAAGACAAAAGACTTCTGGATTCTCTTCTCACTGACAAGATCAAGAAGACACAAGCATATACGAAGTATGATGAAGCATTTAAAGCCGGACGAGTCGGGTTTAGTCAATTTGAAGAATAGTCTTCTCAAGTTAAGACTCGAAGCAAGAGAGGTAGTAAAGCTGGCAGCATAGGCAGCACAACAATAAGGAAGAAACCTGCTCCGTCTAAGCTCAGAAAGAGATATGTGCCTACAAAAGTTGCTAACCCTAAGCCATCATCTGAAAAAGAATCAGAATCCAAAGCTAAATCTAGTTCAGAAACTTAATCAGATGATGAAGTAGTTGTCTACAAAGAAGATTTAGCAACTAAAATAGCCAAGGAGAAGAGCTTAGAGACACTAAAGCTAGATGAAGAGAAGAGGAAAGAAAATATGTACAAGGACATTGATAAAGAGCTTGGAGATGTTGATGAAGATCAAGATGTCAACATTAAAACTGCGTTGGTAGACCCTCAACCTTCTCCGGTTAATCAACCCGGCAAGGAAGGGGGTGCAAGCACAATCCCTCAAACTCTTTCGGTTAATTGACCTGGCGAGGATGTTGGTCCTTTTAAAGATGTCTCTTCTGATCCGGTTAATCAACCCGGTAAAGAAGAAGATATTGAAATGACAGAGAAGGTGACCGAAGAAGAAGGTCAAGACCAAGAGCAGGTTGATGATCTAATCATGGATGATGAGGATGATCAAGACGATGACATGAAATTAGTTACCGATGATGATGTAAAGAAAGTTGCAGAAGTGATGGAATTGGCCAAGAAAGCCAAAGAAGATGAAGAATCAGCAAGGAAAGCAGAAGAAGAAAAGTTGCTCAAAGAAACTAACGAATTCATCCAAGACAACCCTGAACATGATCTTCAATTCGAAACTCTCCTCCAACTTCTCCAAAATATCAAGACAACATCGTCAACAAATAAGCTTACGTTATACCAGAATTATCTACTCACTCCTCACCTCCACCAACATAAACAACCTAAAAAACAACAAGTAAATCAATCAAGAAACCCATAAACCCACTAGTTTCACAGCATCAGCAAAGGTCAAGCAAGCTGTGAAACAAGCTCGACTGAAGAAGAAGAACAAGCTTCAAGACCAACTAGAGACTTTCACCAGCATGGTAACGGGGTTAACAGAGCAAATGATTGAGTTACAAGGTACAAAGCAGCAAGTTGATGATTTCTTATCTAAAGATGTCCAAGATGACATGGATAACTTAATCACAAACTACACAACTAAATACATGAAAAAGCATCTGCCCAAAATTGCCTCGAAGGAAGTCAAAGACTACCTCGATCCAATTATCAAACATCTCATCAAAAATGTCATTTCTACAGTTACACTCACTCTCCAAACCGTACCATCTAAGCCTAAGGAACTCACAATTGATGAATTTGAGCTTCAACTATTTGATAAAATGTCTGCTAAGTTACATCTGACTCCTGAAGAAGCGGAAATCTATGATGCTATAACTATATCACTTCAGAAAAAGTCATGCAAACTAAGAGAAGACGAAGACCCTGACCCAAATTCACAAGCAAAGAAACAAAAGACCGTCGGCGGTTCTTCCTCACACAAAGAACCGGTCAACCCTTCAACATTGTACGTGCAATTTCAAACGATATCAGCTGGCTCAATCCAGAATTCAACGTAGATCGAACTTCAAGAAAGAATGGACGCTACTTCACTGACAGGTCCAAGCCTCTACCAGTGGTTGGCATCACCAATCATCCCGCTATTATGTATCGCTTCTTCTTCAACAACGATCTCGAGCTTCTTCAACATGGTAACAAGTGTGAACGGAAGTATGCTACCTCTTTGACTTTGATTCCGGCTGCAAGATATGAACAACCTACTATCGCAGAAACGGCAACCAAACTTTTCATATCTAAGAAAGTGTCGTATGATAAAAATGCGCGGCTAGGAATCTATCACTGGCCTTCAAACAGACAAACCTGGTATCGTAGCAAACTAGTAGTTAAGTCACCGACACCAGTAATGAGTGAACTCAGGATTGTGGCCGTGATAAACATTAAAGCTGAAAAGAAGTATGACTACACATTCTTGGACAAGATCAGGGTCAAGAGACAAGATGAGAAGGTGTACGCATTCTCAGAAGCTGACTTCCCAGACTTACACCTGAATGACATTGAAGATATGTACCTCATCAAATTTTAGGGGAAAATGCGATACTTCTCAACGGATCTACAGTATGCCTTCATCACTTCACTTCTGGTTTACATGCGAAGCATCATCATCAAAGAACGAGTCAAAGATCTACAACTTGGAGTTGAAAGCTATCAGATGAATTTGAACTTAACCGAACCTCTTCTACATCTACCAGAACTAAATCAAGGAGCCAAATACACCTTGAAGAAAGAGCCAACTTTTGGTTTCATCTACAAAAGTGATCACACTATAAACTGCTTCATGGGATATAAAGAAACTCACAAGTTCTACGACAACACTCTTAAGAAAGTTCGAGATGGTTTGGACATTCGGTTGAAGGATCGGACATTGTACAAGACAAATAGGTGGACAACTTCTCAAATTCGAGAGGTTCGTCAATTCATCGAGAAGATCGAAAGGAAGCTCACATTCAGAGATCAGATGCGGAGATTGGAAAGCTATGTTGGCGAAAGTCCATCTTTCCCGATTCGTAACTTTCAATGACCAGATCAAGTGGGTTAGTAGTTTGGTATAATTGATTATTTGCTTGTGACAAATGGCTTATGTACACATAACAGTGCAAAACCCGTTCTTTGTAAAGAAAGGACCTTGGGTATGCTTCAGTGCCTCAATCCTGATATAAGGAGTGAAAGCTTCTTACTTTTTCAAAGATTTTTCATAATACTGCTCAAAAGAACAAGTATTCTCTATCACCTTTAAAACCTTAAAAAGTTAATTCACATATTGAGGGGGAGTACTTGAAAAACATCTTTGTTCTTAAAACAAAAGTTCTTGTTAGATTCTCCCTATAAACCCCAAAATGCATATTTTAATCAAACTGTTTTATCAAAAACAACATCTATATGCAATTTTTGAGGGGGAGAATAGTGATTAAAATATGTTGATCATACGACAAAATCTTACAATGTTGATTAGAATGAAATTTCATAAGAGTTTAACTCAGATTTAACCAACGAATTGACGATAAAATCATGTTAGTAATCGAAATGACTTGTCCTTGACGGGTAATAATTTCAAGCTATTCTAACTAGTGATGTAAGAGTATCTCGAACAGGACTTGTCAAAGTAGAGTGTACCGTATTGAGTGTTACTCAGAGTTAACCCATGAATTGACGAGAAAACATAGTTCGTAATTGAAATGACATATTCCTCGATGGGTAATAACTTCAAGTTAGTTATTAGAGATAGTTGTCACCCAAAAGCTGACAATGGATCTCTTTAACTAGCGACGTAAGCGTGTCTCGAAAAGGAATTTGTCAAAGTAGAATGTACCATATCGAGTTCAACTCAGATTTCACCTATGAATTGACGAGCTAAAAGTAACATATCGAGAGATTTTCTTTGGATACGTTCCCGGAGGGGAAATAATTTCAAGTTGGTTATTAGAGCTAGTTCTTACCTAAAAGCTGATAATGGATCTCTTTAATTACTGACGTAAACGTATCTCCCAAAGGACGTGTACGCTGAAAATCAATCAATTCATAAAAAATCATCAACTTCACTCTTCAATGTGCTGATTTTCTTGAAAACTC
The DNA here is from genome assembly GCA_021014915.2 of Artemisia tridentata subsp. tridentata. Taxonomy (NCBI): domain Eukaryota; kingdom Viridiplantae; phylum Streptophyta; class Magnoliopsida; order Asterales; family Asteraceae; genus Artemisia; species Artemisia tridentata. The sequence goes on from CP139508.1 coordinate 130,849,644, forward strand.
ATGATCACATCTGAAGGGGGGTATCTTTATAAAGACGAAAACTCTAAAAGTGTTACCAAAACTTGTTTAATAACTTAAAACACTTTTAGAGATTTTAAAAATGTTTTCTTGTAACAACGATCGACATTAAGAATCAAACTTCCTTGAGATGGTAACAAACGGTCTACACTTATGAAGTAATACTTCAGCGACTCACAACGACTGTAAAAAGATATCAAATAGAGATATATCTAAGAGAACATCTAATTCAGCCTTCTTTATGCATCTGTGCTCCTCCGTGCCATCCTCGTTCATTATAGACCTGAGATAAACATGCTAAAAGTGTCAACACAAAGGTTGGTGAGTTCATAGAGTTTATAAGTAAAGCAGTTAATTCCAAAAGTTCCAAGTTTGGGTGATAATTGTAAAAAATGAAAATAATGATGAAATAATTAGTGGGTTACGTTGTTATGCACCCATAGTTCGTTTGTTTTCCATAACCGGGTCAACATAAAAGTAGTTCGTTTGTTTGCCATAACCGGGTCAAAGATTGAGTAAATCCATAGAATTTGTATGCTAATCAGTTAAACACAAGTTTCAAGTTTGAGAGAAAGTGGGCTACATTGTTATACGCCCGAATGTAGTAGTGACAGTACCGAATCATGACTACGGTAATTTTGTAGTTCAGTATATTGCCCTAAATCTCATGACGCTCAAACCTTAACGATTACCGCCGAAACGGTATGAACACACCAAATTAATGGTGTGAGTTTATGGCCCTCAATAGGATATTGTCGTCTACCTATTTCGTTCAAATAAAGTGCATTTGACTAATCCAGCTAGCAACTAAGACCATCTTCTGGATAGTTCAAATAGGCAGTCAGCCTCCAATAGATCTGTTCACTATATTCGCGTCCACTCGCAAGTGGTTAATGGCTCATGATGGGAGGGACTTATAATAATGGCAATAGTAGTGGTAACTTAGGCAATATCAATCAGGTATAGCATACATAGCATACAGAAAATATTACTTGTGTTCATGTTCGTAGCATGTATCTCCCTAGGAGATAGAAAAATGTATTAAAGTAGGTATAAGAACTCGTGGTAATTCGTAAAAGTTTAAAGTACTTGTGTATGTGAAAGCAAAAATTATGTTTCAATAAACGAATAGAGTGTGTCATCAACTGATTACAATGTTTAAGGTAAACGAGTAAATTTGTACGAAGAACGAGCATGTATCTCCCCCAAAGAGTTCAAAATAAGTAAAAGAAGGGGTTATGACTCACCTTAGAATGTAGTGACGTAAGTAGCGCAACGGTGCCAATGGGTATCGTAGAATGGTATAAAGAAGTGTAGCTCAATGAAAACGGAATCAATATAACCTAATGAATATAAGCTTGCTTCAAAATATGACACGCGAAAAGTAATCCAGGCGTATGAGTTACAAAGATAGAGCGTTTTACTCTTCGTGGAATATTTGTATCGATGTTTGTAAAAGTTTAGTATCTTATTCGTATGGTGGTATGAAGTCATAGACTAAGACAAAACGCATGCCAAAGTATAAAACATATAGCACAAGTATAAAAGGTAATAACCACGTATAAAAGAAGAATAAACCGATAAGAGTCAGATAAGCAGATAAGTAAATGAGATATGTGGATTAGTTAAGTTTAACTAATAAATAGTCTTAGAAGTTTTAACTTATATTTATTGGTTATTTGGTTAATAATCCAATGGGCGTTGCCCGATATGTTAAGTCTGTTATAGTCCAAAGATGTCAAGTAAGTAGTTTAATAATCCCAAGTCCAATATTAATAATCTTTGTCCAATATCATATACATATATGTACATATTTACTCCATCATGAATCCAAATCATAATCCAAAGTAAGTCCAATATAAGACACGTGTCAAAATGTCTAATACAAGTATAATTGTGTCCACTATTTTTAGTCGACTTGTCCAAACCTTATAATCTGTCATGTCCAATATATGACTAATAATAATCTATTAGTCCCATAAATCAACTAACCCGATTCAAGTATTTATCCCAACATATTAACAAACTATAATACGTAAGTGGGTTTCGGCCCACTTGAATACTAAACATACTCTATTTAATTTTTGTGGACTTGTGAGCCTAACTCACATCTCCTAGTTGAACTCATTGGCCTCAGCCCACATCTACATATCCAAAACTCACTCTATGGATTGCTAGTTGACTCGAAATAAGAACAAATGCCCCGTTGTGGGTTTTCTTGTTGATCGAGAATCAAAACACAAACAAACAGACCATCGGCTTTGGCTAATTCAGCCGAAACAGACACAACCCATCTCGGGTTGGTTTTGAACCGAGAGCAACACACACCCTCGCACCCTTGTGGCTTGAGCCGACAACAAACCAACAATCCAAATAAGAAAATAAGCTATGTGCTTATTCAAATAAGCAAAAGTGGAAAATGAGAAAATTATAATAAGATAAGCCAAACACCCTTTGGGTGTGGTTGTGGTGGACCGACCAAACAAAACACCCTATCGGGTGATTTCCAGCCGAAAAACATGAACACCAGAATAAGCTTCATCTGACAAGTAATCAATCAAACCACAAAGAAAATAAGCATATCAAAACCATCACAAGACCCATGCGGGTTTCGGCTTGAAACCCACTCGGGTTTAAACCCGACCCGATAACAAAAAATAAATTAAACAAACGGCTCTTAAATAATTTACACCATACAAATGTTTATCGAAAGTGTTTTAATCCATGAAATCTATTCAAATCGATTCATATTCGATTTTTGTGAATGCAGTATAACAAATTTAATATAGGTATTTTGGCATACCACAAATCGAACGAGTTGAGGAGAGGTGGAGGGATGGAAATGTGGCGGATGTGGTGATGGTGGTGGCGTTATGTGAACCACAGGAATCAAAACTCACGATATCCACTCTACAACCTTCGATCTTTATGGTGTTGATGGTAATGGCGATGACAGGGGCGGTGTGATGTAGCGCCGGTGGTGGTGATGTTGTTGTGGCTGTGTATAGTGAGAGAGAAGAGAATTAATATACAGATACAGTTTATGAGAGAGAGGGAAGATAAGATTAGATAGGATAGAGAGTATATAGGATAAGGGAAAGATTTTATTACTCACTCCGTGTACTCCATGTCCAGTTGAGCTCGAGTGTAAACGCGGTACCTTGGTTGGGTAAATGCGAAAAATATATTTTTGGAGACGTTTTTATAGATATAATATTTAAACGAAACTATTGATGTCTAATAATGACTATCGAATGTAAACCATTTTTATTGCGGTATTGGTACGTAGGAAACGCAATATATCTTCTTGTAAAATAGGGAAAGGTGAACGTAAACGCCTAGAGAGTAATAATTCGAATCAAAACGGATTATTTAACTTGGGAAGTTACCAATTAACTAACGATTACCGTATTTGCTTTTACGTTAAGGTAAAAGTCAAATAGTCAAAGTTAAGTTTGAACTTTAAAAAAAAGTCAAAGGGAAAAATAGTCATTTTGTCTTATGGAAATTTACGGGCTGTTATAGTATCCACTCCTCAAGTGGAACTTCGTCCTGAAGTTTAGTGGGTGTTATCTGCTGATTGTGATTTTGAGAAAAGATGGGAGTATTTGCGATGCATCTAGTCTTCCCGCTCGTAGGTGAATTCAAGTTCTTAATTACTGAAAGTTCTAACAAATTTTGGACAATAAGGATGCGACTTTACTTAAGTCGTTTGACCTTATGGTCTAGGATCTTGGTTGATTCTTTGATAAAGTTCGGACATTCGTCAATCTGGATTTCCTCCAGAGGAATAGTGAGTGTCAAATCAGAAAGATACTTTTTTATATTGCACACATGAAAGATGTCTTGTACACCACTAAGTTCTGGTGGTTGCTCAAGGGTGTAAACTACCAGACCAATCCTAGTCAGGATCTTGTATAGTCCGGTGTTGACATGTCTGGGAAAAAGTGTAGGTATTTGTGGTGAATTTTGATTTCACACTCCCAGGTGAAATCATGAATTCTTTTATTGTTTTGATGGGTGAGCAAAGATGCTTTTATTAATATTATGGTTCAAACTAGTATTTGTAAGAAATAAAGTAAGGATATAGATGATTGGAGGACTAACACAATTGGAGAGTCTAATGTTGCAGGGCTAGTTGGAGGGCCAGATATTGCAAGGCCAGCTGAAAACTCTTGAGAACCAAATGTTGTGGCGCCTCCTCGAGTGATTGTTGTGCCAGGAGTTAGAGGTTGTTCGTACAAGGATTTCATGAGTTGCAAATTCAGCAATTTCAAAAGCATAGGGAGAGTGGTTGGTTTGACTCGTTGGGTTGAGAGAATAGAGTTAGTGTTTCCAAATCAGCAACTGTGCTGAAGACTGTAAAGTCAAATATGCCAAAAGTATATTTCTGTAGGATGCTTTGTCATGGTGGAATGTTGTTGCACAATCTATTGGTATTGAGAATGCTTACAAGATTGTTTGGACTAAGTTGAAGAAATTATTGATCAAGAATTATTGTCCTCAGAATAAGGTGTAAGAAATTGAGGTGAATTTTTCTTATTGTGGCATTGATATCACAACGTATATTTTTGGCATTCAAGAGTTGGCAATAGCATACCCAATGATGGTCTAAACCAATGAGAAGTCATGGGAAAAGTTGTTCCATGAACTTCCACTCAGTATTTAAGAGAACGTAACTTCGTTTGATCACTCACACTAGATGAAACAATTTAGATGTCTCGCTAGCTAGTGGATCATGTTGTACGAGTTTGGTCTGTTCAAGAATTCAATAACGGAAAAAATAACAACAGTAACAACAATAACAAACAGTGTGGTGATGTGGGGAGTGAGGAAGTTTCGAGAAACAAATTCTCTAAAATAAAGGTCAACAAATGGAAGGAACTCTTAGGAGAGCTTAAGTGTAGGTGTCCATGCACCTAAGTAAAGTAGATATTTACGTATCCAAGCATAGTAGGTGGAATATCGAAATCAGATTGTCAGTTCAAATTTCAACCAAAATCAAGAGTGTAATAAGTCTGTTAATTCAATAAATAGCTCATGATTGTAAGGATTTGTAAAGGCAAAAGTGATAACTTAAGAATGATCTAAGGTAGTTCAAATGAGGTCTTAAGATTTTTGCTGAGTAATAGAATATTGGAGATTCTCAAGTCTGAGTTCATACTCATGTCATATCGGATACAAATAAGCCCACTTATTTATAGTTCATTATTAACATAGAGAAGCGTCCCAAACAATGTAAATAAAGAAATATAAACTTATGGTTCGGTGATTCATAATTTTTTTATTTAAATAAAAAGGCGTCCCAATCCATTCAAATAAAGACATTTTAAATCATCCTACTTAAGAATTTCTGACAAAACACTCATACGCGTGGAAAAGAAAAATAGACCACACTGGGCTAGAATCATAGACTTTTAACAATGAAAGTTTCGGAAGAGAACTTGATGAATGTGGAGAAAGTTGTTGAACTTTAACTTTTGTAGATGATGAATCAGTTTTTTCCATAGTAATTTCATATCCTTAATTTCTATCAAGGAAATCAATAGTTTGTGACAGGTTCCATGTAAAATAATATCACATAGTGTCGTGAAAAGTTTAGAGGTCATTGTAATCATTTACAATGTCTGAAAAATGAGAGGGGCGATGGTGCAGCTCACAATGTCTGGGAATTAAATTAGACCATTGTGTAACTCACTATGTGTGAGAAATGATAGAGAGATAATTGTGTAACTTACATTGTCTTGAGGAATAGATTAGACTATTGTGTAACTCACAATGTCTGAGAAATAAATGAGACCATTGCGCAACTCACAATGTCTGAGAAATAAATGAGACCATTGTATAAATTACAATGTCCAGGAAGTAGGAAAGACAATTGTAATCAGTTACAATGTCCCGGAGGAAGTTTCCTAGACCACAAAAGTGTATGGATTGGTACATGATTGAAGAAATGTGGTTGTGTCGTAATGGCTTAGAATAGACATACGCAGATGTATTTAGTTCTGAAGTGATTGAAAGTATGTCGAGTGTGTATATATTTATATACTAATGTCTTGCATAAAGTACCTAGAAGTCACATAATCGTCTGGAGGATTGAAGGCACGGTGAGCGAAAGGCTATAAAAATGTTTTGTTTGTAAAAGTGGTTATAGTTCAGGTCTCAATTAGACCCGTTTCTTTATAACTATAGCTCTGATACCAATCTGTAACACCCCCAATTTCGCGATACGCAGCGGAATTCAAACTGGGTGTTACCTCATGGGACAATAGTTATAATAATAGAAAATGATCTTTAATTGTGTTGTTTCAAAAGATTTACTATTCGAATATCAAAGTTTACAAAATGAGGTCCTAGTTGTTTCAAGGTTTACAAAATAAGTTTTCGAATGATAATAAAATTTATAGCCTTCTTTATGTATCTGTTCTCCTCCATGCCATCCTCGTTCATTATGGACATGAGATAAACATGGTAAAAGTGTCAATACAAAGGTTTGTGGGTTCATAGAGTTTATAAAGTAAAGCAGTTGCTTCCAAAAGTTCCAAGTTTGGGTGATAATTGTAATAAATGAAAATACTGATGAAATAAGTAGTAGGTTACGTTGTTATACACCCATAGTTCGTTTGTTTGCCCTAACCGGGCCAACACAAAAGTAGTTCATTTGTTTGAACGAACCGAGTCAAAGATTGAGTAAATCCATAGAATTTGTATGCTAATCAGTTGAACACAAGTTTCAAGTTTGAGAGAAAGTGGGCTACGTTGTTATACGCCCGAAATGTAGTAGTGACAGTACCGTATCATGACTACGGTACTTTTGTAGTTCAGTATATTGCCCTAAGTCTCATGACGCTCAAACCTTAACGATTACCGCCGAAACGGTATGAACACACCAAATTAATGGTGTGAGTTTATGGCCCTCAATAGGATATTGCCATCTACCTATTTGTTCAAATAAAGTGCATTTGACTAATCCAGCTAGCAACTAAGACCATCTTCTGGATAGTTCAAATAGGCAATCAGCCTCCAACAGATCTGTTCACTATATTCGCGTCCACTCGCAAGTGGTTAATGGCTCATGATGGGAGGGACTTGTAATAATGGAAATAGTAGTGGTAACTTAGGCAATATCAATCAGGTATAGCATACATAGCATACAGAAAATAGTACTTGTGTTCATGTTCGTAGCATGTATCTCCCTAGGAGATAGAAAAATGTATGAAAGTAGGTATAAGAAATTGTGGTAATACGTAAAAGTTTAAAGTACTTGTGTATGTGAAAGCAAGAATTATGTTTCAATAAATGAATAGAGTGTGTCATCAACTGACTACAATGTTTAAGGTAAACGAGTAAATTTGTACGTAGAATGAGCATGTATCTCCCCCAAAGAGTTCAAAATAAGTAAAAGAAGGGGCTATGACTCACCTTGGAATGTAGTGACGTAAGTAGCGCAACGGTGCCAAGGGGTATCGCAGAACAGTATAAAGAAGTATAGCTCAAAGAATATGGAATCGGCATAACCTAATGAATTTTAGCTTTTTTCAAAATATGACACGCGGAAAGTAATCGAGACGTATGAGTTTCAAAGATAGAGCGTTTTAGTCTTCGTGGAATATTTGTATCAATGTTTGTAAAAGTTTAGTATCTCATTCGTGTGGTGGTATGATGTCATACACTCAGACAAAATGCACGCCAAAGCATAAAACATATAGCACAAGTATAAAAGGTAATAAACACGTATAAAAGAAGAATAAAATGGTAAGAGTCAGATAAGCAGATAAGTAAATGAGATATGTGGATTAGTTAAGTTTAACTAATAAATAGTCTTAGAAGTTTCAACTTATATTTATTGGTTATTGGGTTAATAATCCAATGGGCGTTGCCCGATATGTTAAGTCTGTTATAGTCCAAAGATGTCAAGTAAGTAGTTTAATAATCCCAAGTCCAATATTAATAATCTTTGTCAAATATCATATACGTATATGTACATATTTAGTCCGTCATGAATCCAAATCATAATCCAAAGTAAGTTCGATATAAGTCACATGTCAAAATGTCTAATACAAATTTAATTGTGTCCACTATATTTAGTCGACTTGTCCATACGTTATAATCTGTCATGTCCAATATATGTCAAGTATTAATCTATTAGTCCAAATCAACTAGTCCGATTCAACTATTTATCCCACAATATTAACACACTATAATACTTATGTGGGTTTGGGCCCACTTGAATACTTAAGATACTCTATTTAATTTTTGTGGACTTGTGAGCCCAACTCACATCTCCTAGTTGAATTCATTGGCCTCAACCCACATCTACACATCTAAAACTCACTCTATGGATGGCTAGTTGACTCGAAATAAGAACAAACGCCCCGTTGTGGGTTTTCTTGTTGATCGAGAATCAAAACACAAACCAACAGACCCTCGGCTGTGGCTAATTGAGCCAAAACAGACACAACGCATCTCGAGTTGGTTTTGAACCGAGAGTAACACTCACCCTCGCACCCTTGTGGCTTGAGCCGACAACAAACCAACAATCCAAATAACAAAATAAGCTATGTGCTTATTCAAATAAGCAAAAAAGGAAAAGGAGAAAATTATAATAAGTTAAGCCAAACACCCTTTGGGTGTGGTTGTGGTGGACCGAGCAAACAAAACACCCTCTCGGGTGATTTCCAGCCGAAAAACATGAACACCAGAATAAGCTTCATCTTACAAGTAATCAATCAAACCACAAAGAAAATAAGCATATCAAAACCATCACAAGACCCATACGGGTTTCGGCTTGAAACCCTCTCGGGTTTAAACCCGACCCGATAACAAAATAAATTAAACAAACGCCTCTTAAATAATTTACACCACACGAATGTTTATCGAAAGTGTTTTAATCCATGAAATCTATTCAAATCGATTCATATTCGATTTTTATGAAAGAAGTATAACAAATTTAATATAGGTATTTTGGCATACCACAAATCTAACGAGATGAGGAGAGGTGGAGGGATGGAGATGTGGCGGCTGTGGTGATGGTGGCGGCGTTATGCGAACCGCACGAATCACAACTCACGATCTCCACTCTACAACCTTCGATCTTTATGGTGTTGATGTTGATGTTGATGGCTGGGGCGGTGTGATGTGGTGCCGTTGCTGGTGATGTTGTGGTGGCTGTGCATAGAAAGAGAGAAGAAAAGTAATATACAGATACAGTTTTTGAGAGAGAGGGAAGATAAGATTAGATTGGATAGAGAGTATATAGGATAAGAGAAATATTTTATTACTCACTCCGTATACTCCGTGTCCCATTGAGCTCGAGTGTAAACGCGGTACCTTGGTTGGGTAAATGGGAAAAATATATTTTTGGAGACGTTTTTATAGAAATAATATTTAAACGAAACTATTGATGTCTAATAATGACTATTGAATGTAAACCATTTTTATTGCGGTATCGGTACAAAGGAAACGCAATATATCTTCTTGTTAAATAAGGAAAGGTGAACGTAAATGCCCTGAGAGTAATAATTCGAATCAGAGCGGATTATTTAACTTGAGAAGTTACCGGTTAACTACCGATTACCGTATTTGCTTTTACGTTAAGGTAAAAGTCAAATAGTTAGAGTCAAGGTTGAACTTTAAAAAAAATTCAAAGGGCAAAATAGTCATTTTGCCTTATGGAAATTTACGGGTTGTTACATCAGCTCTTATTCAAACTGTGGAAAACTAGAAGGGGGGTTGAATAGTTTTACCCATTTTTAATTTGTTTCAAAACTTTATTTGTGAAAAACTTTCATTCGATTCTTTCGTGAAATCGATCAACACCAATATGAACACTAAACAATAATAGCTATTATAAACAATAATTTTAAAGAAGAGAGATGGAAAGATCCAACTAGGAGAAAGAGATTTATAGTGGTTCAGTCACGAAGCTCTTCTTCGCCCTACTCCACTTCTCGAGTACCACACTCGAGAGTTTCAAGTACTATGTCAACAAAGCTCCCTTCAGGCGGAGAAAACCGTACAACGTCGCTTATCATTATTTTTGACACTAAGCTAAATGTCGAGTACTAATCTTAGCTAGTACCCATCTACTACGATCCACACGATCCTTTCTACTTCACACAATCAACACACTTGACTCGATCTACCCGATCTACCCTTGATCCACTTGATCAACACACAAGCCCACAAGCTACAAGAGATCTCAAAGATCTTGACAAGATCATTATGATCTACACTCACAAACTCTCAAAAGAAAAATGAACTTGATGTATACAAGGATACAACAAGTATGTAACAAGTGTTACAAGTGCACTAACTATAACTACAACACTTTGTATCTTCTTTGATACCTTGTGTTCTTCTCTTAAACTAGTAGAGGAATGAAGGTGATCACTTGGTTGGATGATTGGATCACTCTTTAAACAAAAGAAAACTAAACTAAATGATCAAGAAGAGAAGATGTGATAAGAGTATTGAACTCAGAAAGATATGTGTGAAAAAGGATGCCCAAAATCTGTGAAGAGGGCTGGTATTTATAGGCAGAAGAAATCTGACCGTTATAGGTACACGACACAACTAAATGTCACACGGTACCACTAAATTTAGTGGTACCGTGCCAGACAAGAACGCTCTAATTTTTGTTTTTAGTGGTGAAAGTTTATTTGGGGAAGTTTAGAGCTGATTTTGGGGGGGAAAATAGCTGTTATGATATTTAAACTTATTTTTCCAATAAAACATTTCTTAATAATTCAAAAATAACTTGTAAAGTGTATTTTTGAAAAAAATGTTTTGTCACGTTAAAAATGTGAAGTTTTAAACACAAATTCACTTTTTTGATCATTTGTCAAGTTGTAAATTTGTTTGTTCATACCTAGAGTGATTTGCGTAGAAATGGGATCTTTCGACTAAAAACTTGTTTACGTTAATTTTAACGTAAAGTGTTTTCACATTTTGTTATCATCAAAACGTGAAGTTATTGAAAGATATAAATAATGTTTTTAGAACATTATTTGCATTAACAATCTCCCCCTTTTTGATGATGACAAAACCTAAAATCATTTTAAGTTAAAATTAATTTTAACAAGTTTTTAATGAGTTTATATCCCATTTCTCCCCCTTTTTGTCGAAGCAAAAAGGTTGCTAAGGCTCCTCCTTGAAGTATACTCCCCCTCGTTTGGAGGACACCAAGGAATTGAGCAATGGTTCTTGCTACAAAACAACGTTAGATGACAAATATACAATATCTAACATGTAGCAATCAAGACAAATACCCAACCAAAAAAAAAATGGCTATGTAGGCAAACACCATAAAAAATAAAACAACCGCATAACATGCCCATCCATTCATTAAAAGAAATGTCATACGTAAGTATGACTACAACATAAAAAGAAAAATAATCTACAAGAAGCACATATAAATCTTTAGTGACATGAGACCATAAGATTTGCTTCAATGACAAAAGGGATCTTAAGTTTTTATTTTGGAAACTAAACATGAAAATGTTTAGTTGTTTAGGCTATTGGTTGGTGGAGGAGGTGGTATGATGGGTCCTTGTAGTGGTGTTAGGAGGTGTTCAAGGTAAGACAACATAAAGTTCAATTCATCCATAAGGTTGAAGATGAGGTTTCGGTTGTAATGACAACATGCACAACTTAGGCTATGTGGCACTAAAGGATAAAAAATGGGGTGACCCATTAGCGATTGTGGTGATGGAGAGGTGTTAGATGATGATGTGTTGGACCCAAGCTCAAAAGGAGTTGTTGATGATATGGTGAAAGTTAGTGCTAATGGTTGAGGCGGACTAGTTGGAGGTAAAGGTGTGGTAGTCCTAATAGTGGAAGAGGATGATGAGATTGGCCTTGTAGAGGTGGATTTAGAAGGAGCCAAGGGTGTAGAAATTGATGAGGTTGAATTGGTGGAGGTTATTGGAGTATGAATTTCTTCATCATCATCCAATGTAAGATCAATGAGAAGTATTTCATTGGGTGGCTTTATGTTTAGCCTAGGTCTCTTTGCTTTGTGAGAGGTGGCAGCCATGGTAGAAAACATGGTGAGTTTATGATGAATGTGGAATGGTGAGGAAGATGAATGCATGCTAAGGGCTTAAATAGCCAAATCAAAGCATGCAAGTATAGGTAGGATGGTGAGTTTAGGGAATTGGGAGTGTTGGAATCAGCACATGTTTGCAGATTTTGAGGGAAAGAAAGTCAAAAAGTGAAAGAAACAGTTAAAAACATCTACCTAGGGGACGGTACTACTAAATCACCGACGGTACAACTAAATTTAGTGGTGTAATGCCCTATTTAGTGGAGCCTGGCCTGCAGTTGACATTTTTACCAGTTCTGCAAAATTTAGGCTGCCTAAATGGGTAATCCTAGGGATACTATTTGCAGCAAATCTTATTGTAACAACCGTGATTTTAGCAGGTTAGTTTGACTAATAGTCTCAACCCATTTAACTTTTGTTTGGTGTGTATTATGTGTTTATGTGGGATATATGTGTGGTAAGTGTGTGTGTTGGCACTTATTCCCTTGGTGTGAGATATGCTATTATGATTTGGATAATATTGATTTGTGGGATAAGTTCATTTTGATTACCTTGGTGGTGTAGAAATGACTTGTGTAGTTTTGGTGTTTTGTGGTGTTGCGTAACAAGTCTCTGTTCAAGTATTTGAGCGTTAGTAAGTTACGTGGAGGTTGTTTTTATGAGTTATAATTTTTTGGAAGTGTGAAATCCTATTTTTAGAAACTTTGTTTTGAAAATGATAATTTTTCTGAGTTGTCGTAAAAACGGAGAATTGTCGCGTAAGACGTTAGGTTTCGGTATGGGTTTTTATAAAATATCAAGAGTACAAGGTTTTAAGTGTAATAATTAATTTTAATTAATATATATATATATATATATATATATATATATATATATATATATATATATATATATATATATATATATATATATATATATATATATATATATATATATATATATATTATATGGGGCGGCCGAATATAGGGATTAGGGGGGGATTAGGAAACCAAATTAGATCACAAATACACTTACCAAATATTAAGGAGATCTAGAATAATCCATGGATCATTATAAATACAAAATCAAAACCCCTCACCCATTTTTTTGAGTTACACGATCGGCCAAGGAGAGGAACAAAGGAGAAAATTTTAGGGTTTTATTTTTGAAGGCTAAAAATCAAGATCAAGGTATAATTTTCAATACTTATGCTTAATTAATTATTAAAATTCATGTAACAATAATATGATAGATTAGGGTTTATGTTAACTTCTGTAAATTTATGATATAAAACATGTTGGGGTCATTAATTAGTAATATTATGATGATTGGTGAAGAGGTTAGGGTTTAAAACTTGTTAATTAATGAGTTAAGTTTCTGACATAATATTAAGGGTGTAAAGATTCGATGATATTTAATAGATGGAAATGAGTTAGATCAGGAATTTTATGTCTAAATTGTATTTCAGAGAAAGAGCTTTCCAAAAAGTCCGGCCAGAAGTGTTTTTGAGGTCGGAAAGTCTGTCAAACGAATTTTATAAGTTAAGGTGTCAAAACAGTTAAACCGGTACAGAATTAGGGTAAAAGTATTGAGGTCAAAGGTGGGTTAGAACGTCTAATTTGGGTTAGCCCTTCTGGGTAAAGTAATTTCTATATTATCTTTGACTTCCACGCGAAAATTGGACGATAATAAGTTGTGCAAGTATGGTTGTAGAGTCAAAATATTTTGGTGTGCGTTCAGATCCGAATCTGGATAGTTGTCATGTTTGATTTTTCATTGGGTACTTGTGTATGTTTTTAGTGCGTGGCCTTCTGAGAGAAGCTTGTATGCTCATGAAGGACCATGGTGAATTTTTAGTGTGAGTTTTAGAGCTATTTTTTCTGTGATTTTATGTGGGTAAAATTACCCCAAAATCTGCATGTTCTAAAAAGGTATATGCATGGGATTTAGTGAGTGTAAGTGTTTGGTAATGGTTAGTATGGAGTCTAGGTGATCCATGGTGGGTTATATGAACCTTAGACATCCATCATATGTGTGTTACATGGACTATAGCTTTTAGCTTGGTCGCGTGTAATGTGATCTTATTTGTGTTATATAGATTGTGGTTGATATTTGGAAGCTGCAAGGTTTGATAGTCCCATTTTTACTTTGTTTTAAACTTGGGATGGGAATGATGCTTGTGTAAATTATGATTTTTAAGTTACTGTGATTATGTGTCTAATAAATGCATGGACGTGTAAGTGGTTATCATGTTTGTGCTACATGTTATGATATTGTGGTGTAATGTGATTCTTGGATCGGTGGGCACGTTCCGTCCCAATTTATGCGTGATGTGGTATTTGGATCGGTGGGCACGTTCCGTCCCAAAATTATTGGTGGATATTGAATTTGGATCGGTGGGCACGTACCGTCCCGTTAGTTGGTTTTGGTGATTGCATGTTAGCTTATATGGTAACTATACTTGTTGTCCTGTTATGTTTTATAATCACAGTGAACTGGTTGCCTTGAGTGATATTGTGTGTCTTTAACCTATGAATCTCACCAACATTATGTTCACGTTTTTAAGCATCATTTTCAGGTGAGCATTCTAAGGCTAAAGTAGAAGGAAACGACTAGACGAGACTTAGTTGCATTTGAGGATGAATTATCTTTATGTTTTAATTTGAATAAGTTGGATTTTAATTATGATACTTAAATGTTTTCGACTGGTACTTTTGTTTTATTGAGGATATCTTTGGAGATTTGTTTTGGTTGTTTTCTTTTTGGGTATCGTTACGACACTTTGTGTCTGTACTTTGCTATATTTATCTGCATGTAGAAATTCTCTATTTGGACACCATGTGTTGTGATGATATCCATGATGTTGCACTCGCGCTTCCGCCTTGGCGAGGTGTGACAGATTGGTATCAGAGACTTGGTTATAGAGAAGTAGGTGGTTGAGCCTAGACTATAACCTAGGAGTCCCTCATATAGTTGCATTTAGGGCTTATGTATAAGTATGGTATTTTATATGTCTATTTTTCTTGAGTTTATGAGTAGTTTTGTCGAGTTTCGGACGCCGATTGAACCCTATACTTAGTATTATATATGTCGCTTTTAGCATGGCACCTCTCGCATGTAGCAAGTTTCGTTATACTACCGTTGTCGCTACTGGTTGCAAGAGGATGTGTAACTTGAAACGGACTAACAAGAGGATCTTAGTTCCTGTTGGCATGTATCCATGTAAGATCGAGGAGATGATGACTCTAGTGAACATGGATGGAAAGGAGATAGAAAGGTACGAGACAAAGGTGACAAATAAAGACGATTACATTATAAGGTACCCTAGGAAGTGCCCCAAATTCCTAGAGAGTGGGGGAGAGGTTGGGATTGGGCCTCGTGAATTGTATAGGTTTGTGGACCATATAGAGGAGGAAGAAAGGAACCTCAAGAGTGGCTTTGCTAGTCGCCCACTACCACAGCCCGAGGGAAACCGAAATAGATGGATAAGTGAAGAGGAAGAGTACGAAGTGGATTCGGACCTAGAGTCTACGGCAAATAGTTGATTTATTCCAAGTTAAACGAGAGGGGCAATCGCTAGGATGGAGCTTAAGCCGTGCGCGATTTTTTTTTTTATTTAGTGTTATATTTTGGGATGTTTTCTATTGACTTTTGATGTTTGGTATTATGTTGGATCGCGAATTCCTTTGAATTCTGGGATTTTACCCAAGTTTTAATAATAAGGCTTGAGCGAGTTTGAATATTTTATGTGTGTGATATGTGATTAATTTTGAGTTTGTGTATGTGTTATTGTAAGGTGTTATTATTGATAGGTGTGGTATTGGAAGCGAGTACACATGTGAAAGGATACATCTATAATTATGGGTGGCCAACATAATTATACATGTATCACGACACATGTGGACTTATGGTTAATGCTACGTTGACCAATGATGACATGCTTACGTGTAGTAGGATGAGGTTTAACTATGATATTTGTGTTAATTGTCCCATTCGATGGGGAGTACTAGTGTTAAGTATGATTGTGTATTCGCGAATGTCGTGAACGGCGCCTAACGGTTTTAATAATTTGTGTGTCCAGGAAATGGCACCAAAAAGACCAAGACGCCTATTTACTAAGTCACCAATGAGTGGAGCCTGCCGGACGCCGAAGAAGTGGACGCCAAAGAGGCGAAAGCCGGAGCCCACTGCTGGAGAGAATAACCCCATCTTTCAGCAAATGATCAATCAACAACTGGAAGCCCTATTACCAAAGATTGTTAACCATGTGAGCACACAGATGGGTGATGGTGCTCAATCTAATGGTGCTGGAAGTAGTGGGGGTGGCAACAACGGATTCTCCTACAAAGAGTTTATGGCCTGTAAGCCCAAGGAGTACGATGGTAAGGGTGGTGTGATAGTGCTCACTCGATGGTTAGAGAAAATGGAAGCAGTGATGGATATTAGTGGCTGTGCTGAAGCTCAGAAAGTCAAGTATGCAACGAGTTCTCTGATCAATAAGGCTTTGACTTGGTGGAACATGCAAGTCCAAGCTAGGGGTAGAGTTGCTGCGATGGGAATGACTTGGGAAGATCTCAAAGCATTGATGATGGAGGAGTTTTGCCCAAGGAATGAGATGCAGAAATTGGAGGAAGAATTTTGGAATCATGTAATGGTTGGAGCTAATCACGCGGGGTATACTGACAGGTTCCATGAGTTAGCTAAGTTGGTCCCTCACTTGGTAACTCCTGAGTCGAAGCGTATTGATAAATACATTCGTGGGTTGGTTCCACAGATTCGTAGCATGGTTAGGGCTACGGAACCCACGACACTCTAGAGTGCTATTCAGAAGCTGGGGCACTAACTAAAGAAGCGGTTAGAAGTGGAGTACTCGCGAAGATGAGTGAGAAAAGGAAGGAGGAAACTGAAGCAGGTAAGCAGGTTAGTGCTGGTACTGACAATAAGAGAGCAAGGAATGGGAAAGGGTTCGTAGCGGTGAATCCTGTGGTGACAGCGAGTCCTGCTATGGCAGCTACTCTGGCGGCGACAGGAAACGCCGACAGAATGGGGTACACTAATCTTGCTCCCAAATGCGCGAAATGCAATGGTTATCATCATGAGCAGGCTGGATGTCGTACGTGTTTCAGGTGTAACAAACCTGGACACTTTGCAAGGAAATGTCGCGCGGTGATTACTCAAGCGACTCCAATCAGCTCGGTTGGCGCAGGGTGTGGTCATAAGGCGTGTTATGAGTGCGGAAGTACGGATCATCTCCAAAATTTGTGTCCCAAGATGAACAGGGCACCTGGTCAGACAGGAAACAGGTTGGCCATTGAAGGAGGTCAAGGGCAAGGATACAACAGGAATGCAGCTAAGGGAAAGGCGTTCACCATGAATGCAAGCGAGGCGCGTCAAGACCCGCACGTCGTTACTATTACTTTCTCTCTAAATGGTCATTATGCTACTACTTTATTTGATAAGGGTGCGGATTACTGCTTTGTGTCCACTGAATTTGCTAAATTATTGAATGTTGAACCTAGTGAGCTTAGGTCTAGTATTGTGATTGAGATAGCTAGCGGTAAGGAAGGAGAGGTTGACAAGGTTATTCGAGGGTGTACTATAGTGTTAGAAGGTATCCCGTTCATGATTGATTTGATACCGTTTGGGCATGGGAGTTTCGATGTGGTGATAGGGATGAGTTGGTTATCTAAGCATAAGGCCGAGGTTATATGCCACGAAAAAGTAGTTCGTATTCCTTTAGAAAGGGTGTTATACTTCGGATACAAGGAGAATGCTTAGGGAATGACTTGAAAGCCCTTAAGGCTGCAAAAGCCGAAGAACTTAAAATAGAAGAGATTCCGGTGGTGTGTGAGTTTCCTGGCGTTTTCCCTGAAGACTTGTCTGAGTTGCCTCCAATCCGTCAAGTTGAATTCCGTATTGAATTAATTCCTGGAGCGGCACCTGTGGCGAAGCCCCCATATCGTTTAGCACCCTCTGAGATGCAGGAGTTGTCCGCGCAGTTGCAAGAACTTCAGGATAAGGGGTTTATCCGACCTAGTCACTCTCCGTGGGGAGCACCTGTGTTGTTTGTTAAGAAGAAGGATGGTTCATTCCGGATGTGTATTGACTATCGGGAATTGAACAAGTTAACTGTTAAGAATCGGTATCCTCTTCCCAGAATCGACGATCTCATTGATCAACTGCAAGGTTCTCGATTTTTCTCAAAGATAGATCTACGTTCTGGGTACCATCAGCTGAGAGTGTATGAGGAGGATATTCCGAAGACTGCTTTTAGGACTCGTTATGGACACTTTGAGTTCACGGTTATGCCATTCGGGTTGACAAATGCACCTGCGGTATTCATGGATTTGATGAATCGCGTATGCAAGCCTTACTTGGATAGATTCGTGATTGTGTTCATAGATGACATTCTAACTTACTCTAAGACGAAGGAGGAGCATGGAAAACATTTGAAGTTGATCCTTGGATTACTAGAGAAGGAGAAGTTATACGTCAAGTTCTCAAAATGTGAGTCTTGGCTTGAAGAGGTACATTTTCTTGGACATGTGGTAAATAGTGAAGGAATACATGTAGACCCTAGTAAGATAGAAGCAGTCAAGAACTGGAAGGCTCCTACGACGCCATCTGAAATACGCTCATTCTTAGGATTGGCGGGGTACTACCGAAGATTTATAGCGAATTTTTCGAAAATTGCTAAACCCCTCACTCTATTGACTCAGAAGAACAAAAAGTATGTTTGGGGAGAAGAACAGGAGGTGGCTTTTAAGTCACTAAAGGATAGCTTGTGTAATGCACCTATTCTGACGTTACCTGATGGGCCAGATGATTTTGTTGTGTATTGTGATGCGTCGAATCAAGGATTTGGGTGTGTGCTAATGCAGAGGGGTTAGGTGATAGCTTATGCATCCCGGCAACTCAAGATTCATGAGAAGAATTACACCACTCATGATTTAGAGCTTGGTGCGGTAGTGTTCGCCCTCAAGAATTGGAGACATTATTTGTATGGCACAAAGAGTGTTGTTTATACGGATCATAAGAGTCTTCAGCATATTTTTACTCAGAAGGAGCTGAATATGCGACAAAGGAGATGGATTGAATTGTTTAGTGATTACGATTGTGAGATTCGCTATCATCCTGGAAAGGCGAATGTGGTAGCCGATGCTTTAAGTAGAAAGGAAAGGATTAAGCCTAAGCGTGTGCGAGCAATGTGCATGACGTTGCAGTCGGGAATTAAGAGTAAGATATTGGCAGCGCAAGAGGAAGCTCTTAAGGATGAGAATGCGACCGCGGAGATGCTGCGTGGATTGGATCAACAGATGGAGAAAAAGGAGGATGGTAGACTGTATTTCTTAGATAAAATATGGGTTCCATTGGTGGGAGATGTAAGGAAGTTGATCATGGATGAGGCTCATAAGACGAGATACTCAATTCATCCAGGATCTGACAAGATGTATTACGATCTTAGAGATGCTTATTGGTGGCCAGGAATGAAGAGGGAAATAGCTGAGTATGTTAGTAAGTGTCTGACTTGTTTAAAAGTTAAGGCTGAACATCAGAAACCCTCTGGATTACTACAACAACCACCGATTCCTGAGTGGAAATGGGAGAATATAACGATGGATTTTATTACTAAGTTGCCTCGGACAAGTAATGGACATGACACGATATGGGTCATAGTGGACAGGCTGACAAAGTCTGCAGATTTTCTGGCCATTCGTGAGGATTATAAGATGGAGAAGCTGGCAAGAATCTATATTAATGAGATTGTGGCGAGACATGGTGTGCCTGTGTCGATTATCTCTGATTGCGATAGTAGGTTTACCTCGCGGTTCTGGCAGTCGTTGCAAAGGGCGTTGGATACACGATTGGATATAAGCACTGCTTATCATCCGCAGACGGATGGGCAAAGTGAGCGAACGATTCAGACTTTGGAAGATTTACTTAGGGCATGTGCTATTGATTTTGGAGGAAGCTGGGATACTCATCTACCTTTGGCGGAGTTTTCCTATAATAACAGCTATCATTCCAGTATTAGGTGTGCACCATTTGAAATGTTATATGGGAGGAAGTGTAGATCGCCTGTTCTATGGGCAGAGGTTGGGACAAGCCAACTAATTGGTCCTGAACTAGTGCAAGAGACTACGGATAAGGTGTTTCAGATTAAGGAAAGACTTAAAGCAGCAAGAGATCGCCAAAAGAGTTTTGCGGATAATCGCCGTAAGCCTTTAGTGTTTAGTGTTGGTGATCTTGTGATGCTGAAAGTGTCTCCTTGGAAAGGTGTTGTGCGTTTCGGTAAGAAAGGCAAATTAGCACCAATATATGTAGGGCCATTCGAGATTACGGAAAGAATTGGACTTGTGGCATATCGGTTGAAATTGCCTGAAGAGTTAAGTAGTGTGCATGATACGTTTCACGTATCTAATCTGAAGAAATGTTTGGCGGATGCTAGTCTGCATGTGCCATTAGAGGAGATTAAGATTGATAAGACCCTTCATTTTGTTGAGGAACCTGTTGAGATTATGGACCGAGAGGTCAAAGAGTATGAAGCGTGGTAAGATAGCGTTGGTAAAGGTACGTTAGAATTTTAAGTGTGGTCCTGAGTTTACTTGGAACGTGAGGATCAGATGAGGTCCAAGTACCCGAAGTTGTTTGCTGAGAAGATGGATGAGACGAGCTATTAAATCTCGGGACGTGATTTCCCTAAGTGGGGGATGATGTAACAACAGTGGTTTTAGCAGGTTAGTTTGACTAATAGTCTCAACCCATTTAACTTTTGTCTGGCGTGTATTATGTGTTTATGTGGGATATATGTGTGGTAAGTGTGTGTGTTGGCACTAAATCCCTTGGTGTGAGATATGCTATTATGATTTGGGAAATATTGATTTTTGGGATAAGTTAATTTTGATCACCTTGGTGGTGTAGAAATGGCTTGTGTAGTTTTGGTGTTTTGTGGTGTTGCGTAACAAGTCTCCTTTCAAGTATTTGAGCATTAGTAAGTTACGTATAGGTTGTTTTTGTGAGTTATAATTTTTTGAAAGTGTGAAATTCTATTTTTGAAAACTTTGTTTTGAAAATGATAATTTTTCTGAGTTGTCGAAAAAACGGAGAATTGTCACGTAAGACGTTAGGTTTCGGTATTGGGTTTTATAAAATATCAAGAGTACAAGGTTTTAAGTATAATTATTAATTTTAATAAAAAATATATATATATATATATATATATATATATATATATATATATATATATATATATATATATATATATTATATGGGGCGGCCGAATATAGGGATTAGGAAACCAAATTTGATCCCAAATACACTTACCAAATATTAAGGAGATCTAGAATAATCCATGGGTCATTATAAATACAAAATCAAAACCCCTCACCCATTTTTTTGAGTTACACGATCGGCCAAGGAGAGGAACAAGGGAGAAAATTTTAGGTTTTTATTTTTGAAGGCTAAAAATCAAGATCAAGGTATAATTTTCAATACTTATGCTTAATTAATTATTAAAATTCATGTAACAATGATATGATGGATTAGGGTTTATGTTAACTTCTGTAAATTTATGATATAAAACATGTTGGGGTCATTAATTAGTAATATTATGATGATTAGTGAAGAGGTTAGGGTTTAAAACTTGTTAATTAATGAGTTAAGTTTCTGACAGAATATTAAGGCTATAAAGATTCGATGATATTTATTAGATGGAGATGAGTTAGATCAAAAATTTTATGTCTAAATTGTAGTTCAGAGAAAGAGCTTTCCGAAAGTCCATCCACGAGTGTTTTTGATGTCGGGAAGTCAGTCAAACGAATTTTATAAGTTAAGGTGTCAAAACAGTTAAACCGGGACAAAATTAGGGTAAAAGTATTGAGGTCAAAGGTGTGTTAGAAAGTTTAATTTGGGTTAGCCCTTCTGGGGAAAGTAAGTTCTATATTATCTTTAACTTCCACGCGAAAATTAGACGATAATAAGTTGTGCAAGTATGGTTGTAGAGTCAAAACATTTTGGTGTGCGTTCAGATCCGAATCTGGATAGTTGTCATGTTTGATTTTTCATTGGGTACTTGTGTATGTTTTTAGTGCATGGCCTTCTGGGAGAAGCTTTTATGCTCATGAAGGACCATGGTGAATTTTTGGTGTGAGTTTTAGAGCTATTTTTGCTGTGATTTTATGTGGGTAAAATTACCCCAAAATCTGCATGTTCTAAAAAGGTATATGCATGGGATTTAGTGAGTGTAAGTGTTTGGTAATGGTTAGTATGGAGTCTAGGTGATCCATGGTGGGTTATATGAACCTTAGACATCCATCATATGTGTGTTACATGGACTATAGCTTTTAGCTTGGTCGCGTGTAATGTGATCTTATTTGTGTTATATAGATTGTGGTTGATATTTGGAAGCTGCAAGGTTTGAGGTGAGTTCATAGTCCCATTTTTACTTTGTTTTAAACTTGGGATGGGAATGATGCTTGTGTAAATTATGATTTTTAAGTTACTGTGATTATGTGTCTAATAAATGCATGGACGTGTAAGTGGTTATCATGTTTGTGCTACATGTTATGATATTGTGGTGTAATGTGATTCTTGGATCGGTGGGCACGTTCCGTCCCAATTTATGCGTGATGTGGTATTTGGATCGGTGGGCACGTTCCGTCCCAAAATTATTGGTGGATATTGAATTTGGATCGGTGGGCACGTACCGTCCCTTTAGTTGGTTTTGGTGATTGCATGTTAGCTTATATGGTAACTATACTTGTTGTCCTGCTATGTTTATAATCACAGCGAACTGGTTGCCTTGAGTGATATTATGTGTCTTAAACCTATGAATCTCACCAACATTATGTTGACGTTTTTAAGCATCATTTTTTGGTGAGCATTCTAAGGCTAAAGTAGAAGGAAGCGATTAGACGAGACTTAGTTGCATTTGAGGATGAATTATCTTTATGTTTTAATTTGAATAAGTTGGATTTTAATTATGATACTTAAATGTTTTCGACTAGTACTTTTGTTTTATTGAGGATATCTTTGGAGATTTGTTTTGGTTGTTTTCTTTTGGGGTATCGTTACGACACTTTGTGTCTGTACTTTGCTCTATTTATCTGCATGTAGAAATTCTCTATTTGGACACCATGTGTTGTGATAATATCCATGATGTTGCACTCGCGCTTCCGCCTTGGCGAGGTGTGACACTTATTGCCTCAATTCACTAAAGAATAATCACATAGTTTTCCTAACACTATCCACAACTAGAAACAAACAAGAACATGTGATTATCTAGAATTAGGCTACTATTAAGCATGCAACATATCAAGTAATATGATCATCTAGTGCATGCAAGAAAAATGTAAAATAAAAGATATGAACTAGATAAAGCTCATAAATATAATTAAGCATTAAGCGTCATTAACTAAACAATGTAACCCATGTCAAGTTAGAACTACTAAGTTAATTCAAACTTGTTAATGTTAAATGGCTGTAGCCAAGACCCCATTAGTAATAGTTTAATACTACTTGAGTTAGTAATACTAATTAAGTTAGTATTGTCTAATCTCTTGATTTTCCTAACTTCTTGATCTTGTTCCCGATCACCTTGAGTGCTTTTGCAATAGTCTTGAACCCCCCGATGGTTTGCTCATGCATGGACACTTGTCGGTTGTACATTGTCGTTTGCCTACTCATCACCGCATTCAAGTTGGTGTTGTTGTAAGGAATGTCGGTTGTTGGTGTGAAGGATGACGTGTCAAGATTATGAAAGAAAGTGTCGGGTGACGGAGTACGAGCACGAGAAGTTCCTTCTTCGTTCACTGCATCATCATCCTCATCCATGGGTTGAGATGACGATCCATGACGGAAGGAGGAAGAAGAAAAAGTAGCATCGGAGGTGGATTTACGACCACGTTTGGACCATTTGTCACTACGTTGCTTTGTGCGACATTGTGGTCCACTGAGAAGTTTCATAATGGGATCGACTAGAAAGTAGTCACCATTATTAAGATGTGGGTAATTTGCACAACCCAACGGAAGAGACGAGTAAGCAACATACCATATGGCATGAGCTTATCGGACCGACTGTGAATGTTTGCCATTCTTTTTGCCATGTAGCATGCGAGGTTGTATGGCTCCTCATCACTAAGGCAATAGAGCATATGGGCAAGACTTACCGGAACATGATCCTGGTTTCCCGCAAGACACAAGACGTTTTTACGCAGAAGAAGTTCCCAATTTTTGAGATCGGGAAGATTCTCTTTGAGATAGATGCGATTGGGGTCGAGATGAACTAAGGAACCATCACATTTTTGGTACGTGTTGGTATGTGTTGGCGACTCGAGGGATTTGGACGTGTTGCTTTATGCTTTGAAGGTCGGTAATTTCGGTAAGATAAGGACCTTCACTTTTCAAGGTGATAGTGAAGTGACTCGAAGGAATGGTCTTCTGTGTATGCACATTGACCATGGGAGGGAAAACCAAGAATATCCCCGAGTTCGGTGATGGATAAAATGATATGTTCATTTTGAATCCAAAAATCAAGAAAGACATTACCCTCAAGATCATTGAAGGTACGAACACGACTGTAGAATTCGAGGATGAAACGAGGACAAATTTGATCATTTATTTTATATAAACAATCAAATTGAATCGTAGGAAAGCATGCTTGGATGCCATTCAAAGGAACAAAGTAAGCATCGACTACACGACCTTCGTGTATGTATCGATGTTGGACTTTAAGAAGATAAGCTTTTTGCACATCGAGAATGTTTGGGTCATCGATTAGAGAAGGGGTGTTTGATTTGGTGCCTTGGTAATCGATACGAGGCATTGTTACCTATAAAAATATAAGTATGTATATGTTAACTTATTGAATTTTCAAGATCACATTTTTAGTGTGTGTGTGCCTATATGCAAACAATGCGGAGGTGTGGTAATCTCGACTCTAAAACAAAAATAATAAGATTGCCCAAATGCTCCTAACTTCACTTTTGCTTAATCAAATATGTCGAGAAATACATATTAGTTATGTAATTCGATCAATATTTGTGAGATCATGTATGCATGCAAAAACGTTTTTAGTTAGTATCAACAAAGCACGAAAAATATTTCATGATCCTAGATGTGTGAAATTTTTCGAAAACGATGGAATTGGGGTGTTTGGCAAATGCGTCAACTTGGTGCCAAAAGTCTTAAAGTTGAAAAGCTTGAGTGTTAATGATTCCTAATCCAACTTTAAGTATCCTAGACATGATTCCACTAAAAATATTTAATCTTAATCCGATTAAAATAGTAAAAGTCGGACTAATATATATGATATAAGTGGGTTTATGTAAATCCTATGATTAGGGAATCATGTATTTTATACATTGTCTAATCCTAGTTCTAATTGCATAAAAATTTAACTAAAACCAAAAAACCCCAATTCGATTTTATGCATAAGAACAAACCCTAGACTCAAATTAGAAAGAAATCAAGGTTAATTTTCTACACCAATCCCCTTGAGATAGTACAATCCCAAGTGCATAGTGTCTTTAATGCATCGTAAGATACTTAACCACTTTAAGGTAAGAAGTTTTGGGATCCTTCTTACAAGCGAGCACAAGGGCAGACATTAGACATGATATCGGGCCTACTTGCCGTTATGTAAAGTAAATTACCTATCATGCCCCTAACCTAACACTATCCGCGTACTTACCTTCATCGTCTCTCGTGAGATACGTCTCCGCGAACATGGGCGTTAATGTCGATTAAGACTGTTCTAAACTAAATATCTTATATATATATATATATCAGTATACTTAGATTTAAGAAGATACTATCTTCAAGTAATATTATATGAGGGCTAGGACAGAAATATAATTCACTCATCATGCTCATCTCAAACTTGTCACGCATGATCTTTGAGTGATCATTGTACATTTCTGGACAAGTTGAGTTTAGTATAATTATCGTCGAAAAATATTTGAGCAATGGTGGGATGTGAATTTCGTTTCTTTGTGAAAAGCATGTTGTCAACCATTTTCATGGTACATTCATGTTTATGTAAGAGAGCCTTTAATATATCGTACCAAGCTTAGGAGGCTTGTTTAAGATCATAAAGTGCTTTCTTGAGTTTATAAACATGATATGGTTTTTATGGATCAAAAAATCTTGGAGGTTGTACTACATATACCTCCTTGTTGACAAAACCATTTGGGGATGCACTTTTCACGTCCATTATGTTAGTGCTTACTAAGTTAGATTCTAAGAACACTGCATGCTTAACATGTCTACTAACAAGGGGGTTTTAAGAAGGCGTACCTGAGCTCGAGGTGTTGCCTTTTAAACTAGGAAACTAGACTACCTTTGTTGAAAGCTAAGCAAGATGAGACAAGACTTGATTTTGCGTCACAAGATTAGTGCAATCACTAATCATACTCCATTCGTCTGACTTCAAGTTGATTCACAACCATATCTATCTAGCAAGACAGAAGCTCAAACATTTGGTCCCCAATATCTCATGGGTCCAAAGTTGTTAGTGTTAAACATCCCATGCACTTGTTGCACTTAGTTGGGATGTTGGAATGGAGGACACATTTCCCATGGTAAGTAACTTTGTAGTTGAAGGTTATTCCAGGTTACGGGATAGTTACTTGGATAAATTTGTCTTCTAGAGTTACCTCTCGGTAGAGGAGTTCTTGACAGAGGTTTAGGAACATTAGTTTTTCTAGGTGGAGGAGTCTTTGACCTAGTGCCGGGTTTTACAAAGCCAAGCCCGGGGGTTGACAAAGGTTTGTAAAAGCTTTTGAATTCCTTTTTACTAGCAATAGGTACTTTGACATTATTAACAACTATGTGACTTGGTTTAGGACTTGAATTATTTTTCAGATTCGACTCAGTTCTGTCTCCATCACCAGACGGTACCATGGTACCACTAACTTTAGTTGTGCCGTATGTACCTTTAATGGTACCGTCCACGTTTTCGACAGAACTTGTGGGTTTGACAAATTTTACTTGTTTCGTTTTACTTGTCGAAGCTTTATTCAGGTCAAATCCTAAGCTCACTCCGGCATGTTCACTATACCTAACATTTTCAAGCGTATCATTAAGTGACTTTGTCCCTTTTTCGAACTTAATGATCCTTAAATCGTCTTCTTTGAGTTTTTCATTTTCTACTCGAAGACTTATGCATGACCTACAACCTACATCAATTTCTTTATTTTTCTCAAGTCTTATTACTTGGTCCTTTAGTTCTAAAATTTGCACTTCGATTTCATGCAATGTTCCTTTTAGTGTTTTGTTTCTACTTATGATTTTAGAACTTACTTCACATAGTTTATTATATTCAATATATAGTATGTTATCATCTATTGACGAATTATCATTACTATAATAAGAAGAGTCGGAATGTACCTCATTTGAAGCCTGAGCCATTAGACATGTTTCGTCGTTGGGCTTCTTCTCTTCTTCTTCACCGCTATCACTCCAAGAGCCTCCTTTGAAAGCTCTTTTGTTTTTGGTTTTCGGTGGTTTAGGACATTCTCCTATAAGATGATTAGAATCTCCGCATCTAAAACATCTCCTATCAATCTTTCCTTTCTTCTCATCTAGGTTCTTTTGTGACGACTTTTTATCATCACGAGGTTGCCTAACGAACCTACCTCTTCTCCTAAAGAACTTCTTAAAATCTCTAACGGCTAGTGCATTTTCTTCATCTTCACTATCGGAATCCGAACTTTCCTCATCACTAGACTCCTTTTTGGCTTTCAACGCTAGAGATCTAACTCTCTCGCTTTTGCCTTTGACTATATCGGAGTCTTTCTTGATTATCATCTCATGAACCTTCAAGTTTCCTATTAGTTCATCAAGTGATAATGTCACCAAGTTCTTTGACTCTTCAATGGCAGTGACCTTTGCTCTCCATTTGGGATGTAGATCCCTAAGAAACTTCCTAACATAATTCTTGCTAGAATAACCTTCATCAAGAGCTTTAAGACTAGTAATAATAGTATTAAATCTAGCAAAAGCATTATCAATAGATTCATCTTCCGAAATGGAAAATTGTTCATATTGTTGCACAAGAAGATCTATCTTGTTCTCTTTGACTTGATTATTACCTTGGTGAGTGACTAACAAAGTTTTTCAAATTTATTTTTCCGTATTACACATAAAAATTCTTTCAAATTCCTTTTTCGACAAAGCATTATAAATCATCATTTTAGCCTCATTAGTTTTGGCTAGTTTTCTTTTAAGTTCATCACTTTGTTTACTATAAGGAACTATTTCATCCCTTTTAGTTTCCGGATTCTTTTGAATCGGTTGAAAGTCACCCTCGGTAATAATATGCCAAAGATCAATGTCTTTTGATTTCACAAACGTTTCGAATCGTGTTTTCCAATATATAAAACAATCGGTTTCGAAAAGTGGTGGTCTTTGCATAGATTGCCCTTCTTGATATCTGTCGAGATCCATTGATCGATTCAAGTTTTAAAATACAATTTATTTTAAAATCTTGACTGACGTGCCTCTGGTACCAATTGTGGAAAACTAGATGGGGGGTTGACTAGTTTTACCGATTTTTAATTTGTTTCAAAACTTTACTTGCGAAAAACTTTGATTTGATTCTTTTGTAAAATCAATCAACACCAATATGAACACTAAACAATACTAACTAATATAAACAATAATTATAAAGAAGAGAGATGGAAAGATCAAACTGGGACAAAGAGATTTATTGTGGTTCGGTCACGAAGATCTTCTTCGCCCTACTCCACTCCCCGAGTACCACACTCGAGAGTTTCAAGCACTATGTCAACAAAGCTCCCTTCAGGTGGAGAAAACCGTACAACATCGCTTATCCTAATTTCCGATACTAAGCTAAATGTCGATTACTAATCTTAGCTAGTACCAATCTACCACGATTCACATGATCCTTTCTACTTCATACAGTCAACACACTTGACTCGATCTACCCTTAATCCACTTGATCAACACACAAGCCCACAAGCTACAAGAGATCTCAAAGATCTTGACAATATCATTATGATCTACACTCACAAACTCTCAAAAGAAAAATGAACTTGATGTATACAGGGATACAACAAGTATGTAACAAGTGTTACAATTGCACTAACTATAACTACAACACTTTGTATCTTCTTTGATACCTTGTTTTCTTCTCGTGCACTAGTAGAGGAATGAAGGTGATCACTTGGTTGGATGATTGGATCACTCTTTAAACAAACTAAACTAAATGATCAAGAAGAGAAGATGTGATAAGAGTATAGAACTCAGAAAGATATGTGTGAAAAAGGATGTCAAAAAACTGTGAAGATGGCTGGTATTTATAGGCAGAAGAAATCTGACTGTTATAGGTACACGGCACCACTAAATGTCACACGGCACCACTAAATTTAGTGGTACCGTGCCAAATAAGAACGCTCCAATTTTTGTTTTTAGTGGTGAAAGTTTATTTGGGGAAGTTTGGAGCTGATTTTTTAGGGAAAAATAGCTGTTATGATATTTTAACTTATTTTTCCAATAAAACATTTCTTAATAATTCAAAAATAACTTGTAAAGTGTATTTTTGAAAAAAGTGTTTAGTCACATTAAAAATGTGAAGTTTTAAACACAAATTCTCTTCTTTGATCATTTT
This sequence comes from Artemisia tridentata subsp. tridentata, assembly GCA_021014915.2. Classification (NCBI taxonomy): domain Eukaryota; kingdom Viridiplantae; phylum Streptophyta; class Magnoliopsida; order Asterales; family Asteraceae; genus Artemisia; species Artemisia tridentata. The sequence continues at coordinate 130,879,316 of CP139508.1, forward strand.
TCAAGTTGTAAATTTGTTTGTTTATACATAGAGTGATTTGCGTAGAAATGGGATCTTTCGACTAAAAACTTGTTTACATTAATTTTAACGTAAAGTGTTTTCACATTTTGTTATCATCAAAACATGAAGTTATCAAAATATATAAATAACGTTTTTAGAACATTATTTGCATCAACACAAACATGACTAAATAAAATATAAACATTATATTTTGTATTTCAAGAATAAATATGATATGGTAGTCTACAAAAGACATAACTCAAAAACATTTAACAAAATTGAAAGGATTAAGGAAATTAAAAATCTATAAAACACTTATATGACAAAAATATAGACATGAAACGTTTTGGTACTTAGAGCATTTCCAATAAAGGTTTATACGGCATGTCCATAATGACATGAAGCTTATGTGGAATTCATGTGCATTAACCTCCATTAGAGCACCTAGTTTATAAAAAAGGGAAGAAATACAAGTTCATGTGTACGAACTAAAGAGATACTGTAATATATTGAGTGGGTCCAATTACAAATTTAACCAATTACATTATGCAAAAAATGTTAAGAGCACTTGGTATGAGACGTTAGAGTGCCGGCTAGTGCCCTATAACACCAACCTATAACGCCACTGTTAGGTCACAAATCTTATCACACATGCTACTAGATTTAGTGAGAGAAAGTTAGATAGAGAAAGAATGGAAGGAACATGAGTATGAATAATGAAATTATGATTAACATGAATCAACACCCTCTCCCTTCAAGGGATGGGGTATTTATAGTTTTTACAAGATGTTGGGGCGTTGCCCAAATAATACTAATAAATAAAAGGCCACGGCCCATGGGCCTTCAACATGGGTCAAACCTTAATAACTAACATAAAGGCCTAAATAAGAAAGCAACCTATTACATAAAATATGACCGATACTTGATAATGTGAAATTTGTTCCCAACAATCTCCCCCTAAGTATTGGTCATCAAGGTTTCTTTGACGTCTTCTTTGCTTCTTAGGTTTCGACGTCTTTCGTATCTTTGTTCTTTAGTTCTTGTTGTGAGTGATATGGTAAAGTAATGATCTGCCTCCCACCAACATTCTTTAATCACTGTGTCTTTACGTCTTTTCCACCATGCTCATACTTCTTTTGACTTTTGATCTTCATGCTTCAAGTCATTCTCACTCTTTAACTTCATTCTTAGACTTTTGAATGTTTACTTTGCTCTGGTCTTTGTGAGATCTTTTTTTTCGAAGTTAGCATGAGCATGATGGAAATGGTGGTGGTGGAACTCCCGGTCTCCATGATTACCTGCAAGTAAACAGTTAGCAACAAATCATCCTGCACTTACAGGTTTGGAATTCGAGATTGTGAACAGCATAGTGTGAAGACTTTCTCTAATCCTTGCCATGGCCGTTCCTGAACCAGATGCCCCTAAGATAGCTAACTCAGATAAACCGAAGTGTATCAATGATTCAGGTGAGCCACTAAAGTATACCGAAGTATCACTCCACGACTGTATACCATTTGGAACCACCACGAACACTAGGCATAATCCACAAGGGGTTACTGAAGTGACCTGCTGTCAGGGCTGTTTTGATGTTGACCCTGGCAGGAATTTTCACTCAATCACTGAGAATCACAATTGTGAGTTCTCTCATGAGTGCTCTAGGCAGATTACTAAGGTCTGCGTAGGACTCTTGTAATTTACAACTGGTGTCCATAATGTTGAACAACCAGTGTAGAAATGTTAAGTGTTCCTAAGAGATCTTTTGATGTATCTCGCAGATCTAGACTCGATTCAGTGCTTATTTGTTTTAGAAGTTAGAGGCATGGAGCAGAGTGCCTCCTTTTCAATATCAACTCATCTCGGAATGAGAGGTCGATAGATAATGAAGGGTTCTCCGTGAGAAATAAAACAAGTTTCTTTTGAGAGACACTTAAGTGGATAGAAGGTTTAGTACAGTGCGTCACTGGGTCCAAGACGGCTTAGTCTTCAATACCGGTGTAACTTGTAGTGACATCCAGTAGCATATGAATTGAACCCGGTTTCGGTGCTAAGGTTGAACATATGGAGGGCTATTTCTTTTCACCCTTTCGTTTACTTTTCTTTTTAATTCTTCAACCACTTCTTTCTCCTTTCATTTCTTTACTCCCTTTTTTATCAATCATACCTAATGACTTTCTAGTTCTAAAATGTTGGTATTGTCCATGGGTAGATCCCTCCGGCTCTGGTGGATCATAGGACGTAATTCCTATTACTTAGTCACCTTATATCTCCATGACTATCCTATGTTGCCATAAAACCAATCGTTTGACAATCTCTCAAAGTATTTACGACTGTAAAACATGTATTGTTTACACTTTGAGAATTTTGTATTTTTCAGAAATACTCCCCCTTCACATGTAACACCCCAACCCGGCAAGGGTAGAAGCATCACATTATGGTGACAAATCAAAGCATACATACATAATCACAACGGAAGCCAATAAACATAATCATTAAATAAACCAAGTCAACACGACTGGAATTCAATACATAAGTCTCAAATGAAAGGAAGAAATAATCCCAAGGAAATACATAACGAAATAGATCCAATATCAAAATGCTGAAATAAATGGTAAGACTAGGGTAGGACATCATCTAAGGCAAAAGCTCCCACTAACTCTCATCCCAAGCATAAATCCATCTCCCAGCTAGATACCTGCCGCACACGGAAAAGAAAACGTGCGGCTGAGCTTACAAAGCCCAGTGAACAGATACATAATAACAAGCAAAGATAACGAAACAGAAATATAATGAAGCAAAGGGGAATGTCATAAGGTATAATCAATGCAAGAAGAAATAGAAGATATATAGGATAGTCATCCACCACGAGCCCATACTCAAAGTCATATCTCAACATCATAATACTCAAAGTCAAGATCTCACAATCAGAGGGGATACCTCTCAGGCAACCAGATAATATGAGGGGTGTCCTCATGTATCAAAAGGGGTGGAGTGATCAGCTCCCATAAATGTGAAAGGCGTGTATAGCACACATGCACCAGTCACCTCAAAGTCATACTCAAAGTCATAGTTAAATCCACTAAACATACATGCCTAGGATTGCAATCCATACGCCCCCCCACTCAAAGTCATCTCAAAATCATAATCTCAGAATCATAATGGCCATATCATAATATAAAAGGGGACGGCGTGAGAAATCACTCCCCCACACAGGAGTCATGCCAGTGGTGCATCACAGACATGGCCAGGTTACCTTCCTGGCTAGGAAACAAAAAGGTGGCTCGGGTATCAAACTAAGAGTCAGGTCTCAAAGTCATGCAAACGGGTTCATCTCAAAGTCATATCAAAGCATATCTCAAGGTCATGTGAAAAGTGAATCTCAAAGTCATATGAAAAGGTTCAAATCAAAAGGTTCATAGCAAAAGGGTCATAGCAAAGGTTCATAACTCAACATCGAAGCATAGGTGATAAGACACCCTTTCTTAAAAAGGGTAGAGTATCCGTACCTTATGTCGAAAGCAAAAATAGAACAAGCACAGAAATGGGGGAAAGCTCAAAGTCTCTCCTTCTTCACACCTAGAGTAGTAGAAGGGGATTACAAATCATTCTTAATTAATCATCTTTCCATTTTAAGTAACTTTCCCTTTTTAGTAAGTTTCCACTTTTAGAAAGTTTCCATAATTAGAAGGTTTCCGCTTTTAGAAATATTTAGTATATAGCTTAATTTGATTAACCTTTGCTGGAAATAAAGTATCTTTATCATATTTACACCTTTGGTCCTCAGGTTTTTCACAGTTTACATTTTATACCCCTGAACTTCCAAAATTACATTTTAAACCTTCAAACATGCATAATTACACATTAAACCCTTGGTTTATCAAATTAACCTCATGAGTACTTATTTTAGTGAGTTATACAATCAGACCTTTAATTATCCCATATTTACACATTAGGTCCCTCCATTTAATAAAGTTACATATTAGGTCCTTAGAATTTACATTTAAATCATTAATTAATAATAATTGCATATTAGCCCAATAAATATCCAAATTTTCACCTTAGTCCCTGAATATCATTAATAACACAATTAGACCTCAACTTTTCAGAAATTACATGTTTAGTCCTTGTATTTATTAAATTTCCCATTCGAATTAACAAATGCAACTAAATTCATTTTCTCATGAATTTTACATATAGACCCTCCATTTAATAATTTTAACAGATCACACATGATTTATAGAACATGACAAAAATAGCCCATGAGTTTTAATATTGACAAAACACCCCCTTTCATATTTATTTTCAAATCGGTAAATACAATTTTTAACCAATTAAAACCCTAATCGACCCCAATCATTATGCAATCATTTCAACCTCATTTATACTCACTTTTAATCAGATCTAAATGATTTTGAACCCTAGTTTCCACGCTAGGTATTTTTGTTCTTATTTTTCCTTTCTAGCCGATTATAACATAATTCACCAAAAATAGTTTTAAGCCTCAATAAATCAAATAAGCATTTTTATGGTGTTGTACTATGATCATAGAGCCCACGAAAATTATTCACTAGGCCTGGAAAATTCGCATGCATGATATCTTGATTTATTTCGATTCTAGGGTTTAATAACACATGAATTACCATACGAATTATATACAATGCATGGATCATTTTTATTATTTTTCTTAGGATATATACGATCATTAGAGGCTAGGAAAAATACCAGAAGATTTTTAGAACGAGTGAATAAGGCCACACGATTTATTTCTTCTCGGATGGATAATCGACAAGGGAAGAATTCACCACGACTCCAAATGGGATCAAATCACCTTGTACACATTTTTCGCAGATCACATATGATATAAGAACTCCAGGAAAAATGAGAATCAAATTTTACAAAGCTTGGTTGAATTTTAAACGAAATTACCTTAATAGCGAGTTAGCGATAGAAATAAATCCACCACAAATGAATCGAGCAACAAATGAACTCAACACTATTTTTCTAGGACTCCTTGAATTGTGTTTGAACTCAGAAAAATGCCTTGGTAATTTTTGTGGATCGAATGGAGGCTATGGAATTTTCTTTGGGTTTTTCTTTCTACTCGGCAACTAGGGTTTGTGATAAACAAAATGTGGATTGGTGATTAATAGTGAATGCCGAGTCATAGGAGGGGAGGGTTGACCAGAAATTTCGGCTAATTTGGTTAGCAAAATATTTGATTGCTTAACTTCCTTAATTACACATTTTAATATATTTTAAATTCCAATAAAACTAGATATTATCCATTCGGCACCAATAGGGGTATTTTAGTCATTTTGCCACTTGTATAAATGTTAAATGAGATTGTCAAAATTATTTGGGATCATAACATGTGCATTGCCAGAAGTTTGGAATTTATTTGATACATTATAAGCTTTTAATTAAATTTTAAACTAGCAGGGGCATTTTGGTCTTTTTGCTCATTTTAGATTTTAGGGTTTTACAACTTCTTCCCCTCTAAAAAGAAAAATTTCGTCCCCGAAATTTGCAAAGAATCAGAATGAAACGAATCGGAAACAAAATAGAGACATACCAGAATCAGAAAACAAAATGAGGATAACTAGCTCGAATAGACTCCTCGGTCTCCCAGGTAGCTTCCCGCTCTGGGTGATTCCGCCAAAGAATCTTAACAAAAGGAATGACTTTACGTCTCATAACTCGCTCTTGGCGATCAAGGACAGCTTCCGGCTCCTCCGGAAGAGACATATCGGGCTGGATCTGATCAAAAGGATAAGACACCACATGCAGAGGATGATAATTGTATCCCCTCAGAAGAGATACATGAAAGACGTCGTGAACATGTGATAACTGCGGAGGAAGAGCCAAACGATACGAAACTTCTCCAATACGATCCAAAATCTCAAACGGTCCAATGAATCGAGGGCTGAGCTTGCCTTTAATCCCAAAACGTTTAACTCCTCGAAACGGCGAAACCTTAAGAAATACCCGATCACCAACGCGAAACTCCAAGTCACGCCGATGCTTGTCAGCGTAACTCTTTTGACGAGCCCTAGCTTCCTTTAACTTCTCCCTAGCAACATCCACTTTCTCAGTAGCGATCTGGACTAACTCTGGACCCTCAATAACGCGTTCACCTACCTCGTTCCAACAAACCGGAGCCCTACATTTCCGACCATATAACATCTCGAAGGGAGCCATACGAATACTCGCGTGCCAACTGTTGTTATATGCGAACTCTACCAAACACAAATAATCGTCCCAGCTACCAGTCCACTCTAAGGCACATGCCCTCAACATGTCCTCTAAAGTCTGAATGGTCCTCTCCGACTGACCATCCGTCTGAGGGTGAAAAGCTGTACTGAACTTAAGGCGCGTATCCCATGCCTTATGCAATCCCTTCCAGAAGCGTGACGTAAACCGAGGATCCCTATCTGATATAATAGCCGTAGGCATACCATGAAGCCTAACGATTTCCTGCTGAAATATGTCCGCCAATTTACTAACACTGTAGTCCACACGAATAGGGAGGAAGTGTGCAGACTTGGTTAGTCGATCGACGACCACCCAAATAGCATCATGCTTCCTACGAGTAAGAGGTAAACCAGTCACAAAGTCCATGGAAATCTCCTCCCATTTCCACTTCGGAATCTCTAACGGCTGAAGCAACCCACTAGCTCTCTGATGTTCGATCTTGACCTGCTGACAAATCAAACACTTTGCCACAAACGAAGCCACATCTTGTTTCATACCGCCCCACTAGAAGTGCTGCTTAAGGTCCCGGTACATCTTGGTAGAACCAGGATGTATGGTGAAAGGGGAACTATGAGCCTCTGATAGAACAGCCTCCTTAAGCTCAGGATCGTTGGGGACACAGAGACGATCCTCAAACCACACTACACCGGAATCATCAACTCTAAACTCTGATTGCTTGCCGTCCTCAACATTTTGAACTATAGCCCACAACTCACCATCCTCTTTCTGAGCTTCCTTAATTCGTAAGATAAGATTGGACTCCACCGTAAGGCTAGCCCAATAACCACCATGACCACGAACACAAAATTCCACATCTAGAAGCTCTAAATCATGCAGAATACGAGGCTCAAACTCCAAACTCGCAATCATACCGGATTTCCTACTCAGAGCATCAGCAACCACATTCGCCTTACCAGGATGATACTGAATATTAGCATCATAATCCTTCAGGAGCTCCAACCAACGCCTCTGTCTCATATTCAACTCTTTTTGAGTGAAGATGTATTTAAGACTCTTATGATCGGTGAAGATGTCGCAAGTTTCTCCATACAAATAATGACGCCAAATCTTTAGCGCGAAAACCACAGCTGCTAACTCTAGATCATGCGTCGGATAGTTCACCTCGTAAGGCTTCAGCTGCCTCGAAGCATAGGCGATAACCTTACCATGCTGCATCAAAACACACCCTAAACCTTTCTTCGATGCATCGCTATAAATCTGAAAACCGCCAGAACCCGATGGAAGAGTCAAGATAGGTGCCGACACTAACCGCTTCTTCAACTCCTCAAAACTACTCTCTCGCTCATCAGTCCAAATAAACTTCTCTCCTTTCCTCATCAACTGTGTTAAAGGCAATGCAAGACGCGAAAAGCCCTCAACAAATCTCCTATAATACCCAGCAAGACCCAGGAAACTCCTCACCTCCGTCACATTTGTAGGTCTTGGCCATTTTGTGATAGCCTCAACCTTTGCCGGATCCATCGTGATGCCGTCTGCAGAAACTATGTGACCCAAGAAAGCCACTCGATCCAACCAAAACTCGCACTTCGAAAACTTCGCATACAATTTCTGCTGTCGAAGAATCTCCAGAACTATACTAAGATGTTGTTCGTGCTCCGCCTCGGTTTTAGAGTACACAAGGATATCATCTATGAAGACAATGACGAACTTATCGAGAAATTCATGGAATACCCTGTTCATGAGGTCCATAAATACAGCAGGAGCATTGGTCAGACCAAAAGGCATAACCAAGAATTCATAGTGACCGTACCGAGTGCGAAAGGCCGTTTTGGGAACATCCTGCTCCCTCACCCTAAGCTGGTGATATCCAGATCTCAGATCGATTTTAGAGAAATGCCTCGCTCCTTGCAACTGGTCGAACAGATCATCAATGCGAGGAAGAGGATAGCGGTTACGAATCGTAATGCGGTTAAGCTCCCGATAATCGATACAAAGACGCATGCTCCCGTCTTTCTTCTTAACAAACAACACGGGAGCACCCCAAGGAGATACGCTCGGACGAATAAAACCATTTTCCAACAGTTCTTGCAATTGCTCCTTTAATTCCTTTAATTCAATCGGTGCCATGCGGTAAGGAGCTTTAGATATGGGTTCAGCACCCGGAACCAGATCAATGCTAAATTCGACTTCCCTGGCAGGAGGAATGCCAGGAAGTTCATCCGGAAATACATCGGCGAAATCGCGCACCGTACGAATACTATCAATGTTAGGAACATCAACAGAGGTATCTTTAATAGAAGCAAGAAAACCAAGACAGCCATGCGAAATCAAAGTCCGGGCTTTCATAGCCGAAATAATCTTTACAGATTTCAGAGGTTGGGAACCAGAATAAACATAATCAGGATAATGAAGATCACCAAAGATCACCTTACGAGCATAACAATCAATAGTCGCCTTATGGGCAGCTAACCAGTCCATGCCCAGAATAACATCAAAATCAACCATGTCAATGGGAAGAAGGTTCGCAGAACGAACACGATCATCGAAACGGAGAGGGCACTTAACATACTCAACATCAATAATCACATGAGTTTTCATCGGGGTAGCAATAGATATACGATTCATTAATTTTGTGGGTTTAATGTTTATTTTATTTGCAAGTGAAGTGGATATGATAGAATGTGTAGCACCGGTGTCAAATAAAACAAAAACAGTACGATCTCCAATATGTAGAAAACCCGTAATAGTACCTGAGGTGCTAGCCGCCTGATCACGAGTCAAAGAATAAACCCGTCCCGAAGTAGGAGCTGTCCTAGAATCAACTTTAGGTTCACCAGCATTCTTCCTAGGGCAGTCCTTGACTTTGTGCTGATTAGATCCACACCAGAAACAAGCACCAGAAGCTTTGTAACACGGACCTGGATGAGACTTCCCACATGAAGCACATGTAGGAGGAGGAGGTAGAATCTCATCAGCCTTCTTCTGACCTGACGATCCCGACTGCTGATACTGCTGAGAGTCCCTGCGCCTATTATTACCACCCTGGCCCTGACGGTCACCACCATACCGACCATAATCCTGACGACCCTGGTTCCTAGAATCCTGTCGCCTATAATCGCCACCTCGGTCCTGGCGACCCTGCTGATCACGTCCATGGTCCTGACGGCCCCGAAAATCCTGTCTCTGGTCCTGACGACCATGACCCCGAGAATCCTGCCTTTGATCCTGCCGACCCCGAGAATCTACCCGGTTACCATCTCTATCACGCTTATTAGACACCCTGTCCGCATGCAACAACTCGATGTTACGCGCGGCATCCTGAACACTAGCCACATCATCAAATGGAGTGTTAACGATCCGGTCTAACACCCATTTCTTGAGAGCCCACTTGAAGTGACGAGCCTGTCGAACAGAATCCCCAGTAACCTCTGGCCCCACGAAACTAGCCAGACGTAAGAAACGCTGCATGAAATCTCCAGAAGACTCATGATCACCCTGACGAATAGACCCGTATTCCCTCTCATACCTCAGCTGCTCTGCCATAGGAATGTACTGCTTATAAAATGCCTCAATAAAATCTGCCCACGAACAAGTCTCAGCAAAATCATCCCCTTTGGCCTGAACAAGAGCAGTCCACCAATTCTGAGCATCACCCTCTAGTTTGAACGTGGCCAAACGAGTTTTAAACTCATCATCACATCCCAGAACACGAAACAACTTCTCGACGTGCGTAATCCAATCCTCCGCCTCATGGGGAGTAACAGCGGACCTGAACGTGAGAGGCTTTAGCTTATTAAACCTCTCGATCCACACGTGGATACCAGCCGGAGGAGCAGCGGGTGGAGCAGTGGGTTGAGCATCACCACCACCACCACCTCCAGAAGGACCAGCCCCATTCCTGATATTATTGGTGACCTCAGTCACCACTCGCGGAAGAGCAGCAGCCACAGCAGCGGCTATCATCTCTTCAAAATTGGGGCCATCATCCCCATTAGAGTACTGAGTAAAGCGAGTGTTCACCATCTGAACGATTAGAAAAAGGATTAGCAACAACAATAAGGGAAATAAGCACGAAATGGAAGACGAAGCAGAAACCTATAACTACCCAAAGCCTCACCAGTCAAATCTTAAAACTTAAGGGTCAAATCCTATGGTCCACATGTTTTACAGGCCAAAGCTTATGTACAACAGGTCGCAACCTGGGCTCTGATACCATAATTGTAACACCCCAACCCGGCAAGGGTAGAAGCATCACATTATGGTGACAAATCAAAGCATACATACATAATCACAGCGGAAGCCAATAAACATAATCATTAAATAAACCAAGTCAACACGACTGGAATTCAATACATAAGTCTCAAATGAAAGGAAGAAATAATCCCAAGGAAATACATAACGAAATAGATCCAATATCAAAATGCTGAAATAAATGGTAAGACTAGGGTAGGACATCATCTAAGGCAAAAGCTCCCACTAACTCTCATCCCAAGCATAAATCCATCTCCCAGCTAGATACCTGCCGCACACGGAAAAGAAAACGTGCGGCTGAGCTTACAAAGCCCAGTGAACAGATACATAATAACAAGCAAAGATAACGAAACAGAAATATAATGAAGCAAAGGGGAATGTCATAAGGTATAATCAATGCAAGAAGAAATAGAAGATATATAGGATAGTCATCCACGACGAGCCCATACTCAAAGTCATATCTCAACATCATAATACTCAAAGTCAAGATCTCACAATCAGAGGGGATACCTCTCAGGCAACCAGATAATATGAGGGGTGTCCTCATGTATCAAAAGGGGTGGAGTGATCAGCTCCCATAAATGTGAAAGGCGTGTATAGCACACATGCACCAGTCACCTCAAAGTCATACTCAAAGTCATAGTTAAATCCACTAAACATACATGCCTAGGATTGCAATCCATACGCCCCCCCCACTCAAAGTCATCTCAAAATCATAATCTCAGAATCATAATGGCCATATCATAATATAAAAGGGGACGGCGTGAGAAATCACTCCCCCACACAGGAGTCATGCCAGTGGTGCATCACAGACATGGCCAGGTTACCTTCCTGGCTAGGAAACAAAAAGGTGGCTCGGGTATCAAACTAAGAGTCAGGTCTCAAAGTCATGCAAACGGGTTCATCTCAAAGTCATATCAAAGCATATCTCAAGGTCATGTCAAAAGTGAATCTCAAAGTCATATGAAAAGGTTCAAATCAAAAGGTTCATAGCAAAAGGGTCATAGCAAAGGTTCATAACTCAACATCGAAGCATAGGTGATAAGACACCCTTTCTTAAAAAGGGTAGAGTATCCGTACCTTATGTCGAAAGCAAAAATAGAACAAGCACAGAAATGGGGGAAAGCTCAAAGTCTCTCCTTCTTCACACCTAGAGTAGTAGAAGGGGATTACAAATCATTCTTAATTAATCATCTTTCCATTTTAAGTAACTTTCCCTTTTTAGTAAGTTTCCACTTTTAGAAAGTTTCCATAATTAGAAGGTTTCCACTTTTAGAAATATTTAGTATATAGCTTAATTTGATTAACCTTTGCTGGAAATAAAGTATCTTTATCATATTTACACCTTTGGTCCTCAGGTTTTTCACAGTTTACATTTTATACCCCTGAACTTCCAAAATTACATTTTAAACCTTCAAACATGCATAATTACACATTAAACCCTTGGTTTATCAAATTAACCTCATGAGTACTTATTTTAGTGAGTTATACAATCAGACCTTTAATTATCCCATATTTACACATTAGGTCCCTCCATTTAATAAAGTTACATATTAGGTCCTTAGAATTTACATTTAAATCATTAATTAATAATAATTGCATATTAGCCCAATAAATATCCAAATTTTCACCTTAGTCCCTGAATATCATTAATAACACAATTAGACCTCAACTTTTCAGAAATTACATGTTTAGTCCTTGTATTTATTAAATTTCCAATTCGAATTAACAAATGCAACTAAATTCATTTTCTCATGAATTTTACATATAGACCCTCCATTTAATAATTTTAACAGATCACACATGATTTATAGAACATGAAAAAAATAGCCCATGAGTTTTAATATTGACAAAACACCCCCTTTCATATTTATTTTCAAATCGGTAAATACAATTTTTAACCAATTAAAACCCTAATCGACCCCAATCATTATGCAATCATTTCAACCTCATTTATACTCACTTTTAATCAGATCTAAATGATTTTGAACCCTAGTTTCCATGCTAGGTATTTTTGTTCTTATTTTTCCTTTCTAGCCGATTATAACATAATTCACCAAAAATAGTTTTAAGCCTCAATAAATCAAATAAGCATTTTTATGGTGTTTTACTATGATCATAGAGCCCACGAAAATTATTCACTAGGCCTGGAAAATTCGCATGCATGATATCTTGATTTATTTCGATTCTAGGGTTTAATAACACATGAATTACCATACGAATTATATACAATGCATGGATCATTTTTATTATTTTTCTTAGGATATATACGATCATTAGAGGCTAGGAAAAAATACCAGAATATTTTTAGAACGAGTGAATAAGGCCACACGATTTATTTCTTCTCGGATGGATAATCGACAAGGGAAGAATTCACCACGACTCCAAATGGGATCAAATCACCTTGTACACATTTTTCGCAGATCACATATGATATAAGAACTCCAGGAAAAATGAGAATCGAATTTTACAAAGCTTGGTTGAATTTTAAACGAAATTACCTTAATAGCGAGTTAGCGATAGAAATAAATCCACCACAAATGAATCGAGCAACAAATGAACTCAACACTATTTTTCTAGGACTCCTTGAATTGTGTTTGAACTCAGAAAAATGCCTTGGTAATTTTTGTGGATCGAATGGAGGCTATGGAATTTTCTTTGGGTTTTTCTTTCTACTCGGCAACTAGGGTTTGTGATAAACAAAATGTGGATTGGTGATTAATAGTGAATGCCGAGTCATAGGAGGGGAGGGTTGACCAGAAATTTCGGCTAATTTGGTTAGCAAAATATTTGATTGCTTAACTTCCTTAATTACACATTTTAATATATTTTAAATTCCAATAAAACTAGATATTATCCATTCGGCACCAATAGGGGTATTTTAGTCATTTTTCCACTTGTATAAATGTTAAATGAGATTGTCAAAATTATTTGGGATCATAACATGTGCATTGCCAGAAGTTTGGAATTTATTTGATACATTATAAGCTTTTAATTAAATTTTAACTAGCAAGGGCATTTTGGTCTTTTTGCTCATTTTAGATTTTAGGGTTTTTCAGACATACTCCCCCTTCACATGTGCTCATAAGTTTTTAATATAAATTTGCACATGTCGGGTGGAGTTAGCACTTTTTGAATTGATTGATTTTCAGTGAATATGACCGTTGCGAGACACGTTTACATCACTAGTTAAACTAGCTTGAAATTATTACCCATCCAGGTCATATTCAAAGAGGAATCTCTCAAAATTGGTACACTCTACTCAGACAAGTCCTTTTCGAGACACGTTTACATCACTAGATAAACCAGCTTGAAATTATTACCCGTCCAGGACATGTCTTTTCGATTAATTACATTTGATATTCGTCAATTCGAGGGTACAATCTGAGTCGAGCTCATGCGAAATTTCATCTTTTCAATTACCATATTTTAATCACATACTTATTCTCCCCCTCAAAAATAGCATATTCATGTTGTTTTTGGAAAACTTTTGATTAAAATATGCTTTTTGAGGTTTACGGGAAGAATTTCAACAAGAACTTTTATGTTTTGAACAAAGATGTTTGTTTCAAGTACTCCCCCTTAACAAGGGAATACTTGTTCTTTTGAGCAGAATTTTGTAAAACTTAGAAAATTCTAATTAATTCTACTCAAAAGTAAGAAGCTTTCGCTCCTTATCTTAGGATTGAGGCACTGAAGCGTACCTCAGGGTCCTTTCTTTATAAGTACGGGTTGTGCACTGTTATCTGTGCACAAGCCATAGTCATATTTAAACAATTTATGAATGATGACAAATAATTGACAATGATACCAGTGTTTTACTCTGGACGGCGGAATGTGAGAATATTCGGATCTCTAGCTCGTCCACCCACATAACTTTCCAGCCTTCTCATCTGAACCTGATGCCTTAGCCTGTGGTCAATCCGTGCCAAGAACTTGACCGCTTGCTTCACATCATTCCTTCTCCAAGTCATGTACACTACCCCAAATGGTCTGTTGCTGAAGGAATATGGCTTCATTTCTGCTATACCCGGAGGTCGAAGATCATGTTTGATTAGATTCAACTGCTTCTTGGTAACTTTCAACACCAAGATGAACATCTTCGACTCTTGTCTTGATCACTATACTTCGGATGTAAAGAAGTAGAGAGTTGATGATGTCGTATTGAAGGCTACCAGGGAGATGCTCGAGTTTTCCTTGAATCTTGAGCAGGTACATATCTTCAATGTCGTTTAGATTCAAATAAGGATAATTGGCTTCGTTGAATGTGTACTCCTTGTCGTCTTGTCATCGAACCGTGATCTTGGTCAGAAAATTATATCCATACTTCGGCTCTGTCTCAACACTCTTAATGGAAAGAATCTTACTTTTGTAGTATACCTTATGTTTTGACGTAAACATAAGTTTCCATTTGTAGAACCATTTTCTCATGTCAGGCTAGTGGAAGATTCCCAGAACAGCTTCATCATTGTATTTTGCAATCGAGTTGATGAACAAGTTTCCGATCTATTTTTCTAAACCTTCTTGCTCATAGGTGGCTTCCTTGAACTTTGTAAGAGAGGTAGCATAACGCTTTTCTGGATCAGTATTCCTATAAATCAGATACTCCAAGTCATTGTTGAAGAAGTAAGCTTTAGGTATCTTGGGATTATGAGCATGACGATGAGGGGTAAGGGTTGTGAGTAGTCACGAAATTGGAAAGTGGTGGTTTCATGAGAGGGTCTTGAAACATCCCAGCTTACGTTTTCAGATAACGCACGTGCAACTTGTTCCAGATTATATTCAAATTCCAGTTGAGAAGTCATTGAAGTCTTGAATTGAGAGAAACCTGCTTTGCGGATTTTGACAATATCTGATAGTTGTAGTTTATGGATCTTCATCACTTTCTTGAGTTTCTTTGTGAAGTCCACAACTGAGCCTTCCGTAGGGACTTCATCTTTTGGAATGTCTGGGTAAGCATCCATCATCTCTTCAAACCATTCAAACTTTTCACCATCAGGGTTAACCCATTCAGGAGCGGGTTTGAGAGGTACATCAGCAGGTGGTGCAGGAACAACTGCATCTTTATGAGGAACAGCTTCAGCTTCAGCTTGATTAATGGTGACATCATCATGAGGTTTAGCTTCATCAATGGTTCCAGTCTCTTGATGCACAGGTTCTTCTTCGCTCGTTTGCTGAACATTAGATGATGGTAGTGTACTAGTAGGTCTAGTTGTTCTCTCTCGGCTTCGCTTGGTCGTCTTTGTCATGATCATCACGAAGACGTTTGCTAGGCTTGACCTTCTTGCAAACCTCATCTTTCTTTTCTGCTTTCTTCATAGATTTGATTAAAGCTTTGTAAAGATCTTCCTCTTTTGGATCATTGATGATAGCCTCTAGCAATTGTCCTTTAAGATCTGCAGTGAAAGGCCTGGATGGTTTTGTTTGGATTGTAAGCGATATTGATTGAATGTGATGTGCTACAATTCTATCAAGCTTCCTTTTGACGTATTCCTTCAGAAGATTTGGAAGTGTCTCCTGAAGATGTCTGCCGATCTCTTCATGTAAATTCTTGTTAAGGTAGTCTTCCATTGCTAGAGAGACATCGTATGTCTTTAACTCATTGATGTCATTCTGCTATGATTTCACTTGAGCTTGTAATGCGCTGAGTTGTTCTTTGAGGGCCAGGAGTTCACTGTTGTCTGGCTGTTGTGGTGTAGGTAATGGTGATGGAGGCAATTGGTTTTGGATGTTTGATCCATAGATGATGGAATAACCGGTGGAGTAGGTATACGGTCTTGATCTTGATCATCATCATCTTGGTCTTCATCATCCTCATCACTTTCATCATCTTTCTCATCATTAATTTCATCTTCTTCATCCTTATCATCACTTTCACCGTCTTTATCTTCTTCATCTTTGTTCTTATCTTCATCAGATTCAGATTCTGAGGGTGTGTGAATGAGTTGTTTTGATTCGTCAAATTCACCTTCAGATTCATTCATATAGACACTTGCTGACTTTAACAATGTGGTTTCTGTGTCATCATCGGACTGAGACAAGGTTTCTTGATCACTAACCTTCGATGTTGATCCTTCACCTTTCCTCCTTTTCTCAAGTTTCTCAATATCAGCTAGATACTTAGCCTTGTTTTCTTAAAGGGCTCTCTTGAGTTGTTCAACTTCTTCTTCTTTAGTCTTAGGTGGTTGAAGGGTGTCATCGGGTTTGTCTTGAATCATGATTGGTTTGCCCTTGCCTTTACCCAGTCCTTCATCATGCATTTCCTTCTTTATCTGCATAATTCTTTATCTTCTTTCTTCCCTTAGGCTATGTTCCTCTTCTTCTTCTTCCTCAGTAGATTCATCCCTGAGCATTGGTTTCTTCTTAGTAGCTCGGGTGTTTTTCTTTGTTCTTGTTGATCCTTCTTTGATTCCTTTTCCTCTTCCTCTACCGCTTGTTCCAGCTGTACCCTTCACGGTTATCCCAACTGTACCTGCCTTCTCAGCTTCGTCATACCTTTCATAGGCTTCTGTAGCCTTCACCACCTCGGTTATTAATGCGTATGGATTTCGAAGACCTTGTTTGGTGGTGTTGGTGGTGTTGGTGGTATGAATTCTCACTCTAGAAAGAACATGGTCCATTTGAATTGTGTGATCCTTTTCATTTGGACATTTATCAATTTCTTGTTCTTTTTGCATGAAGTGAGATATCAGGAGTTTGGTGAAGCGTGGGAAAGGAATCTTGTATCCCTTCTTTTGTTCAAACTGACGAGCTTGATAGATCATGTTCGCCCAGATGTACTTGGCAAAATCCATATGGTAAAGGTTGATAACTCCCCAAAAAAACTGAAGATGTTCAAGCCTGGGGTGCTCGTGACCAGTCTCCTTTCCCGTTATGCAGTGGCTCAAGATGGTGTACATGGTTAACCAAGGTTGAGGAATGTATCTGCGATCCACCTTTGAATGTGAAGAGAGTTCTTCAACTGAATCGTCATAGCCAAGGTGTTTTAATGACCTGACTAAACGTTCAAAAGTAGGATCTTCTTGAAATTTTATGTGTTTGCCAAACACTATTGGAGGAAGTCCAAGAATGGTGCGAAGAATATGAACATCGAACTTGATTTGTTTCTTGTCCAAGGTGACTGTCATGGTCTTTGAGTCTCGACTGATCATCAAAGTGTGCCAGAACTAGTTGAGGTAGACTTCTGGAACTGTAGTTGATTTAGTTAGAACATGTCTGCAGAAATGCCTCTTCAGGATTTCAACCATAATCTGACAGGAAGGATGGCATGGCAATTTCTCCAAGTCAACTCTGGAGTTGGATTCTCCAATCTTACGTTCATCACCTTCTGGTATCAAGCCATTCCTTGCTATGGATGTTTGAGATATTTTAAACCTGAGTAGCACAAATACCAACAAAGACACACAATGGAAATTGTATATATATGTTAGTGTAAGAAACTTATTACATGATCTGTGCCTAACTGATATGATGCACTATATAGAGAGACATGTAAGATGATCATGAATAGTATGAATATAGCAAACAAACAACCATATTGGAGCAAACACTCTTTTTCAACTTTGCTCAATTCTATGCTTAGAAAAATTTCACTAAGTCTGAAAAAACATACTTACTCGAAGGAATTTGTGGTTACTCGAAGAAAGTATAAAACATTATCCTTACTCGAAGGATTTTAGAAAAAAAATTTGAAAATAGCGTTCCTTACTTAGAGATAACCATTTTCCTTACTCGGAAATTATGAAACCCTCCTAACTCGGAGGAACATGATAAAATTATTACTTGAAGAAATAGCACTCTTAGTTGAAGAATTTGATAAAAAATTGCTTACTCGAAGAATGGTGCCTTACTCGAAGAGTTCAATAAAATTTCTTTACTCGAAGAGTTTAAGAAAATTTCTTAGTTGAAGGATATTTCCTTACTCGAAGAGTTAAGGAAATAATCCTTACTCGAAGAATTTTTACAAAAAATTTCTAAGTTGAAGAGATATTGTTTACTCGAAGAATTTTATAAAATATTTCTAAGTAGAAGGATTTGACCTGTTACTCGAAGGATATCACAAAATTTTCTAAGTAAGCAACTAATTTCTTCTTACTCAAAGATCTTCATCCTTAGTTGAAGGATTTCATGCTTACTCGAAGACATTCAAACTTACTGAATTTCTATGTTAGACAGTTATGGACATCAAGAAATCATCAAATATCATTCTAAATATATTCTAGACATATCCTAGCACCCAAAAATCCAAACAAACATGCACATTTGTTATCACAGTTGATTACGCCTTATGCAATTCTTCGACTACGACCTTGTGTTTGACTCAAGCTATAAGACTTTAGGTGCATTATTTAGGGACATATACAAACACAACTAACTACTTAAAACACATAAACACTACACCAACAAGTAGCAGCAATCCATTCGACCACATAAACCCTAAAATTCTCAAATTTCATTCACTGATGTTATTCAACACAATTAAGCAGTTGTAAAACACTTCTAGACATGATGTTAAGCTATACAACTAACTTAATTAGACTATAAGCTAACATACAAGAAATGCCCAATTCGAATTCTTAAACCCTAATTTCACGTATGAACAATTAAGCCACAGAAATGGTAAGAGAATTCAGGTGAGTGATTAATATGCATAACTGAGTTGGTATAACACTTACAATCAAGGGTTTAGTGAAAATCAAAAATCTTGAATGTGTGTGTAAAATTGGCGGTAATTTGATAGCGTTACGAGTTTTGTGAGTTTTAAAATCTGAGTTAGGGCTTATATAGGCCAAATTTTGGAAATTTGTCACTTTTAGTCCCTTAACCCGTTTTCTAATACAAACAAAGTCCTTATGTGGTAAACTTTTGACAGTCGACAACAACAGCCTTTGAGGTTTGTTGTTGTTTCAACCTTGGTCCAATTGGTGGAACGGTTTTGTATGTTCTTGATTGAGATATTTATGTATTGAATGTGTTTAGCATGCGGAATCTACTACAACACACTTTAAAAGAACACAAGGTGGTGAGTTTAAGTAAACGTGAGAATGTAATGAACAAAGAACACAACTATGGTTAACACAAAACGATTCAATATTATTGATGAAATAATACGGATGATCTAAGTATCACCAGGATTACAAAGTAATCTTGAATCTAATATTGTGAAAGGATTTGTGATTTTAAGTAACTAGGTTACTTGAGAGATAGTTTAGTTTATTGTTAATTGGTTCGTAAAGATGCATGCATGAAGTAGTGACTAAGATATCCTTTTATAAGATAAGGATATCTTATTACATGTTGTCAAGTGGAAGAGTATTATACTATACTTTGACTATATTTGCGCCTACAATTAAATACAACTACCCATGTACAACTCTGATATTATTCTTCTGTCACCACAGAAGACTAATCTACTTCTACATAACGTATAACAATGTACAAAGACTAATAATTCAACTAAATATCTATTACAAAATATCTAATCGACTTGACATAAGCTTGGCAGGCTCTTCATCAACCAGCAGTACCTTCTACCCAGAAGGTACTGGTAGAACCTCTTCATACTTGTTCAAAATCAACTAGCAGGCTCTTCACATCATTGGCAGGCTCTTTGACTTTGATCATTTTATTCCCAACAATCCTCCCCTAAACTTGTTATTTCCATTAAAATACACAAGTTTCTGATGAATAAAATACATACCTTGAGGATTTGAGGGAACTCTTCCAAAAACCTTTACTTTCTATCCTTCCTTTTTCTTTCACATTGTTCAAATATGCTCCTTAGCAAATTTTGAACAATTTCTGAGTTCTCATCATCTTTGTCACACCTTAATCTCTTGGAGATCATAGTTGAGAGCACTTCATAACTAAGTGGATACTCTTTCTCAGCCAACATGAAGAGTTCAATCCCACTTGATGTGTACAAATGATGAATACTGCAATGACTTAGGAATTCCCAGGTTGTAGTGGGATCATAATATGGAAACTTCCAATAATCATCTTTGGGATCAGGATCATACATCCTATTGAATTCAACCCATAATTCCTGTTCCTTAACATCATTGCTAGAATTTGTGGCTAGCCTAATCTGCACTAGATTCCACAATTCTTCTAAATCTGCTCTGTCAGATGCTCTAACTAGATTTTCAAAATTCTTAAAGATAGCAGACTGTCCCCCAACCCTTGATATTTTCCATGACTTACCAAATTTATCATGGTGTATTTCCCAATCAATTATAGGGTGTCTAGACCTAATTGGATCAGCATGTATGATAGTAGGCAAAGTAATCAACATTTTACTTACTTGCTATGTGTCCAATTTTGCTACTTCTTTCTTCTGAGCATCTTCCTTCTTCTTTGAAGACCTTTCTTGTGTGTGTTCAGGAGGAGTACAGTGGTTCTTCTTGTAGGCTTCAATGTATAGATGCTGCAACTCTTCAAATGATTTTCTTTTGAGTTGATGATCCTTCCAATTTGCTGACCTTTTCAGATATAACTTGAAGAACTTCATCTGCTCTTTCTGATCATGTGGCAGTTTAAACCCTTTCTCCTTATACTGCATGATCTGCTGAAATACATCATTTAAGGCTTCTTCTCTATACTTTTTGGTGATGAATTCTTCAAGCTTGGCTGTCTTCTCTTCTACACTGAGAGACTCATCATCCACATACACAGAAGCTTGACCTCTTACAATTGGATCAATAGAGATAATCCATTGTAGTTGTGCATCAAATATTTGTGCAGCTTGAGAATCAAGAAGAGCTTGAGCAGCATCTTCAGCATCTTTCTGCTCTTTCATTACTTCAAGTATTCTTGAAGCTTCACTAGCTTTTAGCTCTTCTTCTTGAACTCTTTTGGCCTCTTCTTCTCCTAAAGCCATCTGAATTTGCTGAGTTCTTTTCAACTTCTTGGACTTTGGCTCATCATCAATCAGAATACCTTTGCCCTTATCCTTTGGAGTTTGATCTTGTGATGGAGCAGAAGATTGCTCATCAGCAGCATAAATCCTCCCCTGAACAAACAAATTCCCTTGAGGCTCTAAATTCCTCTTTCTCTTGTACACTTTCTCAGCAGACCCTTTATACCCCATATCCATTAGCCTTTCTCTCCTAGCAGACTCTTCTTCTGGCCTAGCAGGCTCTTGCCCTGCTCCAACAGGCTCTTCATCATAAACTTGAGTTCCATCATGGAATTTAAATTGAGCCTCTTCCTCATCTTCAGAACTATCCTTCCTCCCCTTTTTGGAAGAGTGACCTATCCTATCATCATCTGACTTTGAAGAACTTGATAAAACAACCTTTGCAGATCTTTTACCCTTCAACTTCTTCACTTCACCCTCTAATTTCTTGACCCTCTTGACCAATTTGATGTTGATCTTAGAAAACCTTTCATTTTGACTTTTAAGAGCATTCTCTAAGAACTTCACCTTGTCTTTCAGTTCTTGCATTGTCTGAGGTGATTGGGTTTGTGATACATGATGTGATGATTGTGGTGGTGTTGCTGATGGTACTGGAGATGGTATTGGTGTTGTTTGATGTGTTGGTGAAATGTAACCATGTGAAGAACTAGATGATTGTGTTTCAGCTGATGGTGTTGGTTCTTCTGGATGTTGTGGTAACATTTCATCAAAAAGTGGTATTTCTTCCCCTCTAAAACCAATTCTCATATTTGAAAATACTTTGTGAGAAAGTTTTGGTGTATCATAAATTGAGTCTGTGGGAAGTAACAAATGTTTCAATTTTGCAATGATGCATCCAATAAATCTTGGATACATCAGAAACTTTGTTTTACTTTTCACATTGTTAATCAACCCTTCAAAAATATATTTAGAAAAATTGTATTTTCTGTTTGTAGCTAAGCAAATGAGAGCAGAAGCCATGTTTCCACTAAATTGCTCCCAAGAGGTTTTCTTCTGGCTCAAACAGTGAAGGATTGTGTGAATCAAAAATCTCCATTGTGGAGTAAGATGCTTTTTCAGAAAAGTGAGTTTGTTAAACTCAGCATGATACCCCATTCTTTGTAAATTTTCAAAAATTTCAGTATCTGGTAACTGACTAATACCATCAGAATCATCCAAATGAAGATGTCTTCTTATGGATGACTCAGTAAGAGTCAAATGTTTACCATCCACTTTGGCCTTAATTCTTTGTTCCCCATTTTCAGAAGTTTTAATCTTAGCAGATTGCCAAAATTGTAAAATTTGATTTTCATAAATAGTGGGATTGACTAGCAAAGCAAACCTGATGTAGGAGTTGTTTAAAAAGTCCACTACTTGATGAAATGAGGCATTATCCTCTGACTTCTCCAAAAATGCTAACTGATTGTGACGTTGGACAAAATCTAGAACAACTGTGGAAGCCATAATGAAAATTTTGAATATGATGGTGGGATTTGTTGGTAGTACTGGTAGAAGATGAAAGGTGTATGTGAATTATGATAATGACTGATGAAAGAAGATATGAGAGAATTACTTTTCACCGACAATAAGAAAGATTATAATAAGTAAATGAAAAGGCGGTTAAAAAGATCTTTTATATGTGAAATATAATATAATATAATCATCAGAATTTACATAACTACCCCAACGGCTAATTTTAACTACCAGGCCTAATGGCTAAAACTTTTTCTGACAGGCTCAACGGCTATATAGCAGTACCTTTTTACTCTATCAGTACCAATTTTGTACTACCAGTACCTTTGAAAGTTTTATAAAAATCCCTTATAGTTTTTAGCAAACTACCAGCTATCAACGGATTTGAGTGGTCTTTACCAAAATCCGTTTGCTTAAGGACTAGCTAACTATTTACAATTAAGTATGGTTAGTTAACAACCATATAGTTTTTGGTAAACTATCAACCATCAACGGATTTGATTTGTCTTTACCAAAAGCCGTTTGCTTAAGGACTAGCCAACTCTTAAGTTTGTGAAAACTTGGTGAGCTGAATACCAAAGGCCATATTGGCCCAAAAGATGGTGCAATTTCCTTGGATGGAGGAAATTTAAAACAGGCAATGATGCTGTGTATCTTGGATGATTGGTTCAACAAGTGAAATCATCTAATGTCATGCCTTGGAGTTGAAACCTTTCTTAGTTTGATCTAGATAGAACTTTCTCCTTGAGAAATGCTTCATCCCTTCTAGATATGTGATCTAACTCTCTCTTTTTCAACTCTGCATCATCTTGTATGCTCTTGTCTTTCCTTTCATTAATTGGTTTTTCTTCCATTCTGGGCTATCAATTCCTCCCCTGAGATTGTTATCTCTCCTGAAATGAATATAACTTTTGTTGCCCCTTTTTGTTTGGAAGAACTCTTGTTTTGTTATCAACCTGAAATGTGTTAGTTGCAAACCACAAGAACAAAAATGCAAAGCACTTGATCTATAGCATTTTAAACATTCAAGCCTTTATATGAACAAAACATAGCAATTTTGTATCAGCAGGACCAATTATGAACTAACAGGACCTTTTGACTAACTAGCAGTACCATGTTTAAAATCCAATACCAGTTAATTTTATGAACAAAAACATATGATTTTCAAAGATTTATCATTCCAATACCTCCTACAAGATATTTGAATCTACCTAAATCAAAAGCTTTGGTGAGAAGGTCTGCATAATTCTTTTTCAGAATCAATTTTAACTACTTGAATTAACCTCTTCTCATTGCAATCCCTTATGAAATGGTGTCTGATTTCAATATGTTTTGTTTTTGAGTGTTGAACTGGGTTTTTAATGATACATATAGTACTGCTATTGTCAATATAAATAATGGTGTTAAGAAAATTGTACCCATAGTCAAGCATTTGATTTTGGATCCAAAGAACTTGCCCACAACAACTTGCACCAGCAACATATTCGGCTTCAGTTGTAGAATTGGCCACCATTGTTTGTTTCTTGCATTGCCAAGAGATGAGTCTGCAACCAAGAAATTGACATCCACCAGTTGTGGATTTTCTGTCTAGAGTTGCACCAGCATAGTCACTATCCGAATAAGCCACCAATTCAAAAGATGATTCCCTTGGATACCAAAGACCCAACCTAGGTTGACCCTTAAGATATCTAAAGATTCTTTTGACTGCTGTGAGATGAGAGATTTTGGGATGTATTTGAAACCTTGCACATACACATACTGAGAACATGATATCTGGTCTTGATGATGTAAGATACATCAAAGACCCAATCATAGATCTATAATTGTGCAAATCCATATCTTCTCCTTCAGCATCCTTGAGTAGCCCTTTGTCTGGATCCATTGGTGTACTTTCAACCTTAGAATCAGCAAAATTGAATTTCCTTAGGATCTCTGCTACATACTTATCTTGGCTGATAAATATGCCTTCTTTGGATTGTTTCACTTGGAGACCCAAAAAGAAAGTAAGTTCCCCCATGGAACTCATTTCAAACTTACTATGCATAAGTTTTTCAAATTCTACACACAAGTCTTGGTTTGTTGATCCAAAGATTATGTCATCAACATAAATCTGCACTAGCAAGATGTCTTTCTTTGTTCTTTTGATAAACAAAGTTGGATCAATCCTGCCTCTTTGGAATCCACTTTCTAGTAGAAAACAAGCCAATGTTTCATACCATGCCCTAGGAGCTTGGTGTAGACCATACAAAGCCTTGGTAACCTTGTAAACTTTGTCTGGATACTCTGCATCAATGAAGCCTGGAGGTTGAGATACATATACTGGTTCTTCAATCTCACCATATAAAAATGCACTCTTAACATCCATTTGATAGACAGTGAAGCCTATGAATGAAGCATAGGCCAAGAATAGCCTAATTGCTTCAAGTCTTGCAACTGGAGCAAACACTTCTTCATAATCTACCCCTTCTTCTGGAGTATATCCTTGTGCTACCAATCTAGCCTTGTTTCTGATCACTATACCCCTTTCATCTTTCTTGTTTCTGAACACCCATTTGGTTCCAATTGCCCTATGACCTCTAGGCAAATCAACCAATATCCAAACCTTCTGAATCTTGAATTGGAGAAGCTCTTCTTGCATTGCTTCCACCTAACTTGCATCATCTAAAGCTTTGTTTATGTTTTTGGGTTCAGCCTGAGATAGAAAACATGAAAACAGGCATATATTGGAAGTATCATTCTTCTTTTCTTCATAAATAGAGGAGATAAACCCTTCTTCATCTGAAGATAAGACTTGAGATAAACCAACTTGAGATCTTGTTCTAACACCAGAAGTTATGCTTCCAATCACATCATCAGATGAGTGATCTTTGAGAATTCTAGTGTTTGGTGTTTTAGGAACTTCATATGTAGTTGGAAGATTGCTAATCCCAACTTCTTCTTGAAAAGAATCATCTATTTGAACATTCAATGGCTCAGCAGTACCAATACTTGAACTAGCAGGACCATCTGAAGAACTGGCAGTACCATCGTTATTAGCACCACTTTCTTGATTCTCTTGATTCTGAGTTCCTTGATCTTCTTCATTGCCTTCTTTTGTTGTGTTTGAAGGTCCTTCTTGACTTGAAGATAGATCCATACTTTTCCAAATTGGCATCCAGATGTAATCTTGATCTTTAGGAGTTTCAACATTGTCTTCAAAACCTGCATTATCATTAGTATTTGTACCTGAAACAGGCACATAATTCATAGATTCTGAAAGCCTATCAACATCAAACATCCAATCTGGTCCAACTCCTTTCACATTTGTTAGTTTCTCTTGAAACTCTATGTGAAGATTCTCTTCTACTAGCCTAGTGCAAGTGTTAAACACTCTATAGGCCTTACTCTGCAAGGAATACCCTATCAAATAGCCAACATCTGCTTTTCCATCAAATTTGCCTAAATGATCTTTGGTATTGAGAATAGTGACATGACAACCAAAAGGTCTCATAAAACTTAAAGATGGTTTTCTACCAAAGAAAAGTTCATAAGGTGTTTTTCTATGTGGTTTTGTCACAAGAACCCTGTTTTGTACATAACAAGCAGTACCAACTGCTTCAGCCCAAAATGAAATAGGTAACTTAGAGTCTACTAACATAGTTCTAGCAGCCTCTATAAGTGTTCTATTCTTTCTTTCTGCTACTCCATTTTGCTGAGGTGTTCTAGCTACACTAAACTCTCTTTTTATGCCTTTTTCCTTGCAAAAGTCATCCATAACTCTATTCTTGAACTCTGTCCCATTGTCACACCTGATGATTTTGACCTTCTTATCAGATTGGTTTTCTACCTCAGTGATATAGGTTTTAAGTATCTCACTAGTTTCATGTTTAGATCTTAAGAAGAAAACCCATGAAAATCTGCTATAATCATCAGTAACAACCAGACAATATTTCTTTCCATTCAAGCTGCACACATTAGTAGGACCAAAGAGATCCATATGAAGCATATGCAAAGCCTGAGAAATAGAGTTTTGGGTCTTGGGCTTACAAGAAGCTCTATGTTGTTTGCCTTTTAGACAATCAACACAGGATTGGTCGTTTTGGAAAATCTTTTTGGGTAAACCTCTTACTAAATCATATTTTGCAATAGTGTTGATTGTTTTAAAGTTTACATGACCAAGCCTTCTATGCCATAACATAGATTCATCCAATGAGGCCTTTGCTACCAAACAAGTTAAACCTTCCTTGGGATCAATGTTCTTTAAATTGACACTATACATATTGTTCCTTTTTGGAATTTTAAGAAGGATCTGACTTTCATTAGGCATCTTAAAATCAGAAGAAAGAACCATACATTCATTGTCAGTAAATAGAACATTGTTCTTTTTGTCACACATTTGTGAGACACTAAGAAGATTAAACTGAAGTTCTTTCACAAAATACACATTTTCAAAATCTAGTTTACTGGTTTTGATAGTACCTTTACCAGTGATCTTTCCTTTTATTCCTCCCCCAAAGGTAACATATCCTCCATCAAATGTTTTGAAATCTGAGAGGAATGACATGTTGCCTGTCATGTGCCTTGAACATCCACTATCAACATATCCTTGATCTCCAATATCAGATGAATGTTCCTGCACATGAATAAACATATTAGTTTCCTTGGGGTACCCAAGCCATGACAGACTTGGGTTTGCCTCTTGCATCAATAAAGTCAAACCTTTTCAGGATTGTTGATGCACCTTTTGATTGGATTGGTTTCCAAATCCAACATGCTGAGGACTTAACAGCACTTTCCCTTCTAATCCATTGTGTGGTCTTTGGTCTATCAGTACCATTTTTGGCAATACCAAATTTGGCAGTACCATTTGGTCTAGCAGGACCTTTGGTTTTTGGTGTCCAAATTTTTGTTTTACCCACATTTATCTTTTGAATAGGACTCTTCTCAACTTTTGGTACACTTTTGAAAGTGTTTCTTATACCCTTATCAGTTGGTTTTGCAATAACAGGCTTATCTTGTCTAACAGTATGTTTAACATTTTTGGTGTTAGACTTAACAAAACTTTTTCTGGGGTGAGTAACATTTGTTTTAGACTTTGATTTACTCCCAGATACCCATTTATTACAATAAGCCTGAAGATGATTAAAGCTACCACAATAATAACAAGCCTTATTAAACATAACAAAGTCATCACCTAATTGTTGTGACTTTAGGTTGTTCCAATTTCTTTGGCTTCCCCTAGGTTTGTTATTACAATTTTTACAACTTTCAACTGTCTTCAAAACAGCTTTAGCCTTAGCTTTAACTTCTACTTTCTTAGGACTGATTGGTCCTACTTTGATTCCTTTGATAGGAATAGTCTGATCTTCATCATCATCAGATACCCAATCCTCAATAATTAGGACATCTGGTCTCTTATCAGTGAGCACCTTAGAGAGTGTGACATTCTTAACACTCTCAGAAGGTTCACTTATCACTACAGGTTTAGCTAATGGTTTGTTAACAAATTCATGTAAACCTGATGCAGCAAGATCACTACCTTGGGGACAAGGAATTCCTCTATAAGGAGGTGGACATTTATTGTATCCTATCCCTGATTTTATTCTCTTATTCATCTGATTCTCTACTATGCTCCTAGTACATTCAGAAGCAATTTCTAATTTAGTAACAGTCAGTTGAATATTATCTCTAGCCAATGTCACTTTAGTGCACTCAGTCCTTAACATTTCAATTTCTGTATCTTTCAAAAATATTTGTCTATTAAGAGCACCTTTAGCATCAGAAAATGTGAGTTCATTTTCTCTATAGTGAATGATTTGTTTTTCTAGCTTGGACATACGACACTTATGGTCAAATAAGGCTTGATTGGTTATTCTTTCTACTATTGTGAGTTCATCAAAACATTTTCTTAAAGTTTGCAATTCTTCAAAAACTTCACATGTATTTGAACATTTTGAAATTTTTACCTCAGGGTTGGAGAATGCCATCAAAGCCAATTCATCAGAAGTTGACTCATCTTCACCCATGAAACTCCAATCAAAACCCATGCCATCAATAGCAACCATTGCTTTTGGCTCAGCAACTTCAACAACCTTACTCTTGCTTTCAAAGCTTCCTTTCTTCTCAAAGCTTCCTTTATTTCTGTTGTCAAACCCTCTACCTCTGTCATCCTGCCTCTTAGGTCTTCTACACTCTCTAGAGTAGTGACCTTTCATGTGGCAGTTGTAACACTCCACCTTTGACTTATCATAGCCAGCAGGCTCATTTCCATCTATCAGTATCTTCTTGCCAGTCCTCATCATCAACTTCTTAGCTCTAATGCTTAAAAGTGAAAGTTGCCACTTTATGTCCATCACTTCAAGATCATCAGGATGAATCTCTTGAAGGTCTTCAAATGTTAATACGGACCCATTGTGTTGAGATGTAAGAAAAGCACACCCAATTGTTTCATCTAAAATGGATTTGGTACTACTAGAAGTACTAGCAGTACCAAAGGTTGTGTTGGCAGTACCTTCTTCTCTGCCACCTTTGTCTTCATTATTAACCTTTGAGATGTTTGGGGATGAAACAAATGCCATATTTCCTGAACTTGACCCAGTAGTCTTCTTTACTTCATGTTCTACAATTTTGAAATTGTTGTAGAGATCATTGAGACTCATCTGGTCAATATCTGACTTGTTCTTCCATACAATGACATGCATAGACCATTCTGAAGGTAAACTCCTAAGAAATTTAGAGTTTAGGTCCTCTTGAGTTATCATCACTTCATGGATGGCTAACTGACTTGCAAGCTTCTGAAGTCTATTGAACATACTGTCCAAAGACTCATTGGTTGTGGCTGTGAAGTTCTCAAATTGTTGTTTGAGAAGTGTTTTCTGTGTTCTCTTGGTAGCATCATTACCACCAAACCTAGCCACAATAGCTTCAAAGAGGGTTTTGGCATCTTTGTATTTGTTAAAGATCAGAAGTTGATCATTTGGAATAGTCATCAGTAACATACTCCTTGCCTTGAGATCATTTTTCTTCTGAATTCTTTCATCTGCATTTGATGGTTGGTCTTGTATTCTTGTTACAAGAGCATCATTTACTGTTGATGTGGTGATTTGGGGTTTAAATGAATTGCCTTGTTCAATGATCTCCCAAAGTGCATAGTCCTGCACTTGAAAGTATTGTTCTACCCTTAGTCTCCACATTTCAAACTCGTTTTGCTTGAGTAGTGGAAGTTTAGCTGCAACATTTGTTTGAATATGTTCAACATCCATTTTTCTTTTAAATTAGTAAATATCAAGCCTAGCTTTGATACCACTTGTGGAACGGTTTTGTATGTTCTTGATTGAGATATTTATGTATTGAATGTGTTTAGCATGCGGAATCTACTACAACACACTTTAAAAGAACACAAGGTGGTGAGTTTAAGTAAACGTGAGAATGTAATGAACAAAGAACACAACTATGGTTAACACAAAACGATTCAATATTATTGATGAAATAATACGGATGATCTAAGTATCACCAGGATTACAAAGTAATCTTGAATCTAAGATTGTGAAAGGATTTGTGATTTTAAGTAACTAGGTTACTTGAGAGATAGTTTGGTTTATTGTTAATTGGTTCGTAAAGATGCATGCATGAAGTAGTGACTAAGATATCCTTTTATAAGATAAGGATATCTTATTACATGTTGTCAAGTGGAAGAGTATTATACTATACTTTGACTATATTTGCGCCTACAATTAAATACAACTACCTATGTACAACTCTGATAATATTCTTCTGTCACCACAGAAGACTAATCTACTTCTACATAACGTATAACAATGTACAAAGACTAATAATTCAACTAAATATCTATTACAAAATATCTAATCGACTTGACATAAGCTTGGCAGGCTCTTCATCAACCAGCAGTACCTTCTACCCAGAAGGTACTGGTAGAACATCTTCATACTTGTTCAAAATCAACTAGCAGGCTCTTCACATCATTGGCAGGCTCTTTGACTTTGATCATTTTATTCCCAACCTTGGTCCAATTGGTTGTAAACTTAAGTGATTATCATTTCTCCCCCTTGAACTAACACATACTTTTAAAATTTTGTCAATATTTTAGTTCAAGAGATCACGGAAATGTTGCACGATGAAGATATTTGTTAATGATGAAGATTTGGATAAGAGTGTGCAAAAAATTATAAAAATTCTCCCCCTCAAAATATATTCGTGATTAAAATTGATTAAATGTGAATTACAAGAACATATTTTGATTCGTTTTTAATTTTGCACAATGAAAAAGAGATGAAAATTGATTTTTTTTTATTTTTTTTTTTTGTGTGTTTTTGATAAAGTATTTTCAAAGATAGTTTTGGTGTTTGACTAACACCGCATACCAATTTGGTGAACTAATTCCTCAAATCTTGCATGGGGCAAGGCTTTAGTGAATAAATCCTCCAACTGATATTCAGTGCCCACAAAATATAATTCAATAGTACCATGTTCCACATGCTCCTTGATAAAATGGTATCGAAGTGTGATATGTTTGGACTTCGAATGTTGAACCGTGTTGCATGAGATGACAATGGCACTCTTGGAGTCGCAGTACATGGGAATCTTGTTGAAAACATAACCGTAGTCTATCAGTTGTGATCGCATCCAAATGACTTGAGCACAACATGCTGACATTTCTACATATTCAGATTCTGTAGACGATAATGAGGTACAATCTTGCTTTTTTGACTGCCAAGAGACAAGTTTGTCTCCTAGGAACTGCACTCCTCCAGACGTACTTTTATGTGTATCTAAGCATCCTGCATGATCAGCATCTGAAAAAGCAATTAGTTCAAAGCCAGAATCCTTCGAATACCAGATCCCCAAATGAATGGTTCCCTTTATGTATCGAAGGATGCTTTTAACCTCGGAGAGGTGCCTTTCAGTAGGTCAAGATTGATAGCGGGAGCAAAGATATACTGCAAATAAAATATATGGTCGGCTGGTCGTTAGATACATGAGTGACCCAATCATACTTCGGTATTTTGTAGGGTCAATTGGTGTCCCATGTAAATCAGCATCCAGCTTTGGAGACGATACAGACATAGGAGTAGTATATGTGTCACAACTTGTCATGCCATGTTTCTTTAAAATCTCTAGAGCATATTTGGACTGGTTTAGAAAAATACCACGGGAGGATTGATGAACTTGTAGTCCTAAAAAGAACGTAAGTTCACCCATCATAGACATCTCAAAATTTTGTTTCATTAGTTTAGCAAAAGCATTTGAGTACTTTTTATGTGTTGAACCAAAAATGTTATCATCAACATAAATCTGAACAATTAAGATGTCCTCCCCATGTTTTTGAATAAACAGTGTAGGATCAACAGATCCTTTAATAAAGTGATTAGCAAGCAAGAATGCAAACAATTTATCGTATAATGCCCTCGGGGCTTTTTTAAGGCCATAGAGTGCTTTCTTGAGTCTGTACACATGGTATGGATGTTCTGGATTGATGAATCCCTCTGGTTGTGTGACATACACTTCTTCACGGAGTTGCCCATTCAGGAATGTAGTCTTCACGTCCATTTGATAAACGGTGATGTTCTTGTGGGCAGCATACGCCAGAAACATGCGGACAGCTTCAAGTCTATCCACTGGTGCAAAGGATTCTTCAAATTCAATGCCTTCTTCTTGGCTGAAACCTTTTGCAACCAGACGAGATTTGTTACGAATAACTGTTCCATCAGCATCCAGCTTGTTCTTCCAAATCCATTTAAGTCCGACAACGTAGACTCCATCAGGTCTTTCTACCAGTTCCCAAACCTCAAGATGTTTGAAATGATCAAGTTCTTCTTGCATTGATTCAATCCAATTTTCATAAGTTAAGGCTTCTTTAATATTCTTTGGTTCTGCTTGACAGACAGTAAGTGCATAAATGCAAGTTTCACCATCTGTGTGAGGTCTTTTCCATGTCATGACTGGATTGTCTGGATTTCCAATCACATTCACTAAAGGATGATCCCTTGTCCATTTGTGGGTAGAAGGGTAATGTTGAAAGTTGTTTTGCATATTAGACGGATCCAAGTTGCTAGTTGATGACTCAGCAATATCGGGAACGGTTGGAGCCAGAGCAAATGGATTAAAGAATGCATTTCTGTCATAATTGGCAGGTGTGGGTACTTCATGTGGTAGGATATCTTCAACTGCATTCTCAGTATTGGAAACGGTTTGTTCTACTGTTGATGGTGATTCTGTTAGAGGTGTATCTTCAGCAACTGTTGTTGTAGTAGCAGGTGTATCAGGTACAGGAATATGAACAGGTTGTGCAGCGGAACTGGTGAATACATCTGGTACACGACTAATAAGAGAATCATCGAACATTGGAAAAAACAATGTTTCCAAATCCTTACGGTTGAGAAAGAGTGGTGCAGCTGATTGATCGGGAAAATTCAGACGGTTAGTAGCGGGCCCTAAGCTGTTTTGCTCAGAAGCCATCTGTGTGAGCTCATCAAAATTAGCAAGTATTGTCTCTTGAATTTCTCTAGTGCGACGGTTCTAGATACGAAAACCTTTTGAGTTCTCACAATATCCAACAAAGATTCCAATGTCAGATTTGGCTTTTAGTTTTCCAAAGTCATCACCATCATTAGTTGGGTAACAGAGGGCACCAAGTACATGAAAGTAATTTATGTTCGGTTTACGATTGTGAACAATCTCATATGGAGTTTTGTGATGCTTTTGGTGATCATACAACGGTTTTGTGTGTCACAACCACTGGAGACTGCTTCAGCCCATAGGTAATCAGGTAATTGAGCATTTATTAACATCCTCCTTGCAGCTTCAACTAACGTCCTGTTGCATCTTTCAACAACCCCATTATGTTCTGGACTTCTGACAATAGATGTTTGGTGTTTAATTCCTACTTTCTCAAAGTAACCTCAAAGAGTTTGGTTCTTGAATTCACTTTCGTTATCTGTTCTGACTTTTCTGATTGTATTACAAAGCTGAACTTGAATTTTAGTGAGAAAGGTGATGATCATGGAAGGAGCTTGATCTTTAGTTCGTAGAAAGTAGACCCAAGTCCATCTAAAAAAATCATCGACAATTACCAATATGCAGCGTTTCCCGTTGATTGTTTGAACACGCATCGGGCCACATAGATCCATATAGAGAAGTTGAAGAACATGATCAGTACTGTGTTGAGTTTGTGTCGTTGTATAGGTGATTATTCCTTATCAAGTTTTACATTTATATTTTGCCGACTTAACCTATAACAACACTAACGGGCAGTGTACCCAATCAATGTAGCCTAGTTGGTAAGTAGGGTGTCGATCCCTAAGAGTGTGATTTCTAATATACTAATTCTAGAGGTATTCGACTCTCCTAAACTAACGTAAAGGGGGATTCAGCCTGAGAGACTGGCACGAGTTTGGTTTTATTCTAACTAAACTAAGATAAACAAACAATAGAAAATACCAAAGATAAGAAGAGTGTGTTAGCCAAGTTTCATATATGATTAAGTTTTAATAAGTTCTAAGACCTGCAGTGATTGGTGCTCAAGACTAGGCGCGGTCCATCCTACCTCTTGTACCTAGAGTCTAGATTCCATTCTATTGGAATCCGCATAAAGCTGCTTAATAATTGTGTTTATGTTTAAATAGCTTGTCACTTGTTTTATTGCTAGTTTTATATGAAGTGTATGTAATTAATCCTTTCTCGTTGGCTCTAATCTTATCGGCGAGAAATCCCTTAATGATTACTTATGTCTAAAAGTTATATTTAACTGATCAGGTTAGCTATAACCGTGGGAGCCACATTCTCTTCCGTAGTCAAATGCGCAGGCCACTAATAAACACAGAGGTTATCAATGCACTAATAAGTAGTAACCAAAGACATCAACATATAAACTTTAATTGATGGGAAAGCAATATTAAAGGGAGTGCAATCTTTCCGTTGTCACATTACACAAGCCACCAATCCTGATGAATTAAAGCTTACTATTACAATAAAACAAACTACTAACATAAATAATTAAAACGAAGACTTAGCAGCCAATCGAATTAGAAACATATCAAAATATCAAATAATCATAAACATGGCTAACACATAAGGGTGTTAGCCCATAATCTCTATAACAAAGTGCATAAACATAATCGTAATTAATAGAGTATTAAGCATAATGAATACGTTACAATGATTAGAGATACTCTTCAAGGATAATTAGGTCTTCTAGGGTGATCTTCCGCTGTTTGGAGGGGTTGTGATCGTCTGGGAATGACCCTAAAGGTTCCCAAAGATGCCCAAATTCGTTAATGAGTTCGGTATTTATAGATTCTGAAATCTGGGTCGATACGGCGCATCTATAGAGTTAGATGCGCCGCATCTATAAGTAAACGTAGCCTCCAAGTCTGAAACTGACCCAATACGGCGCATCTAAATACCAGATGCGCCTCATCTCCCAATACGGCGCATCTAAGGACCAGATGCGCCGCATCTCCTTTAGATACAGGTAGATCTCCTTTTTCTCTTTCCGTGGCCGCTTGAATCACCTAAAACGGAGTCCGGATGAAGATTTTATGGCCAAAATACGAAAGCATCTTCAAGTGTCGACTTGTAATCTTGACTTCTTCATTAAGCTTCTAATCTTCACTTGATCTCTTGAATTCTTGGTAAGGATTGTATATGGCCGATACGGTGCATCGGATTGGTCCGATGCGGCGTATCAAGGTAACTTCGCGTGGGGTCCAGGATTATAATATTTGCGAATATTCTTCAATATCTTGGATATCTGGTGAAGTCTTGAGATTGATACGCCGCATATCAGGAGCTTCATGCGGCGCATCTGGAGTAAAACAAGTTGGTTCTTCTCGTTGACCAAGGTTTCATATGCGGCGCATGGGATAAATCCATGCGGCGCATTCTTCAAAGTCAGGCAATGGTCCTTAATCTTTTCAATTCAGTAGACTTTTCCAATCTTGCTTGTTTTGCTCCATTTTTAGTCCAAAATCGCTTAGTTTCACCAAATGCTTGTTTTTACCTGAGAATTACAAAAGTAAGCAATTAAGTATCAATTCTCATATATAATATAATAAAACAAGTCAAATACATAGGATAAATGATGGTAATAAAATGTACTTATTTGAGTTCATCATGTGTTCAGTTTTAGACAGAAAATGAGCACGAGTACTTTTGCCTTGTTCACATGCTGGACATAGGTGATCTTTTGCATACCGAAACCTTGGAAGACCATCGACTAGTTTATGACCAGCAAGTTCCGTCATGGTCTTGAAATTCAAATGAGACAGTCTTTATGCCATAGCCAGGATTTTGTTGAATGTGCTTTGGAGAGTAAACATATAGGAGAAGAAGCGGTCATGTCAGACATAGAAATGGTGTAGAGACTTGTTCCGCATTTGCCTGTCATGAGATCGTTTCCTTGTAAATCACGAACGAAACAAGTTTTCTCCCTAAATGTAACTTCCAAATCACCATCACAAAATTGCCCTACTGAGAAAAGATTGTATCCAAGGCCTTCAACATAGTATACATGGCTAATCTCGATGTTGCCATTGACATAGTCTCCATAGCCCATTATAGCAGCGAAGTGATCATTACCGAATCTGACAGTCATGAACTTTGCAACAAAGTTTACTAAAAGTTTGAGGTTGCCTGTCATATGTCAGGAACAGCTGCTATCAACAATCCAAAGAACAATTTGAATCACCTGCATCACATGAAGACAACGCAGATGGAGAGATGGTAACGGTGGAACCCGTTGGGTTAGTAGTACAGTTATTAAGCACTTTAGGTAACCTAGTAAAACTAGGTTTCCTTTGTAGCCAATGTTGCCATGTCCAACTAATTTCAGCTTTCTTCTTAGTGAATGCACTAGGTGATTGGATTGTCTTATTTGCAACTATGGTTTTGTCTACAACATTCTTAGAAACTATACTTTGTAGTTTTCCTAATATAGACTTAGAAGCAGTAGTGGGCCTAGAGGAAATGCCATATGTAAGTTTCTGATTACGAGACAAAAGAGACTTTGCAACACACTTTTTATGAACACCAGATAACATGCTTTTTCGACAAAACACACAAGAAGCATCAACATTCAAAACAGTCAGAACATTCAAAGCATTCAAAGTATTAGCATTTGTTACATCATGATTAGAAATACAAGTTTTTAAGTTTGATTCTACATCAGACACAACATGCTTTTTATTCAAACTCCTAAGGTAATCTTCTACTTCTTGATCTTTTAGTGTGCCACTCTTACGTTGTCAGATACTAGTCTTCTTTTTGTTTCTTTTAGGCTTGGATCTGCTAACGCTATGAGGGGTGACTATTCCTGTAGAAGTTGAAGCATTCAAATTAAAAGTCTGAGGGGATGCCTCCCTAGGTGTTTTATCCACATTATACATTCCTGGTGCAATCTCATTTGTGTGAACAAACTTCCCTTTTTCATGTAATTTAATTTTCTACTTGAGTTCAATGATGATGTGATTCTTTTGTTGTATTTTTGAATCCAATTCTCGATTGAAGCGAACAGTGTCAATCCAATTTTGACAAACTTCATCAATGTCCTTTTCATATTCGAAAATTTGACCTTTTAGAATAGCATTTTCCTTTTCAAGATTCTTAACTTTTGAAGCGTGACTGTTTTGAAGGGACATTGTTTCTGTTTGGTTTAGCAACTTTAATTCAAAATCCAGACTTTGAGGTTGACACCATTGCAACTTTTGATAGAGTTGAAAAATCTCTTTTGAAAGTTTGTTTTGTATATCATCATTAACTTTGCTTATTCTCTCATTTTCTCTTTTTAAGTTCTCAACTTCAAGTCTCAACATTTCAGTATCAACAAAATGATCATCAACAAGCATAGCATTACAAGACACATAAATGGAGTTCATGAACACAGAGATAATGTCAGACCATATAACATCTTCCAAGAGTCGATCTGCTTCTTCTTGTAAGACTTTGTTTTTACATTTTTGTTTTGAGATCGTATTTTCAGTTGCATTGAAAGTGTTCATCATGGATGTTACTTCTGATTGAAGTTCATGTTCCCAGTATGTAGCACAAAGACGCAAGTGTTGAACATATGGCAAGAATTATTTTTGAAAAATTTCTCGCTTTTCTTTTTCATCGGGAGAAAGAAAAGTAGAAACTGTTATCTCAGAATTACGTTCAATTGGTTGTTCCAAAAATTTAATGTCTTCCATAAATGTATTAAAATATCCTAGTACAAGACATTGTTTTGGTAATGGTGCAATTACACCCGAATTTGGTAAAGGACAATTTACTTGTGCCACTGGTGTGACAGGACCAACCCCAAAAGAAGTTTCATTCATTTGCATTAAAAACCATGATTGTTCTGTTTTATCTTGTTGAGGAACGAAGGTGTCGGTAATATGAGGTACTTTTGAGTAATCAAATGGTTTATTAAACTTGACATTGCTCATTTTAGATCGACTCTCTTCTTCCTGTTCCATTTCTTCTTTAAAATTATGTACAACAACACGCATAATAGTCATTAAAGAGATGTTCTACACTATACAACTTGGGATTTTCCTTGAGTGCTTTGTGTAGAAAACATGGTTTGTCATCCCCAATAGAAAAGCCATATCCTTGGGGATTTTTCTTTAGAGTAAACTTATGAATTGTAGTTACCGACTCACTAGTTTTATAAACAACCTTTTGAAACTCTTTTAACTTACATTCCAACTCTACAATTTCCTCAAGAAAAGAATCAATCCATTTCCTAGATACTTGTTTGTGTTCAGAAAAACTATCTTGACAAGTTGATAACTCTGTTTTTGTTTTTGAAAGTTCAGAGTGTAGGTGTTCAACCTGTTGTTTGAAAGCTAATTTTTCTTGTTCCATTTGAGAAATCAAGTCATTTTTGGAAACAATTAATTCTCGTATCTGATGTTCTAACTCTTGCTCTTTGACATAAGATTTTTGGAATGCAACTTCAAAACTTTTTTCGCGTTTTTCTTTTGTTTCATAATTAGTAAGTTGTATTTATTGCACTCAAGATCCTTAGTCAATAATGCAACTTTTGCTTTTAAATTTCTATTTATCTCATTGCATTTATCAATCTGGGATTTTTGTGAGTCCAACTGTGTTTGGGTGGTCAATAGCAAGGTCATGAGTTCTGGATTTGGACCAAGCAAAAGATCACTTTGTTCAAATTAAGCATTGTTATCATCATCAATTGGATCATCAAAGGTAACAACTGTGTTAATTTGATCTTCATCAAATGTAACCACTGTGTTCATTTGTTCATCTTCTTGAAGAGATAAGAATGAAGCATTTTGAACAATTTGGTCTTCGGCTGATGCAGATGCAGATGGTGATACTATTTCATGGATTAGACAAGTTGAATCAGGTACCTGAGACAAGCCGTCAGTATCATATATTGGGCCTATTTCACTCATGTGCATTTCCTGCATGTTGGCCATCAACGTTACGGCTGCATTAGCTTCCAAGTCTTCCATATCATCATCAGAGTATGCATTTGCCATGAAGTTGTTCTCTTTTTTAGTAAGAATGCCCCTAGATTCATCCTTCAGAGCAAGAAGAAGTGCTTGCTTATGATACTCACTGCCTCTTGTTCTCGGTTTGGGGCATGCACTAGCCAAATGACCCTTTCCATTGCAGTTGTAACATCGAACCATTGTATTTCTAATCCCTTGATTCCCTGTTTCAACAATCTCAACCCTTCTCTGTGGAGTACCAGCATTGTTCCGACTACCACCTGCTGCATTAAACCTTTGCCCTGTTCCTGAGTTTCCCATGTAACCACCCGATCCATTTCTTCCATAAGCTCGGATCTGAATCTCAACTCTTCCATCTTGGACAACAGCTTGATTTCGAGTGTTGGATGAAGTACAAAGACAGTTGTTGGATTTATTGGAGAACTTCCTGAAAGCTCGAGCAATTAATTCAAATCCTTCATTCAATGAATTGAATGCATCATCTTCATCACTATTTGCATTGGAGTAAAGCATAGTATCCGTGTTGTCATAAGGAACAAGTTGATTGTCAGTTGTTTGCGGTGATGATTCATATGGAATGAGTTGATTCATTGAGGTTTGTTGAGGATAAGCAGAGTGATGTTGTTGTTGGAAAAAAGCCTGATTGGACTGTGGAGCAAAATGAGATTGAGCTATTAGTGCCAATGAGTTTGGAGTTCTTGACAGTGAATAACTACCACGTAAAGCTCGATCTTTATCAACCTCTGACTGACGATGTTTCAAATAATCATACAACAACCCATAAGATGCGTTGTGTAGATTCTTTGCTTGATGAACAAAGGTGACATATTTTTGCCAGTCAGGACCAAGACAACTTAGGAACTTTCTGTTTACTGCAATCCTGAGTAAAATAATGCTGTGTCTGTCCAAGTCGTTTATGATGTTGGTGAACCTATGGTAATAAGACTGTAGTAATTCTCCTGCTTCAATCATGAACATTGTTTATTCAAGATAGAGTTTTGATTCCATATCTTCTTGGTTTAATCCAGTGCCTTCCATGAGAAGATGAACGTGTTCCCACATGTCCTTGGCAATCTTCTGTGCATCAATACTTCTGAAGATTGGATTAGGAATTCCCTGAAGAAATGAGCTTAACGATCTTGTTAATTACTTTAGATATAAACCTAAAGCAATAGGTATAGAAACTGCTCTTGAATGATCTATTAATTACTATGTGGAAACTAGTAATTAATCTTAAGAAGAATTAATAATCAAACACACAAGAATTCTCAAACAACACTTCAATATATTAATACGGCTGCTCAAAAGCAACAGGGTTACAAAATAACCTTGAAGTGATCGAATTACAAAAGATACGTATGCTAAAAAAATCGTATTCTAACCCTAACCCTAGATCCTCCTTTTATACTCTAAGGAGTCCTAGTCGGTTACAAAACTTTCTATACAAAAACAATATCTATTCGTATCTTTACTATAATTATCTTAACAAAACTATACATATCTGATAAGCAGCAGAATCATAACTCTAGCAGCAGAATCATCTTAGGCTAGCAGCCGTTTGATACTTAGCTTATTTCACTACTCGTCAAATATCATCAGCAGCAGAATAAATATACTAGCAGTAGAATGATTATACCTAGCAGCAGAATCATACTTAGTATATTTCTATTAATACCGTGAATAACAGAATAAAATACTTAGCAGCAGTATCTTCAAAGTAGCAGCAGCTTCTTTTAAACCCAACAATCCTCCCCTAAACTTGATATTTTCCACTAAAATATGCAAGTTTCTTCCAAGCACAGATATACACAAAGAGGATTCTTCCAAACACTTTCTACTATGAATTCTTTGATTTTAGAATCTTTATATACTTTTCTACTAACTCATAAGCTTGATGATCTGACAGATATGATCTTTGTAACCTTAAATTTCCATGTTGTAACATTTGGGTGATAACAGCAGTATTGTTGTTCAAGGGATAGTCTTTCTCCACCAGCATGTATACACCTACACCTCTACCAATCAACTCATATAATCCACATGATTGATATAGATACCATTTATGAACCTTGGTTGAGCTTAACAAATCTATCCATTCAATATCTCTTGCATCAGGCTCAAACATGTTCTTCAAGTAGTAATAGTGTAGCCTTTCATAAATCACATCTGGTCTTCTATCCCCATAATTTTCCTTATACATCCTCCAGAGCTGTACTATATCATCCTTATCCATGTAATGCAGCATTTGTGAGAATCTAACAAACTTTTGACATACACCATTTGATCTCTTGATCTCCCACCATGCTTCACTTCCATCTTGAATATCATGTGTATAAGAAATGATTGGATGTTTAGTTTCCAAGGGAACTGCATTTGTTATCTCTGGTTATTCTTGAGGTTTATGAACTGTAAAGTCCATAATCCTTTTCATATCATCTGCAGTTACCTCTTCAGTTCCATTAGCATTTGATTCCTTCTCACTTTTAGAATTACTTTCTGAATCACTCATTACAACAGATTTAGCTCTTTTCTTTTTCCTTCCAATAGGCTTTAACCTTCTTTTTCCTGTTCTTTTCACACCAATAGTAGATTCAGGTTTTGTCTCTTCAACATTCTGCTCCTCAACAACTTCTTTTTCCTTCTCAGCTTCACCTACAACCTCTTTCTCTTTCACTATCTTTTCTTGCACAACTTCAGTTACTTCTTTAGGCTTTGTAACTTGAGATTCTGGATTAAGATAAGCCCTTGGTTCCACTCTTCTTGTAAGCTTCTTAATCTCAGCATCTGTTAAAGGTTCAATTGGTCTGTTGAGTCTTGCATGAGTCTCATAGTAAGACTTTGCAACAGCAGCTCTACTCATCCCTTTAAATGCACTAGGCCTCCAATAAGCATGATTTCTTGTATACATCTTCATATAGTTGTACTCATCAATTTTTTAAGGTTTCTTCTTCTTGTACTCTCCCTTTTTCTGATTTTGCTTCTTTCTAAATACTCCAAGCATATCAGCTATAGCATCTTGTTGTTCCTCAGGAGTGTACTTCTCTCTTTCCTTCTTCTGGGTTTTCATTGCCACTTCCCAATCCTCCTGTAATTGCTTCTGTCTTTCCATTTCATCATCTATTTTCCATTGAGCTTCCATTCTCCTTGTAGCCTCTTCATCAGTTTCACTTTGTTGTACTTTGGCAGCAGCATCCATAAACTTGAACTTCTTCTTTGGTTCTTCAACCAAGATACCTTTGCCTTTGTCTGTTGATGAAATGGTTAGTTGGACAGGTTTGGGTGATTGTGCAGGTTCTCTTATTACAACTACTTTGACTTTTGGTTTTGAAGATGTTGGTTGTTTCATTGTAGCAGCAGGTTTAGGTTTTTGTGGTGATTGTTGTTGTTGTGTTGTTTTAAGATTCAGCATGACTTGGGCTATAGGAATGGTGTCATCATCTGATTCAGTAGCAGAACCCTTTTCTGAACCAGCAGTAGTATCCTTCAGCTCAGCAGCAGAATGTTCTGCACCAGCAGCAGAATCATCTTGTGTCTTCTTCTCACCAACAAAGTTATCCTTACCAGAACCAACATCCATATCCACATTACCTTCATTCTCAGCAATACCAGCCACATTTTCTTCTTTTTCCATGTCAACCTCCCCTTGACCCTGGTTCTCCTCTTCTTCATTCCTCCCCTGTTTGGGAGCATCCTCCCCCAAACCAGGTTTGGATTTCTTTGAGTGTGAAGTTCTTGATCTTTGCATCCCCTCAAGTTGTTTAACCCTTTGCCTCAACCTTCCGATCTGAGCACCTTGAGAAGATTTCACCATGTGTAGTTGCCTTCTGAGACCAAGAACTTGTTTTGATAATTTTGTACAAGTGACCGTCAATTCATTTAAAAGTTTAAGAATGTCTTCACCACTTCGGTCTGTGTTACCTGACCCGAGAGGTGGATCACCAGACTTGACATTTTGTACATTTTCCATCAAAGTCTCAGGTTCAGTTTCAAGTCTAGCCTTAACACTTCGACCTGTGTTACCTGGTCCGAGAGG
This sequence comes from Artemisia tridentata subsp. tridentata, assembly GCA_021014915.2. NCBI lineage: Eukaryota > Viridiplantae > Streptophyta > Magnoliopsida > Asterales > Asteraceae > Artemisia > Artemisia tridentata. The sequence continues at coordinate 130,922,640 of CP139508.1, forward strand.
TGTATCATAGGCAATGTCATGTTGTACCAATTGATCCATCAATTCCTCATTAGTTTCATATCTGTCCTCATCACTTCGGGATGTGTTAACTTCCCTGAGAAGTGAATCTTTGGACTGAAACTCAGTCTCAATCCTAGATTGAGCACCTGAGCCCCCCTTTTTAGCCAGTTGGCTGGGGTTACCATCTTGTGCTTCAGGTTCAGAAGAACCCTCAGCAATAGATGTTGCCATGGTTGGGGTCTTATCTATGTTAACACTGGCCTGTTCAACTTCTAAGTTGGAAACAGTAGTGTCAGCCCCTTCCATCATCCCACCTACATCACCTGTGGGAGCCTCATCTGCTTCCATACTAGCACTAGTCTGAGGTAACTCAGTACTCTTTTCTTGTGAATGCCTAGGTGTTTGGGTCTTTTGGGTTTCATTTTGAGATGATTCACTTGTATTTTCAGGAGTGGGTGTATGATGGGAAGCTGTGGTGTTTTCAGCTTCTTCACTCTGAGCAACAGCAGCAGCAATGTTTAAAATATGTTGGGACAAAGGTGTGATAGTTCCAGAAAATCCAGTCCCATTCTTTCTCAAGTGTTTAAACATTTTGGTTACAAGCACAGAACTTTTATAAGGCTTTTCATGTTCAAAAGGTTCTTGTAATTGACTATCAATGATTAATTGCAAAAACCTTGGATAAATATAAAAATTTCCAGAAATGTTCTTTTTCAACCCTTCAAAAATCATAGCCGAAAAGTTAAATGGTTGTCCTGTAGCCAGACAAATCAAGGCTGATGCTTGAGTTGTACTGAACTCATTCCACCCAGTTGTTTTAGGGCTAAGACAATGTAGAATGGTATGAATAAGAAATTTCCATTGTGGACAGAGGAGACATTTGAAAATTTTTAATTTAGTGTTTGGTCTCTCATACCCAATTTTGTCAAGTTCCTCAAAAATAGTAGAAGTAGGAAGGCAAGTTGTTGCTTCATCATCTGCAAGATGAAGAATTCGTCTTACAGATGTTTCAGTAACAACTATTCTTTCTTCATCTACTGTGGCAATTAACATTTGTTCCTCATTTTGAGTTTCAGCGATAACAATCGACCAAAACTGTCTCATGTGGGATCTATATATAGTTGGATTAACTGTTAATGCATACCTAATTGAAGTAGCATTAAGAAAGTCAATGACTTTAGTAAATCCATCTGCCTCTGGGACCTTCTGAAGAAAAGCTATTTGATTGTGTTCGGCGGAGTAAGTGCGTCTTGACATTGTGAATTAGGGGTTTGATTTTGGGGGTTTTTGATCGAATGATGAAAAGAAGTGTTAGAGTTTGAATTAGGTTTAATTTTAGGCGCACAAAGTTATTGGTGAGATCTAATTGGGTTTTTATGCCGTTTAGATCCACTTAGGGCTTTATTCGCGCCAATTTACAAAATAGTCCATTCACTTTCAAACCAAGCAGTAGAATCCAATAGTTTCAACTTTGAGCAGCATAATCTTCAGCAGCAGAATGGATTCTAAACACTTATACCATTACCCAAAATAAATACCCAACATTTTAGTCAACTCCACAAAAATTACCATAATGAAATTTATTCCAGCAAGGAATTAATTCCTAATACCAACCCAATGAATTAATTCCTAAAACCAACCCTGCATTTAATGACTTTAATGCACCATTGGTTCTATAAAAGACCTCAAATTATCAACACCAACTCCATCACATACCATAAAACAATTTTCCAACACAATGAATCCTTCCCCATCAAACGTTGTGGAGATTTCATCCGATTCGTCTTCAGACTCAGTTTTCGGAGGATGGAAAGGTTATTTTCCACCAGACTACACAGAAAAAGGTTGAAACAACCTCCTCTGATGAAATTTCAACAGATGAACTACCATCCTATGTGAATGATTCATCCTCCTCTTCTGACTCATCTGATGATGATCTCCAAGTGCTATCAGTCTTACTAACAAGTGAGATTGAAAAGGCTGCATCATCAATGAGTATGATCCCTGTGCCTGTGAAGAAGCAAAATCCAAAGCCAAGAACACAAGTGCTAGGACTCCCTTGCAAGAAGGTGTCTGATGCCATTGGTGGCAGAGGAGTCCACAAAACCATGCCTGATGTCCAAGGAAAAGGAAAATGGAAGCTGAAGTAGTTGTTTTGTGTAAGGTTTGTGTTTGGTTTTGTTTTGTGTTGATTATGTAGCCATTAAGTCCAGTATGAAGAAACTTTTGCTTATGTAATGAATTCACCACTTAATGAATAAACTTTAATGATCCTTGTGTTGATAAACATTCACTCATATCTCTGATTCTGAATTAATATCCTCCCCTGAATTTCATAATCATCTTTTTCTCATCAATCAACCATTCTCTTGTGACTTATCCTGCAAAATATTAGTCCAAAACCACAAAAACACAAACAAAAGTATCTCACAATAATCACAAGACAATCAACAGAATAACCAACTTAGCAGTAGACAACATACAGACATAGCAAAGACTAGAAACAACTTATTTGATTGTGCGTGGTTTTGTAACCTTACAACAGGTTTTACCTCTCGAGGGATCTCAAGAGGCTTACAACCCCACCAGGCAGTGTACCTGACCGATGTAGTATAGTGTAGTGGTAAGTACGGGGGATTGATCGTTCTCCACAGGGAATAGTGTTCGTTAGGTATGAAAGGCTACTCTAATTAGGTCTAAGGGTTGAGGAAGATTCTTTTTATGTTTTTATAATTTTATGAAAGCAAGTAAAATCTCGGGTTTGAAGGAGTGGGCGGAATTAGTTGCTAGTCAACTAACCCAAATGACTACGAATGCAATAAAATAAAATAACACAAATGAAATGTGGTGAGAAACTTATGTGTAGAGAAATGTGTTTACTTAGATTTCCTTACTCCCTAACTATCTTTTACCGGTTAATTAGTGTGTATTAGTTGCGTGGATGACGGGTGTATTCCTTAATACCATTCGTGGGGTGGCGTACTTACTTCCCCAACTCTACAAGCTCCTACTTCACTCCTATGTCGAGCCGGCTAGGAAGCTCCTAACATGGGATCACTAGAATTCGCTTGTGCATTAAATACAACCATAAAAACCTTTAGTACGCGTTTGGTTCATGTTTCTTAAGACGTTCAAGCAAGTTACCGAATAGGAAGTTAGCCAGTTTTCTTAAGCCTAACATAGATAAACAATCATCCAATACAACTAACAACACACTAACAACCAATAATCAATAGCTAAGTTTCATTAGATCTAAGCAAACACAAGATAAAATTAGCCTAACATGTTAAACAAAAGACAAGCATAAGATAGAATCAAACAACACATAGACATATTGAATGATTAATTGATAACTTATCTTTCAATGAAACATGGAAGATCTCAAGGCAAAAAGCCCTGAAAAAGTAGCTAAAATCGTCTTAGGGTTTTATCCCAAAATTCCACACACTAAGCTCCCTCTAATGACAAAAGATTAGAAAACTATATATAGATTTTTGGATCTGACGGCGTCACCTTATGCATTGTGACGCCGTCACCTCGCCGCTTTTAGGGTTCCCGGGTGACCTTCTTGACGCCGTCCCTCTTTAGCTCTTCAAAAATCCATTCTGGCTTATCAAGGCTTGACGCCGTCGGATCATGAACGTGACGCCGTCCCCTTATGATTTAAGCCGTGACGCCCTTGATTTAGTTAAAGCGTGACGCCGTCAGAATTCTCATGCTAACTCACTGGCCCGTCATGAGTAAATTTCACATCCCACTTTTCTTGCCAAGGCATGACGCCGTCAAGAGATGATTCTGACGCCGTCAAAGGTAAATTTCAGCCGATTTTGAGACTTTGTCGTATTCTTCACTTTAATGCTCCAAAAACGTCCAAAATGCCTCCTTTTCCAGATTTCTCCTCAAAAGTACCTAAAATGACAAAAGGAACGATTTAGGGCAATATTTGATCAAATAAATACGATTTCGGGCTTAAATGACCCCTTAAAAGCGGTACACTTTTCGCCTTATCAAATACCCTTACACTTGAGATTTGCTTGTCCTCAAGCAAATGCGCTTTTATTCTAATCAAAATACAAGTTAGGGGTCATTTAATGCTAACATAAAAGTAATTACAACAAATAATCGTTCCACTTCAATCATAATAAGCACGGAGATTATAAACTAGCACCTCACAAGTAGTGTTTAGATACTCACATCTCTCAAGTGTCATCAAAATAAATCTCATAAATGAAAACGGATAATATCTCTCACTACCTGTCATAGCAAATAGATTACCATAGGCTTGGGAAAGGATCGAAAACCTCCTCCACTAGGCGTAAGCACCTAAGATAAACTATCAAAGAGGGCTTTTAAATGGGTTATAACGTTAGGTGTAGGGAAAAGGAAAACACGGTTTTGTTGGATACGGGATATTTTACTGGTGGCTAGTTAAAGATCTTGGTCAATTACATGTACTATACAATGTTGCTAAGCCAAGACTAGACTCGATCTTAAGCTAAAAACGAAATAACAAAATAACAAAAATATAAAGCAAACATAAAATGAAACGGGATGGTAGTCCGTATGTTTTTTCTATTTTTCATTTTCTCATTTTTTTTGTGTTTTTCTTGATTTTTTTTTTTTTTTTTTTTTTTTTTTTTTTTTTTTTTTTTTGCATACACTCTTGCCCTACCATCCAAAATAATACATCATAGGGGCATTGCATCCCCTTACACTTGAATTTTTACATAACTTTACAAATAACTATTCTAATGACTCGAATTAAGATAATTGAAACACTTGGAGTACTTTTAAAACATTTAGCACATATGGGGGTAATAAATGATGTTCATCCCCATTACTCATTACACTAGTACTTTACCCATGAGTCCCAATCGTCCCAAAACAATATGTACAAGGATATGACTCGACTTAGCAACCATGTAATCAACTAGATAATTAACTTGGGTTTAAACAAATGTTGTAACAATAATGCACTAAAAATGAGTGCATACAGGGTAGGCTAAGGCGATTTGGGTGTACATTTTAGTGGGGTGTAACAAATTCTTCCTTTAAGTAAAATGCTTAAAGGTCGAAACGAAAAGATAGGCTCTGAGGGGTGTACTAGGGGTATCGTGTACTAAAAATGAGTACAACGCAAAGGGTGTGGGAGAATTACTTGACCAATGTAGCCAACGTAATTATAACAAAATCACAGGTGTAAAACAATGGGTTAATCCTAATGCCTCTTATCATGTAGTAAATCTAACTACACGAATGTAGTCTCACTTGTGGCCTTGGAATGGTCCTAACGCAAGTTCTAGAATCTAAGTGCTACCGGTACATACATCATAGCATAAATGCTTTTCCTACCAATTCTAGGGGCGAACCTCACATTTTTGGGGGTGGAAAATTTTTTTAGTGGTACGGTTTTTTGTGCTAGTCATATAACTCCTATCCGTGAGACGCTCATTAAGATCAAAGTTTCACTCCTATATGTTGTAAAAAATTTTAAATTTGGCACTAAAATTACCCTAATCAAGTATTTCTCTCAGTTTTATTACACATCTATTATTAAACAAACAAAAATCAAGCGCAATTGTATTCTCTAAAATCGTACTTTTACCCTCCCCTTACACTTAAGATGAACATTGTCCCCAATGTTCAAATAACAAGATGTAAAAGCATAAAGTAAAAGAATGAAATCAAATACTCCCCTGATTCGCTCGTTGGATAGTGAAATTACACGGTTAAATCTTCCTCCAAGGTAATGTTGAAGCTCCATGACTAATGCATCGCCATAAGCTTGATTCAAAAACATTTCCTTGTCCAAAATAACCTGTTAACCTGAGAAAACAAACACGAAAACCTGCATAACATCGGCGGGATAAAATCTATATATAAGGATATAATGCTTGTGGAATGAAAATTTTGCAGATTCCTGGAGATTATAAGTTGGAGATTTAATAAAAACTTTTTATGAAAACAAAACTTTCAAAAATTTCTGGAAATTAAATCTGACGCCGTCAGGTTATAACCCCTGACGCCGTCAGAAATGACCTGACAAAAATTTTCATGTTAAGTTTCCGGAAAATTTCTGGAAAAAACCTTTACCTTACTTCCTGGAAATCCTGCAAAACATCATTATGACTCGATACAAGCATTTGACTCAAGCAAATACGAATATGTATGTTAATTTATTATTATTACGATTCATGTTAATTTGTGTTCTAATAAACCGATTTAGATTTCCCTTACACTTAACTTTTGCAAAATACCTTTATATGTAGTTAAGACGAAGTTAAAAACAAAATAAAGCATTTTCACAAATTAGTTTTGAACATGAATCAATACTAATAAAAATTAAACACACATACGGAAAATAAAATCAAACAAACAAACAAATAAACACACAAAGCAAATAAAGCTTGGGCTGCCTCCCAAGAGCGCTTGTTTTTGTTCGAGTCACGAGCCTGACTCTACCCTTATTTAACGGAAATAGGGGAGGTTTTCCCTACACTTAGGATTAAGTGTGGGTGAAAGTAGCGATACACACCATCTTGGTGGAAGTATGCCACGTGAGGAAAGAGTGGTGGATGAATTATATGCTCAAAGATGTGGGATCCAATCATCATAACCTTACTTAGTTCAATTGGGTCAATGGGTGAATTGAAGTTTTCTCCTAGAAAGGGATCATCTTCTATCAACTTCGAGAGACTCCAAGTTAAGAATCCACTTTGACCTAATAAACCCGGTTTAAACCCATAATGTTTCTTGTGATCAATCATAAATGGGTGATGTATGTATGTAAGGTCACGGTTCACTCCTATATTAGCTTCCACTCCACATGGCCTAGAGTCTACTACCTTAATCTTAACATTACCTGGACTACATGGTTTGATGGGTGGATTAGGACCTTTTTCAATTCCTAAATTCACATCTAAGGATGGAAGATTAGGTAACGGTTTTGGCTGAGGCTCCGGTTCATCAAAACTAGGAACTTCCATAGAACTAAGAGTAAGGTTGTGATCACAAGTATTCAAACATACTTCTTCTAGTTGTGTTTGGTACAAGGGTTCTACCTCTATTGGGGTTCCTATAGTCTCTTCCACTTCTTCCGGGTAAGTCACGGGCGGTGTGTGTGCCTCAAATGATGGTAGGACTTGTGGGGCACTTGGTGGGCTTATGTTACTTACTTCATCATTCCTTACGTCAAGCTCACCTATATCCTCATCATGCGTTTTTGTAGGATCTAACCCTAACATTTTCCCAAGTATCTCAAGTGCTTCTCCAGGCATCTCAACTTCTATGTCCAAATCATACGGATCATCCTTAATATTCTGACTGCTATATTCAAACTGCCTAAAAGATTCATCATGTGTTTCTTGAGATTCGACGTCATCAATCATAAAACCTAGGTCCTTTTGAATAATGTGATCATGTTCGGCTAAATCCTCCATCACATCAAGGTCACCTATGTGTTCGTTTTGTACTATGGCATTACATGACAACCACTTAGGTATCTCAACACTAATGTATTCATCCCCAAACAAACTTGTTTCATGATCCAGGAAATTTATATTCAATTGACTTGTACTAACGTTTGTTGGGTTGTCTACCCTATAATAATATTGGGCACAATCTTCTATGGCATCCCATGCTTCTTCAGCACTTAATTCCCTAAAGTCCCCATTGGCAAAATCCTCAATGCGCATTTGGTCATATTGGCCAACACGATAGTAAAAGGTTCGGGTTAGGGATGCTAAAGCGAAACTATGATGAGGGAATTTTCGGAGTAAATTTCCAAAACGAGTCCATGCATCATATATGGGTTCATCTCGATATTGTTTGAAATTTGAGATGTCAATAGGGTAGAATGGCCTTTGTCGTTGGTGGTATGGTGGATTCGCGTACTCCATAATGGTGAACGGAAGAGTCAATGGAAATTACGAACAAACACACAAAGAAAAATAGATAGACTAAAGAAAACCTAAAAAAAAATAAAATAAAAAATCTCACTAGAAAGGAATCTAGTGAGTAGACCTAATAGAAATAAAAATTCAACCTAAACAATAACTATTCCCCGGCAGCGGCGCCAAAAACTTGATTGTGCGTGGTTTTGTAACCTTACAACAGGTTTTACCTCTCGAGGGATCTCAAGAGGCTTACAACCCCACCAGGCAGTGTACCTGACCGATGTAGTATAGTGTAGTGGTAAGTACGGGGGATTGATCGTTCTCCACAGGGAATAGTGTTCGTTAGGTATGAAAGGCTACTCTAATTAGGTCTAAGGGTTGAGGAAGATTCTTTTTATGTTTTTATAATTTTATGAAAGCAAGTAAAATCTCGGGTTTGAAGGAGTGGGCGGAATTAGTTGCTAGTCAACTAACCCAAATGACTACGAATGCAATAAAATAAAATAACACAAATGAAATGTGGTGAGAAACTTATGTGTAGAGAAATGTGTTTACTTAGATTTCCTTACTCCCTAACTATCTTTTACCGGTTAATTAGTGTGTATTAGTTGCGTGGATGACGGGTGTATTCCTTAATACCATTCGTGGGGTGGCGTACTTACTTCCCCAACTCTACAAGCTCCTACTTCACTCCTATGTCGAGCCGGCTAGGAAGCTCCTAACATGGGATCACTAGAATTCGCTTGTGCATTAAATACAACCATAAAAACCTTTAGTACGCGTTTGGTTCATGTTTCTTAAGACGTTCAAGCAAGTTACCGAATAGGAAGTTAGCCAGTTTTCTTAAGCCTAACATAGATAAACAATCATCCAATACAACTAACAACACACTAACAACCAATAATCAATAGCTAAGTTTCATTAGATCTAAGCAAACACAAGATAAAATTAGCCTAACATGTTAAACAAAAGACAAGCATAAGATAGAATCAAACAACACATAGACATATTGAATGATTAATTGATAACTTATCTTTCAATGAAACATGGAAGATCTCAAGGCAAAAAGCCCTGAAAAAGTAGCTAAAATCGTCTTAGGGTTTTATCCCAAAATTCCACACACTAAGCTCCCTCTAATGACAAAAGATTAGAAAACTATATATAGATTTTTGGATCTGACGGCGTCACCTTATGCATTGTGACGCCGTCACCTCGCCGCTTTTAGGGTTCCCGGGTGACCTTCTTGACGCCGTCCCTCTTTAGCTCTTCAAAAATCCATTCTGGCTTATCAAGGCTTGACGCCGTCGGATCATGAACGTGACGCCGTCCCCTTATGATTTAAGCCGTGACGCCCTTGATTTAGTTAAAGCGTGACGCCGTCAGAATTCTCATGCTAACTCACTGGCCCGTCATGAGTAAATTTCACATCCCACTTTTCTTGCCAAGGCATGACGCCGTCAAGAGATGATTCTGACGCCGTCAAAGGTAAATTTCAGCCGATTTTGAGACTTTGTCGTATTCTTCACTTTAATGCTCCAAAAACGTCCAAAATGCCTCCTTTTCCAGATTTCTCCTCAAAAGTACCTAAAATGACAAAAGGAACGATTTAGGGCAATATTTGATCAAATAAATACGATTTCGGGCTTAAATGACCCCTTAAAAGCGGTACACTTTTCGCCTTATCAAACAACTTATTTGATTAATAACAGCACAAATCCTCAAAAACTTTTTACAAATCATACAGAGATAAGATTTTAAAGATTGATCATACCTATACTAGCAACTAAAAATTGAAACCTACTTACATCAAAACCTTTTGTAAGTAGATCAGCAATATTATTGTCAGTATGTATTTTAACCACTTGAATTAACTTTTTCTCATAACAGTCTCTAATAAAATGATGTCTTATCTCTATATTCTTTGTTTTAGAGTGAAAAACAGGATTCTTTATTATACACATTGTGCTGTTATTATCAATATAAATTTTGATGATCATGAAATTGTACCCATAATCCAAGAGTTGATTCTGAATCCAGAGTACTTGTCCACAGCAACTAGAAGCAGCCACATACTCAGCTTCAGTTGTTGAATTAGCCACCACAGTCTGTTTCTTGCATTGCCATGAGATTAACCTATGTCCAAGGTATTGACATCCTCTAGTGGTTGACTTTTTGTCCAAACTTGCTCTAGCATAATCACTGTCTGAGTATGCTACCAAGTCAAATGATGAACTATTAGGATACCAAAGGCCCAATTTTGGTTGACCCTTTAGATACCTAAAAATTCTTTTGACAGCATTCAAGTGTGAGACTTTTGGGGACACTTGAAATCTGGCACAAGCACACACAGAAAACATGATGTCTGGCCTTGAAGCAGTCAGATACATCAATGAACCAATCATTGATCTATAAAGATATACATCAACCTCTTCCCCATCTTCATCCTTGAGCAAAGGTTTGTTGTTTTCCATTGGTGTCTTAGCTGCCTTTACATCATTAAAACCAAATTTCTTTAACATATCAGCCACATACTTGTCTTGACTGATGAAGATCCCATCTGCTGTCTGCTTAACCTGAAGCCCTAGAAAGAATGTGAGTTCTCCCATAGAACTCATTTGAAATCTGTTATGCATGAGCTTCTCAAATTCTTCACAGAACACCTTGTTTGTAGACCCAAAAATGATATCATCTACATAAACCTGAACTAGTAGGATATCCTTTTTGTCTTTCTTGATGAACAAAGTTTTATCAATGGTTTCCCTTGTGAACCCTTTAGATAACAAAAACTTGGACAAGGTGTCATACCAAGCTCTAGGAGCTTGATGTAAACCATACAGTGCTTTCTCCACTTTATATACTCTGTCTGGAAAGTCAGGATCTTCAAAACCAGGAGGTTGCATCACATAAACCTCTTCATCAATCTTTCCATACAGGAAAGCACTTTTCACATCCATTTGGTACACAGGAAAGTTCTTGAATGAGGCATAAGCCAAGAACAGTCTAATAGCCTCTATCCTTGCTACAGGAGCAAAGACCTCATCATAATCTATTACTTCTTCCTGAGTGTACCCTTGAGCCACTAGTCTTGCTTTGTTTCTCACCACAATCCCTCTTTCATCTCTTTTGCACCTGAACACCCATTTTGTACCAATTGCCCTCTTCCCATTAGGCAAATCAACTAGTTTCCAGACTTCTTGAAGCTTGAACTGCAACAGCTCCTCTTGCATGGCTTCAACCCAACTTGAATCTTGCATAGCTTTGTGAATATTTTTGGGTTCCTCTTGTGATATGAAATAGGCAAACTTGCAATTTTGTAGGTCCTTGTGGCTATTTCTCTGATGCAATGATTGAGCAAATAAACCTTGATGGAGTAGATCACCCAACCCTTTTGTTTTACTTCTGGTTTGTACAGCAGATTGTACATCACCAATTATCTGCTCCTTGGGATGGTTCTTATGTATCCTTGTAGTTGGAGTAGGACTGACTTGAATAACAGACTCCATATTTGTCAAATCAGCTTCTACTCCAAAAACATCCACAACATCATCATCTGTTTCATAGTAGATTTCCTCCAATTCAGGCATATGAGGAAAATCAACATCATCATTAACACTTTTATTAAAGTCAGCAACAGAATCCTTAGGCATAGCAGCAGAACTACTAGGCTTAGCAGCAGAATGAGAGGTACTACTGCTAGGCTTAGCAGTAGAATGATTTGGCTTAGCAGCAAAATGGGAGATACTGCTTCTAGCTTTATTTCTTGAACTTCCATGCTTTGCTGACTTTTCAACATTCTTGCTATCATTAGAAGGTTCATCATCACCTTTTGCATCATCCTTTGGTACTTCCTTATGAACAGCATCATCATTAGAACTCTTTTCCTCTTTATCTGTTGGTGTGAAGAACTGATTAAACTTCCACTTCTCAATCAAAACAAACTCCTCTGCAGATTCATCCTTCTTTGATTGTGTACCTGCATTGGGGTTAGTTTGTTTTCCTGCAGACATGTTAGTAGAACCTGCCAACATTGGCTCATAATTCATGGTCTTAGTCAAAGAATCAATGTCAAAGAGCCACTTAGGTTCTGTTACAGCAACATTTGGGGTATTTTCACTAAATCTAACATGCAGATTTTCTTCCACATGTCTAGTTCTGCTATTGAAAACCCTAATTGCCTTGCTATTAGTTGAATATCCTACAAAGAAACCTTTGTCTGCTTTCTCATCAAACTTGCCTAGCTGGTCATTGGTATTTAAGATAGTGACAGGACACCCAAATGGTTTCAAGAAATCTATCATAGGTTTCCTACCATGAAGTAATTCATATGGGGTCTTGTTATGAGGCTTAACTACCTTACTCCTATTTTGCACAAAACAAGCAGTGTTGACTGCTTCAGCCCAAAAAGTAGTGGGTAATTTTGACTCAGACAACATAGTTCTAGCAGCCTCAATTAATATCCTATTCCTCCTTTCAGCAACACCATTTTGCTGAGGAGTTCTAGCCATACTAAACTGCCTTAAAATACCTTTTTCCTCACAGAACTGATTCATTACATGATTCTTAAATTCAGTTCCATTATCACATCTGATTACTTTGACCTTATGATTTACTAGGTTTTCTACTCTAGTAATAAAAGCCTTAAGAATGCCAGCAGTCTCATCCTTAGTTGCTAAGAAGAATACCCAAGTAAACCTACTAAAATCATCAGTGAAAACTAAGCAATACATCTTCTTATTCAAGCTCTTCACAAAAGTTGTTCCAAACAGATCCATATGCAACATATACAAGGGTTCAGAAATAGAGTTCACCACTTTGGACTTACAAGAAGCTCTGTGTTGCTTTCCCATCTGACAAGCAACACAGGTTTCAGAATTTTCAAAAATTTTTGAAGGTAAACCTCTTACAAGGTTGCCTTTAACCAATTTATTTATTGTTTTGAAATTTAAGTGACCCAATCTTCTATTTCAAAGCTTGGATTCATCAATGGTGGCCTTTGCAAAAAGACAAGTTAAATCTCTTTTAGGAATGATGTTCTTAATGTCCACACTGTATATATTGTTTGTTCTAGGGACTTTTAGTAGTACTTCTGAATCATGAGGCAACTTAAAGTCAGGAGACAAAACAAGACAATCAGTGTCTGTAAAAAGAACAAAATTCTTTTTGTCACACATTTGTGAGATACTAAAAAGATTGAACTTAAGTCCCTCTACAAAATACACCTTTTCAAAATCTAATTTTCCTGTTCTAATAGTACCTTTACCAACAATCTTGCCACCTTTTGGATCATTGCCAAAAGCAACATAACCACCATCAAAAGCCTTAAAATCTTCCAAGTTGCTTTTGTCTCCAGTCATATGTCCAGAGCATCCACTATCAAAAATGCATTTATCCTTTAGCTCCAATTGTAGATTGCCCTGCACAAAAAGTAAGAGAATTAGTTTCTCTTTGGGACCCAAGCCATTACTGACTTGGATCTGCCTTGTGCATCAAATTAATCATATTTCTTGAAGTCCATTGATGCACTGCTGTGTCTGGTTTTGGGTTTCCAGACCCAGCAAGCTGAGGCCTTAACAGCATAGAAATGAGTGCCCACAACAGTATCAGTAATAACTTTTGGCTTAGCAGCAGAATGAGAAGTACTGCTGCTAGCTTTAGCAGTAGAAAACTCTGTTTTCTTTGGAATGGGCCTTGGTGGTGCAACAGGAGAAATAGTCCTAGAAACACCATTTCTTAACAAAATCTCCCTAGGAACCATGTTTCTTTTGGGATGTGGGTGAGTCTTTCTAGCAAAGTTCCTATGGTTCACCCTAGTATAATAGTTCCATACAGGTTTTGGAGCACTAGTTTTCTTAGGTATTGAATAATAACAATCTTCTTGCAAGTGCTCAAAACTACCACAGCTGTGACATGCCTTCTTAACCAGTTCAAAGTCACTACCTAACTTGTGTGAGATCACCTGGTGCAAGTTTCTCTGGTTTCCTCTGGGCAAGTCACAAGTCTTCCTAGGACAATCTCTAGGTTTATCATCATACTCAGCCACTTTCCTAGAGATTCTACTTCCTAGCACAGGTTTAACAAACTCAGTATGTTTGACTTTAGGTGCAATTGGTTTAACATCCTCTAACCTTTTAGCCTTAGATGTTGTTTCTACCTGCTCATCATCACTATCTGATACCCAATCTTCAATGATTGGTGCATCAGGCAATTTTTCATCAATCTTAGGTGTACTAGTCTTATCAGATGTTTCATTGTTTACTTGACTTGTTTCACCTACAGATTGTGCAGCTAACTCAGATATAAAGGACAATTCTTTCCTAGTTGGTGCAAAAGCACTTTTAAGTGGGGGAGCCACTTCATTGTATCCTAGGCCACATCCTCTTTTAATCATCTGAGATTCAACTGCTTTATTTGCTAGAACAGATGCATATTGTTGTTTATCTATCCTAACAACATGTTTTTCTTTTTCATTTAAAGCTGAGTCTCTAGCTAATTCAACTTCTTCCACTCTTTTATTAAGCATGTTAATCTCACATTCTTTCTTAATTAGCTCAGTTTCAAGAGTATGAATTTTATCAGCATATTCTCCCTCAATTTGCTTAAGAAACTCAACCTTGTTTTCTAAAGATTTTAAACCATGTTGATATCCTAAGTTATCAAGTTTGAGTTTGTCAAATTCAACTCTTAAATCATCATACCTAGATTTCAGTTCCTCTATAGTATCTGAACAAGATTTAAATGAACATGAAGATTCATTTGATACCTCAGAGTCTGATCCAGAGGAGGAGTAACCCATACGAGCAAAGTGTTGTTCTTTGGGTTCTTCATCAGCTACCAGTGCATAGTTGGGACCATCCTCAGCTTGGTCACTCCAGTCAAAATCTCCCAAGCCATCACATGAGACCATAGCAGTAGTAGGTTTAGCTTCTTCTATTGGAATCTGCCTTGGATTTTCCTTGATCTGCTTTGGTGCTCTGCACTCCCTTGCAAAGTGCCCCTTTCTGTGGCAGTTATAACATTTAAACTTTGATTTATCAAACCCCACATTGTTCTGTCTTCTAAACTTGAGCTCTCTCCCAGTTCTCTTCAAGAATCTTCTTGCCCTCATAGTCAACATTGCAAACTGCCAATGCAAATCCATTTCTTCTAAATCATCAGGATCAACTTGATCTAGATCCTAACTCATTACTTGAGTACTTGTTGTTAGTTCAGCTAAGTAGGCACAAATAGCAGCATCACTAATGGTGTCACTATTTGTAGAACTAGCAGCAGAACCTTGTGAACTAGCAGCAGAACCAGTATGACCAACAGCAGAATGAGTTTCTTGAATATTCCCAGAAGCCTTGTTATTAGAAGACATAAAAGCAAGGTTGTTTGAACTTGAAGAACTGGTTGAACCCTTGACTTCAGTTTCATAGACCTTCAAGTTGTTGTACAAGTCATCCAAATTCATGGTTTCAAAGTCAGACTTGTTCCTCCAGACAACTGTGTGAGTATTCCATTCTGGTGCAAGACTCCTTAGAAACTTCAGATTAATATCTTCCTGTGCAATATTGACACTCAGAAGCGCTAACTGACTCACTAACTTTTGCAGTCTGTCATAAGTACCATCAATACTTTCATTGCTTGAAGCAGTGAAAGTTTCAAATTCGTGCTTTAGCAAATTCTTCCATGACTTTTTGGTGGCTTCATTCCCACCAAACCTGAGTTCAATTGCTGCCATCAACTCCTTGGCAGACTTGGTGTTGCTGAAGCTCAATTGGTACTCATTAGGTATCCCCATTAAGAGAATAGTGTGAGTTCTAATCTCCAGTTTCCTTTGAGTCTTTTCTTCATTGGTTTTGATGGGCAATACAGACCCATCAGCACCAGTCTTAGGCAGAGTATCTCCAGTTTGTATGATTTCCCACATTGTGTAGTCACACATCTTCATGTACTGCTCCATCCTCATCTTCCAGAGTTCATATTCTCCAACCTTGAGCATTGGAACCTTGGACGCAGTAACCATATGATGAGATTCAGACTCCATTGTTGATGATGAACAGATCTGAACTTTTCAAAATTCTTCTCGGTATCAGTTTCTAGATCACAAGCTCTGATACCACTTGTTGATCCCAGATGAGCTTAACGATCTTGTTAATTACTTTAGATATAAACCTAAAGCAATAGGTATAGAAACTGCTCTTGAATGATCTATTAATTACTATGCGGAAACTAGTAATTAATCTTAAGAAGAATTAATAATCAAACACACAAGAATTCTCAAACAACACTTCAATATATTAATACGGCTGCTCAAAAGCAACAGGGTTACAAAATAACCTTGAACTGATCAAATTACAAAAGATACGTATGCTAAAAAAATTGTATTCTAACCCTAACCCTAGATCCTCCTTTTATACTCTAAGGAGTCCTAGTCAGTTAGAAAACTTTCTATACAAAAACAATATCTATTCATATCTTTACTATAATTATCTTAACAAAACTATACATATCTGATAAGCAGCAGAATCATAACTCTAGCAGCAGAATCATCTTAGGCTAACAGCCATTTGATACTTAGCTTATTTCACTACTCGTCAGATATCATCAGCAGCAGAATAAATATACTAGCAGTAGAATGATTATATCTAGCAACAGAATCATACTTAGTATATTTCTATTAACAACATGAGCAGCAGAATAAAATACTTAGCAGCAGTATCTTCAAAGTAGCAGCAGCTTCTTTTAAACCTAACAAAGAATGTAAGACATTGCAAGTTCATTGGCTTCTTTATGAAGTACTTGTTCTGATGTAAGCTGAGCATCAGGAACAGGGGTCACAGTTGCTTCTGTTGGGAATAAAATGTTCAAGTCAAAGAGCCTGCTAAAGATGTCAAAGAGCCTGCTAGTTGATTTTGAAGAGTATGAAGATGTTCTACCAGTACCTTCTGGGTAGAAGGTACTGCTAGTTGATGAAGAGCCTGCCAAGCTTATGTCAAGTCGATTAGATATTTTGTAATAGATATTTAGTTGAATTATTAGTCTTTGTACATTGTTATACGTTATGTAGAAGTAGTTTAGTCTTCTGTGGTGTACAGAAGAATATTGCAGAGTTGTACATTGGTAGTTGTATTTAATTGTAGGCGCTAAAATAGTCAAAGTATAGTATTATATTCAACCACTTGAACAACTTGTAATAAGGTGTCCTTATCTTATAAAAGGATACCTTAGTCACACTTCATGCATGTATCTTTGCAAACCATTAACCAAAACCGAACTATCTCTCAAGTAACTTAGTTACTCAACTCAAAAATCCTTTTACAATCTAAGATTCAAGATTACTTTGTAATCCCGGTGATATTTAGATCATCCGTATTATTTCATCAATAATATTGAATCGTTTTGTGTTAACCAAAGTTGTGTTCCTTGTTCATTGCATTCTCACGTTTACATAACTCACCACCTTGTGTTCTTTTAAGTGTGTTGTAGTAGATTCCGCATGCTAAACACATTCATACATAAATATCTTTAAAACAAAACCTTTCCACAAGTGGTATCAGAGCCAGGTTTGATATTTACTAATTTAAAAGAACAATGGATGTTGAACATATTCAAACAAATGTTGCAGCTAAACTTCCATTACTTAAGCAAAATGAGTTTGAAATGTGGCGACTAAGGGTAGAACAATACTTTCAAGTGCAGGACTATGCACTTTGGGAGATCATTGAAGGAGGCAACTCATTTAAACCCTCAATCACCACTACAACAGTAAATGATGCTCTTGTAACACAAATACAAGACCAACCATCAAATGCAGATGAAAGAATTCAGAAGCGAAATGATCTAAAAGCAAGGAGTATGTTACTGATGACTATTCCAAATGATCAGCTTTTGATCTTTAACAAATACAAAGATGCCAAAACCCTTTTTGAAGCTATTGTGGCTAGATTTGGTGGTAATGATGCTACCAAGAAAACACAGAAAACACTTCTCAAACAACAATTTGAGAACTTCACAGCCACAACCAATGAGTCTTTGGACAGTATGTTCAATAGACTTCAGAAGCTTTCAAGTCAGTTAGCCATCCATGAAGTGATGATAACTCAAGAAGACCTAAACTCTAAATTTCTTAGGAGTTTACCTTCAGAATGGTCTATGCATGTCATTGTCTGGAAGAACAAGCCAGATATTGACCAGATGAGTCTTAATGATCTCTACAACAATTTCAAAATAGTAGAGCATGAAGTAAAGAAGACTACTGGGTCAAGCTCAGGAAATATGGCGTTTGTTTCATCACCAAGCATCTCAAAGGTTGATAATGAAGAAAAAGGTGGCAGAGAAGAAGGTACTGCCAACACAACCTTTGGTACTGCTAGTACTTCTAGTAATACCAAAACCATTTTAGATGAAACAATTGGGTGTGCTTTTCTTACATCTCAACACAATGGGTCCATATTAACATTTGAAGATCTTCAAGAGATTCATCCTGATGATCTTGAAGAGATGGACATAAAGTGGCAACTTTCACTTTTGAGCATTAGAGCTAAGAAGTTGTTGATGAGGACTGGCAAGAAGATAATGATAAATGGAAATGAGCCTGCTGGCTATGATAAGTCAAAAGTGGAGTGTTACAACTGCCACATGAAGGGTCACTACTCTAGAGAGTGTAGAAGACCTAAGAAGCAGGATGACAAGGGTAGAGGGTTTGACAACAGGAATAAAGGAAGCTTTGAAAGCAAGAGTAAGGTTGTTGAAGTTGCTGAGCCAAAAGCAATGGTTGCTATTGATGGCATGGGTTTTGATTGGAGTTTCATGGGTGAAGATGAGTCAACTTCTGATGAATTGGCTTTGATGGCATTCTCCACTCCTGAGGTACAAACTATCAAATGTTCTAATAATTGTGAATTTCTTAAAGAGTTAGAAGTTATAAGAAAATCTTATGATACTCTGACATTAGAACATAGCAAAACCAATCAAACCTTAGTCAACTATAAGTGTGGTATGGCCAAACTAGAAAAACAAATCATTCACTATAGAGAAAATGAACTTACCTTTTCTGATGCTAAAGCTGCTCTTAATAGACAAATATTTTTGAAAGATTCAGAAATAGAAATGTTAAGAAAAGAGTGTACTAAAGTGACATTGGCTAGAGATAATATTCAACTGACTGTTACTAAATTGGAAATTGCTTCTGAGTGTACTAGGAGCATAGTAGAGAATCAGATGAATAAAAGAATAAAATCAGGGATAGGATACAATGAATGTCCACCTCCTTATAGAGGAGTTCCTTGTCCCCCAGGATCAGATCTTGCTGAAACAGGTTTGCATGAAATCATTAATAAACCATTAGCTAAACTTGTAGAGAAGAGTGAACCTTTTGAGAGTGCTAAGATTGCCTCACTCTCCAAGGTGCTCACTGATAAGAGACCAGATGTTCTAATTATTGAAGATTGGGTATCTGATGATGATGAAGATGAGACTATTCCTATCAAAGGAAATAAAGTAGGACCAATCAGTCCTAAGAGAGTAGAAATTAAGGCTAAGTCTAAAGCTGTTTTGAAAACAGTTGAAAGTTGTGAAAAATATAATAACAAACCTAGGGGAAGCCAAAGAAATTGGAACAACCTTAAGTCACAACAACTAGGTGATGACTTTGTCATGTACAATAAGGCTTGTTATTACTGTGGTAGCTTTAATCATCTTCATGCTTATTGTAATAAATGGGTTTCTGGGAGTAAAACAAAGTCTAAAACAAATGTTACTCACCCCAGAAAAAGTTTTGTCAAGTCTAACACCACAAAAGTTAAAGATACTGTTAGACAAAATAAGCCTGTTATTACAAAACCAACTGATAAGGGTACAAGAAACACTTTCAAATATGTACCAAAAGTTGAGAATAGTCCTATTCAAAAGAAATATGTGGTTAAAACAAAAATTTGGAAACCAAAAACCAAAGGTCCTACTAGACCAAAAGGTCCTGCTAGACCAAATGGTACTGCCAAAATTGGTATTGCCAAAATTGGTACTGATAGACCAAAGACCACAAAATGGATTAAAAGGGAAAGTGCTGTTAAGTCCTCAGCATGTTGGATATGGAAACCAATCCAATCAAAAGGTGCATCAACAATCCTGAAAAGGTTTGATTTCATTGATGCAAGAGGCAAACCCAAGTCTGTCATGGCTTGGGTACCCCAAGGAAACTAATATTTTTATTCATGTGCAGGAACATTCATCTGATATTGGAGATCAAGGATATGTTGATAGTGGATGTTCAAGGCACATGACAGGCAACATGTCATTCCTCTCAGACTTCAAAACATTTGATGGAGGATATGTTACCTTTGGGGGAGGAATAAAAGGAAAGATCACTGGTAAAGGTACTATCAAAACCAGTAAACTAGATTTTGAAAATGTGTATTTTGTGAAAGAACTTCAGTTTAATCTTCTTATTGTCTCACAAATGTGTGACAAAAAGAAAAATGTTCTATTTACTAACAATGAATGTATGGTTCTTTCTTCTGATTTTAAAATGCCTGATGAGAGTCAGATCCTTCTTAAAATACCAAAAAGGAACAATATGTACAGTGTTAATTTAAAGAACATTGATCCTAAGGAGAGTCTAACTTGTTTGGTAGCAAAAGCATCATTGGATGAATCTATGCTTTGGCATAGAAGGCTTGGTCATGTAAACTTTAAAACAATCAAAACTATTGCAAAATATGATTTAGTAAGAGGTTTACCCAAAAAGATTTTCCAAAATGACCAAACCTGTGTTGATTGTCTAAAAGGCAAACAACATAGAGCTTCTTGTAAGCCCAAGACCCAAAACTCTATTTCTCAGGCTTTATATATGCTTCATATGGATCTCTTTGGTCCTACTAATGTGTGTAGCTTGAATGGGAAAAGATATTGTTTGGTTGTTACTGATGACTATAGCAGATTCTCTTGGGTTTTCTTTTTAAAATCTAAACATGAAACTAGTGAGATTCTTAAAACTTATATCACTGAGGTAGAAAACCAATCTGATAAGAAAGTCAAAGTCATCAGGTGTGACAATGGGACAGAGTTCAAGAATAGAGTTATGGATGACTTTTGCAAGGAAAAAGGGATAAAAAGGGAATTTAGTGTAGCTAAAACCCCACAGCAAAATGGAGTAGCAGAAAGAAAGAATAGAACACTTATAGAGACTGCTAGAACTATGTTAGTAGACTCTAAGTTGCCTATTTCATTTTGGGCTGAAGCAGTTGGTACTGCTTGTTATGTACAAAACAGGGTTCTTGTGACAAAGCCACATAGAAAGACACCTTATGAACTTTTCTTTGGTAGAACACCATCTTTAAGTTTTATGAGACCTTTTGGTTGTCATGTCACTATTCTAAATACCAAAGATCATTTAGGCAAGTTTGATGGAAAAGCAGATGTAGGCTATTTGATAGGGTATTCCTTGCAGAGTAAGGCCTACAGAGTGTTTAACACTTGCACTAGGCTAGTGGAAGAGAATCTTCACATAGAGTTTCAAGAGAAACTAACAAATGTGAAAGGAATTTGACCAGATTGGATGTTTGATATTGATAGGCTTTCAGAATCTATGAATTATGTGCCTGTTTCAGGTACAAATACTAATGATAATGCAGGTTTTGAAGAAAATGTTGAAACACCTAAAGATCAAGATTTCATCTGGATGCCAATTTGGAAAAATTTGGATCTATCTTCAACTCAAGAAGGACCTTCAAACACAACAAATGAAGGCAATGAAGATGATCAAGGAACTAAGAATCAAGAGAATCAAGAAAGTGGTGCTAATGACAATGGTACTGCTAGTTCAACAGATGGTCCTGCTAGTTCAAGTGTTGATACTGCTGAGCCATTAAATGTTCAAATAGATGATTCTTTACCAGAAGAGGTGGGGATTAGTAATCTTCCATCTACCTATGAAGTTCCTAAAACACCAAACACTAGAATTCTCAAAGATCACTCAACTGATGATGTGATTGGTAGCATAAATTCTGGTGTTAGAACAAGATCTCAAGTTGGTTTATCTCAAGTCTTATCTTCAGATGAAGAAGGGTTTATCTCCTCTATTTATGAAGAAAAGAATCATGATATTTCCAATATATGCCTGTTTTCATGTTTTCTATCTCACGCTGAACCCAAAAACATAAACAAAGCTTTAGATGATGCAAGTTGGGTGGAAGCAATGCAAGAAGAGCTTCTCCAATTCAAGATTCAGAAGGTTTGGATATTGGTTGATTTGCCCAAAGGTCATAGGGCAATTGGAACCAAATGGGTGTTCAGAAACAAGAAAGATGAAAGAGGTATAGTGATCAGAAATAAAGCAAGATTGGTAGCTCAAGGATATACTCAAGAAGAAGGGGTAGATTATAAAGAAGTGTTTGCTCCAGTTGCAAGACTTGAAGCAATTAGGCTTTTCTTGGCCTATGCTTCATTCATAGGCTTCACTGTCTATCAAATGGATGTTAAGAGTGCATTTTTATATGGTGAAATTGAAGAACCAGTATATGTCTCTCAACCTCCAGGCTTCATTGATGCAGAGTATCCAGACAAGGTTTATAAGGTTACCAAGGCTCTGTATGGCCTACACCAAGCTCCTAGGGCATGGTATGAAACATTGGCTTGTTTTCTACTAGAAAGTGGATTCCAAAGAGGCCGGATTGATCCAACTTTGTTCATCAAAAGAACAAAGAAAGACATCTTGCTAGTGCAGATTTATGTTGATGACATTATCTTTGGATCAACAAACCAAGACTTGTGTGTAGAATTTGAAAAACTTATGCATAATAAGTTTGAAATGAGTTCCATGGGGGAACTTACTTTCTTTTTGGGTCTTCAAGTGAAACAATCCAAAGAAGGCATATTTATCAGCCAAGATAAGTATGTAGCAGAGATCCTAAGGAAATTTTAGTTTGCTGATTCTAAGGTTGCAAGTACACCAATGGATCGAGACAAAGGGCTACTCAAGGATGCTGAAGGAGAAGATATGGATTTGCACAATTATAGATCAATGATTGGGTCTTTGATGTACCTTACATCATCAAGACCAGACATCATGTTCTCAGTATGTGTATGTGCAAGGTTTCAAATACATCCCAAAATCTCTCATCTCACAGCAGTCAAAAGAATCTTTAGATATCTTAAGGGTCAACCTAGGTTGGGTCTTTAGTATCCAAGAGAATCATCTTTTGAATTGGTGGCTTATTCGGATAGTGACTATGCTGGTGCAACTCTAGACAGAAAATCCACAACTGGTGGATGTTAATTTCTTGGTTGCAGACTCATCTCTTGGAAATGCAAGAAACAAACAATGGTGGCCAACTCTTCAACTGAAGCAGAATATGTTGCTGCTGCAAGTTGTTGTGGGCAAGTTCTTTGGATCCAAAATCAAATGCTTGACTATGGGTACAATTTTCTTAACACCATTATTTATATTGACAATAGCAGTACTATATGTATCATTAAAAATCCAGTTCAACACTCAAAAACAAAACACAATGAAATCAGACACCATTTCATAAGGGATTGCAATGAGAAAAGGTTAATTCAAGTTGTTAAAATTGATTCTGAAAAGAATTATGCAGACCTTCTCACCAAAGCTTTTGATTTAGGTAGATTCAAATATCTTGTAGGAGGTATTGGAATGATAAATCTTTGAAAAACATGTGTTTTTGTATATAAAATTAACTGATATTGGATTTTAAACATGGTACTGCTAGTTAATCAATAGGTACTGTCAATTCATAATTGGTCCTGCTAGTATATAATTTGCTATGTTTTGTTCATATTGATACTTAAATGTTTAAAATGCTATAGATCAAGTGCTTTGCACTTTATTCTTTTGGTTTGCAACTAACACATTTCAGGTTGATAACAAAACAAGAGATCTTTCAAACTAAAAGGGAAAAAAAGTTCTATTAATCTCAGGGGAGGTAACAATCTCAGGGGAGGATATGATAACCCAGAATGGAAGAAAAACCAATTTATGAATGAAAAGGACAAGAGCATACAAGATGATGCAGAGTTGAAAAAAGAGAAGTTAGATCACATATCTAGAAGGGATGAAGCATTTCTTAAGGAGAAAGTTCTATCTAGATCAAACTAAGGAAAGTTTCAACTCAAAGGCATGCTATTAGATGATTTCACTTGTTGAACCAATCATCCAAGATACACAGCATCTTTGTCTTTCAAATTTCCTCCATCCAAGGAAATTGCACCATCTTTAGGCCAATATGGCTTTTGGTATTCAGCTCACCAAGTTTTTACAAACTAAAGAGTTGGCTAGTCCTTAAGCAAACGGCTTTTGGTAAAGACACATCAAATCCGTTGATGGTTGATAGTTTACCAAAAACTATATGGTTGTTAACTAACCATACTTAATTGTAAATAGTTAGCTAGTCCTTAAGCAAACGGCTTTTGGTAAAGACAACTCAAATCCGTTGATAGCTGGTAGTTTGCTAAAAACTATAAGGGATTTTTATAAAACTTTCAAAGGTACTGGTAGTTCAAAAATTGGTACTGCTAGAGTAAAATGGTACTGCTAGATAGCCGTTGAGCCTGTCAGAAAAAGTTTTAGCCGTTGGGCCTGGTAGTTAAAATTAGCCGTTGGGGTAGTTATGTAAATTACTGATGATTATATTATATTATATTTTACATATAAAAGATCTTATTAACCTCCTTTTCATTTACTTATTATAATCTTTCTTAATTGTCGGTTAAAAGTAATTCTCATAAATCATCTTTCATCAGTCCTTATCATAATTCACATACACCTTTCATCTTCTACCAGTACCACCAACAAATCCCACCAACATATTCAAAATTTTCATTATGGATTCCACAGTTGTTCTAAACTTTGTCCAACGTCACAATCAATTAGCCTTTTTGGAGAAGTCAGAGGATAATGCCTCATTTCATCAAGTAGTGGACTTTTTAAATAACTCCTTTATCAGGTTTGCTTTACTAGTCAATCCCACTATTTATGAATTTCAAATTTTACAATTTTGGCAAACTGCTAAAATTAAAACTTCTGAAAATGGGGAACAAAGGATTAAGGCCAAAGTAGATGGCAAACTTTTGACTCTTACTGAGTCATCCATAAGAAGACATCTTCATTTGGATGATTCTGATGGTATTAGTCAGTTGCCAGATACTGAGATTTTTGAAAATTTAGAAAGAATGGGGTATCATGCTGAGTCTAACAAACTCACTTTTCTGAAAAAGCATCTTACTCCACAATGGAGATTTTTTATTCACACAATCCTTCATTGTTTGAGCCAGAAGAAAACCTCTTGGGAGCAATTTAGTGGAAACATGGCTTCTGCTCTCATCTGCTTGGCTACAAACAGAAAATACAATTTTTCCAAACATATTTTTGAAGGATTGATTAAAAATGTGAAAAGTGAAACAAAGTTTTTGATGTATCCAAGATTTATTGGATGCATCATTGCAAAATTAAAACATTTGTTACTTCCCACAGACACAATTTATGAAACACCAAAACTTTCTCACAAAGTATTTTCAAACATGAGAATTAGTTTTAGAGGGGAAGATATACCACTATTTGATGAAATGTTACCACAACATCAAGAAGAACCAACACCATCAGCTGAATCACCATCATCTAGTTCTTCAACTGGTTACATCTCACCAACACATCAAACAACACCAATACCATCTCCAGTACCATCAGCAACACCACCAACATCATCATATCATGTATCACAAACCCAATCACCTCAGACAATGCAAGAACTAAAAGACAAGGTGAAGTTCTTAGAAGATGCTCTTAAAAGACAAAGCAAGAAATTTTCTGAGATCAACATCAAATTAGTCAAGAGGGTAAAGAAATTGGAGGGTGAAGTGAAGAAGCTAAAGGATAAAAGGTCTGCAAAGGTTGTTTTATCTAGTTCTTCAAAGTCAGATACTGATAGGATAGGTCACTCTTCCAAAAAGGGGAGGATGGATACTTCTGAAGATGAAGAGGAGGCTCAATTTGAATTCCATGAAGGAACTCAAGTTTATGATGAAGAGCCTGCTGGTGCAGGGCAAGAGCCTGCTAGGCCAGAACAAGAGCCTGCTAGGATAGAGAGGCTATTGGCTATGGGGTACAAAGGGTCTGCTGAAAAAGTGTACAAGAGAAAGAGGGGTTTAGAGCCTCAAGGAAATTTGTTTGTTCAAGGGAGGATTTTTGCTGCTGATGAGCAATCTTCTACTCCATCACAAGAACCAACTCCAAAGGATAAGGGCAAAAGCATTATGATTGAAGATGAGCCTAAGTCCAAGAAGTTGAAAAGAACACAGCAAATTCAGATGGCTTTAGGTGAAGAAGAGGCCAAAATGGTTCATGAAGAAGAACTAAAAGCTCTTGAAGCTTCAAGAATGCTTGCAGTAATGAAAGAGCAGAAAGATGCTGAAGATGCTGCTCAGACTCTTCTTGATACTCAAATTGCTCAAGAAACCTTTGATGCTCAAATGCAATGGATTATTGCTAATGATCCGATTGTGAAAGGCCAAGCTTCAATGATAGTAAATGACAAGAATCTCAATTCTGATGAGAAGACAGCAGCACCTAAATCTTTTATCAACAAGAAGTATAAAGAAGCAGCTCTGGCTGACATTTTTGAAAAGATGAAAGAAAGTGAGAAAAGAGGTTTTAAGGTGGGCAAATCATGGAAAGATCAAGTGACTTTCATGAAGAGATTTCTAAAAGGTCAGGCAAATTGGACTGATTATCAACTGAAGAAGAAATCTAATGATGAAATCTACTACTTGTATCTTCAAGCCTACAAAAGTCTTTACTACAAAGTTCCATCTGATGCAAAGCCCTCAATGAAGAAGAAGGATGCTCAGAAGAAAGAAGTAGTAAAATTGGATTCTCAGCAAGTAAGTAAGATGTTAATTACTTTGCCAACTATCATTCATGCTGATCCAATTAGCTGTAGACGCCCTATTATTGACTGGGAAGTAAACCATGATAGATTAGGAAAATCATGGAAAATAATAAGGGTTGGGGGTCAATCTGCTAGCTTTAAGAATTTTGAAAATCTAGTTAGAGCATCTGAGAGAGTAGACTTGGAAGAATTGTGGAATCTAGTGCAGATTAGGCTAGACACAAATTCTAGTACTGATGCTAAGGAACAGGAATTATGGGTAGAATTCAATAGGATGTTTGATCCTGATCCCAAAGATGTTCATTGGAAATTTCCCTATTATGATCCTTCAACAACATGGGAATTTCTAAGCCTTAGCAGTATTCATCATCTTTACACATCAAGTGGGATTGAACTCTTCATGTTGGCTGAGAAAGAGTATCCACTTAGTTATGAAGTGCTTAAAACTATCATCTCCAAGAGATTAAGATGTGACAAAGATGATGAGAAATCAGAAATTGTTCAAAGTTTGCTGAGGAGCATATTTGAGCAATGTGAAAGAAAAAGGAAGAACAGAGAGTGAAGGTTTTTGGAAGAGTTCCCTCAAATCCTCAAGGTATGTATTTTATTTATCAGAAACTTGTGTATTTTAATGGAAATAACAAGTTTAGGGGAGGATTGTTGGGAATAAAATGTTCAAGTCAAAGAGCCTGCTAAAGATGTCAAAGAGCCTGCTAGTTGATTTTGAAGAGTATGAAGATGTTCTACCAGTACCTTCTGGGTAGAAGGTACTGCTAGTTGATGAAGAGCCTGCCAAGCTTATGTCAAGTCGATTAGATATTTTGTAATAGATATTTAGTTGAATTATTAGTCTTTGTAAATTGTTATACGTTATGTAGAAGTAGTTTAGTCTTCTGTGGTGTACAGAAGAATATTGCAGAGTTGTACATTGGTAGTTGTATTTAATTGTAGGCGCTAAAATAGTCAAAGTATAGTATTATATTCAACCACTTGAACAACTTGTAATAAGATGTCCTTATCTTATAAAAGGATACCTTAGTCACACTTCATGCATGTATCTTTGCAAACCATTAACCAAAAACCGAACTATCTCTCAAGTAACTTAGTTACTCAACTCAAAAATCCTTTTACAATCTAAGATTCAAGATTACTTTGTAATCCCGGTGATATTTAGATCATCCGTATTATTTCATCAATAATATTGAATCGTTTTGTGTTAACCAAAGTTGTGTTCCTTGTTCATTGCATTCTCACGTTTACATAACTCACCACCTTGTGTTCTTTTAAAGTGTGTTATAGTAGATTCCGCATGCTAAACACATTCATACATAAATATCTTTAAAACAAAACCTTTCCACACAGTTGCTTCTCTTGGAGGAATGACATTTGGATCTCCAGGAACCGTTGTGGTTGGCACTTGAAATGGTCCTTCAATGATAGCCTTTTTCATGTATTTTCCATGCGGTTTCTTGAGTTTGATGAACCATAAAAATCGGCTTGCCCATTGCACATAGTTACCCGGGTTGAGCATAGGGGGTGTGTCTAATGATCCAGCCTCGTATCTTGATTGTTGACTACTAATTACCTCACACATCTGATCAAACCAGGGTGGTTGTTTTGCTGGAAGTGGGTAGGACTACATCAGTTATTGTTGAGGGAATTATTGTTGTGGGAGAAGTTGATGTTGCATGAAGATTTGTTGCTGCGGATACTGTGGCTGTTGAGGATATGGTTGTTGCTGACGATACTGCTGCTGTTGATTGTAGAAGTAATTGTAGTTCGGTGGTTGAGACATTATGAAGAGGTAACTTGTGGATGATGGATCTTTTAGGATAACGAAGGTTGTTGTCGTAGTTTAGATCTCTAATTAGAAGAATTTGAAGAAAAAATCCTTAGTAGAAGAATCTAGTCCTTACTCGAAGAAATTGTTCTTGCTCAAAGAAATCAGTTGTAGTTCTTACTCGAAGAATTTGGTTTTACTCGAAGTTCCTTACTCGAAAAGTGGTGGCTCGAAGAATACAGTCTTACTCGAAGCTTCCTTGCTTGATGAATCCTTACTCGAAGAATGAGATTTCACCAAGTATATAATCCCTTAGTAGAAGAATTATAAATGAAAAAGTTCCGATTTCCTAACTCGGAAAGTGTAAACAGAACTTAAAAATAATCTTCTAACTCGAAGGATGTTCTTACTCGAAGGATGAACTTCTAACTCGATGTGTTACTCGAAGAATTAATGCTTACTAGAAGACTAAGTTGAAGGAACTCTTCTAACTCGAAGAACTTCAGTTCTTACTAGAAGAACTTACGCTTACTCGAAGGACTTAGTTGAAGGATCTCTTCTAACTCGAAGACCTACAATTCTTACTCGAAGGACATAACGTGTAATTCTTCAAATTTTCTACTAAATCGAATCTAAAACAACCTAATCGAACCTAACATCACCCCTCGCGTCATAGGTACTCGCGCCGTCATCACCAACACGCGTTTTACGTATTTTGTTTTTCAAATGTGGAATGACTAGGAGCGTTTAATAAAAATGGATGTTGGGAGGCTAATATAGTTATTATTTTGAATTAAAAATTAAAAAATAATAATAAAAATGCCATTTTTCCCAAATTTTTACCCTTTAAAAATTCTATAAATACCCCTTAAATCTTCTAATTTTTACACACATTTCTACCTTCACATTTCAACAATACCTCTCTTACGTCTACTTCTAAACTCACAAAAATGAATCCCGATCAACTTTCATGGATCAATCCAATGTTTCCAATCCGCAAAATCAAATACAAAACTTCTCGTCTGTATCTAATCCAAACACACCATTATTCGCAAATTTCATTACCTCGAACACCAACCAACTTTCACCATTTGATAAGAAATACCATATCCCAAATAAATTTACCAACTTTAACTCATTTTCTAACCAACTTACACCCGAGTAACTATAACATTTAGCTCAATTTTAACTTCAACAACATCTCCAACAAACCCAAATCTCCCAACAACAATACCAATAAACCCAAATCTCCAACAACAATACCAACAAACCAAACCACTATACCAACCTCAATTTCCCCAACAACAATCCCCACAACCCCAATATTTGAAGCCCTGGGTCTTCGTCACCCAAGAAACGGGAAAAAGGCAAAGGCCAAAAACCTCCCAAAAACCTCGTGAATGAGAAAAGAAAACCGAAATAACTTGTACATTTTGGACTCAAACCGGAGAGTTAAACTTGGCGGAATGTTGGTTACATGTATATGAGGATCCGAACACTGGCTCTGACCAAAACCAAGATACATTTTGGTACAAAATTCTTGCTGTATACAATGATCAAGCCACGAAAATGGGTTACATTGAGGGTTCCAAAAACATGTTGACCGAAAAGTGGACACCTATAAACCGCGAAGTCCATAAGTATAACTCAATTGTCAACCAAACCGCGAGGCTTAGTGATGAAAATGATGAAGATTTGACGATGCATGTTGAACTCTTGTATCAAGACAACAAAGGAAAATTTTTCGTCACAAAAAAGCTTGGTATTTTTTTAAAGACAAACATAAATGGTTGAATCCTAATTCAAACCATACAAGAAGAATTCGAGGACGACCAACCGGAGAAGAACCTAAGCTATTTGGAGATGATGCTTTTCCGTGTTCACTAGGAAAAGAAAAAAAAGTCTAAAAGTCAACGATCTTCAAACACATCTGCCACTTCTTCTTCACAAGAAATGTTTGAGGAAATGTTGTAACAACTCGCTTTAAACTATAAAGCGAAGATGGAAGAAATCTGAATCGAGGTTACAACGAGAGTGGAATTAATCAACTCTCAAACACAGAACGAGGACTTGAAGATGCTTTCAATCAACACCGACGAGTTGGATCCGGTAGACAAGACTATTATCGATGAGGCCAAAAAGGAAATCCGAGCTAAATATTTTCCCCAAAACTAAGTTAGTTCTTTTTTTTTAAACACAACTAAGTTAGTTCTTCTACTTTTATTTTTATGTCTTTCTGGGAAAAATAATTATGTACTTTTTTTTGTCTTTTATTTAATTAGTGGAATTTTTAATTTTAATTTAATGTGTTGTTTTATTTGAATAATTGAAAAAAAAATGTGAGGTCAAGGGATATCTTATAACTTGAGTGATGGAGAGAGATTTTTATTTTATTATTTATTATTATTTTTTTTTTTAATTTTGGCTAAATTATAGGTTCTGAAATATAGGAAAAAAAATGCTGATGTGACAACACTTTTTCCTATAACTTGAGTCGTATGGCTTCGGGGACTTAGTGCTCTAATGGTGTTGTTTATAGACTTGGTGAAGTTAATAGCATTGGAAGAGTAAGTTTATATTAGTAGTAGTTTATAAAAATATAATGTTTCAATGGTAAGTCTAAGATGATGTTACGTGTATATGTTAGAAACGAGGTTTTGTGCCCGTGCTTCGCTGCAGGTTATTTGGCTAGATAGTTTTGCAGATGATAGGTCACATAGAATGCTGTTACTTAACGACCGTTAAGTAACGACCGTTAATAGGACTAATTATGTAACAGACATCTAACATGAAGGACCAATTATGTAATTTTGTTACATCGTTAGTCCCTAAGGGACCTATTTTGCAACTAAATTTACACCTCAGGGACTGTTGTCACAATTTAGTTTTTTTAATTAAAAAAAAAGTAACGACCGTTAGTAGATAACGACCATTAGTGCTGTTCATTAGGCCTTTAGCAAAAACAATATTGCTCCTAGCAATCTTGACAGCATAGTTTATGCGCAGAGTACCGTAGCTAGTGTTTGTTGGGTGTGGCGCTAGCAAAAATTGGATTGGAAATAGCCATCCTGCTAAATGTACTATAGTAGTAACGAGCAAGCTTGTCATGCATTACGAATCCCTAAGTAAGGTCACATTCGTGTGATATAGATAAATTTAAATGATAAGAGGCAACTTAGGATTTCAACCAAATGGCCTTCCATTTACATATATTGATATATTAGCTAGCCACATTGGTTAGATAACCACTTATTATGGACCCATTTGTTAGTGCTCATTTTTAGCGCTAGATACCCTTAGTTCACCCTTTGAGCCATTCTTTTCGTTTTGTTACATCCATAAAATACAAAAAGATTTTACACCTTTAAACTTTAGCCTAACCTTTTTGTCAAGTCAAATCGATGAATTACTTGTTGTTGGCGTGAAGAAGTTTTTGATGATTATGAATTTACACTTTATATTTCGGATATACCTTTTCGACGAAGACGAAGGTAGCTACTTCTTATTTTTATTTTTGAGGTATATGCTCATCCAAAGTGTGGGGGATGTATAAAAAAAAAAAAAAAAAAAAAAAAAAAAAAAAAAAAAAAAAAAAAAATTGATGAGAAAGAAATATATAGCCAATGTGCTATAATTATGAAGATGGAGGAAAAGAAGTGTTATGAGTTATCGAATAGCCAATGTGCTAAGACGTGATATTTATATGGTGATCGATGAAAGAAATCAAAGAGAAAGGAAAAGTTGATTCGGAGGCTATAATCATTTTGGGATACATGGTTCGATTCTTTTTGCAACAAGTGATTTTGGTATTTGACTTGATTATTGTTACATTACTAAATTCACTAAATAATCCCATGCCATATCCTAACCCTTTTGGCTTTGTGAAGATATCGACTGTATGAATATTCTAGTGACCATCCGGTTCTTAAAATAATCGAATAACGCGCTAGCGATCTAAGGTATTTTATTTTAGTGACCATCCGTTGTTTGAGTAAATCAAGAATTCGTGCTAGCGATCTATTTTGTTTGTACAATAGTTATTTGAGCATAAGTTGATATTAACCCTCAGCCTAACATTTCAACCCGAATAAAAGTCCTCTTTGATAAGTTTATTTATTTTTTACATGATTTGGATTAGTTTTGATACTTGTACAAGCTTATGGTATGAAATGAAATAATGACTGAGCAATTGAGTGAAATACACTTCCAACAAAAGAAATGAGTGTGAGTGAATTATATTATTCCTTTCTTTTCATGAGGAGCTTAGTTGTATTATCTAGCTTGATCGAGTACTTCATTTAAATTTCACATATAAATAGTAAAAATCACTTTTTGATCTTTCGCTTTGGCAATAAGGAAGATTAGTGAAAATTTTGTGAATCATGATGGTTGGCTATTGGAAAACAATTTTTCAAAATATTACTTTGCTTGAGGGCATGCAAAACTTAAGTGAAGGGGATTTGATAACGCACATTTTGTCTATAATAAAGTCGCATTATTTGTATGTTTTTGTATATTATTTAGTTATGTTTATGAGCATTTTGCGCTTAAAAGGTATTAAGATGTGTTTGGGCCTAGGTACAAGGAAATATCAAAGAATGACAAAGAAAAGCCAAAAGATCAAGAGAATATTCAAGAAAAGCTTGTCGTCAAAGATATTGATTCATGTTATGACTATTTCTTGTTAGGATTTTTAAAAAGCGATGGTCATTGTCGTTATTTATTGTATTAAATGTGTCGTTGTGTAATTAGTATATTTAGTCAATAGGGCTTGGACTTAAGCTTATATGTTATGTATTGTTTAAAGAAGCCCATGTAATAGCCCACCCAAGTCCAAGCCCATCCATTACAAAAACTACAAATAGAACCTCCCATCCTCACTTGAGAGGTTGGTGTTCTCAAAGTGCTCTCAAGGTATTGTAGTCATTAGGGTTTGTATCATTGTTTTAAGTGTGTGATTTATATGAAGCTAATATTACAAGTTCCACTCTTATTTCTTTGATCATTCCTAGTAGTTGTTGTATTGGTTAGGATAATTATTAGTTTAAACATTTCTGATGTACAAAAGAAGGTTGTGAAGATTTTTTATGAAAGATGGAGTCACGATTTGGTGCTTAAAAGAGTGTTAAAGATTGGAGTTTATTGCCAACCCAATGTTGAAATACACATGCAAACCAATTTCTAAACCCAAGGTTGAAGTTGAGATTCAAACCCAAGGTTCAAAAGCCCAACCTGAGGTTGAGCAGTCATCCCAGCCGCAGGTTCAAATCTGAACCGCAGGTTGAGATATTTTTTAGATGAAGAGTTGCATTAACTCAAGGTTTTAACTACCATAATGACTCAAGTCCGATCATTTCCTCTCTTTTATGATTATTGAAGGCTTGTGGCAGTTTTTGTGAGTGATTTCAAGCATAAATAAGACCCTAATTACCCCATTAACAAAAGACAATACTAGATACAAGACAATTAGAGATAACACAAAACAAATCTCAATCAAGCCTTACACCATAAGGTCTTGATCATATTTTATACAACCCGAAAGAGCTCAATAATTCCTGTCATTCTTACCAAGAAGTGTTGGTGATACTTGCGAGAAGAGGCGAAGAATTCCCTTGTTCGATTGGAGGCCTTAAGGAGAGCTATAACTCTTTATATTTCTTACTCATTGTAGTCTTGCTTTGGGTAACTTTCTATTACTTAATTATTATGTTGAACAATTTGATGTTGAATGAAATGTTACGTTTGTTGATGAAACTTGTTATGGAGTAATTTGTGATACTTGTTTGGGAATTATGTAGACTTTCGTGTGAATGTTGAATGATTTGTCGGTTAGAAAAAGTGATTGTTCTCATAATTTTGTTTAAATATAATTCGTGTTCTAAAGCTTGTTGATTAAACATTGTTGGATTTAAAGGTCGAAAGAATTTCTAATATTGTTTGATTCCAAGAAGTTGGTGCACAAATGGATTGGTACTTAATAATTGACAACTATTAAGTATTCAAGTTTTTAAATGAATTCGAGAATATTTAATCACGAGATTGGGTCGAAAGGACTCGTATGAACTAATGTTACTAATCATCTTTTTCATACATTTGATAACACAAAGGGCTAGCGTAATGGGATGATGTATTGGCCGAAAGGACTCACCCATGAAACTAGTAAAAACATGGATTTTCTTGATATTACCCATTGACTAGAAAACCTTGTGAAAATTGGTATGTGCCTTCTACATATATGTTTCACCCAAACATGTTCAACATTTTATCACGATTGTTTATTATTCCTAAACAAGTATTTGTTCGTTTGATTGATTGAATTCGGAATCATTGTTTGCTTGTTTATTTATTTACGGTGCTTTAGAGTGTGACAATCTTTAGTACTATTTCTTGTGCTACCTAAATTGCTATGTTTAAACCACGTAGTCTCTTGGGACGATCCCTATTAACCACAAATCATATTACACACGGACGAGTATACTTGCTCGTATGTATTTTCTTAATAATCGGTAAAAAGGTGTTTTATAAATTTAAAATTTGAGTGAAACTTTGGATATAATATATAACCGGTTCAAAAACGCATCAAGTTTTTGGCGCCGCTGCCGGCGAATACTTAGGTTAATTTAGCTTAGCTTAGTTTAGTTTAGATGTAAATAGTTGCATAGACTTTGTTCTTGTTTTTGCATGAATTTTAGAGTTAATTTTATTTTTGTTTCTTATGATTGTTTGGTTTTCTTTGATTGATGATTTGTTAAGTGTTTTTGATTGATATGCTCTAGTTTCATTTGTTTATTTCATCTTTATTTTATTCTATGTTGATTGGTTTTAGTATAAAGTTTATCCAAAAAAAAAAATCTGAAAAAATGCACCAACCGCCGGCTGGGAACCCAACCGCGGCGGTTGGGACATTCTGTGAACACCAAAAAAAACCCAAACCGGCCGGCTCAGTTTGAACCGGACCAGTTGGATCTTTCTGTGAAGCCGAACCAAAACCAACCGCCAGTTCGGACTTGAACCGCAGCGGTTAGACCCTTCTGTGAACTTTGAACCCACCCAAACCGTCGGTTCGGGTGGTGAACCGCCGAATGCTGTTCTGGAAATATATATATATATATATATGTGTGTGTGTGTGTGTGTGTGTGTGTGTGTGTGTGTGTATATTTTTTGTTTATTTACTTTAATTTGCCTAAGTTTGTTTAAGTTTTAATTTATTTAGTTCGTTTAAATAATTTTAAATATTTATTAATGTTTTCTTATTTGAATAGTTTAGTTTTTATTAACTAACCTCTAATGTTTGTTTTGGATTTTTTTTTTATGAATGTTTTAGTTTATTTTTAGTTATGGATTCGCCTAGTGAAGTTTTGGCTTATTTGGACAATTTGGAAACGGAATTGATGGATGTTGGAGATGTTTTAGGAAGAATGGAGAAAATGGTTGATGAGGAGAAAGTGGAATTGCAAGCTAGAGGAAAAGATGTTGAACTTATGGAATGTGAACCAGAAAAGCCACGGGTGATCATTTTCACTCGAGCTAAGTTAAGGGAATATGATGAACCAAGTATGAGGTATTCCACGCCTTGTGGAATCGAAGGTTTTGGAGCTTGGGATGCGGAGTGCAATATTGGACAAGGTGAAAGCTATGAAACATATGCATTTTATGAGAAGTTTGGAGATGGCAAGTATGAAGTGGATAAGTACAATAGAAGGATAGCAAGGGATGTTAAGATTGACATTCATGGTTACACTTTTACTATGGACTTGATTGTTGATGAGTATGAAGACACTACAAACCCTTCCGTTGTGTTTGGAAGGAATTTCTTGGTAGCAACTAAGTGTATTCTTGATTTTGGTTTAGGAGAGATGCAACTTAAGATTGGGGAATTGCAAGATGATAAGGATGTTGATTGGTTGATTGAGCAAATGGAAGAGGCTTGTGAAAATGAAGATGGTACTTTAGGGAGCACGAAAATAGTCAAGATGGGAAAAGCTTCTCGTCTAAAACAAAAATACACACCATTCAAAGGTCTTATACCTTCACCATCGTCACTACCACACCCTACTACACTACTCAAGGGAGAAAATTCTTCCAACCCAACACCCTCACCAAAAGAAACACCACCCAAAGAAACCGTTGATGAAGCCAAATGTGTTGAAGAAATCACCACAAAATTCAAGGAATTACTTAATGAGAAACCCATACTCCATGTTTTGGAACACTATGCTCATTATAGGAAGTTACTTGATGAAATTTTGGTTGAAAATATGAAACTTGACAAGAAAAGTGTGATTGAGGAAGAGGAAAAAGAGAAAGTTATGAAAAAAGGTTTGCCTTGGCCAATACTAGGGCAAGTGTGAGTATCATGCCATATAAACTTTATAAGCTTTTGGAGTTAGGAAGAGCTTGTCCTTCTAATGATGTTTTGTTGATGGCGGACAATACCATGGCTAAAGCCTATGGAAAAGTTAAGAACGTAAGGCTACAAATAGGTTTCCAAACCTACTTGTGTGACTTCTTGATCTTACATGTGCCTATTGATAAGGAGACGCCTATGTTGGTTGGTCGTCCATTTTTGAGTACAATTGGAGCAGTGATTGAAAATGGTAAAGGAACAATGAAGATTGATAATGGAGTTGCTAGGAGAATTTACCATGCTATGAAAAGGAACAAGATTCTAGCGGATGAGTAATCCGACGAGGAAGATTGATTAGACATGTTTGATATTAGCCATGACAGTGAAGGAAACCTGAAATATGGAATAACCGCACCATCGTTTGAACATATTGAGGATGATATGGAACGTGCCTTGGCTATGGAAAACTATTTCAATCCTTTCAAAAACATAATTGTGTACAAAAAGATGGTTGATTTTCTTGGTTCTTTGCCAATCAAACTCAAGAATATTGAGTGGACATCCGATGGCTATAGCAAGTATCAAAAAGTTGAGGGAGACGAGGTTTGGCATACTAAGATTGAGATCACTAGCCCAAGTGGACGTCGTTTCACTCGTACGTTTAAGACAAGGGAAACCGATAGGGTACTTTCGGGAAAGTTTAATTCGGAGGATATTCTACGGTTTGGGAATTATTTTGATTGAAGAAAGCGTTTTGGAGGAATAAAAAACTTATTACTAAGCTTCCGCTCATTTTTTCTTTGATGAGCCTTATTATGATTGTTTGCAATTTTAATTATTTTTGTTTATTTCGTCATGTTTTTCATTTCTATGTTATTTTTGGTGTGTTTTAGCTTTATAAGCTTTATAAGCTTTTAATAATATGAAGTATTTTAAGATTGAGTTATAATGTTTTAGTTTGTTTAGTTTGTTTAATTTAAGTTTATTGGAAATGTTTGAAGGGTTTATGAGTTGTGGTAACCATTTAAAATTATCGAGAAATTGAGGAACGATTTTTTTTAGTCGGGTTTGTGCTAAATATTTTACCAACCCGCGGTTGATAACCAACCTACGGTTGAAGTACCCAACCCACGGTTGAGTCCTCATTTTTGCCAAACAAGAAAAAAGAAAGAAAAATACCACAAGCACCAACACTCTCAACATCATTCCAAGATTGAATTTTAATTCTTACATTAAGTTTCTAAGGATTCAATGGCATCAAAAAGGGTAAGTAACACCATCCAATTACTTTAATTTGTTCTTAATTCGAATTTGATTTCTAGGGTTTTAAATTGGGTGAATTTTATAGAGTTCAAATTGATTGAATTTCTTTGATAGGGTTGCAAGAGGATTGATAATAGGTTTGATTGCAAGTGAAATTACATGAATTGGTTGAGTATTGAATGACAATTTGAGGTTATGAAATATAGGGTTTATATATGTTGAATTTCTGAGAATTAAAATCAAGATTGATTGGATTTCTTGTGGTATATGGTTATGGATTAGTGTTTGTATGCTATTTGATTAATTATATGGACCACTTCTTTGTTTGATTTTGATTTGATTCAAGGATTTTGAGGTTTAGGAGTGAAGAGGATGTGGAGGTTTAAGCATTTAGAGTAAGCACTAATAAGCTTAATGGAGGAAGGTAATAACTTTTTGGGAAGTGGGAAGAGCTAGAAAACAAGTTTATGATGTTGGTGTGCAGCGAAACGCGGCTGGGAACCCCAACCGCCGGCTGAGGCACCCCTGACCAAGTTGAACCGCCGGCTGAGAGTTGAGCCACGGCGGTTCAAACTTTCTGTCCCCCAAATTTTTCTGAACCGCCGGCTGGGAATCCAACCGTGGCGGCTCAGACCTACTGTTAATAAAAAAAATTATTTTATTTTGCTTTGCTAATTTATCTTACAAGTTAACCTTTAACTCCAACATTTCTTGTGTGCTTGTTTTGTTGTGTTTTTGTAGAAATGTGTTCATCAAAAGGAACAGAACCCACATATTGCTTTGTACGCGAAACAAGGTCGAACCACGAAAGAGGCTAGTCTCATGCCAATCACTAGTGAACACTTGAAATGGGGAAAACTAAGCAAGGAAGCTAAAGCTTGTTTTAATAACCGCTTGGCTAAGTTACAAATGAAGGAGATTGCGGTACCAAAGTTGGTTAGTTGGAACTTGATCAAGAAGTATAACCTCTATGAGACTCTAGAAAAGTTGCTGGAAGTTAGCACGGAGTATGACGATGGAGTTTTTGAGGATTTTAGTTTGGAGCTCGCTTTGAGGATCAATGAAAAGCAAATCTACAAGGAATGGTGCTTGGAGTTCTTTTCCACCATTTATTTCAACCAAGAGGTAAAGTTGAGTAATATTTTGGAAGAAAAATGTGTTTGGTTTCGCTTGTGTGGGGATAACCATGTGTTAACCTTGCCGGAGTTTGGGAAATTACTTGGTTTGTATGATGATAATGACCTTGATGAAGAGGGTTTGTTGTTCACTTTAGTAAGTTGGAAAGGGAGCCACCGAAGTATGTTGGTACTAGAATTTGGAACAAGATTGGAGATCCCAATAGTTCAAGACCAAAGGTGACGGAAATTCATTCACCGATGGCGAGGCTTTTGCACAAGATGCTTGTGAACTCGTTTGTGCACCGGGGTAATAGTCAAGACAACAAACCGGGGTAATAGTCAAGACAAGGTTCATCAACCGGATTTTTGGTTGATTGAGATGATTATGGGTAATCGTAATGGACAGAAATTGAAGATGAATGTGGTATGAACTTTGGCAGTTTACTTGTCCAAAAGAGCAACTCTTATGTCCGAGCATGGTTATATTAATGGGGGCCACTATGTGTCCAAGATTGGAAAGAGTTTGGGGTATGATACACCAAGTGAGTTGAATAGGATCACGGTGATGAAAGAGTGTGAAAAGATTGACAAGAAGAGTTTGCAAGGTTTGCTCGATCACGATAGGATGTGTTTAGTTGATACTATTGCAAACGTGGCTCGTAGCCAACCACAACCTCAACCTCCACGTATGGAAGAACCTTCGGGGCTAGATTCGGGATGGGGTGATTGGCATGCAAACTTGCCAAAAGTTGAGAAAAGAGAAATTTGGAGAGATATGACTTTGATGAGGATTTTACATCAAATGGACTATTGTGCACTGGTTCTCACACACCTTGGTCAACAAAGTGTTCCGCCATATTCGTTTCCAATGGCTTATGCACCGCCTAGTGTTCCACCTTACCCATACCCATATACACCATATCCATCGCAACATGTACCTTACCCAACATCGTCTAGTGCATTTCAAGGAAATGAAGGGTATAATGTTAATCAGGAGGGGTTCATAGGATCAAGAGTTTATGAAGCAGGAACATCGTCGGGAGGTTATGGCATTGGAGCATTGGTTGATTATCGAGGGGACGATTGTGATGACATGGATGATGAATGATTTTGACTATCATTCGAGATTTATTTATGATGTGTGACGGATAATTATTCTATCTTCTCTCGTACTTTATTTCTAATTATTATTATTATTATGTTATGTAGGATTATTATTATGTTTTTTTTCGGAGCTACTTTTATTCTTAATATTTGATTAGGATTATCTAGTATTATGATTATTATAATTATTTTTGTGTTTTTTTGTATGTTTTGTGCATGTATTTATTTTTCAGGTTTAAGATACCATGGAATTATTGCTCATTCATATGGTTGATACATTTTGGAGTTTGGAGTGACCAACTCATGCGTTAAATACCAAATATGGATCTCGCATGTGTTTTTATGTAACGTGAGTTGAATATAAAATCAAGCTTTATCAATGATTCTAATAGCAAGCAAATAGTGATGATGGTGTAAATTCAATATATTAAAACTACACTTGCCTAGACTAGCTTGCACAATTCCCTCGATATCATTTACTATTTTATTTTCCCTATTTCCTTTGCTTTGAAGTTAATTTTTCACATTGAGGACAATGCAAAACTTAAGTGTGGGGGAGGGAAGTAAATAGTGAAAATGATCTTGTTTTTAAAATTTTTGTGATTATTTTGGAGTTTGTTTTATTGCCCTTAAAGGAAGTTAGTTGTTTTTACACCTAAAAGATTATATATAATTAAAACAACTTGAAATTTTCCAATAGCACAAAATGGCAATTTGAAATTTTTAACATATCTCGATTAAATGAAACAATCCGTTAATGGGATTGATAACATTACTTGTGCATTTATAGCCTATTCTACAAATATGTGAGGATTTGAGCCTGTCATTTAAAGCATATCTTTATGCTTAAATTCTATTTTCTTGCTATGAGTGTGCCGGTGATTGAATTGATTCTAGAACTTGTGCTTGTCATGCATTACGAATTTCAAAGTAAGGTCACATTCGTGTGATATAGATAAATTTAAATGATAAGAGGCAACTTAGGATTTCAACCAAATGGCCTTCCATTTACATATATTGATATATTAGCTAGCCACATTGGTTAGTTAATCACTTTTTACGGACCCATTTGTTAGCGCTCATTTTTAGCGCTTGATACCCTTAGTTCACCCTTTGAGCCATTCTTTTCGTTTTGTTACATCCATAAAATACAAAAAGATTTTACACCTTTAAACTTTAGCCTAACCTTTTTGTCAAGTCAAATCGATGAATTACTTGTTGTTGGCGTTAAGAAGTTTTTGATGATTATGAATTTACACTTTGTATTTCGGATATACCTTTCCGACAAAGACGAAGGTAGCTACTTCTTATTTGTATTTTTGAGGTATATGCTTATCCAAAGTGTGGAGGATGTAAAAAAAATGATGAAAAAGAAATATATAGCCAATGTGCTATAATTATGAAGATGGAGGAAAAGAAGTGTTATGAGTTATCGAATAGCCAATGTGCTAAGACGTGATATTTATATGGTGATCGATGAAAGAAATCAAAGAGAAAGGAAAAGTTGATTCGGAGGCTATAATCATTTTGGGATACATGGTTCGATTCTTTTTGCAACAAGTGATTTTGATATTTGACTTGATTATTGTTACATTACTAAATTCACTAAATAATCTCATGCCTTATCCTAACCCTGTTGGAATTTATATATCAAGTTAACCAATTAACTACGAGTACGCAGCGGATATTAGATCTAGTTAAGCAATTATGATTAACACACAAATAATAAACAAATTAAAGGAAAAGGGAAACATGAAAAATAAATAGAAAAAATCTAACCCTCGTAGTCACCAGCAAATGAAACAAGTAGTAAATATATACTACCTCTACGGTTGCTCACACAAACACGTCAAACGAATACACTACGATGCTAGTCACTTGCTTCACGTCGAACAAGGAAAACACTTTGCTTGTACAAGGCTTGTTAAGACCAATCGAAACCCGAAGTCGGATACGTTCGAATGTTTTAACAAAAGAGTAAAAGAAAAAAAAAACAAAACTATTGTTTTGTTATATCTTCTGCTAGGGACGAAAAACCAAATCAAACAATCAATAAGATTGTTTTTTACTGCCGTATAACTTTGACCAAGTTACTTTGCTATTAGGTTTTTATAATAAAAAATATCGTGTGATTTATGTTTCGTATATGTATATAGGACCGAATTCAAGAGATTGGAATGAGGTGTTTATATAGCCCCTCAACCCTAATCTTTTAACTTGTTCCCTACTCCAAGTCTTTTCAATTAAGACCTTAATTATCATTATAATTTGCACATAAATCCTTTTCTAAAATCCTTCAAAATCTGCCACTTTTTGGGAGGAGGACAATAGTTTTCGTTTCGACATTTTAATCCCTCTCTTTTATATTCGTGAAACATATTAATCATTTAAAAATTATAACAAGTATAAATATTAAATATTTAATAAATGTACTCTTCGTGTATTAACGTGTGTGCCCCCAATAGGCTCACACACCCTTAGTCGTATTAGTCTATTCCAACTCACATATTCCAACAGCTCCCACTTGGGAGTTGGAGTAGCAGATAGCACAAATACCAACGACGGAAACGTCTAGCAACGCTCTCACTCGCTATTTAAACTAAAGGTGTCTGAGATATAGTTTCATAAATCATTCTCAGTAGCATGGTCACTTATGTCTTGCTTTTATCATCCTTTGTTATAGATACCGTTAAACCATGGATATGGATCCTAACTCATTCCATATAGTTTAACCATTTAAATTCTCGTTATAGAATTTAATTCAGATATACTAAATGTAATCAAGAATCATCTTGCATTACCCTTTGGGTTCGGCCGAACAATTATCTGATTAATTCTGGAGAGGGCCCATGGTATCTTTC
Organism: Artemisia tridentata subsp. tridentata; assembly: GCA_021014915.2. Taxonomy (NCBI): domain Eukaryota; kingdom Viridiplantae; phylum Streptophyta; class Magnoliopsida; order Asterales; family Asteraceae; genus Artemisia; species Artemisia tridentata. The sequence goes on from CP139508.1 coordinate 130,965,892, forward strand.
TGCACATATCAAGTGGAGTAACAAATCCTTTGTTGACTACAAGTGTTGTGGATGCTGCTTCACATCACTCCGAAAAATAGCTTTTATAACTACCTTATTCAGGACAGCGTTTGGCATATAATTACAAAAGTGATATCCACACATAACAGAACTTGCTTGTATCTCAAGTCTAAGGATGACTTAACAAACCATTTCAACATTTTACTCATGACAAGGATCCAAAAGTAAATGTTTGAAAGTTGGGGTATCCAATATGCATCCCTTGTGAATACATATGAGTTTGGCTGGAACAGTCCACATTCTCATAGAATATAACCAACACTCACATTTGCCTTGCATAACAATATTCCCATATTGTTAACCGACAATGGACATATTTAGAATGATGAATCATTTCATGGATTAAACATGCAAAGATGGAATAACAGGTTATATAAATAAAATAACAAATACCTCGTATCTTTATTTATTACAAAATAAAAACTGTCTTACATTTCCAAATTATTCAAATACTAATTACACACAGATTTACATGAGACTACTAGCTGGTATCAAACCAATATTCCTAGTCAATTCAGAATGCTTAGGATATGCTAAAGCCTTCGTAAATGGGTCAGCTAGATTGTCATCTGTGTGAACTTTTAATATCTTCACGTCACCCATCTCAATGGTCTCTCGAAGATAATGAACTTTTACGCGGTAATGTCTGGCACCCTTGGTGAGTCCACTTTCATTTGCTATAGTAATGGCTCCAGTATTATCACAATACATATCTATGGGTTCTTCAATTGTGGGAACAATGCCAAGCCCAGAAATGAATTTTCGAATCCATACAGCCTCTTTAGATGCATCATAAGCAGCTATATACTCAGCTTCTGTAGATGAAGTAGCATAAATACTTTACTTCGTGCTTTTCCAGTCAACAGCACCTCCATTTAAAACGAATACATATCCAGTCTGAGATTTTAGGTCATCAGCATCTGTCAGATATCCAGCATCAGTGTAGCAAGAAACCCTGAGCTCTCGTTTCATATCACCTCCGTACACCAGAAACATATCCTTAGTATTGCGTAAATACTTAAGAATATTCTTTACAGCAGTCCAGTGAAGATCCCCTGGATTCTGTTGAAATCGGCTTGTTATGTTCTGAGAGAACGCAACATCAGGACGAGTACATCTCACAGCATACATAATTGATCCTATAGCCGAGGCATAAGGAACTCTTTGCATGCGCTCTTTTTCAGCAGGTGTCTCAGCACCTTGTGATTTACTCAATTTAAGCTTTTCTTGCATTGGGATAGTTCCTCGTTTGGAATTCTCCATGAAATATTTCTTCAATATTTTCTCAATGTAAGCACTTTGACATAAACCAATTAACCGTCTTGATCTATCTCTATAGATCTTGATTCCAAGAATATATACCGCTTCTCCTAGATCTTTCATGGCAAAACATTTTCCAAGATAGGATTTAACATCTTGTAACATTGGAATATTGTTTCCCATAAGTAATATGTCATCAACATATAGAATTAGGAAAGTGACATAACTCCCACTAGCTTTCTTATATACACATGGCTCATCTTGATTTTGAGTGAAACCGAATTTCTTAATCTCATCATCAAAACGTTTATTCCATTGCCTAGATGCTTGCTTAAGTCCATAAATGGAACGCTTGAGCTTGCATACTCGGTTAGGATATTTTGGATTAACAAAACCTTCAGGTTGCACCATATAGACTTCTTCGGAAAGATGTCCATTGAGGAAGGCGGTTTTGACATCCATTTGCCAAATCTCATAGTCATAGAATGCAGCTATGGCTATGAGAATCCTTATAGCTCTAATGTCTGCAACAGGAGAAAAGGTCTCTTCATAATCAACCCCGTAGGTTTGAGTGAAGCCCTTTGCTACGAGACGAGCTTTAAAGGTGTGTACTGCACCATCCATGTCTGTCTTCTTTTTGAAGAGCCATTTGCTACCAACGGTTTTACCGTTAGGAGGAAGATCAACTAAGTCCCAGACTTCGTTGTCTTTCATGGATTGCATTTCCACATTCATCGCATTAAGCCATTTCTTGGATTCAGGATCCAACAATGCAGCTTTATAGTTATTGGGTTCACCAAGATCCCCCAACTCATGCTCCTCAGCATCGACGTATAAACACATTCGATCTGGGGCACGGCGTGTCCTAGCGGACTTACGAATGGGATTGATATCACTTTGAGGTTCATCAATTTCTTGATTATCCTCATCATGATTTAAGCTAGTGTCTACAGAAGGATTTGTATCTTCTTCTTGAATAATTTCAAGATCTTCTAGACTCCCACTTGCTTCATGATCCAAGAGATTTTTCTCAAAGAATTCAGCATTCCGAGCAACAATTACTTTGTTCTCAGATGGAAGATAGAAAGAATATCCCATTGTTTCCTTTGGGTATCCTACGAAGATACACTTAATAGATCTGGGTTCCAGTTTGTCAGGTTTGATAAGTGTGTCACGCTTAACAAGTGCCTCACAACCCCAGACTTTTAAGTAAGACAACTTAGGGGCTTGCCCATGCCATACTTCGTATGGTGTCTTATCAACCTTCTTAGTTGGAACCATGTTGAGAATGCGCGCAGCAGACTCAAGGGCATAATCCCAAAAGGACTTTGGAAGAGTAGTTTGACTCATCATGGAGCGAACCATGTCTAGCAGTGTTCGATTTCTCCTCTCAGACACACCATTATGTTGTGGCGTGTAAGGAGGAGTTCGATGGGCAATAATCCCATGCTCCTTAAGATGATCCAAAAACTCTTGACTCATATATTCACCTCCACGATCCGAGCGTAGTGATTTAATGGTCTTCCCGAGTTGGTTTTCTACTTCCTTTTGAAACACTTTAAATTTTTCAAACACTTCATGTTTATGTTTCAACAGGTAAACATAACCATACCGACTATAGTCATCAGTAAAAGTGACGAAGTAGCTTGCTCCTTGTCTTGACACAGTTCTAAATGGGCCACATACATCAGTGTGTATTAGTCCAAGTAGATCCTTAGCCCTTTCCACTTGATGTGAATAGGGTTTTCTTGCCATCTTACCAGACATGCATGAAACACACTTTTCAAATGACTTAATGTCAGTTGAGTTTAGAAGTCCATCATGTTGCAACTTCTCCATGCGTTTCTTGCTAATGTGTCCAAGACGACAATGCCACAAGAGAGTAGAGTCCAATGTCAGATTGGCTCTTTTATTGCTAACAGCAAACATAGAACTATCATTTGTTTCAGAACAAGACATATCAATTTCAAAAATACCATCCCTTGGGATAGCACTAAAATAAACCACATTATTCCTAGAAACTGAAATTGTATTATTCAATTCAAAACGATTAACAAAACCATCGTCAAACAAACGTGAAACTGAAATAATTCCTCTAGTAATAGAGGGAGCATAATGACAATTGTTTAAAACAACTACTAATCCACTAGGGAGACATAAATGATAACTTCCAATAGCTTCAACTTCTGCCCGTTGACCATTGCCCACGTACAGACTTAAAGCTCCTGGCTTCAGCTTCCTACTTCCCCTGAGACCCTGAGTAGTATTACAGATGTGAGTACCACAACCCGTGTCATAAACCCAAGATTTACTAGGAAAAGAATAGAGTTCTATAGTGAAAATACCTGAAGTGCTAGCTCCTTGAGATAGCTTCTTCTTTTTCATCAACTCGGCGAGATACACGGGACAGTTCCTTCTCCAATGACCTATTTCACCACATTGGTGACAGGTCGCGTCCTTTGCAGGGTTATCCTTCTTGGGTGGTGGAGTTTTCTTGGGTTTGGAAGCATAAGATGGTTTATGCTCAGGAGCATAAGCCAACTTATACTTTCCGTTCCCTTGATTCCCCTTAGCAGCCTTGAACGGTTTTTTACCTTGGTTTTTCTGGACCTTTCCTGTACGTATAGCATGAAGTGCAGGTGCAGCATCTTTCTTGGGTAGCGTCTGCTCATGTTGTTTAAGCATAGCATGTAATTCATTCACAGTCTTCCCCATGCTGTGCATATTATAGTTCTGCACAAAGCTGTCATACTCCTTAGAGAGTCCAATCAAGATTAGGCTTACTCCAAGGTTCAAAGTGACGGGATGACCGAGACGCTCCAAGTTGTCAATGTAGCTCTACATCTTTAGAACATATGAGCTTACAGATTGACCTTCTTCTTGCTTGCACGAGTGAAATTCCCTCGTGGTTTGAAGAAGTTCCTGTTCTGCCTGTTGAGCAAACATAGTTTTTAACTCCTGTAGCATGTCATATGCACCAAGGTGAGTTAGATTTCGTTGGATTTCTAAGTCCATGGTCATAAGCATGAATGCAGCAATGTCCTTTGATCCCTTGACCCAAGCAGTGTGAGCTGCAAGAGCCTCGGGAGGGACTGGGTGTCCAGGAGTTGCAACAGGTGCAGCAGGAATAGGATGCTCCAAGTAATTTTCCTTGTCTTCAGCTGACAGGATAATGCGAAGCTGGCGATACCAGTCAATGAAGTTAGGTCCAATGAGTTTTTGTTTCTCAAAGAAACTCCTGAGTACCGAATTGTTTCCGACTGAGGTAGTCATCTACAATTAAAAAGTTCAAATAATTAGTATTTTCAATAATTTAATTCTTAATAGAATTAACTACCCAATTAATTACTAATTAAGGCTAAGATCCAACTTGACCTCCCACTTTTTACCAAAGGTCTGACCAATGAGTAAACAAGTGGGGCAAGAGGTAAGCGACGAGCGTTAATTGCATGAAATGCAACTCTTAGATTTATGAGACTGATAAAGACATTAGTAGACAAGTAGTAATGTCATGAGCATGTTTAGTCTCATCTTATGCCTCGGGTCCAAGGTCTGACCAAGTATACTCGAAATAAGTCGACCAAGTAAGAACGTGCAAATATCACCAAAGGTCTGACCAATGAGCAAAATTTGCCATGGATTTGGAATGGCCCTAAGGTCTGACCAAAGAGGTCAAGCCAAAAGCACGTGTTCTTAGTTGGCTGGCAAAGACTTAAAATTTACACATAGGGTATACACATAAATGTGGTAAAATCGTGTACAAAGAAGCATGCAAAACAACTTTGTAACACTTTATTTAAAAACTTTTAGTAATGACACTGTAGTGATCATCATGGTTCACGGTAGCTCCAATCGAACTCGCAAGGAAGCGGAGGACCAAGTCAGCGCGAAGCAATGACCGGAAATCCTTTAGGTGTGACTGTGCGCACCGCCTTATACCCCCCTTTTAGTCTGTTCTAGTGGGTGAGCCGTACTTCCCAAGTGTCCATAGCGTCCAGTTTTTAATTTCATGAAAAACTTGTTTCAATAATTTAGGTAAATTAATTTTACAAAAACAATTTTCCACGAATCAAATAGCAAGTCACAATTGAGCATGATATTTAGGCGTGTAAATTAAGACCAGTTTTAATGTCATGGTTTCACATATGTATTATTCCATATTGCATGCAATTAGGTGTGTTAAACATATAACAATTATGCACATAAGGAATCACAAACATAAACAAAGACAATAATTAAACACATAAAATCCGAGTACTCTCGCGAGTCTTCCCCAAAAGGAGAACCATAAGACCCTCACTAGGTTTTCATCAAGTGCCTAGATCGCCACATGCATCAAAAATTGATTGCGTAGGTCTTATAGCCGGAATTTAGGAAAAAATCAATCTAAAAATTAAAAGATCTATTTTCCAAAATTAAATTATTTAGTTACCATAAATAAAAAATTTAATTTCCAAAAATAGAAGATTTAGTTTCCAAAAATAAATATATATAGATCTTTTAAAGAAATAAAAAGATTTACTTTCCTAAATAAACATATAAAATAATTATGGCAAACTAATTAACTTTTAATATATATTATTTTATGTATCTAATTAACAATTAATTTTAATTCATTAGTGTCTAGGTACTTTTTATTAATTAATGACAAGTATTGCATGATAGTTGTCAAAACAAAAATAAAACAAATAACTAAGTTAGATTACATGCAGCCTTTTCGCGTGTTTATTAAATTGTGTAACCCATAACCACTAAACGAGTTGACTCGTGATGCCACTGTTGGAATTTATATATCAAGTTAACCAATTAACTACGAGTACGCAGCGGATATTAGATCTAGTTAAGCAATTATGATTAACACACAAATAATAAACAAATTAAAGGAAAAGAGAAACATGAAAAATAAATAGAAAAAAACTAACCCTCGTAGTCACCAGCAAATGAAACAAGTAGTAAATATATACTACCTCTACGGTTGCTCACACAAACACGTCAAACGAATACACTACGATGCTAGTCACTTGCTTCACGTCGAACAAGGAAAACACTTTGCTTGTACAAGGCTTGTTAAGACCAATCGAAACCCGAAGTCGGATACGTTCGAATGTTTTAACAAAAGAGTAAAAGAAAACAAAAACAAAACTATTGTTTTGTTATATCTTCTGCTAGGGACGAAAAACCAAATCAAACAATCAATAAGATTGTTTTTTACTGCCGTATAACTTTGACCAAGTTACTTTGCTATTAGGTTTTTGTAATAAAAAATATCATGTGATTTATGTTTCGTATATGTATATAGGACCGAATTCAAGAGATTGGAATGAGGTGTTTATATAGCCCCTCAACCCTAATCTTTTAACTTGTTCCCTACTCCAAGTCTTTTCAATTAAGACCTTAATTATCATTATAATTTGCACATAAATCCTTTTCTAAAATCCTTCAAAATCTGCCACTTTTTGGGAGGAGGACAATAGTTTTCGTTTCGACATTTTAATCCCTCTCTTTTATATTCGTGAAACATATTAATCATTTAAAAATTATAACAAGTATAAATATTAAATATTTAATAAATGTACTCTTCGTGTATTAACGTGTGTGCCCCCAATAGGCTCACACACCCTTAGTCGTATTAGTCTATTCCAACTCACATATTCCAACAATCCTAACCCTTTTTGCTTTGGGAAGATATCGACTGTATGAATATTCTAGTGACCATCCGGTTCTTGAAATAATCGAATAACGCGCTAGCGATCTAAGGTATTATATTTTAGTGACCATCCGTTGTTTGAATAAATCAAGAATTCGTGCTAGCGATCTATTTTGTTTGTACAGTAGTTATTTGAGCATAAGTTGATATTAACCCTCAGCCTAACATTTCAACCCGAATAAAAGTCCTCTTTTATAAGTTTATTCATTTCTTACATGATTTGGATTAGTTTTGATACTTGTACAAGCTTATGGTATGAAACTAAATCATGACTGAGCAATTGAGTGAAATACATTTCCAACAAAAGAAATGAGTGTGAGTGAATTATATTATTCCTTTCTTTTCGTGAGGAGCTTAGTTGTGTTATCTAGCTTGATCGAGTACTTCGTTTAAATTTCACATATAAATAGTAAAAATCACTTTTTGATCTTTTGCTTGGGCAATAAGGAAGATTAGTGAAAATTTTGAGAATCATGATGGTTGGCTATTGGAAAACAATTTTTCAAAAGATTACTTTGCTTGAGTGCAAGCAAAACTTAAGTGAGGGGGATTTGATAACGCTAATTTTGTCTATAATAAATTCGCGTTATTTGTATAATTTTGTATATTATTTAGTTATGTTTATGAGCATTTTGCGCTTAAAAGGTATTAAGATGTGTTCAGGTCTAGGTACAAGGAAATATCAAAGAATGACGAAGAAAAGCCAAAAGATCAAGAGAATATTCAAGAAACGCTTGTCGTCAAAGATATTGATTCATGTTATGACTATTTCTGATGTACAAGAGAAGGTTGTGAAGATTTTTTATGAAAGATGGAGTCATGATTTGGTACTTAAAAGAGTGTTAAAGATTGGAGTTTATTGCCAACCCAAGGTTGAAATACACATGCAAACCAATTTCTAAACCCAAGGTTGAAGCTGAGATTCAAACCCAAGGTTCAAAAGCCCAACCTGAGGTTGAGCAATCATCCTAGCCGCAGGTTCAAATCTGAACCGCATGTTGAGATATTTCTGAGATGAAGAGTTGCATTAACTCAAGGTTTTAACTACCATAATGACTCAAGTCCGATCATTTCCTCTCTTTTATGATTATTGAAGGCTTGTGGCAGTTTTTGTGAGTGATTTCAAGCATAAATAAGACCCTAATCACCCCATTATCAAAAGAGAATACTAGATATAAGACAAATAGAGATAACACAAAACAAATCTCAATCAAGCCTTACACCATAAGGTCTTGATCATATTTTATACAACCCGAAAGAGCTCAATAATTCCTGTCATTCTTACCAAGAAGTGTTGGTGATACTTGCGAGAAGAGGCGGAGAATTCCCTTGTTCGATTGGAGGCCTTAAGGAGTGCTATCACTCTTTATATTTCTTACTCATTGTAGTCTTGCTTTGGGTAACTTTCTTTTACTTAATTATTATGTTGAACAATTTGATGTTAAATGAAATGTTACATTTGTTGATGAAACTTGTTATTGAGTAATTTGTGATAATTGTTTGGGAATTATGTAGACTTTCGTGTGAATGTTGAATGATTAGTCGGTTAGAAAAAGTGATTGTTCTCATAAGTTTGTTTAAATATAATTCGTGTTCTAAAGCTTGTTGATTAAACATTGTTGGATTTAAAGGTCGAAAGAATTTCTAATATTGTTTGATTCCAAGAAGTTGGTGCACAAATGGATTGGTACATGATAATTGACAACTATTAAGTATTCAAGTTTTTAAATGAATTTGAGAATATTTAATCACGAGATTGGGTCGAAAGGAATCGTATGAACTAATGTTACTAATCATCTTTTTCATACATTTGATAACACAAAGGGCTAGCGTAATGGGATGATATATTGGCCATAAGGACTCACCCATGAAACTAGTAAAAACATGGATTTTCTTGATATTACCCATTGACTAGAAAACCTTGTGAAAATTGGTATGTGCCTTCTACATATATGTTTCACCCAAACATGTTCAACATTTTATCACGATTGTTTATTATTCCTAAACCAGTATTTGTTCGTTTGATTGATTGAATTCGGAATCATTGTTTGCTTGTTTATTTATTTACGATACTTTAGAGTGTGACAATCTTTAGTACTATTTCTTGTGCTACCAAAATTGCTAAGTTTAAACCACGTAGTCTCTTGGGACGATCCCTATTTACCACAAACCATATTACACACGGACGAGTATACTTGCTCGTATGCGTTTTCTTAATAATTGGTAAAAATGTGTTTTATAAATTTAAAATTTGTGTGAAACTTTGGATATATTATATAACCGGTTCACACACGCATCAGTATTAAGCATACTTAATATATGGCACCAAATAAAATTTGTAACACATACACTATCTTGGTAAGAAACCGGTTTTCTAGGCAAGCGAATAGGTTGGTCACCTAATTGTTAAAATGTGTACAACCTCTCTCGCCACCATACAAGACCATAAAAGAAAGAGCTACTAATTAAGGTAAAAGCTTAATTCGACCTGTATACAATCTATAACTTAAATACAATATAGGCAACTTAATTGCTCTATTCATGAACATTTTTCAGCAAGTCAGAGTTGGCTGAAGACTATAATGCAAATACAGTGGCCAACAAGAATAGAAAAAAATACATCATACAATCCATTTTACACCCCAATCTGTCATTCCAACAGAACATATAGTCATCTCCCAAACAGCCCTTTAGCAGCAGCACATAAATATTTTCAGTCAAATACCAACCAAAGACAACAAATGGCCCTATCAAAACTATACATAATCCATAACAGTAAACTAAATTAAAGATTCAAATACATCAACTAATCAAAGATCATTCCCCATAGTATTATAGTGAAAGACCAAAAGTAAGGGAATTTACCTTCAAAAGTAAATGCATAACGATTAATTGCTTATGGGATGCTTTCAGCCTCGATTTCTGAACATATACAGTGCCATCTTTATGTTGAATCAATCACTATGCAGTGACATCTTTACATTGAACATATTCAGTTTACTACCTAAAATGCTTATGGAATCGCACAAAGAATTTGCTTATGAAATGCTTTCAGCTTGTTCATTTTGGTTCACTACAACTATACACAATTCAGGTAGTAAACTGAGTACAACTTATAACCATCTAAGTAGTTAACTGAATACATAATTAGCGACCACTAATGTGTTCCCTACCCAATACTTGGTGCATGTTGGTCACTGAAACTAATAGCCACCATAACACGCTAAATTCATATCCAATCATCGGACTGACACATGATCAAACATCATCAGTGTTACCATCATACAGCCTAAGACTTTCTATCTACACAGTAATATAGTACATGTTCAACTAACCTTCGTATCAGTCTCCATGTTAACACCATTCTCAGTCACAAGGGAAATCTCCATATTAACAGTAGTCTCATTCGCCCATGGCATATCAGCTGAGACATTGTTGGTATCCATCTTCATTGCCTCTTTCGATGGTTCCTTAGTCACTGGAACTTGAAATTCCTCTTCTTCAATTAGCTGAAAATATAGACAACAAAAAAGCTATAATACGATTCAGGAACCAAAGACCAACAAACCAAATATTTAATTCAACCAAAAACTCTATCTCACCTGTGCAGAGTCCACAGAGACAATTCCATGAAAATTCAAACATGTTTTCACCTTGACCTTAGCACGCTATCCATTTGTTGTTTGGAAGAGACCAATCTGTGCATCATTGGCAACATAAAAGTTTAAGCAGAGAATTGTTATACAAATTGACATAAAGTGAAGAACTTATAAAGCGTTTAGAAAATTTTAGCGTGTAAGTACTAATAGTTGTCGGCGCCTGCAATTAACTGACTTCCGCGTACTTGAAATCTAATGAAAATGCGCCAGTGAGAGCTTTCACACTGGGAATTTAATTTTATTTAGAACTTTATTACATCACACATCATATGCTACTGATTTTCAAAGTGCGAAGGGGTGTGTGTGAATGCCTATTTTAACTGCTTACACAAGGGTGTTTGGGTTTGCTTATCGAAGCTTATACAACTAATGTTTTTATAGATGAGACACTCAACTACAGAATGAAGTAAAACACATCTAAGATAACCACGATTAGTGAACAATCCTTTAATAAGCATAATTAATAATCCAAAATAGCCGTTATAAATATATATAAAAAAAAAAAAAAAAAAAAAAAAAAAAAAAAAAAAAAGAAGAAGAAGACAAAAGCTGTTATTTTACCTGTTAGTATTAGTTCTTCTAGCACCTTTGTCATTTCTCTTCTCATCTTCCTACAATACAATACGGAATGCAAGTTAACAAATACAAACTAAAGTATGTAAATCTCATACGACAAAAAAACCTGAAAATTACATGGAATGCAAAGCATAAGCGTTCATTCTGAATTTGTGATGAGGTCATTCTATAATTATGGAATGCTTATTAGCAAACAAAGCAAGATATCTTACCAATTTCAGCCACACCCTGCACATGATCCCCATAACCTCATTCTCACGTTTTCAGCACAACCCTGACAACAACAAATTAATTGGTCTTTACGCTCGACACATACCTAGGTATTACATATTTGGTACCTGCAGATATAACAAAATTAGCGGCGGAAAATATATACAGTATGATCAAGTAAATTATGCATATTAGTAGCATGTTGCTTTCTATATCAGCCTCGATTGCTGCATATATTACATTCCAGTTTCTTGTTACATAATCCAAATACACATGTATCAGAAAAATGTAAAAATAAAAATCCGATTTCTTGCGTCGTTCTGATGGAAAATGAAAAAGTTGGTGAAAGGATCAAGACATGTTTGTCTGAGTAGAGGTTGGGTTATATTTATTTTCAATTAATTCTATAAACAGTTGGTGCTAAATATGATTAAGAAGTTATTTTACTGCCATGATAGTCTAAACGTTTTTTCTAATAAAGCCATTTAAAGGTTTTATGCATTTGAATTCATTTTTTTATGACTTTCAATCCTTTTTGGTCATTTTTCTTTTTAGTCGAACTCTTTTAAGCTAACTTATTTGACCCGGGAGATAAAAACATAATAACATCAACCAATTTGAGGTCAAAAGAAGTGCTTTTACCTTTCTTGCCACCATGGTGAAGAGTTGTATCCAAGAACTCACTACGCATCTGTACCGACAGGTTCCATGTAACTAGCCGTGGAAACTGCCATGGCTTTGGCTTCCTTATTTTTTCCACCGTTCCTGCCATAGAACGAAACACCAGTGGTGAAGGCTTTCCAAAATCATGAATTAAATAAAAATAAATCAAAGATTTATGGTTTGGACATCATAGACTTACGGTTAACCCCACTTTTCTTGTTGAACAGTGATGGCCGCATCAACATTGCCTGCTTCCTATATATTTGTGACCACGATTTATAGCAACATATAAGATCACTTCCCGTTACCAAACACTTGCCATGGCTGCAATGCATATGCACAACATATAAGTAATCCCACACCATAAATACGTAAGTAAATTATTTTCAGTAAAAACAAAATTGGAAACAAACACCTGAAGAGGCTTAGCTGCAAAGATCATCAGCAAGGCCATCTGCAAAACAAATCAAGAAAACCCCCAAATTTAAAAAGCCCTAATTTGAAATAAAGATTAAAATAAAACAAATGCCTAAATTAAATCATGAAATAACAAAAAGTAAATCATAAAGAATCATAAAGAGTAAAAAGAAATTACATATGACCAGAAGTTTCTGGTGATCCCTACATGTTTTTTCTTTATCTTTTTTTTTTCTTCAAGAAGCTTCTTATGTAGCTTTTGTTCTGGGATTTTTTTATTATTATTATTATTTTATTTTTTTTTGGAAGAAGATTAAGGGTGATCAATCAGGAGTTTTTTTTTTTTGGTTTTCTATATGGCTTTGATGAGTGAGACAGTGGGATAATAGATATTATATTTATGAGGTGTATGGAGAAGAAGAGTATGGATTCTCTGGAATTTTCTAGGTACAAAGGCGGTTTACACCTGTGTCACTGTGGTTAGCTCGTACAAAGATCAGGTAGTTTACACATAGTAAATCAAGTTTTTTAGTATATTACGGGAAAACGGAGATGAACAGGAAAAAACCTAACCTCCCTTCAACCAATGACAAAGTGCCACACCATCGATTAAGTTACTGTTTGCATTATTAATGGCCTGCAAATTAAAATACCAACCAATGAAAGGCCCAATTAATAAATAACGGACCCCTTAAGATTTTAGTGTTTGGCCCGTCACATTTCCATCTTTAGTATGTATTATAATTGAGTGTTTCAAACAATTAATTCAATATAACATTTTTTAATAGTGACTAAGCGAAACTAAACCCTCTGATTGGACAAACATTTTATTTTCCTCGATTGCTGACTTAGACAAACTTTAGCAACATAATTAGTCAAGTAGGGTGTGTTTGGTTAGTGGTTATCGGAATGAGGGAATACATTGATAGTAAAGAAAGTTTGTTTGGTTAGTGTAATGGTTATGTACAGTACATGTGGATTCCATATTCTTTGGCTTTCTCATACCAGGCAAGATTGGGTGGTTTGGAAAATCCATTCTATCTCTTATTCACTGTTAAAAAGAAAATCGTTATTTCTCTCCAATTTTTCATCATCACTCTCCAACAACATACTCTGCCATTAATAATCCTTCAAAAAAAAAAAAAAAAAAAAAAAAAAACTTCATCAGTAAATATATATATATATATATATATATATATATATATATATATATATATATATCATCTTGTATTTCCCTTTCATCCTCAAAGTCAAAGTTAACAAATTTCTTTTTTCTTTTCATCTTCTACAAAATAACTGAGACTACAATAGGAAACCATTTTGCTATTTTTTTGTGATATGAAATACGTGGATCTATAGTTTATACTCATTATAGATCTTCTTCTTTATCCTTGTCGGCACAGAAATGTTTCTTGGATTTAATTTAGAATTTGGTTTAAATATTTTGCTGGGCTTGTTTGAAAGTGACGAGGAAGAACAAATCACAAATCAACAAATGGAGATTGGACTATGAACTTTAATCTAGAATTTGGTCTTGTTTTTCTTTGTGATGTGACTGTTTTTTTCTTTTGGAGCTGAAATGATAAAATACACAAGAGTAGGTTGAGTATGAACAACACACAAATAGAATAATCATATATGATTATATATATATATATATATATATATATATATATATATATATATATATATATATATATATATATATATAGGGTAAAGTTAAAATAAAAAGATAAATATCCGTACACTACGTAAAAAGAATTTTTTTTTTTTTTTAAGTTCGCAAAAAAATCCCAAAAAATTCCACTAGATCGGGTATGTTGGTGCATAAAACTTTTGTGAAAGAAGTTTTTCGGATTTTGAGTTTTTATACGTTTTTTTTAATGCACAAAAAACGAATTTTGATGCGCAAAAAAATTTTGATGCACAAAATTTTCAACTTGTTTTAGTTAGATGCGCAATATTATTTTGATTAAAAAAGTCAAACGAACTTGGGTGCAAAAATAAAATTTTGATGCACAAAAAAGCGATTTAATGCACAAACGTATTTTTTCATAATTTTTTTTCGGAAAAAATATCCACTTTTAGAAAAACTTCCTTCACAACTTTTTCATGTACCAACATACCTGATCTTGTGGAATTATTTTGGAATTTTTTGAGAAAATTTTTGAAAAAAAAAATCTTTTTACGTAATGTACGGATATTTGTCTTTTTATTTGATCTTTATCCTATATATATATATATATATATATATATATATATATATATATATATATATATATATATATATATATATGATCTTTTTACGTAATGTACGGATATTTGTCTTTTTATTTGATCTTTATCCTATACATATATATATATATATATATATATATATATATATATATATATATATATATATATATATATATATATATATATATATATATATATTTTGTACAATATTGAAACCCCATTTTTTATACCAAACAATGTTTTTGGAATAATAATACCCATTCTTATTGGACCACTATATGACACCCATACCTATTATGATTCCATCAAGCGAACCAAACGGCATTGCTTAATTTTTCAAAAGCTCTGTTAAGATTTTTTTTTTTATTAGTAACCAATGTATCACTCAGTTATTTAGATTAGTAATTTAGTATAGTAATTGTGGCGGTGGGTTCAAACCCCGTGGATTAGTCGGCCAAAATGTTGAAAATCACGGTTACAAAAAAAAGAAAAAAAAATTATGCATCCAATTATTTAGTTTATCATTCTTTTGAGTTTCCTTATTTGAAATCAGGGTGCAAAGAAAATTAATTAACTAATTCGTAGTCAAAGGTGGTTAATGGTCGATTGTCACTTCATATGAAGATTTCAATAATCATGTAGCAATTGTTGGAGATGAAAATTAATTAACTAATTCGTAGTCAAAGGTGGTTAATGGTCAATTGTCACTTCATATGAAGATTTAAATAATCATGTAGCAATTGTTGGAGATTTAGTTTAAGGCCTATGATATACTAACCCCCCCATGATGTCAAATCAGGGGGGTGGGCACTATTTTGGTCAAAGATTTTCTTTTTGGGACAGTATATCACAGTTTTTTGTCAGTTTCTGTTCCGTATTTTTGACAGTTTTATAGTTTTTGTCAGTTTCTGTTCCGTATTTATGTTCCGCACTTTCAGGTTTATAGCTTTTTGATATAAACAAAATTATAAAAATAAAAAATAAATAAATAAAATAAAAAAGAGGGGGGGTGTGAATTTCGAATTTGGGGGGTGGGGATAAGCTGGGCCTTAATTTAATTGAGGATTTCAAGTCACGCTTGGTAATGGGTTTGGAAGTACAGAATGTACATCAAGTGTACGCCCATCAGGTCTGTTAGGTCACCATAATAGCAATCACACAAGCATTTCTAGTGAGAGAAAGTAAGAGAGAAAAACAGGTGGAAGGAACAATATGCTTAATAGTAAAAAAGAGTAAAATGAATAAAAAATAAACCAACAACTTCATATGAAGGTTTACAAGAGTATATATAGGCATGAAGTAGGGCAACGCCTACTTGTTGTGTTTCAGTACTTTTCCTAAGGCCCATGGGCTTACTTCATGAGCCTTGGGCTAATTACTAACATATAAGCCTATTTAACTAGCAACCTATTACATAAATTAATGACCGACACTTTATATTAATTACACGTAATCCCAACAATCTACCCCTAAGGGTTGGTCGTCATAGGTTGCTTGACGTCTTCTTAGTTTGTGACGTTCTTGAATCTTCGTTCTTTGTTCTTGTCCTTGTGATATTATGTGGTTACGTCTTACCTTCATCAACATCTTAACTCTGTCGTCTTTACATCTTTTCCAACATGCTCATACTTCTTTTGACTTTGAATCTTCATTCTTGGAAGGTTCTCTTTTCTTGTCTTTGATCTTCATCTTTTCAACTTTGTAGATTCTTTGACTTTGACGTTGAATCGTTCTAAACTTTGCTTTACTTTGATCTTTGATGAGAACTTATCTTTCGTGATGTTGTTGGTATGAGCATGTGGATGTTGAGTGTGAGTTGATGAATCATGATGGTAACGGTCTCCCTCCAAGGTACATCCATCGGTAGCTGCATGGTAAAGGTTAGTAATAAACACCAATTATATGATATTCATAAACATTACACACCTATAAGTTTGATGTTTGGCCGAATCTTTTAGAGAGAGAAAGAGATGGGAGACTTCTTAGAGAGAGAAAGTAAATGTATTAGGTTGAAATGAGATGAAGTTCCAACCCTCTCCTTTGGTGGGAGAGTGTATTTATACATATGAAATCAACGCCTCTAGTAGGCTATGGACCGGGCTGACAGTGGGTAAAGACCCGACCCGACTCCATGGTGAAACGGTATCTAAACTAATATGATTAAACCTATGAGCTACTTAATGCTAATCCATACTCAGGGTGACCGAGTCTTTCATGTGAATATTTATATTCCTAACAATCTCCCCCTAAGGGAGGTCACCCCGGAAATTACACTTTGAATTCTAGCATTCTATTACATAGATTAGTGTTCCTAGCTCATAATCTTTGATTCTTCTAAGTCTTTAATCTTTGTACTTTCAGCAATGGACTTTTGATGACTGTTTTTTTGTCTTGGATGATCATTGAGGATTCTTTGAGGTCATTCCATGTCATCTTTTTGCAGTTTCGTCTCCATGTGATGTTGTGATCTTTGGACCGACATGCTCACACTTTTCTGGATCATGAATTTCAGCATCAGAGTTGCGGAAGCAGTGTTGAAAGTATTTCAATTATCATGATTTCTTTGATTATTGTAACACCCCAACCCGACAAGGGTAGAGATATCACAACAATGGCTTCATATCAGATTACAAGCATTAAATCCAAAACATCATAAGTCCATAACATTAATGGTCAAAGGAAATAAGTCAACATAACTTATGCCCAAAACAGAAATAAACCGAAGTACATAATCCAAAATGCCGAAACAATGGCATAACAGAAACAGAATCCAAAATGATATAACTAGAATGCTAAGGTCTAAGCTTCACACAGTTGCTCTCATCCCCAAAGCTAAGAACCCAGATCCAAGCTTAAATACCTGCCGTACATGAAAAGAAACGTACGGCTGAGCTTAAAAAGCCCAGTGAACAGATACATATACAAAGCAATAATAATGAAACAGACTGAAATATGGTGCATGGGGAAATATCATGAAGTATAAGCAAAGAGACAGAAAATATAAAAGAATAGGATAGTCATCCACCACGAGCCCAGAACATATCAGATAGTAACCATCATAATCTAGAGGGGATACCTCTTAAGTAACCAGATAATATGAGGGGTGTCCTCATGTATCAAATGGAGTGATCAGCTCCCAGATAATTGTGAAAGGCATGTATTGCACACAGTACCAGTCACCAGAACAGAAAATCATATCATATATAGTTAAATCCACTAACAGAACAGATCTAGGATGCATCCATACGCCCCCCAGAAACATATATAATCCATAATCAAAATAATGCGCATATCATAATCAGAATGGGGACGTGGCGGAACATCACTCTACCGCCCTAGAGTCATGCCATTGGTGCATCAATGACACGGACATGGAACCCCCATGCCTAGTGAAATGGCTCGGGTATCAAACTAAGAGTCAGATTTCATATCATAATCAGAGGGTCATATATCAAAGGTCAAATCAGATGGTCCATAACAGATGGTTCATAACAGATATATCAGATGAAATACCAAAGGTCCAAATCAGAGTGTAATCAGAAAGGTTCATAATAAAAGGGATCATAGCAATGGCTTTGGAAAAACTTAAACGAATCAGAATCAGAATCATAACCATGAGATAGGACACCCTTACTGAGAAAGGGCAGAGTATCTGTACCTTATTGCAAAGCAAAACAAAACCAGAAATAGCAAACACTGACAATCTCAGGATCTCTCCTTCTTCACACCTAAGAGAGTAGAAGAGTATTACAATAGGTTTTAACTGACTTTCCATTTTAAGTAACTTTCCCTTTTTAGCAGGTTTCCAAATTTAGTAAGTTTCCTTAGTTAGACGGATTTAGACTTTAGAGATTTGGTTAAGTCATTATAGAACCATATTATGGACATAAGGTATTTTTTAGCAATTACCATAGTTTAAAGGTAAATAAGATAACTTTATATAAAATTAAGGTTTTGAATGCAATTAAATCAAAGTTAAAGGTCAAACATAAAAATATTACAATTAATCTATTTTGAAACCATATTTATTAAGTTAACAATTTCAGTCCTTCAAGTTTACCAATATTACGCTTTATACCCTTAAGTTACAAAAATTACATATTAGACCTTATATTTCAAGATTCTACATTTAAACCCCTTTCATGACCATATTAATACAACAAGCCCTCAACCTTTTTAATTTACCAAAAATAACCCACATTTTAAATTTTGTACGATTTGGTCCACTACTTTCCATATTTTACACTTTTAGTCCTTTAATACAAATAACTTACAATTCGGTTCATAACATCTCAATTACACTTTAAACCCATTTAATACCCAAAGTTACACATCAAGTCCCTCATAAATATTATTATACGAATGACACAAGTTTCCCAAATTTACAAAACAAGTCCTCTTATTTTAAATAAATTCAATTCGATCTATAACTTTCCATAATTTACAATTTAAAACTCCTAACCTTATATTTACACATAGGCCCTTCACCTCAGATTTTATTCACATTTAACACAGTTAAATACACCTTACAAAAATGGCCCATTAGTTTCAGAATTTACGAAACACACCCTTATATTTATAAAAGTTCAAATCGCATGTATATTAATTCGAAACCCTAATTCAATTTAGCAAAACACGACCCAATCATGATCAATCATTAACATATCATTTTTCTGCATTTATTTATTTCCAGAAACACAACAACCTTAACCCTAATCGAGTTAGGGTTTTTATTTCATTCGAATTATTCTTTTCCATATTAGCGATAAGAACATAATTATACCACGATCAAATCTAGCTTCTAACATTCGAATTCTTATTTTTCCCAGGTCACATAGATCGAATAGAGTCCAGAAAAATTGATTATAACATCCAGAAAATTCGCACATCATATTTCATGCTTTATACGTATTTTATTCATTTTAATTCATGCGATTAGATTAAGGTTGCATGGGTCGAATTATATATTTTATCTGAGCTATATGATGATGATAGATCATAGGAAAGATACCGAATCAGAGATTGAACGTGTGAACGAGCCCAAACAGAATTACACCTTATCGAATGGAATTGAGCACCAAAAATCCCTAGCGATCAAACTCGACCTCCACGACCTTAGAGAAATTTTATACAGGGTATACATGACGTAAGGAACATGAGAAAATTGATAATAGAATTTTAGATAGCCGCATGAATTAATTTGGGATTTTACCTATCGAATGATAAAATAATTCCTAGCGATCGAATGAGTGAGAGCCACGACCAAAACCAAATTTTCTGACCTTCCTTAGACCACGAACAACACCAGAAAAATGCTTCTTTTGTTCCAGAAAATCGGATGAAGGAATGGTGAATTTATTTGTGTGTTTTCCCTTAGTCGGCAATTAGAGAAAATAGGTTTTGATGAGATCTATTTTATTGAGGAGCAAAGGAGCGTCTATGGGGAGGGAAATCTACCCCAAAATCACGGAAATAGTTATGGCCCATCAATGTGATTTAATTTCCCATTAAGTGTAATTTTATTTCTTGTTTTAAAATCAAATTAATTGCTATTTATCCATTCGGTTGAATCAAGGGCATTTTGGTAATTTCGTAACTTGTATGAATATTTATCGGAGTTGTCAAAATTATTTTATATCATATCTTGTTCTTTTCCAGAAGTTTGGGATCGATTCGGTACTTTATAAGCTTTTAGATAATTTTATAATTTGTAGGGGCAAAATGGTCATTTTACACGTTTTGGATTTTTAGGTGTTACAACTTCTTCCCCTCTAACAGAAAAATTTCGTCCTCGAAATTTGCAAAGAAGTACAGATGAAATGAAACAGAAGACAAGACAAAGACATACCAGATCAGAATACAAAGTGAGGATAACTAGCACGAATTGATTCTTCAGTCTCCCAGGTAGCCTCGCGCTCTGGGTGATTTTTCCAAAGAACTTTTACGAATGGAATGACTTTATTCCTCATGACCCGCTCTTGCCGGTCCAGAATAGCCTCCGGCTCTTCGGATAAAGACATATCCGGCTGAATCTGATCAAGTGGATAAGACACCACATGCAATGGGTGATAGTTGTATCCCCTCAGAAGAGACACATGGAAAACATTATGCACATGAGATAGCTGAGGAGGCAGGGCCAGACGATAAGAAACCTCCCCAATACGATCCAGAATTTCAAAGGGACCAATAAAACGAGGACTCAACTTGCCCTTAATTCCAAAACGCTTAACCCCGCGGAAAGGAGATACTTTCAGAAATACTCGATCACCAACATTAAACTCTAGGTCACGACGGTGCTTGTCAGCATAGCTCTTCTGACGAGCACGGGCCTCCTTTAACTTTTCCCTAGCAACAGCTACCTTTTCGTTGGTGTCCCGAACCAACTCCGGACCCTCAATAATACGCTCCCCTACTTCGTTCCAACAAACCGGCGCCCTACACTTGCGCCCATATAACATCTCGAAAGGAGCCATCCGAATACTAGCATGCCAACTGTTATTATACGCAAACTCCACCAAACATAAATACTCGTCCCAACTACCGGTCCATTCCAAAGCACAAGATCGTAACATGTCTTCCAATGTCTGAATGGTCCTCTCCGACTGACCATCAGTTTGGGGATGAAATGCAGTACTAAACTTAAGGCGAGCGCCCCAAGACTTATGAAGTCCCTTCCAGAAACGCGAAGTGAAACGAGGATCACGATCAGAAACAATGGATGAAGGCATACCATGCAATCTGACAATCTCCTGCTGAAAGATTTCCGCCAACTTACTGATACTATAGGTCATACGGATAGGTAAGAAATGAGCAGATTTAGTTAGCCGATCGACGACCACCCAAATCGCATCATGTCTTTTACGAGTCAAAGGCAGACCAGAAACGAAATCCATGGAAATCTCATCCCACTTCCAAGTAGGAATCTCCAGAGGCTGCAACAGACCACTAGCTCGCTGATGCTCAATCTTAACTTGCTGGCAGGTCATACATCTAGCAACAAATAATGCCACATCTTGCTTCATACCGTTCCACCAGAAATGCTGCTTTAGATCCCGATACATCTTGGTAGAACCAGGATGTATAGAGAAAGGAGAACTGTGAGCCTCAGTCAGCACCGCCTCACGCAAATCAGAATCATTAGGCACACATAAACGATCCTCATACCAGACAACTCCGTTATCATCAACTCTAAACTCAGTTTGCTTACCCTCTTCAATATTTTGAACAATAGCCCAGAGTTCACCATCATCTTTTTGAGCCTCTTTAATACGCAACATCAGATTCGACTCAATTTTCAAACTAGCCCAGTAACCAACGTCACGCCGAACACACAACTCGACATCCAAACGCTCTAAATCCTTAAGAACATGGGAATCAATCTCCAAGCTAGCAATCATCCCAGACTTACGACTAAGTGCATCAGCAACTACATTAGCCTTGCCTGGGTGGTACTGGATGTTCGTGTCGTAATCTTTTAGAAGTTCTAACCATCTCCTCTGCCTCATATTAAGCTCCTTCTGAGTAAAGATGTATTTGAGACTCTTGTGATCGGTGAAGATATCACACGACTCACCATACAAGTAATGTCTCCAGATTTTTAATGCAAAAACAACCGCGGCTAATTCCAGATCATGAGTTGGGTAATTTTCTTCATAGGGTTTCAATTGCCGAGAAGCATAGGCAATCACTTTGCCGTGTTGCATAAGCACACAGCCTAAACCCTTCTTAGATGCATCGCTATAGATCTGGAAACCTCCAGAACCAGAAGGTAAAGTCAGAATAGGTGCAGACACTAATCGCCTTTTTAACTCCTCAAAACTCTGCTCACGCTCATCAGTCCATACAAACTTTTCACCCTTCCGCATCAACTGAGTCAAAGGCAAAGCCAACTTA
This sequence comes from Artemisia tridentata subsp. tridentata, assembly GCA_021014915.2. Taxonomy (NCBI): domain Eukaryota; kingdom Viridiplantae; phylum Streptophyta; class Magnoliopsida; order Asterales; family Asteraceae; genus Artemisia; species Artemisia tridentata. The sequence goes on from CP139508.1 coordinate 130,988,575, forward strand.
GAAAACCCTTCAACAAAACGCCGGTAATAACCAGCTAATCCCAGAAAACTCCGAATTTCAGTCACCGTGGTAGGTCTCGGCCACTTAGTGATAGCCTCAACCTTAGCAGGATCCATAGTGATACCCTCTGCAGACACGATATGACCAAGGAAAGCGACTTGGTTAAGCCAGAACTCACACTTAGAGAATTTCGCGAATAATCTCTGCTGCCTCAGAATACCCAGAACAATACGCAAATGCTGCTCGTGCTCCTCAGATGATTTAGAATATACCAGAATATCATCAATAAAAACAATGACGAACTTATCAAGAAATTCATGAAAGATCCGGTTCATCAAATCCATAAACACAGCAGGAGCATTTGTTAGGCCAAACGGCATAACCAGAAACTCATAGTGTCCATAGCGGGTACGGAAAGCAGTCTTAGAAACATCCTGCTCTTTAACTCGCAATTGGTGATAACCAGATCGCAAGTCGATTTTAGAAAACACCTTGGCTCCTTGCAATTGATCAAACAAGTCATCAATGCGAGGAAGCGGATAACGGTTACGAATGGTAATACGATTCAACTCACGATAATCAATGCACAACCGCATAGACCCATCCTTCTTCTTTACAAATAGAACTGGAGCACCCCAGGGCGAAACACTAGGCCGAATAAAACCGTTCCCCAATAGTTCCTCCAATTGTTCCTTTAATTCCTTTAACTCAACAGGCGCCATCCGGTACGGAGCCTTAGAGATAGGTTCGGCACCGGGAATCAGATCAATAGAAAATTCAACTTCTCTAGCCGGAGGAAGACCAGGAAGTTCATCAGGGAAAACATCAGCAAACTCCCGAACAATAGGAACGCTAGCAACATCAGGACTTACTACAGATGAATCTTTAACAGAAGCCAAATAGCCTTGGCAACCATGAGATATCAGAGTTCGTGCCTTCATGGCAGAAATAATTTTAACAGATTTCAGAGGCTGAGAACCATGATAAATGAAATCAGGATGATGAATATCGCCGAAGATCACCTTACGGGCATAACAATCGATGGTAGCCTTGTGATCAGCCAACCAATCCATGCCCAGAATCGCATCAAAATCGGTCATATCAATGGGAAGCAGATTTGCCGGACGAACACGATCATCGAAACGTAGAGGGCAGTTCACATATTCATGATCAATAATCACTTGGGTTTTCATTGGGGTTGCAATGGATATACGATTTATTAATGGTTTTGGTTTCAGATTAAGTTTCTTAGCAAAGTTTACAGATATAATAGAATGAGTAGCACCGGTGTCAAACAATACGAAAGCCGTACGATCTCCAATATAAAGTATGCCAGTAATGGTACCTGATGTGTTGGCCGCTTGATCCCGAGTAGTAGCATAAACTCGGCCCACGGTGGGAGCTGGCCTAGTCGTGTTTACCGGCACGATGGGGTTCTTCTTGGGGCAATCTTTGATCCTGTGATGAGTAGAGCCACATGAGAAACAACCACCAGAAGCTTTATAACAAGGACCTGGATGTGGTTTCCCACATGTCGTACATATAGGAGGAGGAGGTAGAGTCTCCACAGCCTTCTTCTGACCTGACGATCCCGACTGCTGATATTGCTGAGAATCCCTACGCCTGCCATTATCACCCTGACCCTGACGGTCACCACCATACCGACCATAATCCTGCCGGCCCTGGTTCCTAGAATCCTGTCGCCTATAATCACCACCTCGGTCCTGGCGACCCCGCTGATCCTGCCCATGGTCCTGACGACCCCGAAAATCCTGTCTCTGGTCCTGACGACCATGAACCCGAGTATCAACCCTGTTGCCATCCCTATCACGCTTATTAAAACCCCTGTCCGCATGCAACAACTCGATGTTGCGCGCAGCATCCTGAACACTAGCCACATCATCAAATGGAGTGTTAACAATCCGGTCTAACACCCATCTCTTAAGAGCCCACTTGAAATGACGAGCCTGTCGAAACGAATCCCCAGTAACCTCTGGCCCCACGAAGCTAGCCAGACGTAAGAATCGCTGCATAAAGTCTCCTGAAGACTCATGATCACCCTGACGAATCGACCCGTATTCCCTCTCATATCTCTGCTGTTCTGCCATAGGAATGTACTGCTTATAGAACGCCTCAATGAACTCTGCCCACGAACAAGTCTCAGCATAATCATCCCCCTTTGCCTGCACAAGAGCAGTCCACCAGTTCTGAGCATCACCCTCCAGCTTGAATGTAGCCAAACGAGTTTTAAACTCGTCAGCACATCCGAGAACCCGAAACAATTTATCCACATGCGTAATCCAGTCCTCTGCCTCATGAGGAGTGGCAGCGGACTTGAACGAGAGAGGCTTGAGCTTGTTGAACCGCTCAATCCACACATGAATACCGACCGGTGGAGCAGCGGGTGGAGCACCGCCAACACCACCTCCAGAAGGACCTGCCCCATTCTGAATATTGTTGGTGACCTGAGTTACCAAGTTAGGAAGAGCGTTGGCCAAAGCTTCTGCTATCATGGCCTGAAAATCAGGGTTCCCTCCATTATATTTGATGCGTGGTTTTGCAACCTTACAACAGGTTTTACCTCTCGAGGGATCTCAAGAGGCTTACAACCCCACCAGGCAGTGTACCTGACCGATGTAGTATAGTGTAGTGGTAAGTACGGGGGATTGATCGTTCTCCACAGGGAATAGTGTTCGTTAGGTATGAAAAGCTACTCTAATAGGTCTAAGGGTTGAGGAAGATTCTTTTTTTATGTTTTTATATTTTTATGAAAGCAAGTAAAATCTCGGGTTTTGAAGGAGTGGGCGGAATTAGTTGCTAGTCAACTAACCCAAATTACTACAAATGCAATTAAAATAAAATAACAAAAATGAAAAGTGGTGAGAAACTTATGTGTGGAGAAATGTGTTTACTTAGATTTCCTTACTCCCTAACTATCTTTTACCGGTTAATTAGTGTGTATTAGTCGCGTGGATGACGGGTGTATTCCTTAATACCATTCGTGGGGTGGCGTACTTACTTCCCCAAACTCTACAAGCTCCTACTTCACTCCTATGTCGAGCCGGCTAAGAAGCTCCTAACATGGGATCACTAGAATTCGCTTGTGCATTAAATACAACCATAAAAACCTTTAGTACGCGTTTGGTTCATGTTTCTTAAGACGTTCAAGCAAGTTACCGAATAGGAAGTTAGCCAGTTTTCTTAAGCCTAACATAGATAAACAATCATCCAATACAACTAACAACACACTAACAACCAATAATCAATAGCTAGGTTTCATTAGATCTAAGCAAACACAAGATAAAATTAGCCTAACATGTTAAACAAAAGACAAGCATAGGATAGAATCAAACAACACATAGACATATTGAATGATTAATTGATAACTTATCTTTCAATGAAACATGGAAGATCTCAAGGCAAGAAGCCCTGAAAAAGTAGCTAAAATCGTCTTAGGGTTTTATCCCAAAATTCCACACACTAAGCTCTCCTTAATGACAAAAAATTAGAAAACTATATATAGACTTTGACATCTGACGGCGTCACCTTATGCATTGTGACGCCGTCACCTCGCCGCTTTTAGGGTTCCCGGATGACCATCTTGACGCCGTCCTTCTTTAGCTCTTCAAAAATCCATTCTGGCTTATCAAGGCTTGACGCCGTCGGACCTATAACGTGACGCCGTCCCCTTATGATTTAAGCCGTGACGCCCTTGATTTAGTTAAAGCGTGACGCCGTCAGAATTCTCATGCAAACTCACTGGCCCGTCATGAGTAAATTTCACATCCAACTTTTCTTGCCAAAGCATGACGCCGTCTGGAGTTAATGTTGACGCCGTCAAAGGTGACTTTCAGCACAATTTTGAGACTTTGCCGTTTTCTTCACTTTTATGCTCCAAAAACGTCCAAAATGCCTCCTTTTCCAGATTTCTCCTCAAAAGTACCTAAAATGACAAAAGGAACGATTTAGGGCAATATTTGATCAAATAAATACGATTTCGGGCTTAAATGACCCCTTAAAAGCGGTACACTTTTCGCCTCATCAAATACCCTTACACTTGAGATTTGCTTGTCCTCAAGCAAATGCGCTTTTATTCTAATCAAAATACAAGTTAGGGGTCATTTAATGCAAACATAAAAGTAATTACAACAAATAATCGTTCCACTTCAATCATAATAAGCACGGAGATTATATACTAGCACCTCACAAGTAGTGTTTAGATACTCACATCTCTCAAGTGTCATCAAAATAAATCTCATAAATGAAAACGGATAATATCTCTCACTACCTGTCATAGCAAATAGATTACCATAGGCTTGGGAAAGGATCGAAAACCTCCTCCACTAGGCGTAAGCACCTAAGATAAACTATCAAAGAGGGCTTTTAAATGGGTTATAATGTTAGGTGTAGGGAAAAGGAAAACACGGTTTTGTTGGATACGGGATATTTTACTGGTGGCGAGTTAAAGATCTTGATCAATTACATGTACTATACAACGTTGCTAAGCCAAGACTAGACTCGATCTTAAGCTAGAAACAAAATAACATAAACATAAAATAAACATAAAATAAAACGGGATGGTAGTCCGTATGTTTTTTCTACTTTTCTTTTTCTCATTTTTTTGTATTTTTCTTGATTTTTTTTTTTTTTTTTTTTTTTTTTTTTTTTTTTTTTTTTTTTTTTGTGCATACACTTTTACCCTACCATCCAAAATAATACATCAAAGGGGCGTTGCATCCCCTTACACTTGAACTTTTACATAACTTTACAAATAACTATTCTAATGACTCGAATTAAGATAATTGAAAAACTTGGAGTACTTTTAAAACATTTAGCACATATGGGGGTAATAAATGATGTTCTTCCCCATTACTCCATTACACTAGTACTTTACCCATGAGTCCCAATCGTCCCAAAACAATATGTACAAGGATATGACTCGACTTAGCAACCATGTAATCAACTAGATAATTAACTTGGGTTTAAACAGATGTTGTCACAATAATGCACTAAAGATGAGTGCATACAAGGTAGGCTAAGGCGATTTGGGTGTACATTTAAGTGGGGTGTAACAAATTCTTCCTTTAAGTAAAATGCTTAAAGGTCGAAACGAAAAGATAGGCTCTGAGGGGTGTACTAGGGGTATCGTGTACTAAAAATGAGTACAACGCAAAGGGTGTGGGAGAATTACTTGACCAATGTAGCCAATGTAATTATAACAAAAACACAGGTGTAAAACAATGGGTTAATCCTAATGCCTCTTATCATGTAGTAAATCTAACTACACGAATGTAGTCTCACTTGTGGCCTCGGAATGGTCCTAACGCAAGTTCTAGAATCTAAGTGCTACCGGTACACACATCATAGCAAAATGCTTTTCCTACCAATTCTAGGGGCGAACCTCACATTTTTGGGGTGGAAAATTTTTTAGTGGTACGGTTTTTGTGCTAGTCATATAACTCCTATCCGTGAGACGCTCATTAAGACCAAAGTTTCACTCCTATATGTTGTAAAAAATTTTAAATTTGGCACTAAAATTACCTTAACAAGTATTTCTCTCAGTTTTATTACACATCTACTATTAAACAAACAAAAATCAAGCGTAATAGTATTCTCTAAAATCGTACTTTTACCCCCCCTTACACTTAAGATGAACATTGTCCCCAATGTTCAAATAACAAGATGTAAAAGAAAAAGTAAAAGAATGAAATCAAATACTCCCCTGATTCGCTCGTTGGATAATGAAATTACACGGTTAAATCTTCCTCCAAAGAGAATGTTGAAGCTCCATGACTAATGCATCGCCATAAGCTTGATTCAAAACATTTCCTTGTCCAAAATAACCTGTTGAACCTGAGAAAACAAACACGAAAACCTGCATAACATCGGCGGGATAAAATCTATATATAAGGATATAATGCTTGTGGAATGATAACTTTGCAGATTCCTGGAGATTATAAGTTGGAGATTTTAATAAAAACTTTTTATGAAAACAAAATTTTCAAAAATTTCTGGAAATTAAATCTGACGCCGTCAGGTTATAACCCCTGACGCCGTCAGAAATGACCTGACAAAAATTTTCGTTTTAAGTTTCCGGAAAATTTCTGGAAAAACCTTTACCTTACTTCCTGGAAATCCTGCAAAACATCATTATGACTCGATACAAGCATTTGACTCAAACACATACGAATATGTATGCTAATTTATTATTATTACGATTCATGTTCATATGTGTTCTAATAAACCAATTTGACTTTCCCTTACACTTATCTTTTGCAAAATACCTTTATATGTAGTTAAGACGAAGTTAAAAACAAAATAAAGCATTTTCACAAATTAGTTTTTGAACATGAATCAATAAGAATAAAAATTAAACACACATACGGAAACAAATAAAATCAAACAAACAAATAAATAAACACACAAAGCAAATAAAACAAATAAAGATTGGGTTGCCTCCCAAGAAGCGCTTTTCTTTATTAACGAGTCTTGTAGCTAGACTCAAAGTCACGTACATTACGTGACTCCATCCTCGGTCACGGTTCCTAGGCCATTCTCCTTCCCGGTTTTATATTCCGGTCCTAATTTCAAACAATCCTTGTAGAAACCGAATATCCTTTCCATAACATAGTCTACTCCTTTACTTCTATCCTTATCATTCCTATAGTAGACTGCTTGTTTAAGCTCCTTCTCAACATTTGACAAGTGTTGGAATTGTTCTATCTTATATGGCATTTGGTAGCTTACTTCATCGGTCTCATCCTTAAATCTAACTATCCCCAAGGAAGGTTCATAAGTCATTCTAGAGACCTCAACAAATGGTTTTCCAAAAACCACTTGAGTCAAGGATGCATCGACTATTGGACGGATATCTTCTACAATTACAAAGTCGGTGACATAGGTGAAGTTTCCTACAATAACCGGTAATCCCTTAACTCTTCCCGTGAAGTTACTCATCCAACCCTTGTCAGGGAACATCCTATACCCAAGTTGATTTTTCATTATCAAGTTGTAGTGGGCTCTAGTCATGACGTTTATGGGTGATCTAAGGTCGATATAAGCTTTCCACACATGTAGATGCCCTATGTTGCATGGTATGTTGAGATTAGAAGGGTCGCCTATTTCTATGATTGGTCTACCTAGGAAGTATGGTGTCTCGGGGTCATCGAATAAGTTTGTAGGATATGCACGCTCTTCCTTAGTGGGTAGCCTATTGAAGTAGTCCTCATCATCATCTACTTCTTCAATCTCACTTGTCCTAACTTCCTTATCAACCTCGACTTTCCTATCCTCATCCTTAGGTTCACTATTATCCTCATTCCTATCAATTGGTTTAATAGTGACAATGTTGACAAAGTGGACGTGTTTGGATGAAGAGGGGTCTTTTACTTGGGGTCCGCTATTTGTGTTCCTAGCGTCCTTATGTGGAGGTGATAACACTTGGTTATGGAGGGCTTTCAGCAAGTTGTCAATTTTATTGGTCATCTCAGTTTGTTGTTGATTGAATTCGGTCTCGAATCTAGCTATCCGAGCTTCTTGAGATGCCATAAATTGAGACATCAATCCTTCAAAGTTATTGGTACTACCATTGCCGGAAGGATTGTTGTTGAAAGTACGGTTCGAGTTGGGACCGCTTGATTGGAAACGATTAGGTGGGTTGGAAGAATTGGTTTGTTGAGAGTTTTGGTTTTGTTTCCACCTAAGGTTCGGGTGATTTTTCCATGAGGGGTTGTATGTATCACCGTAATGGTTTGGCTCGGGTTTGAAAGTGTACCACTTGTCTCCCGCTCCGTCGGTACGCGAGGATGCGTAGTCCGCAAAAGCTTGTTCGGGGAGTTCCATGCAATCACGAGTGTCGTGGGGACCACTACATAATTCACATGAAGAAGTGATTTTGTTCACTTGGCTTGCAGGTTTAGGAGCCTCGTAGGATTTCATGAGAAACTTGACTTGGTCTTCAAGTTCTATGATCCTACGGTCGGAAGTGCTTGAATTGTTCAAAGGCAAAGATATTGCCTTGACCGTTTTATTCAAATCACGGGGATCACTCCAACTTTCGTTGTCATAAAGAGCAAGATCCTCTAGGAGAGCCCATGATTGTTCCGCACTTAGATCACGTAGCTTGCCACCGGCCGATTGGTCAATGGTTTGCCTCGTGGAGAGATTGATATGGTCATAGAAGATTTGGACTTGGAGCCAAAGTTCTATGCCATGGTGAGGGACTTTTTGGAGTAAGTCCTTGAATCGAGTCCATGCCTCGTAGAGAGTTTCGCCTTGACGTTGTTGGAACATCAAGATATCATTCCTTAGCTTGGTAGTTCTTCCCGGTGGGAAAAACTGAGCAAGGAAACGAGTGGTGAGATCATCCCAAGAGGTGATGGATCCTGCGGGTTGACGTTCTAGCCACTGACTAGCTTGGTCCCGCAGAGAGAATTGGAAGAGACGCAATCGGGTCGTCTCTCGAGTGGCAACATCAAGGTCTATAGAATCAACGATTTTAAGAAAGTCCTTGAGATGTTGATTAGGATCTTCAGAACGAAGTCCATGGAATGCGCATCCGCTTTGCACCAACCGGATGGTGTCGGATCGCAAGGGTGTGATATTGGCTCCTTGTGTGAGCTCAATGGTGTTTCGATAGCCGTGGTGGCTAGGACGGGAATACTCTCCTAAAGTACGGGCTCTAGGAGGTGGTGGTGGTTGTTGTGGTGGTGGGTTGTGGGGGTTAAGGATATTACCATCTTCCATGATGTCGGACGGTAATGGTTACGAACAAAGACACGAAGAAAATAGATAGACTAAAGAAAACCTAGAAAAATAAAATAAAAATCTCACTAGAAAGGAATCTAGTGAGTAGACCTAATAGAAATAAAAATTCAACCTAAACAATAACTATTCCCCGGCAGCGGCGCCAAAAACTTGATGCGTGGTTTTGCAACCTTACAACAGGTTTTACCTCTCGAGGGATCTCAAGAGGCTTACAACCCCACCAGGCAGTGTACCTGACCGATGTAGTATAGTGTAGTGGTAAGTACGGGGGATTGATCGTTCTCCACAGGGAATAGTGTTCGTTAGGTATGAAAAGCTACTCTAATAGGTCTAAGGGTTGAGGAAGATTCTTTTTTTATGTTTTTATATTTTTATGAAAGCAAGTAAAATCTCGGGTTTTGAAGGAGTGGGCGGAATTAGTTGCTAGTCAACTAACCCAAATTACTACAAATGCAATTAAAATAAAATAACAAAAATGAAAAGTGGTGAGAAACTTATGTGTGGAGAAATGTGTTTACTTAGATTTCCTTACTCCCTAACTATCTTTTACCGGTTAATTAGTGTGTATTAGTCGCGTGGATGACGGGTGTATTCCTTAATACCATTCGTGGGGTGGCGTACTTACTTCCCCAAACTCTACAAGCTCCTACTTCACTCCTATGTCGAGCCGGCTAAGAAGCTCCTAACATGGGATCACTAGAATTCGCTTGTGCATTAAATACAACCATAAAAACCTTTAGTACGCGTTTGGTTCATGTTTCTTAAGACGTTCAAGCAAGTTACCGAATAGGAAGTTAGCCAGTTTTCTTAAGCCTAACATAGATAAACAATCATCCAATACAACTAACAACACACTAACAACCAATAATCAATAGCTAGGTTTCATTAGATCTAAGCAAACACAAGATAAAATTAGCCTAACATGTTAAACAAAAGACAAGCATAGGATAGAATCAAACAACACATAGACATATTGAATGATTAATTGATAACTTATCTTTCAATGAAACATGGAAGATCTCAAGGCAAGAAGCCCTGAAAAAGTAGCTAAAATCGTCTTAGGGTTTTATCCCAAAATTCCACACACTAAGCTCTCCTTAATGACAAAAAATTAGAAAACTATATATAGACTTTGACATCTGACGGCGTCACCTTATGCATTGTGACGCCGTCACCTCGCCGCTTTTAGGGTTCCCGGATGACCATCTTGACGCCGTCCTTCTTTAGCTCTTCAAAAATCCATTCTGGCTTATCAAGGCTTGACGCCGTCGGACCTATAACGTGACGCCGTCCCCTTATGATTTAAGCCGTGACGCCCTTGATTTAGTTAAAGCGTGACGCCGTCAGAATTCTCATGCAAACTCACTGGCCCGTCATGAGTAAATTTCACATCCAACTTTTCTTGCCAAAGCATGACGCCGTCTGGAGTTAATGTTGACGCCGTCAAAGGTGACTTTCAGCACAATTTTGAGACTTTGCCGTTTTCTTCACTTTTATGCTCCAAAAACGTCCAAAATGCCTCCTTTTCCAGATTTCTCCTCAAAAGTACCTAAAATGACAAAAGGAACGATTTAGGGCAATATTTGATCAAATAAATACGATTTCGGGCTTAAATGACCCCTTAAAAGCGGTACACTTTTCGCCTCATCAATATTCCTGATGTCGGGTATTCACCATCTGAATGATTACAAAAAGGATTAGCAATTCAGATAGAATATGACAGAGCAGATCAAGAATATATGACAGATTAAAACAGGAAAAGAGCGCGCGAAAGGAAACCTAAGTTCTACCCAATCCTCACAGGTCACGAGCCTAAGCTCTAAGGGTTTCGGATAAACCTGTCTCTGATACCATAAATTGTAACACCCCAACCCGACAAGGGTATAGATATCACAACAATGGCTTCATATCAGATTACAAGCATTAAATCCAAAACATCATAAGTCCATAACATTAATGGTCAAAGGAAATAAGTCAACATAACTTATGCCCAAAACAGAAATAAACCGAAGTACATAATCCAAAATGCAGAAACAATGGCATAACAGAAACAGAATCCAAAATGATATAACTAGAATGCTAAGGTCTAAGCTTCACACAGTTGCTCTCATCCCCAAAGCTAAGAACCCAGATCCAAGCTTAAATACCTGCCGTACATGAAAAGAAACGTACGGCTGAGCTTAAAAAGCCCAGTGAACAGATACATATACAAAGCAATAATAATGAAACAGACTGAAATATGGTGCATGGGGAAATATCATGAAGTATAAGCAAAGAGACAGAAAATATAAAAGAATAGGATAGTCATCCACCACGAGCCCAGAACATATCAGATAGTAACCATCATAATCTAGAGGGGATACCTCTTAAGTAACCAGATAATATGAGGGGTGTCCTCATGTATCAAATGGAGTGATCAGCTCCCAGATAATTGTGAAAGGCATGTATTGCACACAGTACCAGTCACCAGAACAGAAAATCATATCATATATAGTTAAATCCACTAACAGAACAGATCTAGGATGCATCCATACGCCCCCCAGAAACATATATAATCCATAATCAAAATAATGCGCATATCATAATCAGAATGGGGACGTGGCGGAACATCACTCTACCGCCCTAGAGTCATGCCATTGGTGCATCAATGACACGGACATGGAACCCCCATGCCTAGTGAAATGGCTCGGGTATCAAACTAAGAGTCAGATTTCATATCATAATCAGAGGGTCATATATCAAAGGTCAAATCAGATGGTCCATAACAGATGGTTCATAACAGATATATCAGATGAAATACCAAAGGTCCAAATCAGAGTGTAATCAGAAAGGTTCATAATAAAAGGGATCATAGCAATGGCTTTGGAAAAACTTAAACGAATCAGAATCAGAATCATAACCATGAGATAGGACACCCTTACTGAGAAAGGGCAGAGTATCTGTACCTTATTGCAAAGCAAAACAAAACCAGAAATAGCAAACACTGACCATCTCAGGATCTCTCCTTCTTCACACCTAAGAGAGTAGAAGAGTATTACAATAGGTTTTAACTGACTTTCCATTTTAAGTAACTTTCCCTTTTTAGCAGGTTTCCAAATTTAGTAAGTTTCCTTAGTTAGACGGATTTAGACTTTAGAGATTTGGTTAAGTCATTATAGAACCATATTATGGACATAAGGTATTTTTTAGCAATTACCATAGTTTAAAGGTAAATAAGATAACTTTATATAAAATTAAGGTTTTGAATGCAATTAAATCAAAGTTAAAGGTCAAACATAAAAATATTACAATTAATCTATTTTGAAACCATATTTATTAAGTTAACAATTTCAGTCCTTCAAGTTTACCAATATTACGCTTTATACCCTTAAGTTACAAAAATTACATATTAGACCTTATATTTCAAGATTCTACATTTAAACCCCTTTCATGACCATATTAATACAACAAGCCCTCAACCTTTTTAATTTACCGAAAATAACCCACATTTTAAATGTTGTACGATTTGGTCCACTACTTTCCATATTTTACACTTTTAGTCCTTTAATACAAATAACTTACAATTCGGTTCATAACATCTCAATTACACTTTAAACCCATTTAATACCCAAAGTTACACATCAAGTCCCTCATAAATATTATTATACGAATGACACAAGTTTCCCAAATTTACAAAACAAGTCCTCTTATTTTAAATAAATTCAATTTGATCTATAACTTTCCATAATTTACAATTTAAAACTCCTAACCTTATATTTACACATAGGCCCTTCACCTCAGATTTTATTCACATTTAACACAGTTAAATACACCTTACAAAAATGGCCCATTAGTTTCAGAATTTACGAAACACACCCTTATATTTATAAAAGTTCAAATCGCATGTATATTAATTCGAAACCCTAATTCAATTTAGCAAAACACGACCCAATCACGATCAATCATTAACATATCATTTTTCTGCATTTATTTATTTCCAGAAACACAACAACCTTAACCCTAATCGAGTTAGGGTTTTTATTTCATTCGAATTATTCTTTTCCATATTAGCGATAAGAACATAATTATACCACGATCAAATCTAGCTTCTAACATTCGAATTCTTATTTTTCCCAGGTCACATAGATCGAATAGAGTCCAGAAAAATTGATTATAACATCCAGAAAATTCGCATATCATATTTCATGCTTTATACGTATTTTATTCATTTTAATTCATGCGATTAGATTAAGGTTGCATGGGTCGAATTATATATTTTATCTGAGCTATATGATGATGATAGATCATAGGAAAGATACCGAATCAGAGATTGAACGTGTGAACGAGCCCAAACAGAATTACACCTTATCGAATGGAATTGAGCACCAAAAATCCCTAGCGATCAAACTCGACCTCCACGACCTTAGAGAAATTTTATACAGGGTATACATGACGTAAGGAACATGAGAAAATTGATAATAGAATTTTAGATAGCCGCATGAATTAATTTGGGATTTTACCTATCGAATGATAAAATAATTCCTAGCGATCGAATGAGTGAGAGCCACGACCAAAACCAAATTTTCTGACCTTCCTTAGACCACGAACAACACCAGAAAAATGCTTCTTTTGTTCCAGAAAATCGGATGAAGGAATGGTGAATTTATTTGTGTGTTTTCCCTTAGTCGGCAATTAGAGAAAATAGGTTTTGATGAGATCTATTTTATTGAGGAGCAAAGGAGCGTCTATGGGGAGGGAAATCTGCCCCAAAATCACGGAAATAGTTATGGCCCATCAATGTGATTTAATTTCCCATTAAGTGTAATTTTATTTCTTGTTTTAAAATCAAATTAATTGCTATTTATCCATTCGGTTGAATCAAGGGCATTTTGGTAATTTCATAACTTGTATGAATATTTATCGGAGTTGTCAAAATTATTTTATATCATATCTTGTTCTTTTCCAGAAGTTTGGGATCGATTCGGTACTTTATAAGCTTTTAGATAATTTTATAATTTGTAGGGGCAAAATGGTCATTTTACACGTTTTGGATTTTTAGGTGTTACAATTATGATGGTGAAGTGTGAGCATAGGGTGATGGATCGGCATCTTTTCGCCAATCAGTTGCTACCGCCAGGGATTCCTGCATACAACAGTTAGCAATAAAACGTCCGGCACTTATAGGTTTGGATTTCGAGATTGTTAACAGCATAGTGTGAAAAGTTTCTCTAATCCTTGCCAAGGCCGTTCCTGAATTGGATACCCCCGAGAGGGATTACAAGATCTACCGAAGTACATCAACGATTAGGTGAGTCACTAGAGTTCAAGCCACGACTGTAGACCGTTTGTAACCGCCGTGACCACTAAGCGTAATCCACAAGGAATTACCAAAGTGACCTGCTTTCAGAGCTGTTTGATGTTGACCTTGGCAGGAATTCCATTCAATCACTGAGAATTACATTTGTAAATCCCCTCATAAATATTCTGGTAGATTACTAAGATCTGCGTAAGACTTATAAGTTTACAACTGGTGTCCTTAATGTTGAACAACCAGTGTAGAAGTAACATGTGTTCCTATGAGATCTTATGATGCATCTCGTGGCTCTAGACTCGATAAGTGCATTTTTGGTAGTCGGAGACTGGAGCGGTGTCTCCTGTTTCAATATCAACATGACTCATAATGAGCGATCGATAGATTATGCAGGGTTCCCCGTAAGAATGAAACAAGTCCTTTTAAGAGAGCTTGAGTGGCTAGAAGGTGTAGTGCAGTGTGTCACTGGGTCCATGACGTCTTGTCTTCAATACCGGTGTTACCTTAGTAACCACCAGTAGCATGTGAATTGAACCCGGTTTCTGCCCTAAGGTTGAATAATTGGAGGGCTATTTCTTTTCACCCTTTCTCATTACATTTTTTATTTTAAATTCTTCAACCCCTTCTTTCTCCTTTCTCACATTACTCCTTTTTTCATAATCATACCTAAGGACTTTCTAATACTAACTATTCGGTATTGTCCTTGGGTATATCCCTCCGGCTCTGGCGGATCATAGGACGGTTTTCCTAACCTTAGCCACCTTATAACTTCATGACTATCCTATGTTGCCGTCAACCAAATCTTTGAAAAATTTCTAGAAGTGTTTATAGTTATAAAACACATTTTGCTAACACTTTGAAAGTTTTGTAATTTTTAAATACTCCCCCTTAACATGTGCTCAGATGTTTTTATTGTAAATTTGCACATGTTGGGTAGCGTTTGCACTTTATGAATTGATCCACTTTCAGTGAACAAGACCAATTCGAGACACGCTTACATCACTAGTTTGACTAGCTTGAAATTATTACCCGGCCTGGTCAAGTCCACAGAAAGTTTCTCGAAATGGTACACTCTACTTAGACAAGTCCTCTTTGAGACACGCTTACATCACTGGTTAGACCAGCTTGAAATTATTACCCGGCCAGGATAAGTCCTTTCGATTAATGACAGTTTTTGTTTCGTCAATTCATTGGTGAAGTCTGAGTCGCGCTCACATGAGATGCCATATCCTTTTTGTCACCACAAACCATTTGCGCCCCCTCAAGTTTCATTAAATTCATGGCTTATTATGTACAAAGTGACTTGTTTTGATGATATAAAATTTTTGAAATCACTCTCCCCCTCAATCGATGACCCGTTTTCTATTTAAAGAGCTGTAGTCATTGATTGAGTGATAAATTTTTATGAAAAGTTCAATTCTTATTGATATTCAAAAATCATGGTACCACCAAGTTTAGCACAAATACTTTCCTGAAGAATCATAGATGGAAAAGTATTTGTGATGTAAAGAAGACTTCTCTTCTTATACGAGAAATAATGCACTGAAACGTACATTAAATCGAAGAAACATGGATATAAAGTAATCCATGCCCGCGTAAACTTCACCCAGTGGGAGGAACAACCGTCTTTTTGGCGACGTGCTTTCCCCATAATGAAGAATGGGTTACAGTCTGAAGTAACTGCAAGCCAACATGACATGTTTTAACCATTCAATTTAACTTCTGCTCGAGCTTCATTTAAAGACCCGTGTCATTATTGAATGACATTTCTAGGACCGTAAATGTTATCGATAAACAGAAGACATGCCTAGAGGAACTATTTTTTGGTATTTTTGTGTTTTTCTGATTTTTATGGTTTTTATAGGTTTTATATTTTTCTATTTTCTTTTTTGTTAAAAATATATACAAGGGTATATGAAGCAAATCCCTTACTCCTCATTTTCTTCTTGAAGACATTGGAGGGTTTCTGGCGTCAAACTCTTCATGCCAAGTCACGGGAGAATAAATTGGAACCGTTCTCTCGGGAGTGCCTTAGTGAAGATATCAGCCAACTGAAACTCAGTCCTCACGAAGTAAAGTTCAACAACCCCTTTCTCAACCTGTTCCCTTATAAAGTGATGTCGGATATCGATGTGCTTTGATCAGGAGTGTTGGACATTGTTGCAGCAAAGAGCTATAGCACTTTTGTTATCACAATACAGAGGAATCTTGTTGTATGCAAAGCCATAGTCCGATAGTTGAGATCTCATCCATAGGATTTGAGCACAACACGCAGACATGGCAATGTATTCAGCCTCTATGTAAGATATAGATGTACTCATTTGCCTCTTAGATGACCAGCTTACTAACTTGTCTCCCAGAAACTGAGCACCTCCCGACGTACTTCGACGAGTATCTTGACACCCCGCATGGTCTGCATCTGCATAGGCCGTGAGTTCCATGGCAGTGTCCTTAGGATACCAGAGACCCATGTGAATAGTCCCTTGAAGGTATCGAAAGACCCGCTTTACTGCTTCCAGATGCCTTTTGGTGAGCTTAGATTGGTACCGAGCACACATGCATACTGCGAACAATAGATCTGGCCTACTAGCAGTGAGATACATTAGGGATCCAATCATACTTCGAAACTTGGTTTGATCAACAGGGATCCCAGAGAGGTCTTCATCCAACTTCGATCTCTCAACCATAGGAGTGTCAACAGGATCACTTGAATCAAATCCAAATTTCTTCAATATTTCATTTGCATATTTGGATTGATTAATGAAGATTCCTCCGGGACTTTGAGAGATTTGTAAACCTAAGAAGAACGACATTTGTCCCATCATAGACATTTGGAACTTAGAACTCATCTCGTTAGAAAACCGATCACATTCACTAGGGTCAGAGGAGGCAAAAATAATGTCATCTACGTGGATCTGAACGTGAAGTAGATGTTTGCCCGTTTTCCTAGTGAATAATGTAGGATCAACAACA
This sequence comes from Artemisia tridentata subsp. tridentata, assembly GCA_021014915.2. Lineage (NCBI taxonomy): Eukaryota > Viridiplantae > Streptophyta > Magnoliopsida > Asterales > Asteraceae > Artemisia > Artemisia tridentata. Next base: position 131,005,604 of record CP139508.1, read on the forward strand.
CCTTTGGAGAATCTGTTTGCCAGAAGAAACTTAGACAAAGTGTCATACCACGCCCTAGGTGCCTGCTTTAGGCCATAGAGGGCCTTCTTCAAGCGATAGACGTGAGTAGTACGATCAGGGTCCACAAATCTTTCAGGTTGACTGACATAGACTACCTCTTTCAAATCACCATTTAAGAATGTTGTCTTTACATCCATTTGGTAGACTGTCATATTCTGACTGGCAGCATTAGCGAGAAAGATTTTGATGGCTTCAATTCGAGCAACCGGTGCAAATGATTCTTCAAAGTCTATGCCCTCTTCTTGACGATACCCCTTTGCAACAAGCCGTGCCTTATTTTTCAGAACATCACCATGCTCATCGAGTTTCACTTTGAAAATCCACTTTAGAGTGATAATCATTGCACAATCTGGAGGTGGTACTAATTCCCATACTTCAAGTCGATCAAATTCATGAATTTCTTCTTGCATTGCATTAAACCAACTGTCTTTGGACATGGCATCTTTGAAGTCTTTGGGTTCGACTTTAGATAGTACAGAATTAAAGAAGCACCACAAGGCATCGGTAGCAAGTTGCTTTCGTGTGGATGCCGGACGAGAAAGATTCCCAATAATGTTGTCAATCGGATGATCATTTGTCCATTTTCTGAGATGTTCATGTGGTTGAGGACAGGGAACTGATGTAGCCGTGTTAGGATCCCCTGAAGGAGATGCATCATTGGATGATTCAGGAGCAAATATGTTCACGAACGGAGTATCATCAGCAGGAGCAAAAGGATTCACATCTAACGAATTATCAACTGCAGAGCTTTGTTGTACCGAAGGAGATTGAATATTCGATGATGATGGTGAGTGACTGCAGATGGTGCGTCTTGACTAATTGAGACAGATACAGATGGACCATCTGAGTTGTGTGGAATTGGAGCATCAGCAACTGGAGGTAAAGGTGGAGCTTCAGTTGTAGTATCAACAGTTGGTGGCTCAAAGTATTCATCAAACATCGGATCAAACAAATTCTTCAACTCCTCACTCGTAGGGGGTACATAAGGAACTGCAGGAGTGGGATGCTGTACAAGACCTGAACTAATTGGTCCAGGAGAAAAATATTAGGTGCGGGTCCAGGAGCCGTTTGCTCATTCAGCTCATCGAATGTCACGTGAATGGTTTCCATAATTTTTCGGGTTCGTTTGTTGTAGATTCGGTATCCCTTGCGATCTGGTGCATACCCAACGAAGAATCCAATGTCTGCTTTAGCCTTTAGTTTTCCCAGATCCTGACTGTCATTTGTCGGGTAGCATAGAGCACCGAACACTCGCAGAAAAGAAAGATCTGGTTTCTTGCCATGTATCAGCTCATATGGAGTTTGGTTGTGAAGAGTATGTATCAAGGATCGGTTTTGGGTGTAACAAGTTGTAGCAATTGCTTCCGCCCAAAGAAATATCGGTGCCTTGGAAAATATCAGCATGGTTCGTGCAGCTTCCACAAGAGTACGATTTCGTCTTTCAACAACCCCGTTCTGCTGAGGAGTGCGTGGAACACTTTTCTGGTGAGTTATGCCAATACTTTCATAAAATTGAATGAGTTGTTTGTTTACAAACTCAGTTCCATTGTCTGTGTGGATGATTCTGACGGTTTTGTTGAGTCTTACTTGTAGCTATTTGATAAGTTTGATGATAACCTCTGGAGTCTCGTCCTTGGTACTCAAAAACTTCACCCATGTAAACCGAGAGTAGTCGTCGACCACCACCAGAATATATTTCTTCCCATTTATACTCTGCACTCTCATTGGTCCGTACAGATCCATGTGAAGGGTGTGAAGAGCTTCCTTAATGGTGTTGACAGTTTTGGGTTTGTGAGTATGCTTCTTGCTTTTGCCCAGTTGACAAGCAGAACAAAGATGATCCTTTTCAAACTTCAATCTGGGCATACCTCGTACAAGATCCTTACGAGTAAGTTCATTTATGGTGCCGAAGTTTAAGTGATTTAAACGACGGTGTCAAAGCCATGATTTGTTCTTTGAGGCCTTTAACAGCAAGCAAATGGGAGAGGACCGCATCATGTCTTCAATAGAGATGTTGTATAGATTAGTGTCACGACTGCCTTTAAGGAGATCAATACCATCCAATTCTCTGACGAAACATTTGTGTTTTCTGAAAGCAACTTCAAGATCAGAATCACAAAATTGACCAACAGAGAACAAATTGTGCCCAAGTCCTTCCACGTAGTATACCCTGGAAATTACACTGTCACCAAACACATAATCTACATAACCCATAATCGCCCCAAAATGGTCGTTCCCGAATCTAACTGTGCCGATAAAATTATTCACGAAATTCTTGAGCCGTGAGCGATCCCCGGTCATATGTTTTGAGCAGCCTGAGTCCAAATACCAAAGGACGATTTGTACGACCTGCATTTGAAAACAGACAACGATGGATAACTGAAAAAGGTGGATCCCCACGTGCAACTGGGGTCCGTTTGGTTAGCAAAAACAAATTCTGGAACTACAGGAATCATAGATGCCATGGTATTCACAGTGGAAACTTCACTAGTGGATGCAATGGACCTAGTTACAGGGCGTTGTTTCACTAACGGGAAAATTCTACCAGTTGGCTTCCATTGCTTAACAATCACTACTTTATGATTAGTCATTCTAGTTAAGGGGCACTTATTTCCTAAAGTAAATTTTCTTCCAGTGGGCTTCCATTGATAACCAACATTAGCAAACAGATTTCCTGTTGCTTTCCAAATTTGCTTACTCAGTTCAGGTTTCCTAACATTCTTAACTGGGGATCGTTTAGGAGACATCAAGAATGACACAACACAATCATCATGATTACCAGAAATTAAGCATTCGTTACATGTTTTACAGACAGCATTAGAATTCAAATTAATTACAGTACGCTTAAAGCTAATACTAGAATCAACACGATTCGTTTCGTTCAAACCAAACTTATTGTTCCTAAGGTGGACTTCTACTTTCTTCTCATGAGCACTCTTAGCTGGCGCAGTCCTATCTTTCTTTGTATTGCGACTAGGCTTTGACCCGCTAGCTTTAGTGTCACTGTTTACTCCTGTAGAAGCAATGATGGGAACATTAGTTTGTTTCACTGCCATTTGTTTTTTCGGTTTTGATGTGCTGGGTTCAGATGTTTTCAGTGGTACATCAAAGGTAACATGCTTGTTCTTAGTCATTGAGGATGATGCAATAAACCTATCTCGCTTGTTATCAATCGTAGGACATGTGCCAATGACGTATTCTAAGAGTTCCTGAGATCGTTTAGTGAGGAAGCAGGCATCTACAACTGCACTATCAAGTGGTTTATCTATCCTATCCTCTTCTACGATCTCATGAAGGGTATCAAGGCTATCCTTAAGGTGAGTGAGATATACTTGATGAGCAGACCTATTGTTCCTAAGGGGAAGCGGAATAGGCACAACATCAATTGCATACTTACTACAAGCAGAAACCTTTGGAACAACATTATCACTGGTGATGACTGGCATTTTCCCTTTCACCTGAGCCTTAAGATTCTCAATCTCATTAAGCAAAGAAGTTGTTTTTTCATTGGTTTTATCACGTGTGATTTTAATCGAATCATATAACTATTTGTAATGTTATTTGATTTTTGAATTTTTAGCTTGAAAACAATCATTTTCATGTTGTAATTTATTGATGGTGTCCTTGATAGTAAAAATTCTGAGAATCTAAAGACGATGGTTTACGGGTGCCAGTTACATCACTCTTATTCGATTTTAATTGGGCAATTTGGGCCCTCAGTTTTCGAATCGTGTTAGTGTGAGCTTGAATTTTTTCTTCTCGTTTGCTTAATTCAAAATATGCATCAAATTCAGGAGCATCCAAAGATGTCTTGGCATTTGAGATTTTGATTCTTTCTTCTAAATGTTGATATTTTAATTGCAAATTAAGATTATCAACCTTTAGTTTTGAAAAATGCCTGACCATGTTATCATGGTCATCGTTTTGGATTTTCTCATGCAATTTTAAATTCTCCCCCTCAAGCTCAACAACACGATTCTGGATAACATTCAATGCAATATACAACTCATGAAATTGACAAGCAGTTAAGGCAGAATCAGTAGCAGTATAAAATACATCCTGTGCAATACTTCTAGCAATCATATTCTCATTGGTGATGAGAATGTTCTTCTTGTCAATCTCACAACATTTAAGATCAATAGCATTTTGTTTTCCCATGTTTTCCATTTCTTTAAACACTTCTTTCATTTCTTTTAATTCAGTTTCAAGGGTTTTTTGCATGCCCTCAAAATGTTGTTTGAGAAGTTTAAAAAATGGAATAACCTCAGTTAAGTAGCATTGTTTTGTTTATTCAAAACCCCTTTCCCCTTCAGTAATTCCCGTTGGCGTAATTCTCTTCTTACATGTTTTATCAAAATTAGCAAATAGTTGACAAAGAACATATATGCTAATTAGAGTTTTACATTTTGTGGGAAGAGTTAAAGGAACTAAGTGCATGGGTGTATTGGGTGGGTACACCGTTGCTGCAGCTATCTTTCTAAAGGGTGGAGTTTTGGCTTGAAGTTCTTCGGCTTTTCTTTTTTCTAAGTCTAAGGACCAAAATATTTGTTCTAGATTCAACTTAGTTTGAGGTACAAAAATAGCTAATCAGTTCTCCTCATTGTAATCATGGGGTTTGATTATGACTCGATTTGCTATACGTTTGGGATTATTCATTTTTTCAGCCAATCTTTCTCTATTTATTACTTCTATCTCATTACTCTCTTCAAATGATGACACATCGGGAGGGGCATGAACAGGCTTAAGCATTACATTTGCATCATATAATGCAGGTTGGGCAACTTTAACACTCCTAAGTAAAACTGATTTAGGTTCACCTACATCCTTTTCACTATTTTCATCACACAACTTTTTATGCTTTTGAATCATTTGAGTAGTTTGTCAGGTTTGGTCTTGTGTGTACAACTTGTTTTCAATCTTATTCTTTAACGTTTTAACTCTGGAAAAATCATTTAAGAGTTTTGTTTCTTTTTCTTTGAAATCAAGTTTTAGTGTAGTTACACTTTCTTGGATCTCCTGTTTTTTTAACAGTTTGATCAAGTTGTTTTCGTAAAGAATATAACTCCTTTTTCAATGTTTCTTCCCTTAAATTACGTTCTGTTATGAATGTACGCATTTGACTATCCATTTTCTGCTCACATTCAGTTAGCTCAAATTTTGCACGTTGTTCATATATGGCCACCTGATCTTTATAGATGTTAAGTCTAGTGGTCAAAGTGTCATCAGGGATAAACACGGTGTTCTCATGCAACTCACAAGCATTATCAACAACAGAAGATGCACTACTTGGTACAACAGACACGTCGTTGTGATTCACATATTGTTCATATGGGATAACATTAATATTTCCCATATCAGCAGTATCTGATTCAACAACGTCTATTTGTTGTACTTTGTTGGGAATCTTCTGTTCATCAACCATATTATACATGTCATACAACTTTAGTACCTCAGATATGACAGATGCATTGGAAGGACCAGATTGTTGTGGTGATGATACTGCAGAAGACAGATTAGCCATGAAGATGGTTTGAGCAGTGGGTTCATCATCAACGTCTGAGTCAAAAGCATCACAGTCATCAGCTTGGAAGATATTGGGATCATTCAGTGCCAAGTCCTGAACTGGTTGATCATCTACATCAGCATCAAACGTGTTCCCCTCATCACCAGCAAGAAACAATAACTCCTCTTCGTCCAAAGCTGCTCCATTCTCTTGAGCTTGCATCAACAGCATCTTATCTTTGAAGTAGTCAGAGTTCTGTGGACACTTTGGTTGAGTGCAGTTCTTTGCTATGTGTCCTAGTCCACCACAGTGGTAACATTTAATTTGCCTTCCCTGTCCCTGATTAGTATTTCCAACTCTGTTCTGTATGTTACCCCGACCAATGTTCCTTTGATTCACATTCTGCCTTCCTTAAACATTCTGAACCACAACCCTTCCATCTTCCACTGTTGCTTGATTACGTGGATTTGATGAAGTTCGAAGTTGGTTGTTGGTTTGAGGGAGTGTTGCTCTGAACTGTTGGACAAGTAACGAAACTTGGTTGGAGAGATTATCAATCATCTTGTTAGTATGAGAGTATCCTGAGTCCAGTTGGTTGTTCACAGCAGATGGTGGGTGCAAAGATGATCGGACAACTGATGTCTGATTCTGTGATGAAGAAGGATGGTGATAAACTTGATCAAGTGAGGATTGATTGAACGACTGAACATTTGAAACAAATGCAAGTGGATCATTAGATGCTGTTGGATTGAGTTTTTCCCTCAATTGACGATCATAGACAGCATGATTTTCATATTGTTGTAAGTAAGCAAACAGCTGTTCATAGTTAGTCTGTCTTAATCCTTTGTTGAGATTCACGGCTGTGACAAATCTATCCCACTCGGGTGACATGTTGTTCACAAACTTAGAATTGAGTTGGATATTTGGCATTGTCATCCTGATGATCCTCATGTCATTCACAAGCTTGTGAAATCTTACATAATAGTTAGTGATGTTTTCACCAGGATTCATCTTGAAGTGCTCAAACACATCATACAACTGAGATTCACAATCTTCTTTGGTCAGTTCAGAACCAGCCAGAAGCATTTTAACATTGTCCCAAACAGCTTTGGCTTTAGTGTTGAAGTTGATAAGTTTGTAAACGTCCTTGGGAAGTCCTTGAATCACAATGTTAGAAGCTCTAATGTCAGCATCATAATGCTTCTTCTCCTCCTCATTGAGATCGTTGTAATTACGTGGCCTGTCGACTCCAAGAGTGATAGTTTCATCCTCAGCGGTAGTGACAACATCTCTAGTGGTGCCCATTTGAAAAGGTCCTTCATTAATGGATTTAAGAATTTTAACACCATTCTCTTTTCCCAAGCAATAAAGTCATATTCTTTGTGCCCATGATTCATAATCCGTCCTATCAAGCATAGGAGGGCGGGTATCGGACCCGGCAGCTTGAATGTCATCGGAAGAAGTGCTTGCCATGATGTAAACTTGCACGGGATTTTACAATTCTATGATTTAAACCGAGAAATAGATTCTTTCGCGGGATTTTACAAAAAATCAAGAATAAACTGTGATTTGATTACTTGAATGTGTTATGATGAAAGTTTGGATCAATAATGATTAGTGATTGTGCGTTAGTTTAGGTGAATTATTGTTAAGTTGTGATTGAGTTTATGTAATGGTTTGAGCAAATCGCAATGAATGAACTTGAGCAAATCTCAATGAAGAAACTTGTCGAATCGCAACACTGATCTTCAGAGAGGCAACTCACAACACCCCAAAACGCAGTAACAAATCGCAAGTCCTCAAATCGCAACAATTCGCAAGACTTGAGCAAATCGCAGACGCTTCAAATCGCAGAGACTCAAATTACAGAGACTCAAATCGCAGAGACTCAACTCGCAACTGATTCAAATCACAAGCTCAAATCGCAGCCTTCAAATCGCAGCCTCCAAATCGCAACTTTCAAATCGCTGACTCCAAATCGCAGTTCTCAAACCGCAACCTCAACTCGCAACTCACTAGTAGACAAACACGTCACTTTCTTGCGATTTTGTCCTTTTCCCTTTTTGTTAATAAACCAAATCGCAGTTCTGGACCAAGGCAAACCGCAACAAACAACTACCCTTAATATCACAAACCGCAACGAAGAACATTTTACCGAGAACCAAATCGCTGTGAAGAAAAATTCTTCAAACTTCCAAGAAAAACACCAACTGGGCCATAGATTAGCAAGAAACGATACTAGAGATATTTGTGAACATGAAAGTACAAAGCCTTAACAAATTTAACCACAAACAAAGCTCAAGCAAGGATTTTCTTGGCTTTACAATTCGAACCACAAAAAAATACAAAAAAACACCAAGAATGAACCACAAATCCGAGAACATACAATCAATCGAACCTAACCATGGCTCTTGATACCAATTGTATGATATTCATAAACATAACACACCTACAAGTTTGATGTTTGGCCGGATCTTTTAGAGAGAGAAAGAGATGAGAGACTTCTTAGAGAGAGAAAGTAAATGTATTAGGTTGAAATGAGATGAGGTTCCAACCCTCTCCTTTGGTGGGAGAGGGTATTTATACATATGAAATAAACGCCTCTAGTAGGCTATGGACCGAGCTGACAGTGGGTAAAGACCAGACCCGACCCGACTCCATGGTGAAACGTTATCTAAGCTAATATGATTAAACCTACGAGCTACTTAATGCTAATCCATACTCGGGGTGACCGAGTCTTTCATGTGAATATTTATATTCCTAACACCAATCGATCATGGTGGACTTTTCTTAGAGAATTGACCACTACGATTATTTTACCGATGAATGTCTTGATTCCATTCACCTTGATTGGGCACATCAGCCGTCCGAATCCCGTTAGGGACAATTATCAATACTATGGATAAAATCCAAGTAAAGACCCACATCTTCAGGACTTGATTCGTGAAAGGAATCTCCGTAGCGGGATTTCCAGCACTTAAAGGTTTGGACGTCGAGAGTAATCTCTAGTCCTTACAAAGGCTCTTCCTGAATTGGATACCCTCAAGAAGGCTTACGCAGATATACCGAAGTATACCAACAATTCAGGTGAGCCGCTGAAGTGTACTGAAGTATCACTCCACGTATGTAGACCGTTATGAAATTTTCCGACGTTTGTATTTATATATCTTTATAAGATATACCCTTGATCGCTGGCGCGTTCCTTGAATATTCTCATAACGGATGCATGAATGCTGGCACGTTCCTTAAATATTTGAAAACTTTTTTTGTAAACCTTGAAACAACTGGGTCCTCATTTTGTAAACTCTGATATTCAAATGGTAAATCTTTTGAAAGGACTCAATTAGATATCATTTTCTATTATTATAATTGTTGTACCATGAGGTAACACCCAGTTTGAATTCCGCTGCGTATCGCGAAATTGGGGGTGTTTATGCTGACTTAATGTACGAATCCTTTATTTTATTACTTTTTATTCTTGACCACTTTTTTCTATTAAATTATAAACAAACAACTCACACATAACTTCTTGAAATAATTTTATTTTAATATTAAGTCAATTAAGTTACATTTAAATTGTAAGTGCACGAAGGTTATGTTATATGATATTAGGTAAATAATCGGTTTCAATATTTCAAGACTAGCTATTTCTAGATACCGGATGCTAAGGGGTGTTTCATTTTTATTTTTTTATTTTTTTATTCTTTTTTTTTTATTTTTTTATTTTGAAATTAAGTGGTAGTTTTGAAAAAATCTAGTTTAACCACTTAATTAAAAGAGAGAGGTTTTTGTAAGCCTCTTTAATAGAAAGAAATAATAGTTTGGGCTCAAATTAAGTGAAAAAAAAACCTCTTAAATCTATTTGATAAGTACTCTAGATAAAATATTTAAAATAAAGAAAAAGAGTCCCATTAGGTCTTACTTGATGACATCTTGATTGAAAATGTTTGTTCGGGTACTTTAAATTAAGTTGTTTTCTACGGAATATTTTCAATCTACTTTGATAAGAAAACGTGAATCCTTTAATCATCTATCTTACATTAAACATGTTTCATGTATGATCTTTAATCAACTACGTACATTTCTCACCTATGTTCCTTCCTTTCATAAACGTGTAACATTTCATGTGGATGTCTTGAAACATGTTTCATATGTTTACTTAATCTAATCCACCACATTTGTTCTAACGAAAACATTAACAGGCCTAAACCCATAGATGTCCCTTTCTTTATCTTTTCAAAAGACCCAGTGAACGACAACCATGAACTTACTAACTAGAGAGCATAGACTCTTAGCTAGCTCAAGATATCAACTTGTACAAGTGACACAAAACCAATGTTAAATCACTTGGTTGAAAGTACCTTGTACTATGAGTCTATGACAGACGTGTTATTCAACATGTTTGCTACATAATAATTACTGACTTCGTCTCAAAATAAGTGTCCAGTTTGACTTTTCAAAGTCAAACTGGTTCAACTTTAACCTTAAATATTTTTTCTATGTTACATAATATTTGATGAAAAATTATACCATTGAAAAATACATTTAAAACGAAATTCATTCATATATTTTGCATCAAATATTATATAACACTCACAAAAATAGTTAAGGTTAAAGTTGAATCAGTTTGACTCTGTAAAGTCAAACTGGACATTTATTTTGGGACGAAGGTAGGAATAACTATTAATAAGTAAACCCGTTTATGTTCATCTGGTGGTTGCTATTTATGGAGTACCTAAAAATAGCAATGTCCTAGGGGGTCAAGTCATTGTCATTGTCATTGTCATTACCATAGCAACCGTTATTGCCAATATCGGAATTCATTGGTTTAGTTTCGAATTTATTTAAAAATCGATTTCATTTTCATCAACTTATGAGAGAATTTAAACCATTATCAAAATGCCAAAAATTTTATATATAAGCGTTCCGATTAACCACAAAGGAAACCCTTACCTTCAAGTCACGGTGGTTATATAGATTCCTCGCTGACAAAGCAACGTCTTAGATCCTCCCTGGTTTTCCATATGCCAAACTTTTAACTAGGAAAGGCACAAAAGAAAAGTAGTAAACTTTAGAGATAGGTAAAGCATTCGAAAAGTTAGAATCTTTCGTCAAGAAACAAATATGTTAAACTTTTAATTCAAAAGTAATTGTAAAAAATTGTCACATGATTGTATTGTTTTTTTTTTTTTTTTTTTTTTGTATTTAAGTTCCTTTAATTCTCACTAATTTAAAATGTTAGTCAACATTTCTTTAGAAAAGGCATCATTTTTATTAACAAAAGCAAAATATAATAATACAAAATGTACACATAATAAGCCCAAAACCCAACAGGACAAGCGCCCATATGCAAGGGCCCAAGCCGAACACTCTATACACAAGTTTTATTTATTCTGTAAGACCTTCAGTGCATCAAGTTTTATTACGATTTTCTGTCATATAAAAGGTCACTCTAAAATCATATGTTAAAAAAATAAATAAATAAATAAATAAAATAAAATAAATAAATAAATAAAATAAATAAATAAATTACAAAGCTTATTAGTAATATTTAATAAGCTTCTGATGTGAGAAGAATTTATTCGAGTCTTTAAAGTAAGAACTTGAAGATGATCAAGTCATTCTTCAAGTTAGTCATGTACTCCAACGCTAATTGCTTGTTGCATTAGCAATGCTCTAAGGTATTCACATTTTTGTGCAGTTGCATGTAACATCATTGCAATAGAGATTAATATTTGTCACAATATTCTTATTTATCAAAGTTGCATAATTGCACGAAACTTAAATACTGTATGCAATAGATAAAAGTAAATACGGTGCATTTTGATATAGCTTGTAGTAATATATAAGCATTAAAGGTTACTTATAACTTATGTTGAAAACATTGTCTTCCTTAAACCTATAATCTCCCCTTAACTCAATTAAAGAATATTTGTTTGACAACTCTAATGGCATTCCTAATGAACAAGCATCCCAAACCACAAGCCATTGATCTTCATATTTGTTACGTATCTTTTTTACATTTACATATCTATATACCCTTAATGGATCTCTACATTTTAATCTAACTTGAAAAAAAAAATGGCTTTCTCTATATCGTCTCGGTGTTTCATCATTCTTCTCTTCATTGCCTTTACTAATGGTACGCTCAAGTCCGTAACTATTAGTAAGTTGTGTTCATGGTATTGTTTCTGATTATCCCTTTTTTTTGTGCAGTTTTGATAGCTAATGCATTTACGGGCACATATGGAGTCAACTATGGAAGAATAGCCGATAACATCCCTCCACCAGAAAGCGTTGTGACGCTTATGAAAGCAAACAAGATTAAAAATACACGAATATATGACGCTGACCATGATGTTCTTAAGGCGTTTAAAGGTTCAGAAATAGAGATTATCATAGGCCTTGGAAACGAGTTCATAAGAGAGATCAGTGCAAGCCAGGATCGGGCCATGGATTGGGTGAAACAAAATGTACAGCCGTTTGTACCTGGGACGCGCATACGTGGGATAGCAGTTGGGAATGAGGTACTAGGAGGTGGTGATCCGGAACTATGGGAAGTGTTATTACCGGCTGTTAAAAACATTCATAATGCTCTTGACTTGCTTCATCTAGCAGATGATGTCGAGGTCTCTAGCCCACATTCTGCTGGTGTGTTTGCTAGTTCATATCCTCCATCAGCCGGTGCGTTTAAGGAGACATTAGTTCCTTATTTGAAGCCACTTCTTGAGTTCTTTACCCAAATCAAGTCACCTTTTTATATAAACACGTACCCTTTTCTAGCATATATTAGTGACCCCGAACACATTGATATAAACTATGCACTCTTTAAAAAGAATCCCGGGATATATGATGAGAAAACTAAACTGCATTATGATAACATGTTTGAGGCACAAATTGATGCGGCTTATTCAGCTTTGGAAAAAGCTGGATTTGCAAAAATGGATGTTATAGTATCGGAAACAGGATGGGCTTCAAAGGGAGATGCTAATGAACCTGGGGCCACGGTTAGTAATGCACAGACTTATAATCTTAACTTGCGTAAAAGACTTCTCAAAAAGAAGGGTACACCTTATAGACCGAAGAAGGTAGTCAAAGCGTACGTGTTTGCTATGTTTAATGAGAATTTAAAGCCCGGGCCCACTTCCGAGAGAAACTTCGGGTTGTTTAAAGCAGATGGAAGCAAATCTTATGATATCGGGTTCACGGGACTTGTACCATCTTCAGCAACATCTCTGTTGTCTTTAAAGGTATGCAATAACTAAATATCTTTGCAACTCACTTTCTAATTTGGTTTTTAAACTGTTTCTACTTATTTTCTTTGTAGGGTGCTAGGTCGATTTATGCAGCTTGCGTTGCCGCTGTGGTACTGATTATATCTTTCTGACAACTACGGAATGACTTCTGATGCCTCAGTATAGATTCTTAATTCTACAACCTTATGGATGTAACATCATCACGGTGTTAAGTTTGTAGCCTGTATATATATGTAGAGTCACATTCGTATATTTGTATCTATATAGGAACTTCCTTTGATATTGAGAAATATTTGTATACAGTATAAAGAACTTATTAGATAACAAATCTTCCGTTGTTAAGTCTCATATTGATCTACTTCTGTTTTATTCATGCACATTGGCCAATACATTATAACGGTTCATGATTAACGAATAACCTAAGTAAAAGTATTAAATGAGAAGTGGCCATTTCAACCCATATACTATAACGGGTCAATTTGGGTTGTAGCTTATCTCTATGGGTCAAATTGGCGAGATTAAAAAAAGAAGTAGCTAACAAGCCACATAAACGAGTCAAACACAATAAAAGTACCCAAAACTGGATTCATATGCTTATGAGTTCCATCCTAAATTGTTCTAGACCAAAAAGTCAGATGACCCTTTTGACCCATTACACACCCGTCCATTTGGTATTAACGTAATGATCACAGAGTACCAACCATGGACGGATGTACGCAATTAAATACCAGATAATTGCATAATTTCTGACATTAGAGATCTATATTAATCACAAGAGAGTGAAATTAGCAAAGGGTTTACACTTCAAGTATTATTATATAATACCTTTATACACTATCTTTCACAAAGAAAGTTATGTTTAATTTTACTACCCGAATTGATTAGTAAACATGATACAAAGCAAAACTAAATATGATTAAGGTTGAAAGAGTCTGTCACCACATTTGCATTTCCATGAAAGAAGATAGTAACAATCGTCTTCACCGTGAGAGGATTGCTCTCTATAAGTGAAAATCTTATGGTGCGGAGGGATGACCAAAGTGGCTCGGCATGGGTTACAATTCATGCATTTGTGTATGCACCCTGGTGGCCTTGATCCTAATATTTTCTTCCTTATTTGGATACTAGATAACTCTTCATTAACTGCCAATTAATACAAATTACTTAATCACATAAAAAGATAAGTACAAAGATTATCCATCATCATTATGCATTGTTAGAGGAAAAAGATTATAAAATCAAAAGCCCATTTGGGGATTCATAAAGATTTTGATACCCTTTATCAAGTGCCAACCAATCCATATTTACTTTTACATAAAAACACTTCCACAAAGGGAAACTATCACCATTATGCAAATCTTAAAACTTTATCACCCCTTCATTAACAGCCAAATTATCCAAATTTGTCCAAGATAAAGACACTTACACAAATAAGAATCAAACATAACAAGAAAAAGACTACAAAATTTTAAACAAAGTAACACAAAGAAGAACTAATCAAGTAATCATCACCAATTATGCATCATAAAAACAACATGACAAGAGAAGATCATTGAATTTTAAAAATTATATGGCCTCTTATCTTATAAATAAGTAGTCTACACTTAGCCCTACTAATCCAAATTTCATATTAGATAAAATCATAAAAGATTTGCAGAGAGTAAAAAGAATTAAGATCAGCAAAACAAGAAAATGATTAAATAACCAAAACTCATATGGTTTCCGCATATAAAAGATTAGTTATGGAATTTACCTGCAGTAGAAGGTGAGAATGTGAGAAAAAAGAGAACAATGGCTGTGATAAGCATCCTGAGGTAAAATGAGTAGGTTCTTGCAGCTTCCATGAGTAGTTAAATAACTTACAAAATTTTAATATGATAAACACTATATAATACAAATACAAGATGCAGAAGAAAATGATGATGTGATGATGATGATGATGATGACTTGTCAGTAATTGATGATGATGATGATGGAGACTTGTCAGTAATTAATGATGCTTCTCTTGCATGCTATATGTATTGAAGCAACCATGAAATTTAAAGTGTGATCTTCAAAGGGATTGGAATACTATTTTGAAGGTTACGAACACAAGATGAAAAAGAGAGCATACTACTATACATATATTTGACAGTTGACATAAAAGGCCAAAATATGTTTGGAGAATAAGGGACATGTTTGGTGATGTGAATGGCTATTATGCTAATCAAATTAAATTAACTAAAGTCTCAAACTTGAATTCTAATCCACTGTTCTTTCTTCCTACTTTTGGGAAAATGTTGCACTGACTTTGATCTGACTATATTTTTCATTCATTTTAACGACATTTAAGAACTGGTCTAATTTCTAATTCTAGTTAATTTCAGTGTACATGGTCAAACTATTGTTAAAATGTTGCAACTAATATGCTCAAGTATTTAATGTTCGCAGTCCCAAAGCACACTCAAAACTTGGCAATTGAGCTATAAGGGACATTTCCAAGATAGGTCTAGGCCGATTTGGTGTGGGTCGGTTTTTTCTTTTGAAAGATTACCAAATTTCCGTTCTTTCAAACTTACAAATTGGAAACTCTCGTCCATCAAATTATAGTAATATACTCGTACAAACTTATATGTAACAAAAAACTTTAAATACTTGCACCTAAGAGCAAACGGTGCGGTTCTCTTCATCCTTCGCCGTGCCACGTTGGCAAGCTTGTCATGCCTTGCCATTGCACCCTTGCTCCTTGTTGTGGCTCGCCATGTGCATGCTCTTCGTCTGCACGACGAAGGAGTAAGTGGTACGAAAATATGTGAAAGAGTAAAACAACAGCATGACATATAACGTCGAGTACAAAAAAAAGTACAATGGACATAGCCAATGATGATATATTAAAGAACACATTAAAGGAACACGAAACAAAAGTAAGAATCAGATTCTTACACCAATTGTATTAACCTCCAAAATAGATAAAACCATGTAATCAAATCTACATACCCGACATTAAGTGAAATTTGCTCGGTCATTAATCATTCCGTCACTCAGCCTTTTTTTTTTTTTTTTTGGATAATGATATGTAAATGTATCCAACTTGACACCATTTACTAAGTTGTACATTGAACTATTAATCTCGCAAAAAAATGCAGGTAACTTACTAATCTTGACTATTATGTGTATTAATGGGAGATTGAAGTGTTTACCGTTTTTAATTAGCCACGTTGAATATCCACGCTGGCATAACTTTTGTCAGCTTATATAATGTTATTATTTTCCTCTTTCTTCCCCAATCACACAAAAAAACCCACCACCACCAAAAAAATTCACTGTGTAACGTTCTAATCGAAATCCCAAATTGATGATGGCACAATACGCTCCAGGAACACCAAGAGTGACGCATAAGTATGTTACATCTCACTGTGGTTGTGGCCTAGCTATGACTGTGAAAACGGCGTGGACCAAGGAGAATCGAGGGTGATGCCCATATGCACCAGGAACGCCTCCGGATATGGCTTGATGGGAATACGGTTCTCATCAATGATCGCCGCATGATCCGCGTTATACCACGTCTCAGGGGGGCGCTCATCCTTGGGCAGATCGGCACGGGTGTAAAACGGGAAATGGTCAGGGAAGACGGCTTCGTCAACCCAAAAGAATTTTTCCCTCCAATCCTTGAGCTTATCTACCTTCTGCACGTAACATTGCAACTTTCCAACGCGCTTCGAGAAGGTAACCCACCCATTTGACCACGTTGCGTGATAAAACGCGCGAAATAAGTGGAGGGTTGGGTGAATCGCCAACAAGCGACAGTTCACCTCAAAGTTAGCAATCTTCCCAGCACCAATACAATGCAACTGGGAGATGTGGAGATTGTAGTAATTAAGTATGTCACTCAGTAACACGGAGATGGGGACGCGCTGATTCGCCCACTCGAAAAAGCGCGTATATAACCCCACCTTCCCAGCAGGGAAATCCGCGATGGTGTCATTTGGACCGGGTACCTCTGGGCGCAGGCCCATAGGGATAAAGTAATCCGAGGTGAACTGAATCAGTTCATCCTCGGTTATGTCAGAATGAAAATCATGAAGTTGCGCTACCATATTGTGACTCAGATTATGTGCGCACGCGCAATTACCTTTGAATTATCTTTTTTCTTGGAAGAAGATTTGAAGATGTGAAAATGGTGGAAGTGTGATTTTTAACTGTGGAAGTCACAGTGAATAAGCGGCGGTAGTTTATATACCTTTCCTATCCACCACAGATGATCGCCACGTGTACCCCACTAGCTCCAATCGTGTGGCTAGGATAAATGACGGGACATGGCAAGTGGGCAACCTCTCCATTTCCCAAGGTACCCAAATTGCACTTTTTTGGACTAGATACATTACACGTGTGTTTTGGGCGGTAATTTTTTGAAAGCTTCCCGCGTACGCGTGGGGAATAATTTCGGTACGACTCTAGTCTAGCGTCCGCAGGTTTTACCCTGCGCACACTAGACTGGGGGGACATGATGACGTATAGTCTATACCCGGGTCACGAACCCGGTTAGTAAACAATACTAACAATTAAGCCCACCACGTATGGGCCGCAACTGGACTACCAGTTGCGCGGTTTGGGTCGACAAGGCCCAACCCCAAAGCTATTTCCGGAGAATATATGGAATATCTTCTAAATAAAGAAGATATATACCAAATCTCCGATGTCGGCGTACATGCCGAAGAGTAGGGAACACGAAACCTATTAGGGTTTCGTGCATATATAAAGGGCATTCCAGCCCTCGGTAAAAGGTACGATCTTCAATAAACCCTAAACCATAAACTAAACCCTACGTTCGATTACTTACTCTCACGCCGGAGGATAATCGGGGGAGACAATCCCTCGATAAGCCTAACGGTGTTTGTTATTTTCTTAGTGCGCAGGTCTCATCAAGCACTAAGATTCGAATTGGTACGAGAATAGAAGCCCTATCAAGGAACGCCCAACTTTTGTATCAACAAGGGAAACATTTCATTGCTTGTCCCAAATATGTAAGCCCTAATTTAATTTTGTTTTCTATGAAGAATGATACTCTCCAATTGATGGTGATTTTGTTTGGTAATTACAAGATAAGCGAAAAAAGTGTGGTTACTATGAATTTTTTGATGATGATTTACCCAGTAATTATTATAGGGAATTGCTATTTGAAGAGCTTCAAAAGGCCAAGAGAGAGAATCAAAACAATTAGCTGCAAGAACACATTGGTGTTCTAACAGTGGAAAAGAAGTAGTTGGTTAATGAGTTGACTTGTACAAAGTCAAAATTACAATTGTATGACCGAATTTTTCTTATTTTGATTGGGATTTTAATGGTTTTTTGTGTTGTGTTAGGAATGAAATTAGTCAACTGATATAGGTAGATGGTAAGTAGTTTTAGGCTGTTGTAATGGTTATTAACTCCATAAAGTCAACATTTTGTATGGCAATGAAAAATTTGTAATTTTCAATGGTATATACACTAGCAGTGTTAGTTTTCTACTATTTGTAGTGTCTACTTAGCATGGATATCATAAAGATGAGTATTACAACTCATTTAACTTCATTACACATGAAATTTGACTATAGAAAGTCAAATGAAGTAGTTCCTAAGGTTTACAACCACTTTATTGAAGGGAAATTAAACTTGCACAATATTCAGAAACTCAATTAACCGGCTGTTCTTTTTCCCTTACCTTTTGAACAAGCATTTGGGGTTTTTGCAACAAATGGTTTCATACCAATTTCTTCACAGGTATATTCATTTGGAAGGCCAAGAACCTTGTGCCTGTTATCAAAAGCCTTTTTGGCCTTCTCTTTTGGATCTTGAATCTTCCTAGCATCATGTTTTGTTGACATTGAACCTGAATAAGTACTTAGAAAGTAGGCTGACCAAGGCATAGGGTAATCTGGAACTTCAGAACTTGTTTCACTGCTTGAAATGGTTTCAGTGCTTGAAATGTAGATGATTTCTGCACACATAAAAAAAATTAAAAGAATTTTATGTACAAAAGGAAAAAACAGTTGATGCGCGTGCGTGTCGTTGCGGTTTAGCAGTATTAATGCCTACTCAAGTTTTAAATTTATATTTAGCCGACTTATCAATAACACACACACTTAACGAGCAGTGTACCCGGTCAGTATGAATATAATGGTAAGTAGAGTGTCGATCACTAAGAGTGGAACGTATTATCTAGTTATTCTAATCAGTATTTTAATATCCTAAGTTAGCTATACAACCTAATCTAACGCAAAGGGGTTCAGCCTGAGAGACTGGCACGGTTTGGTTATGATTAAATAAAAACTAAACTAATGAGCACGAATCAGCGATTAGCACACACGTACACAGATAGATACTTGAGACAATAAGAAGACCTGTCCTGATAATTAAGTAGCTTGTCACTTGTTTTATTGCTAGTTTTATATGAAGTGTATATAATTAAACCTTTCTCGTTGGCTCTAATCTTATCGGCGAGTAAACCCTTAATGATTACTTATGTCTATCCTATTTATTCAAGAGACGCTAAAATAAATAGGCGAGGAAGGGGCATGGCGACCCAAGCAAGACTCAGCTAGACACAGAGGTTATCAATGCACTAATAAAAGTCACCAAAGACATCAACATGTAAACTTTAATTAATGGGAAAGAAATATTAAGGGGAGTGCATGATTTTTCGTAGTCACATGACACAAGCCCATCAATCCTGATGAATTAAAGTGTACTAAAACAATAAAACAAAACTACTTAATGAATTGAATACATGCAGGACCTTCTTACAGCTCTTGTATCTTCGTTTAGGGTGTGTCTTGTGCTGCTTGGTCGTCTGAATTCGGCTCTAGGGTTATATGGTCTTCGGTCTTTTTGTCAGACTCCGCTCTCAAAGTCGTCTGTCCTTGGGGTATTTATAGTTTCTGTCTAAGGGATCGATGCGGCGCATAGAATGAATAGATGCGGCGCATTGACTTAACTTCGCGTGGGGTCCAAGATTAATATATTCAGAAATATTCGTACACCGTCTTCAGATGCGGCGTATCTTAACTTTGTATGCGGCGCATGTACTTGGATTGTAACTTGTGAAATCTTGATAGTGATACGTCGTATGTTAGAAGTATAATGCGGCGTATCTGGAGTAGAACGAGCTTGATCTTCTGGATTTCAGTAGGCTTTTGACATCTTGCTTGTTTTGCTCCATAATTAGTCCAAAATCGCCAAGTTTCACATAATGCTTGTTTTTACCTGAGAATTACTAAAGTAAACATTAATGTATTGATTCTCATAGATAATATAATAAAACAAGTCAAATAAATAGGATAAATGATGATAATAAAATGTACTTATTTGAGTTCATCAACAGTCAAATGTTGGAACTGAATGTTGTGTTTGCATGAACCTTTCTTGTTGGAAGACATTGTTTTAGATGATTGAATGGGGTGGTTGGTGTATGTTTGGTTTCTTTGGTTTTTATAGAGTTAAAAACAGTCAAAACTACAAAAGGTAAAGCATATGTAGGTCAAGAATCTCAAAACAGTTCCCTTGTGAATGGTCATGCTAATGTGCAGGCATGCTAATGTCCAAGAATCTCAATGCACAAAGTAGATACTGTGCAGACAACATGTTGAAAAAAACAGTGCATGTGCAGACAAGGAAACTGAATTCACAAAATCCTAAATATGACCATTATAAGGTCATTTGACTGCATTAAACCAGAAAGTTGACTCCATAAAGTCAAATTACATACTTAAACATCCTACAGTACCATAGAATAATTACATAACAGTTAATATTGTTTGATTGCCTAAATTAGTATACAAAAGATGGCAATCTTTGCATAAGTTTTGGTTGCCAAAAATAAAAACAAAATATGGCAACCATATAGTTAATTAACTGGTTAATCCAACTCCATTGCATTGTCTTTTGAACTTCCTTCACCTGGGACCTTCTTTGTTAGCTTTCTTTGGAGGATCCACTGGCTTGGTTCCCTTCTTTTTTGAATGACACTTTCATACCAATTTCTTGGTCTAACAATTGGGGCAGCTTGAGTACTTTGAGTAGGAATTGGGGCAACTTGACTACTTTGAGTAACCATTGGGGCAGATTGAGTACTTTGAGTAGGAATTGGGGCAGCTTGACTACTTTGAGTAGGAATTTTAGAAGGAGTAACTTGATTTGTTTGACTACTCTGAGTAGAAGTTGTAGAAGGAGTAACTTGATTTGTTTGACTACCTTGAGTTGGCCTTTCCTCACCAAACCGATTTGCAAAGCCCCTTCTAGGCTTCTTTGGCTGAACCACTCTACCAGGTGAAATACTTGTTACAAAATTCACCTTTTGCCCTAATCCTTTTCTTTCTTGGCCTACCAGGCATTGATTTTGGTTTTGGAGATAAAACTTTTGAGTATTGACTCTGGTCAGGCCAAAAGTCAATAGGAAACCTATATTGTTTCACTAGGAAACCTATATTGTTTTCTTTGTTTACCTTTCTCGGGTTCTTTTAACGGCTTTGGTGGTCTTTGACCACACAAAGCAATAACCTTATCAGCTGCACTCCTTTCATACCAGATGGAGTAACCATTTGCTAAAGCATAATACGTCAACGCTTCCTTCCACTTGGCAGCACTTTCAAATTTTAACCCAATTAGTTCTTCTTCACAGGCACTTAAATAGTCAACTGACTTGTCAGAATAATCACTATCTTCACTGTCACTCTCTTCAAGCATACCATTATTTCCAAAGTCACTGTCATCAGAATCACTAACATTTGGAGACTCATCTTGTGTTTCCCCGGCTAAATCACTAACACTTGCCTTACCCTTATCACTAACATTTGACTTACCCTTATCACTACTTGCCTTACCCTTACCCTTATCACTAGCACTAGCAATACCTATATCATGTTCAGCCTCTTGCTCAGCCCAATTCTACAATTCTTCATCGGTAAATTCATTGCAATATCGCTTTTCGGGTGTTGCTCTATACTTAGAAGTAGGTGTACCAGGGTCAGGAATAGCTAGATACTTGGCCATATCAAGGTTAGTGTGGTCGATGTAAACTTTCAATTTTCCAAACAACCTCGAAAGATCATACATTCTATTGCATTCCCAATCACAGTCTAATCTTACTAAACCCTTTTCTAAATCACAATGTGGCATTTTATAGTAAAGACCAAAAACATGTGCACAAGCAGTTCTTTCCTTCAATAATGTTGTCGGTTCTTTGAGTGACAGCCTATTAACGTACACATTCAAAGTAAAACCATTCTCGTACCTTAAAGGATCTTCAAAGAAAATGCCATCATTCCAGACATCTAATTCAATCCCATCTGGTCTAGGTATCACCATTCTGTAAACGAATCAATTGCAAATTAGGGTTTGGAAAAGAAAAAAAAAAAGCAAAAGATTTGTAATAACGCAATCAAATGCAAATAAACGTATATTATGTAAACATACCTTAGAAAGCATTCAATTTGTAACTAACGTGATTGATTGTAGGTTGATTGAAAATTTTTAGGGTTTGGAATAATTGGCGGAAATTGTTTGTGGTGAAGGACGATTTGGGATTATAAAAGGGGGAAAAACTATTAAAATAATGAAAGTAACGGTCAAACGAGTCAAATAACGGAAGATTCTAATAATATAACGGAGTCAACGCCAAATGTATTGCCAACTCAGCTAAAATACTTGCCATGTAGATAGAGTACACATAATAGTCAAGATTAGTAAGTTACCTGCATTTTTTTGCGAGATTAATAGTTCAATGTACAACTTAGTAAATGGTGTCAAGTTGGATACATTTACATATCATTATCCCTTTTTTTTTCTTGTCTTCGTGTAAATTGCAAAAACCGGCCCTGTGTACCTTTTCAGCCGTAACTGTAGGAAATCTTTTCACTACAACATTCGACCCTTTAGGAGGGGACTTTTTTAGCCTTTCGGCGGGGATATGTCCCCGCCAATAGCTTTCGGCGGGGACATGTCCGTGCCGAAAGTTCCTCGCCACAAGCCCGCCGCTGATACTTTTGGCGGTGACAAATGTCAACTTTTGGCGGGGACATGTGGGTCCCACAGCCTTTGTGTCCCCGGTAAAAAGTGAGTTAATTAACCAGAAAGTTACTTAATTAAGGGATTATGCTAATTAATTATGTCTTTTTGCGGGGACGTGTCCCCGCTAAAAGACCCATCCACTGTTACGGTAAATTCTTTTGGCGGGGACATATCCCCGCCAAAAGAATACTACACAGTTGCAGTAAATTCTTTTGGCGGGGACATGTCCCCGCGAAAAGAATACTACATTGTTGCAGTAAATTCTTTTGGCGGGTTCCCCGCCAAAAAGCTTAACCAGATAAAACTGGTTCGCCCATGTCCCCGCCAAAAGCCTCTAACCCATTTTGCAGCATATTGCTGCAAAATGGGTAATTTCCAGATTTTTTCTAGAATTTTTCGGGAAAAAACCTACAACATCACAACCTGTTTTTGAACCTGTTTTATGCTACAAATTCGCTAAACATACAACAACAACAACAAACCCAAATTCGCTAAACATAATATGATATATATCCAAATTCACTAAATATAATCATATATATCCGAATTCGCCAAAAACGATTCAAAAACTGTGATCACATGATCATCTACAAAACTATACAAAAGCTAGCTATCCGCAAAATGGTCCAAAAACTGTACATAAGCTAGCTATCCGCAAAATGGTCTAAAACTATACGCGGGGAACAATTTAGCTGGAATCCTAACACATAAACTACATAAACACATACTAATCCATGTAAATCTACACAACTTTGTCCATAACCCCAAAACAAATATAAACCGACCCATCGGACCCAAACAAGCCATACGCTACTCCCCAGTCTCCCCACTACCCCCATTACCCTCCCCGGTACCTCGAGACTCACACTGTGAAGCATTTTGTGGTCCCGATATCCCCGGCAAGCCAATCGCTAGTTGCTCGGTAAAACCCGGCTGACTCCTGGCCCAATCCAGCAAAATAACAATTTGTGTCCTTTGCGTGGACAGCTCCTCGGATTGCTTCTGCACGGTTTCCTGCAGCGAGGACGAGGAGGCTTGCTCGCGAGCTCGTGAGGCGCTGAGGGTCGTCTTCTGACCACCGCCGGGTAACACTGGACCTATGCCAGGAACATGACCGCGCTGCTTACCGCCAATCACCTGGCGCATAATATCCAGGTCAGTCATACACGTCCCGGAAGAGGTGCTCTCTGTCCGCATCCGTACCATCTCATTCTGTTTATTTACAAAAAAACAAGAAAAGTAATATATAAGTCGTGATTTATTATATTGCATTAATGTAGGTGAGTTATTGGAAATAAATTATACTTACGTATCTAGCCTCGGACACTGGAGACTCAAAGACGTCGCCTCTCGTATGGTTGTGTCTGCAAAGCTCGATCAAGTATCTACCATCCGTGGAGTCGGTGGGGTGGCTCAACTGTTTATAAATAAAATCAATCAAGACTCACCCAACACTATATATATAAATAAAATGATTAAAAAGTGTCTTACGAAGTTATCGCGTATAACAGCTAACGAATGGGATCCATGAAGGCTAGAACTCATGCTCGCGAGCCGGTTTTGCCTGTTGATCGCCCCGATCCTCAACTTCTTTGGGTCTGACCAGTACTTCACCTGCTTATTATAAATAATAAAAACTATTAAATAAATGAATTATTATTATTATTATTATTATTATTATTATTATTATTATTATTATTATTATTATTATTATTATTATTATTATTATTATTATTTTTATTTATTTAATTTTTTTTAATAAAAACATCACTTCATTAGAATAAAATAGGATTTACAAGAAATTAGAGGGGAGCCGAGATACTAACTGGGCTCCCACTCCTTTAGCTATCGCAAAGCTAATCCTATTAAAGATATGAGCAGCGGCTCGCGATCCGATGTCTTGAGTTACTGAGAACTTTCGGATCCGTTTCAGTAGGGTTGCTGCATCCTTCCCAAGTTCCCCCAAGGAAGAGAATGAGAAGAGAAGAAACCCATATCCAATGTCGGGGCATTTGCTCTCATATTTGACACGCTTGCGCTGTGCTGCCTCGACCACCACTCGTCCTGGCACAAAATCGATCATACCCGATTGCGTCAAAGGAGACGACCCTATCAAATCGACACAAACATCCTGCCCACCATCCCAAGAATAGAGCAATATATCAGCTGGGCGTAAGCTTTTGTCTCTTTCTCCACAAAGACCAATGTCAACCTCTTTGCGAGCCGAGATCCCAGACCGAGAGCAAATATCGGCAAGAGTGTCGCGCACCACGTTGTGTCGGTGCTTGATACCAATAATACCAGCACATGACACAGCATGATCCCCGTAAATGTCTCCCGCAAATAACCTGGAACAAGCAGAGCACGGCATCTGGACCGAGAAAAGGGGGACACCCAGGCGGTAGCATAAAACACACCGGTAAGTTCTGGCGTTCATAGTCTGCCCCAACCCATATATCGAGGTCACCCTAAGCCAATCGGAGGTGTAGTCTTCGCGTTGTGATCTCCAAAGCGCCATCTGTCGAGTGGATAGGCCAAAAGAGGATTCAACCATTTTAGTAACACATGTGAAATATATATCTGCCAATTTCTATATAAGTTTGGGGGCAGCGATCTCATTCGAGTTACTTAAGAGGTCGAACTCCATTTTTGCGTTAAAAGTACACAGAGCGTCATTAAAGGAAGATCCATGATTTACTATGCCAGACTGTTGGAGGAGCTTAGCCTGTAAGCTAGCAGATTGGAGTCTAGATGCAAGGAAAGCATAATTCAACACATCACCTGCAGAATATACGCCAAGCCCCCCAAACTCAAACGGAAGCGTGGCCAGTCTCCACTGCCAATCCCCAAACCCAGGTCCAGAAGCAGTGACAATACGTTCCATAGAGGAACAAAGCGCCGCATCAAACGAAGTCTGGGCACCCTCAAAGACCCGGGGAGAACATGTGCGCATAGAGAAGTATAGCTTTGAAATACCGGCACAAGCACGAAGAAGGAGCAACTCACATTGAGGATCATTAAGCCTAGCAACGGCATCCATAAGCTCGATGGTTTTAGCAACCCTTTTTGTAGCAAGCCCACTACTAAACTCAAAGTCCACGCTAGCCGGCCCGCCCAATAATTTAACACCGCGTAAAGGGCGAGCAATATTCGGCTAAAAGACACCTGCGAGCCTGCTTCTGGGGTCCTCGGTTGGCCAGAAAACCTCAGTTTTATCCACGTTAAGGTGCAAGCCATAATTAGGTCCATCTGACATGATAAGATCTAAGACCATCCCCACGACCAGGGTATCACCAATAATAGTGCCATCATCCAAGTACCACGCTTGGAGGGCAAGATCAAAAGAGTCTCTAATTTTGTGAACCAGGGGGTGTAACACTAAGGCAAAAAGTAGATGTCTGAGTGGGTCGCCTTGTTGCACCCCTTGGTGCGACCATAAGATGTGTTCCCCATAATAAAGTCTAGCTGGGATGGAGTAGCAGAATTCCACCCAACGTGAAATAGCAGGGCAATGAAGGCAAACCTCCTGTAGCATAACCTCCCGATCCACCAAATTAAAGGCATTTTTGAAATTCACCAGCAACATCGAAAGACACACCTTATCCCCACATTCTTCAAGGAACCGACTCACAACGTAAAGAATATCCTCCCCTCCTCCAGACACCCCAACACCGAACTGTAGGTCATTCAAATACCCATCTAAAGAATGACCAATCAAGGAAGCACCAATCTTGGATACTAAGCGCCTCCAAATGGTCCCCACAGCAATGGAACGGATACCACCTCCTGGCTTAATCAGCGGTGTGCGGGGAGCACTAGCATTGTATTCACCCAATGCCCTGGGGCAATGGCCACCGAGAAACAGATTCACTACTTGGGTGATAGAGGCAATTAATTCATCCGAAATAGCCACAGCAGCACCACTCAAACAGTCCAAAAGGTGATGGGCACGCAAACCATCTCGACCGCAAGAGGTACCACGGGGGAAACTCCTAATCATATCAAGAACCACAGCAGGAGATGCAATGAGGTTATGATGATCAAGCGGTATATCAGGCCGAGCTGGAGCATACTTGAAAGGATGTTTAGCTTTTAAATCCTCGAGAGTAGAATCATTATAAGGAGCAACACCTGAAGAAGAAAGAACTCTGACAGCCGCAGAATAATGACCATCACAAATCTTCCTCTTACATTGCTTGATATTGCGCTCACCCAAATCCACAGTATCCTCATCAATATTAGCCCATGCAGGGGAGGGTTCGGCTAAAACCTCTCTAACAAGCTGCAAACAACCCCCGAACGTACCCCAAGAGCGAATGGCATTAGCGATGTATTCTTCTTGGCGTTGGCGTTTAATACCAGACCTGCACTCCATGTTACTCCTCGGGCAAAAGGTTTTAAGGAGACAGAGAGGCAGGGCTAACAGTCTAACCCAGCAGGAAATGTCCTCAGGTGTGCAGATCACCTTATCGAGGGCTCCTTTCAAAACGCGAGAGAATCCCAACCGACACTTTGGAGGGATGGATTTGACCTTGTGCAACCCTTTAGAGAGCAAGGTGTCAAGCAATTGTAGATCGAAACCATCATGCTTCGCCAAAACCGAGTCCTCACCACGAGTAATTTGGACCGAAGAAGGGACTTGTGGTTTGGCAAGATCAAACAGCACAAACCTAACGACACCATCAGGGGGTGGCACAAAATCAGGTCCATGCCGACATTTCGAACGAAAAGTATGCGTCTTAAAACAATTTCCACATAGCCAAAGTCCCATACGTTTCAACGTGACCTCAGCCGCCTCATAAACGGCAAGATTAGTAGCCAAGGAAAGTTTGGTGGTGGCTAACGCATCCTCACTGAAATGACGATCCCGAAGATGAGTGATCAACGAGGTTTTGGTGAGTCCATTTCCATTACCATCCTGACAGCCACTTAAACCCGCGAAAGGACAATGAAACCGTATGATAGCCATAGAAAAGGTCGTCCCCCCCCCCCTTTTTTTTTTCAAAAAACGCAGTCCGAAAAAGGCCAAAACACAAATTTCCCCAACCACAAGGAAACGAAACGCAAACCTTCCTCAAAACGCAACCCCTACAATATTGTTTAAACCAAACCGCAAAATAGAGCCAAATGTGGGGCCCACTAAACTAATATACTCTGAAAAGCAAAAAAGCAAGACTTTATCTACTCTGAAAAGCAACCTAAAAGTGTGGGGCCCATGTAGCAAATCGCAACCTGGTTTTAAAACAAAATTCAAACCCAACAAATCGCAAGTTAAAATAATGGGCAATTATCCACGGCCAAATTGCAATCCAGGTAGGGCCCACAAACATAAGGAGCAAAAAGCGGTAATCCACAGGGCCAAATCGCAATCCGGTTTTAACCAAGGGACAATAACCAAGATCGAACAACCACATGGCCAAAACAGAACCAGGAAAACAGTTAGACCTGCAAGTTGATATTCAAGAAGAAACACAACCACGGCGGTAATCCAACCGAGACCAAGCTACAACCCTAATAGGAGGAAGAACGATACCCTAAAGGAGAGGAGAGGGTTTCAAGAACGAAACCATAAAAATACCAAACCCAAATAGGAGAAAGAGCGGAACCCAACAGAGGTGTTGAATCGATGATGTAACAGAGGCTGTAAAATCATACCCAAGGTGGAGACATGGAGCCTGGAGAAGACGATCGAGCTGATGTCGCCAAACAACACCTCTTCACCTCAACCGTCGCTGCCAGATCTTGGACCTTTGAGGTGGTAGTGGCCGACATTAATGGTTCCAAGATATGACTTTGTTTGTTTAGGTTGCTAGATTTGATTTTTTGATATTTGTTATATGGTTATGGTTTGAAAAACAAGGGTGCATTGATATTTGTTAACACCTATGTGAGTGTTCTGATATGATTGATGTAATAAGGTTTAAAAAACCAAGTGAATGCTTCTCGCACTAAAATGTGGGAATGCTTCTGATATTTGTTGTTATTCTGATAATTATTGTTATTATTATTATTATTATTATTATTATTATTATTATTATTATTATTATTATTATTATTATTATTATTATTATAATGTTGGGAATGCTTCTCGCACTAAAATGTGACAACATATTTGGGATTATATTAGTTATTATGTATGGCACAAACACAAGGACTAGAAGCGTCATTAATGTAAAGTCTTGTGTTTGTTTGCCTATTTATACCCTCTTAGACTTCACTAGGAAGGTGAGCCTTGTGTGTGTAAGTTATCCTTTCACTTTTATCAATAATACATCCAGGTTCATCCTCTATCTCTCTACACTTTCTCTCTCTAACCTCTACCATGGAGATGATGTATTATCATCATCCCCGACCTCCCGATTCACAATATAATCACCAAAACACGATCCAACAATTGGTATCAAGAGCCATGGTATTAATTTTGGTTGATTTTGTTGTATTTTTCTTGTCAAATTCGTTTTTTTTTTTATCTAGACTGTTATTGAGGCTGTTGAATTATTGCTTTTACTAGTCCTTATTTTCTTGTCAAAAGAGTACTATCAACAGTTCATTAACAGTATTATTGTATCATTTAACAGTCCTGGTATTCATCTTTATTATTTTTTTTTGTGACTGGGTTGTATCCATCCCGTGAAGATTTCTATTCAAAATATAGTCTTAATGGTGTTCGACAATAGCAATACAATTTGTATAACTAAAAATCCAGTGCAACATTCTAAAACAAAACACATAGAAATTAGGCATCATTTTATTAAAGACTGCAATGAGAAAAAGTTAGTTCAAGTGGTTAAAATTGATACTGATCAAAACTTTGGAGATCTTCTCACAAAAGCCTTTGATGTAGGAAGGTTTCTGTACTTGGTAGCAAGTATTGGAATGCTTAACCCTTAAAGTTTTCAAACTGTGTGTTTTTGTACATTAAAATGGATTTGTACTTCTAGGTTTGTCAATTAGTACTGTTAAGTATATTTTTGTACTGCTAGTACAAAGTTTGGACTGTTTTGTTAAAATTGTTAGTCATATGTTTATATTGTTATAAAGCAAGTGCTTTTCACTTTTTTTTCTTGGTTTTGGACTAACATTTGTAGGTCTGGAATGTTTGGGCACAAAGGAATTACAAGTACATTGTGTGAGCAGCAGATGGTGGCTCAGTTGCTAACATAATAGGTCAATGATAGACAGAGTTTGGGAATTCATTAACAAAGGTTTATATCTAAGTTAATTGATTCTTTAAAACTTCTTTCTTGAGATCTTATTATGATGTTTTGTATTGAATTGATGGCTTAGTTAGTCAGACAGTAACTGACAAATCTCACTTTCTACCATTTTATACTTTTGTACAATGAGTTAGTCTAAGGACATCTGGTAGAAAGAACAGCGAACAAACGTGAATCTAACACTTGTGTTAGAGGCAACAACTGCCACGAGCTGGAAGCCCTGTCAAGAAAGCTCTTTGAATGAGTTTATCTGTACACAGGCAGTTATTTATAACTGAAATCATTGGTTCTCACACAACTAGAGGTTGCATTAAACCGAAATCTTGATTAAGTGTTTGTCTTTACACTTAATCCCTTCAAAATGGTTGTTAGCAGAATGGTTTTTAATCAAAATTGAGCTCATACTGCTGAGTCAAATTTTTCCAAAAAGTTTGTACTGCCAGGCTTAAAGTTAGTACTGGTAGGCTTAAGTTTGTACTGCTGGATAGACGTTAGTACTGGTGCGAAATAACAGCTTTTTGAAAATAGCCGTTGAAAGTCAGTTGAGGTTTGTATTGCTCAATTCCTTATTTCCAGGGTTTTTCTATTTGGATATTTTCACTTTTAATATATTATATTAACCTTATCTTCAATCAAAAGTTATCTTTTGATAAAAGTCGGTCCAATAGAAACCATAATAAGTCAATCAAAATATCTCAATTCACTTTCTTCTTCTACTTTCTACCCTAAAATTACACTATTCACAGCAGTCAAATCATCTTTTACTGAAAAAATTATGGCTTCTTTATCCTTTGTTGACAAGCACAACGTGGTTGCTTACTTGGAAAAAAGCAGAAGATGATACAACATTCCATCAGATAGTGGACTTTTTAACTAGTTCTCACATAAGGTATTCTTTACTCATAAATCCCACTATCTATGTCACTCACATCAAACAGTTTTGGCAGACTGTCACTATCAAAACATTTAAAAATGGTGACAAAGAGTTAAATGCTAAAGTGGATGGAAAATCCATCACTATTACTGAATCATCATTCAGGAGGCATCTCCAATTGAATGATGAAAATGGTATTAGTGCTATGCCAAACACTGATATTTTTGAAAATTTAACCAGGATGGGGTACAACACTCAATCACAAGGTTTAACTTTTCAAAAGAGTCGTTTTGCCCCTCAATGGAGATTTTTAGTTCACACCATCCTTCACTGTCTTAGTCCCAAGAAAACCTCGTGGGAACAGTTCAGTAGCAATATTGCAACTGCTCTCATTTGCTTGGCTACTGACAGAACCTTCAATTTTTCTAAACTCATTTTTGAAGGTATGGTTAAAAATGTTGATAGCAAGACAATTTTTTTTATGTATCCCAGGTTCATCCAAACAATTTTGAACATGAGGAAACATCAATTGCTTCCACACAAAAAATGTGTATCCAACACCCAAACTTACCCAAAAACTTTTTAGCAACATGAAGATTGCTTCAAAAGGGTATAGTGGGGAAGCAGTTCCACTTTTTGATTCTATCTCAGGGTGAAGGGGCAACAAGCCCAGTTGCCTCCCATCACACACCCACACCATCAGAACAATCACCATCACAACCAATCTCATCACCAAATAGGACTACATCTAGACAGGACTCTGATGTACCTCAGCACAGAGTTCCTACCCTTCCCAATATAGCAGATGAGGATGACTATGTCAGTATGGAAAGGGCTAATTCTACTGTCTCAGGCTTAGAATCTGGGCAGGATAGAAGTAACATACATAAGACCCAATCCATGGCAACACCAACAGTACCTAGTACTCTTGGTGGAATCCCAAGCCAACTGGAAACTATGGGTGGCTCAAAAGCTCACCATATGGTGGATTATGAGTCTTTGCCCCATGATGTACCTCTCCCTGAAGGTAACACATCAGGAAGTGCTGAGGGCAGCCATACACTTAAGGAATTGATGGATATTTGTGAAAAATTGTCTGAGAAAGTCAACACCTTGGAAGCTGATCTCAAAAGCCACAAGAAAAACTTTGGAGTTGTCTACACTAAGCTGGTTTTAAAAGTGAAGAAATTGGAGAATACAGTAAAGACACTTAAAAGGAAA
Organism: Artemisia tridentata subsp. tridentata; assembly: GCA_021014915.2. Taxonomy (NCBI): domain Eukaryota; kingdom Viridiplantae; phylum Streptophyta; class Magnoliopsida; order Asterales; family Asteraceae; genus Artemisia; species Artemisia tridentata. The sequence goes on from CP139508.1 coordinate 131,037,761, forward strand.
AGGTCAGCACATGTGGTGGAATCAAGCAGTTCATCTTCTTCATCTAGTTCATCAGAAGGTCCAAGTGAAGCTCAAGGTGAAGAATCTTCCAAACAGGGGAGGAAGATTGCCCAATTGGATGATGATCCTCATGTCACCTTGGTTCAAGAAGAATATGATACTCAGGGGAGGCAAACAGATGAAATGGATCAAGGTACCGGTGACTTTACAGAAGGTACTGGTAGTGCATTCTAAGGTACTGCTAGTATTCCTGAGGAAGGTACTTCTGGTTCAAGAGGTACTGCTACTGCAGTATACACAAGAAGACCAAGGATTTCAAGAGCAGACAAAGGCAAGGCAATAATGACAGAAGAAGAACCTTCTTCTCAGAAGCTATCCAAGAAGGAACAAGCTCAGATTGCTCTAGATGAGGAACTAGCTCAGAAGTTTCATGAAGAGGAGTTAGAAAGGGTGGCTGAAGAAGAAAGATTGGCAGCATTTATGGTTGAAAGAAAGTTTCAGACTGAAGAAGAAGAGAGAGCTCCTCAAATTCTTTTTGACAAGGAATTAGCTGCAAAACTACAAGAAGAAGAAAGATCCAAGTATACCAGAGAAGGACAAGATTCAGCTCTTAATGACTTATTGCAGGAGATCAGAAGAAAGCAAAGTAAAAAGAAATCTTATAAGAATAAGACTCCTTCAAAAAGTGAACAATTATGGTATATGAAGAATTTCTTGAAACATCAGGATTACTGGAAAGAGATATACTTCAAAGGAAGGTCTCATGAAGAAATTGAGAAGGCTTACATTGAAGCTTATACAAGAATTCAAAAGTTTCTAAGAGATGAAAGTGCAACAGTTGAGACTGAGTCCAGTAAGGGTGTTAAAAGAGCAGCAGAACAGTTGGAATCAGGAGATTCCAAGAAACAAAGAACTGAGGAAGAATCAGTTCAAGAAGAACCAGTAAAGGAAGAATCAGCTGAGAAAGAAGGAAAGACATTGACTGATGAGCAGATCCATAGTATGATAGTAGTGGTTCCATAATCCCTTAACATTGATCCCCTTCAAGCCAAGCATCCTATTATTGATTGGGAAGTATATTCAGATGGAAGAATCAAGGGATGGAAGATCATCAGGGTAGGAGGAAAATCTGAAGTCTACAAATTCTTTGAAGATTTTATTAGAGCTTTTGACAGAGATGACTTAGATAAGTTGTGGAGCTTAGTTCAAGAGAGATTCAAGACCACAGATCTTGTAGATGATAAGGATAAAGAACTATGGGTTGAGCTGAAAAGATTATATGAGCCAGATGGAGGTAAAGCTATATGGAGGTTACAAGCTCCAATCTCAGACATCACATGGAGACTGTTTGATAACTGTGGTGTTCACAGAGTTTCCACTAAATTAGGATTGGAAATTTATATGTTAGTGGAAAAGGATTATCCACTCAGAGCAGTAATCTTATTGGCTATGCTGTCATCAACACTTAAAGTTGAAGAAGATTCAGAGATGGCAGATGAACTAATCAGAAAATATTTCAGCTTGTAGAACAAAGAAAAACCAGAAGACTAAGATTAACTACGTAGTGTTTGGAAGAATCCTCGCATCCTCATTTAATTCAGAGAAACTTGGTGATTTAGGATAAATCACAAGTTTAGGGGAGGATTGTTGGGAATTAAATGTCTCAGGACTTAGTACTGCTGGAGAATTACACTAACAGTACAAACTGTTAGTGTATAACTAAAGAACTACTGAAGTATAACTGACAGTACAAACTCTAAAGTTAGTACTGCTAGTTATGTCAAAGGTACTGCTGCATGGATAAACATTTAGAAGATATGTATTAAGGATAAGTATGGAATAGATATTTTGTATATCTTAATTAGTTAGAATTATACGGTAGAATACTTATCTTGTAAAGGACTCCTTAAGTCTATAAAAGGAGATCCTAGGTTAGATGTTTATATACGATTCATTGAAGTATTGTTAAGATTCAAGGTCATTGTAACCCTAGTGATAGCAAGATCACTCGTATTATCATTGAATAATATTGAATCGTTTGGTGTTAAACTTTCTGTGTTCATACAAGCATTACTGTTCCATTAACCAAATCAAAACTCTTCTAAGTGTGGTTAAGTAGATTTCGCATACTTAACTGCATCAACTCAAAGTATCATAAACACATTATAAGGGAGTAACATCCTAAGTGTTTTATAATCCTCTCATAATGCTTCATCAGCAATATAACCCACCGCTATTGAACCTTCAGGCTTAGCTTTATTTCTGACATAATTTTTGAGCTTTTTCATGTATCTTTCAAATAGATACATCCACCTCATGTAAACAGGCCCGCCTTCAATAGCCTCTTCGGGTAGATGAATAACCAAGTGAATCATTATGTCAAAAAAAGTAGGAGGATATATTTGCTCGAAACTGCACAAAATATTGATCAGTTGTTCTTTAGCTTTCAACATGTCATCCACCATCAAAGTTCAAGCGCATATTTGTTTGAAGAATGAACAAAGGTCGATTATTGGTGTTGCGGTGGTTTGGTCCTTCAAGTAATTTTGAAGTCCAGCCGGAAGTAACCGCTGCATCATTATATGACAGTCATGAGCCTTCAAGCCTGTTATGTTGCTATCATTGTCGGTTACTTTATGCTTGAAGTTAGATCCGAACCCATCAGGTAGTTTAACACCTTTGATGCATTGACAAAAAAATCATTATATTAGAATAAGTCATCGAAATGAATACGCGAATTGAATTGGAACCAATAAATTTTGAAATAAAACGCGTACCTTTGATGAATTGACAAAAAAAATTTCTTTCTTCAGTTGTGAAAGAGTACGTGAGATGAGGCTTAGAGCACTTCCCGTTTCCTTTGTTGACGAGCCACAACTCATCATGAATTTGCAAATTTTGTAAGTCTTGTCTTGCCTTGTTGGTGTCTTTTGATTTGTCATTCATTAACAAAGTACCCAACACACTCTCACACATATTTTTTTTCGATATGTATGACATCTAAATTGTGTTTTAGTGTAAGAAAAGACCAATACTTTAGCTCGTAGAAAATTGATACTTTGGTCCAATTCAATTCGCGATCAGGATCACGTTTTTTCTTCGCACCCCCAAAACTTGGATGTTTCCCCGGGATACGTTTAGGCAATCTCCTAAGTTGAGTCCAGATGACATCACTGGTAAATTTTCTAGGATGTGGTCTATCATCGACCGGAGTATAGAATTCCCTTCTATTTTTCTGCCATTTATTGGTCGCGTTTAAGAATCTTCTGTGACCAACATAAGCGGTTTTGCTTAACACGCGAATAGATGGAGTGTCTATATTACATGTCGGACATGCCTTGTAACCTTGCCCACTCCACCCAGACAAACTACTTCTAGCGGGAAAGTCATTGATAGTCCATAAAAGCGCTGCTCTCATACAGAATTCAGTGCTAGTGACAGCATCCATAGTCATGAATCCATCTTTTCATAAAATCTTTAGGTCTTCAATCAAAGGCCTCAAGTAAATATCTATGTCCTTCCCGGGTGATTTAGGGCCCGGAATTAACAACTTCAACATAAGAGAAGTCTCTCTCATACATATCCAGGGAGGCGTATTATATGTTGTTAATATGACCGGCCACATGCTGTAAGACTGACTAAGGTTGCCGTACGGATTGAAACCATCAGCAGCCAACCCTAATCGGATGTTTCTTTTTTCATAGGAAAATTCTTTTGAATACTTCATGTCAAATTTCTTCCATGCTTGACCATCAACCGGGTGTTGCATCTTACCGTTCTCCGTAAACTACCCAGAAGCATGCCAAGTCATATGTTTTGCAGTGTGTTTAGACTTGTACAAACGTTGTAGTCTAGGAATGATAGAAAAGTAACGCAACACCTTGTTAGGAACTTTCTTCCCCAGTGTGTTCTTGTCTTTCCATCTACTAGCATTGCAGATGGGACAATTCTGCAAATCTTCGTTACCCACCCCCCGATATAAAAAACAATCATTTACACAAACATGTATGGATTCGTATCCTAGCCCGATCGTTTTATATGTCTTCTTTATTTCATAGTATGGCGATGGGATTTTGTATCCTAGAACGGGCGGGAAACATTCCTTGAGAAATTTTAGGGTTTCGTTAAATGTGGTGTCACTCATTTTACCTTTGACCTTGATGTTCATAAACTTTGTCATAAAGTCCAATGAAGACATCCAATTACAGCCCGGGTATAGTGGGTCGTTGGCAGTGGCAAGTAACTCTTCAAACTCGTTACGTTGAGGAAGTTGTTTGAGTTGGCTCGTTGCTTGTCTCGCCAATATTTCCTTCAGTTGGCTCGTTTTATTCGTTATTCGGACAAATATCATGAAGGAACTCAGCCATGTCACTCATCCCAGGATGATTTGTGTTGGGTACTATTGTCCGGACATCCGGTTCACCGTGATTATACCATTTCGTATAACTTTGGTCCCAACCATTTGTGTGTATGTGATCAAACAAATCTTCGTGCTTTATCCATCCAACGTGATAACAAGAAGCACATGGACATTTTACATTCCCATCAATATTCACAAAGGACATGCAATACTCGCAAAAAGCTTTAAGACCTTTTAAAAATTCGATGCTAGCACGAGATAATGAGACCCAACTCTTATCAATTGGCATAACTACGTTTTAATAATGTAACAAATAATTATATAGAATTAAACATGTTCACAAAAATCTACACGTAAATACATAAAGGTGAAATTACGAGTTGTGCGTTTTGTTCACCTAATCCAACTATGGAAGGCAATTCTAACCCACTCTTTGAATGTTTCGTCTCATATATGAATGCGTATAACTGAATTTACTATTTGAGAAAATTTCGGCAGCATTTCCCCTGAACTCCCCAAATATGTGCATTAAAGACATATTCGTAGGAGTAAAGGGGAAACACTGTCAAAATTTTCACAAATAGTAAATCAATTATACACATTCATATCCTAAATGAGACAAAACATTCTAAAAGCAATCCCAAACAGGGGACTTTTCGAAATTAATTTCTAATAAATTAATTTTGGACGGGTTTTCTATGGGATGATTAACTTCGGACGGGGACTTTCCGAAATTAATCACTAAAGTCCTAAAATCATTGACAATAGTCTAACACAATTAGATAAAAAAGTTATAAGCACATAACATATTCGCACAATCATTTTCATATATTCACAAATGCATACCAAATACATTATTAAATGTATACCAAATACATTACTAATCTGAGTTTTTCGATTTATGCTATTCAAACTCATTATATAAGTGAATACAAGTAATCTGAGTTTTATCTAATATACTCTAAATGTTTTATTGTCAAGGTTGTGGTCAAGGCTGTGGTTAACCAAATGCACCCTTTCGGGGCTGCTGTTAACCAAACGCACCCTAATCGGGGCTGCTGTTAAACAAATGCACCCTTGTAGGCTGCTGTTAACCAAACGCACCCTTTCGGGGCTGCTGTTAACCAAATGCACCCTAATCGGGGATGCTGTTAACCAAATGCACCCTTGTGGGCTGCTGTTAACCAAACGCACCCTAATCGGGGCTGCTGTTAACCAAACGCACCCTAATCAGGGCTGCTATTAACCAAATGCACCCTTGTGGGCTGCTGTTAACCAAACGCATCCTAATCGGGGCTGCTGTTAACCAAACGCGCTCTAATCGGGGCTGTTGTTAACCAAATGCACCCTAATCGGGGCTGCTGTTAACCAAATGCACCCTTGTGGGCTGCTATTAACCAAAAGCACCCTTTCGGGGCTGCTGTTAACCAAACGCACCCTTTCTTTTTCCTGCTCTTACATACACCAATTCACAAACCCTAGTCCCCTTTAGCAATTTCATGTTCTGCTACATACCACTACATTCTCACTTACTAATATATCTTTTTCATTTCTTTTTCCTTTCATTTTTTGCAATATTATTTGTTGATGATCCGATGATGGCATGATATCTTTGAGACCTGATTACATTTTGATGACAATCACAAGCATTTTTTTCGCTGAGGATCCTTTTTTAATTAATTTTGTTTTAATTTATGCAGCCTAAAAAGCTAGCCTTTATCATATTTTTGTATATGAATGGTGTGTTTGTTTTAGCTTATTTTCTATGGATTCAAGGAGCTTGAGTTGCGCTTATGTTATCTGATGTTTGAATAAATTAGAATTAGTGGATGGATTTGAAACTTGATACAATTATACAATACTATATAGGAGTAATTGACTTTGTAGTAAACAAGCTGTTATATAGTTTTCTTTATGCAATAATGCCTAGTGTGACTCCTTTTGGTGGAGTCGTGACACACTATTTTATCATCAGTTTTGTATTTCTAGAATTAACTCACTATATAGCTAGTATGCATATTCCTAGACTTGACGTTCAAGCGGAAGCAACTTTGTGTACTGTACAATGTACGTATTAATCATTCTAGGTGTCTACGTGTTGTGTATATATACTGAAGCATAAAGGCTGTTTAATGAGACGAGACACCAGCAACTATGGGTAGCGCATTAGACAATAACGCAACATTCACATTCCTCTTCAAATCACAGATATTATATACTACCTCCGTCCCAAAATAAGTGTCCAGTTTGACTTTTCATAGTTAAACTGGTTCAACTTTCACCTTAACTATTTTTGTGGGTATTATATAATATTTGATGCAAAATATATAAATGGATTGTGTTTTAAGTGTATTTTTCAATGGTATAATTATTCATCAAGTATTATATAATAAAAAATATATATATAAGGTCAAAGTTGAACCAGTTTGACTCTGAAAAGTCAAACTGGACACTTATTTTGGGACGGAGGGAGTATCATTACACTACGCATCAGACAATTATTTTGAGCGCCACTTATTATAACACAAATTGGATAAAAAAACATACTTTTGTCACGGCTGTGGTCAAGGTTGTGGTACACGGTTGGAGTCGGCTCTGTCTCGGTGGTCAAGGCTGTGTTGTGGTCTCGGTGTGAACAGGCGGTGTCGATCTCAACAAGGAGCTAAAAAAACCATAAACACAAATTAATGACTATAAACTTTTGGCGGCGACATGTCCCCGGGACAAACATAAACACACACACACACACAAAAAAAAAAAAAAAAAAAAAAAAAAAAAAAAAAAAAAAACAGAAATTAATCACTATAAAACTGTGGTCTCGGCTTCGGTTCTCGGCTTCGGGTCTCGGCTTCGGATCTCAGCAGCAACTGTACCAAAAAAAATTAACAAAAAAATTAAAAAAAAAATAACAAAAAACATAATAGACATATATCAAAAATTAACAAATTGCAAAAATTAATGTTGATATAAATAATGCCTAAACACGTTATTAATATTTTTCGATATCTCTACGTTTTGATAATCACAAAATGTAAAATCATTAATCGGAAAATTATGACGTAAACAAGTATTTAGTTGTAAATATCTATTTCTACAACTCAAATCACTTAAGGTATGAATGAACTAATGCTTAATGCATTATATGATCAAAGGAATATTTTCTAAATAACTAGATTTTTTATAAAACATCAAAAACATTTTATATATTTTTGAAAAACATTTTTGGCATTAAATAAAAATGTTTAATCTTTTATAAAAATATGAATTCAAATTTTTAGCCAAAATCAGTTAAAATGTTCCAGAAAAACCTTCCCCACAAAAGGACAAAATTGGCCAACGGACAGAAGGGGCGGCCCCCTTAATTTTACTAGGCGGCCCCCTTAATTATTAAGGGGACCGCCCCCTATTTAAGGGGACCGCCCCCGCTCCAGTAGACTTCCAGCTGTCCAAATTTTTCTCCTATAAATACCAGTCTTCTCCTGGACTTTTACTCACCTTTTGCACCCCAAACTTTCTGATTTAAATCTTGTAAATACTTTCTAATAATCCTTTGATCATATAATCTTAAGCTTTGGTTTCCAAGTGATCCAAGCTTCCCTCATTCAAGTGCAAAAGAAGAATACTTCTATCAATCAAGATTAGAAGTATTACAACTTAGTATCTTCTTGTTACTTAAGTTGTTAGTTTAACAAAGTTTGTAAATCATTCATTCATTTGTGTAAGGTGTGTATAGTAGATTTGTGTTGTATGTAAGTAGTGAAGAAGTTGTATAAGTAGTTGTGGTATAGAAGTTGTGAAGACATAGTATAGAAGTTGTGAAGCCGCGTAGTAGAAGTCGTGAAGCCGTAGCTTTGAAGTCGTGAAGCCGTAGCATAGAGGTCGTGTAGCGGTCGTGTTGAAGCCTTGAAGTCTTAGTCGTGAAATCCTAATATTGAAGTCGTGAAGCCGTAGCATAGAGGTCGTGTAGCGGTCGTGTTGAAGCCTTGAAGTCTTAGTCGTGAAGTCCTAGTGTTGAAGTCGTGAAGCCGTAGCATAGAGGTCGTGTTGAAGTCGTGAAGTCTTAGTCGTGAAGACATAGTGTTGAAGTCGTGAAGCCGTAGCATAGAGGTTGTGTAGCGGTCGTGTTGAAGTCATGAAGCAGTCGTGAAGCCGTTGTGAAGTAGTCGTGAATTAGTCGTGAAGAAGTTGTGTTGTGAAGTCGTGAGATTGGTTCTAACTACGATTAGAACTCGACATTTAGCTTTGTGTCGTTAAGCCGGTGTAAGCCAAAGTCGTGTAAGGTTTTCTCCGCCATAAGGGAGCTTATTGAAGTTGTGAAGAAAACTCTCGAGCTCGGTGCTCGGGGAGTGGAGTAGGGCAAGGAGGGTGTCCTTGTAGCCGAACCACTATAAATCTCTCGTGTCTCGGTTAGATCTTTCCATACCTTATTTACTTCTTTATTTATATCGTTATTACATTCATACACATAGGATTATATAACTGCTAGTATTTATTAGAGATCGACTTCACATAAAGATCAAATTGAAAATCCATTCAAGAAATCAAAACATTTACAATCAATTTAAAAGAATACATATATAACTAACAATAAGATTTAAGTTTTAACAAACTTGAATCTAAGTTTTTAAAGTAAACAAAGTTTTTATAATAAATTAAAAAGACATAAAACTATTCAACCCCCCTTCTAGTTTTCCACAATTGGTATCAAAGCCACGTCAATCAAGATTTTTAAAATATATTGTATTTTAAAACTTGAAACGATCTATGGAATCTGAAAAAAATTTAGAAGGGGAATTTTTGCAAACACCACCACTATTTGAAAACTATACTTTTCTTGAATGGAAAAATAAATTTGAAAATTATGTGAAATCAATTGATCTGGATCTTTGGCATGTCATTTCGATTGGTGATTTTCAACCAGCAAAAACAAATTTTGAAAGTCTAACAAAACCGGATTTTGAAACTCAAAATGATTATTTAAAAACAAAGAATAATGAAGCTAAAATAATTATTTACAAAACCTTGCCGAAAGTTGAAAATGAAAAATTATCTTTCTGCAAAACGGCAAATGATATTTGGAAAAATCTCTTAAACATTCATCATGAAAAATGTCAAGCCAAAGATGAGGATTTCAATCTTGTACATGAATTAGTTATTTTAGAAAAATTAATAGATAAACACTTAGATAAAATAGATACATGTGCTACTAGTTCAAATGTTGTTAATGAAGGTATTAACGACGAAGGCTACATGGATCAACTCCAAAGTGAACTTAATCCAATGTCATGGAGTGACATAGACGAAGGAGAAGATCATCATCCGATATGTAACGAATGCAAACTTGATAAAGCTCCAAATAAGGTACAATCCAAAACCGAACATTTTTGCTATGATCCATTCATTTTAGAATTTTCAAAACTAGAAAATGAGTTTAAACATCTTTGCAACATAGATCTAAAAACTATGTCTAAACATAAATCATCAAAAACTTTTGAAAATAATCTTGAAAAAGAAATAATTTTAGAAGATAAAATGTCTAGATTAGAAAGTAATATTGAAATTGATCTAGAATGCAAAATATGTCAAGATTATAAACTTGAAATTAAAAGATTAAATAAAAGAGCAAAAATATTAGTTAAATTTGAAGAAAGTTCCAAAACTCTTAAATTCTTACTAAGTTTTCAAAAGCCATTTAATGATAAAACCGGTTTAGGATTTAATTCGGATAACTCTTCAACAAGTAAATCAAAACAAATCATAAAACCTAATAGAGAAATTTAGATATATGGTTGTTTACTGTGATTATAATCTATGAATCAAGAAATCCATTGTTTGTTCATCAAAACAAACTATCAAGGAATTCTTGTACTTCTTGGTGACATCTTCTCCACGTGCACATAAATGCAATGGATGTCCCCAACTAACCATCTCGGACCCATGAGAATCTGGGTACCAAGTTGTTTTATTTGATTAGGTGATGAACGCAAAATGAAATGTTACTCAATCTTGCGTTAACCTACTCATATTCAAAACACGCACATGAGGATTTTTTTATCTACAATAAATGAGGATGGAACGAAGTGGTACTCATCTATTATTCACTACCTCGTATCATGAAGAAATACTGGACCTGAGATAAGTCTTCTTTTTAAACTCTCCTGAGTAGTTACTCCTTGCATATAGCTATGATAATCATTGCATTAAGATATGCTTAGTTTGATAGGTTGCTATGCCCTCACACTATTTGTTATATTACTTGTTAATTAGCTAGATAACCTTAAGTTAATCCTCCTAAGCATTAAACAAAGTGTTCTCTGTTGAACATATAAGATTTAGTCATTACTATCATTTAAATCGCATAATTTGTTGAAAGGGATAGCATGAGACAATAGTCTTGATCAATCAAGCATGAAATTTTTTCAACAAATCTTTTTATACATGCAAATCTTCATATTTTGGAAAATGATCTTTCAAAAAGATTTTGTCACTTCTCTACTAAACATGTTTTTATCAAAGCCAAAAAGTGTAACAATCTATTTTTATATCCTCATAAAAACCTTTGAAACAAATTCGAATCTACATTGTTGAAACAATTTTCACAAAACCTTTTTCTCAAACATTGTTGAATAATGCCCAAAAACACTTACTCAAATCATGCTTGATCCAAGTCTAGAAATCCATGCTATCACTAATTTCCCATCACATAGACACTTGTTGGGATTAATTAACTAGCTAATTAATCGTCATAATAATGATAGCATAAATTACTTGGTAATTATATGTTGTTCTTCTTGTTCATATATACATATATGCTTCTTGGTAAATGAGTAGGTTGCATGATAATTAAAATTGCTTAATTGAATGTGCTTAGCATACATGAGTCATTAAATTTTAAATTGCCTCAAAAAGAAGTTGGACTTGCTTGAAACTGAACTCAAAAACACAACCTTTTTCTACAAATTTCTGCCAAAAACTCATTTTCAAGAATCTGGAAGTCAGCAGATGGGCGGCCCCCTTAAATAACTAGGCGGCCCCCTTAATCATTAAGGGGACCGGCCCCTATTTAAGGGGACCGGCCATCTGGAGATCCGGATTACTGTTTCCTTTTTCAATTTCCAACCCATTTTATTCCATACTTCCCAAAATTCACAAACACATTTTGTCATAAACCACCCACCAAAATTTACCTTCCTAAACCACATCATTCCTTCACTATAAATGCACCTTCCCATCATAAATGCCCATACACATCATCCACTCAAACATGTCATCCTCCAACTACCCAAAATCAAAACCTTCAAGAGTTGCCAAAATTTCGGTGAGACCAATTTGGAGAAGGAAGCTTGAAACTTGCCATACCCCCAACTAATGATGTTGTTCAAACACATAACCAATCATCCACTCCTAACCCTTCATCTCCCTATGATCATTCCCAAAACCTCAATCCAAACCTCATCCACACTCAACCCATCTATTCATCAAAAACACTCTCCACTCTTGGAACATCCACTTCATCTACATCACCATCTTCATCCACTCATGATTACCCAAGTTCACAAACATCTCCACCACCAAGAGTGTCACCACCACCTCCTACCAATTCACATGCTACTCCTATGTTGCATGTGCAAACATCCATCCCTCAAAACAACAACACTTTACCACCAACACCTTCATCCGAACACTTGAAGTTCATTGAGGAACTCAAGGATGCTCATGAGCTTAGTGCTCTTCTTGCCCTACACCTAGCCCAAAGAAACCTTGATCAACCTCCATCTAGCTCTCCCACATCACCCCACAACCAAAACCAAGTTGAGAAACATGTCAAAAATTGTCCTTGTTGCATCTTTCTTCAACAACAAACCATTGCTCTTAATGAGCACTTTACTTGGATTGAGTATCTTCTTACTAGATCCAATCCAATATCCCCAATTGAACAACATCAAAACCTTCATCCATCATGGTCCACTCCAAGCTCTCCACCTCAAATGTCTCCACCATCACCATCCACAACCTCCACACACCCAAACATATACCTTCATTGATTCCATTCACTCACCCTTTCATTTGTCCCTCATTTCAAAAATCACCTTCATTATCAAGCAAGTCAAATGGATTTCTTAGGCAAATTAGAATTCTCTAACAAATGTATGCTTTAAGCACTATGTATGTTGTAACAATGATTATGTTTGTCACATAATCATTTTAAATTAATGAATGTTTGTTTGTTTCTTTCCTATATATGTTTGCTATGAATGTGTTGTTTCTTTTCTTGTTTAATTAAGATATATGCTTATGACATGCTTATAATATGATTTTAGTAGTTTACATATAACCATTTTTCTTTTTGTTATTATTTAATCATTCTTAATATACATAATCCAAATGGAACTTGCTGCAAAAACACCCTAAAAATGACCTTTTTCTGAAATTTTTCAAATTTGGTCGCCTGGGAAATCACCAGATGGGCGGCCCCCTTAATTCCTTAGGCGGTCCCCTTAATTTTAAGGGGGCCGCCCAGCAATTAAGGGGACCGGCCATCTGGACAGTAAAATTTACTGTTTCCTTTTGCATCTTGTGACCACTTTTACCTAGCCCCAGCTACCATTACCCTTAATGCACGAGCTGGACTTGGAATATTACCACAAAACCTCTACAATTTGCCTAAATCAACCACATTTTCACAATATAAATACCCTCCTTACAATTACCTTTCACCTCATCAACCATCACCTTCATCAAACACCCATTTTCATCCACCATGTTGTCACCAAAATCATTCATCTCTAAGACTCCAAGAAAGCAAAGACTTGTCATCACACCACCAAAACAACTCTTCATTGACCTCACCCAAGATGACATCAAAACTCCATCACCACCACCTCAAAATTCATCCCCAAGTGCACCTAATGCACCATCAAAAACACCCTCTACCCATGGAGCTTCATCTTCTTCCATTCCATCCACTTCATCCATCAATGACTACATCCATACTCACCTAACATCATCACCAAAAATATCATCACCACCATCCACTCAAGAACCTCCATCCACTCAACTTGCCATTTCCTTATCACCTATTACACCACTTGATTCTCACTTTTCATCTCCACCAAACCCACAACCATTTTTTCCCATACCTTGGCCTCTACTTGAAACCCATGGTGACACTTGTCTTTGTTGCATCCATAACCGGACCATAATCTTTGGTCTTAGAGATGAGATATTCTATAGGTTTTCATCACTTGAAAACATACTTACCAACCAACCTCAACCACCACCACCATCATCCTCACCCACTACACAACCACCACCTCCATTGTCACCCAAGTAAGCACATGCAATGCTTACTCAATAATAAAATTTCCACCCATTTTGTAAGCAAGCTCCATGGAAGATTATGTTGTCTAGGATGATTATGTAGTTGGACTTATTAGCTAGTATAGGAATGCTTGTACTCATGTATGGTTGTGTAATTATACACAACATTTATTTTTATGAATGTCTTCATTTTTCATGCATGCTCATTATTTGTGCTATATATATGCTTGTGCTTCTAATTTTTTTTCTCGCAAGCGTTCCATAGCTCGTTTTCTTGGTGCCCCCAAACGAGGGGGAGTACACATCAAGGGGGAGTTTTCGTCCCGACATATTTGATTCTAAAAATTGTCGGCTTAACCTTTTTGATTCTACAAAAAGGGGGAGAAATAGATGTAAACTCACTAAATACTGGTCTAAAAACTAATTTATAGATTTAATGAGTTTAGATTTTGTAATCATCAAAAAGGGGGAGATTGTTGATATAAATAATGCCTAAACACGTTATTAATATTTTTCGATATCTCTACGTTTTGATAATCACAAAATGTAAATTCATTAATCGGAAAATTATGACGTAAACAAGTATTTAGTTGTAAATATCTATTTCTACAACTCAAATCACTTAAGGTATGAATGAACTAACGCTTAATGCATTATATGATCAAAGGAACATTTTCTTAATAACTAGATTTTTTATAAAACATCAAAAACATTTTATATATTTTTGAAAAACATTTTTGGCATTAAATAAAAATGTTTAATCTTTTATAAAAATATGAATTCAAAATTTTAGCCAAAATCAGTTAAAATGTTCCAGAAAAACCTTCCCCACAAAAGGACAAAATTGGCCAACGGACAGAAGGGGCGGCCCCCTTAATTTTACTAGGCGGCCCCCTTAATTATTAAGGGGACCGCCCCCTATTTAAGGGGACCGCCCCCGCTCCAGTAGACTTCCAGCTGTCCAAATTTTTCTCCTATAAATACCAGTCTTCTCCTGGACTTTTACTCACCTTTTGCACCCCAAACTTTCTTATTTAAATCTTGTAAATACTTTCTAATAATCCTTTGATCATATAATCTTAAGCTTTGGTTTCCAAGTGATCCAAGCTTCCCTCATTCAAGTGCAAAAGAAGAATACTTCTATCAATCAAGATTAGAAGTATTACAACTTAGTATCTTCTTGTTACTTAAGTTGTTAGTTTAACAAAGTTTGTAAATCATTCATTCATTTGTGTAAGGTGTGTATAGTAGATTTGTGTTGTATGTAAGTAGTGAAGAAGTTGTATAAGTAGTTGTGGTATAGAAGTTGTGAAGACATAGTATAGAAGTTGTGAAGCCGCGGAGTAGAAGTCGTGAAGCCGTAGCTTTGAAGTCGTGAAGCCGTAGCATAGAGGTCGTGTAGCGGTCGTGTTGAAGCTTTGAAGTCTTAGTCGTGAAATCCTAATATTGAAGTCGTGAAGCCGTAGCATAGAGGTCGTGTAGCGGTCGTGTTGAAGCCTTGAAGTCTTAGTCGTGAAGTCCTAGTGTTGAAGTCGTGAAGCCGTAGCATAGAGGTTGTGTAGCGGTCGTGTTGAAGTCGTGAAGTCTTAGTCGTGAAGACATAGTGTTGAAGTCGTGAAGCCGTAGCATAGAGGTTGTGTAGCGGTCGTGTTGAAGTCATGAAGCAGTCGTGAAGCCGTTGTGAAGTAGTCGTGAATTAGTCGTGAAGAAGTTGTGTTGTGAAGTCGTGAGATTGGTTCTAGCTACGATTAGAACTCGACATTTAGCTTTGTGTCGTTAAGCCGGTGTAAGCCAAAGTCGTGTAAGGTTTTCTCCGCCATAAGGGAGCTTATTGAAGTTGTGAAGAAAACTCTCGAGCTCGGTGCTCGGGGAGTGGAGTAGGGCAAGGAGGGTGTCCTTGTAGCCGAACCACTATAAATCTCTCGTGTCTCGGTTAGATCTTTCCATACCTTATTTACTTCTTTATTTATATCGTTATTACATTCATACACATAGGATTATATAACTGCTAGTATTTATTAGAGATCGACTTCACATAAAGATCAAATTGAGAATCCATTCAAGAAATCAAAACATTTACAATCAATTTAAAAGAATACATATATAACTAACAATAAGATTTAAGTTTTAACAAACTTGAATCTAAGTTTTTAAAGTAAACAAAGTTTTTATAATAAATTCAAAAGACATAAAACTATTCAACCCCCCTTCTAGTTTTCCACAATTAACACATATCAAAAAATTAACATAAATAAAAAAAATAACAAAAATCAGTAAATTAACAAAAATTATCACTTGTGTTTTGTAAACGAGAGGGATAAAGGAAGAAAGAAAGAATTAAATGAGGACAGGGGTCGAGGAAAGAATTATACGAGGAGAGGGTTTAAGGAGGGGCTGTGGTCACTACTACAAAATGAAGCTAAAGCAACACCAATAAAATGTTGTATTATGTCTTTAAAATGTTGCATTATGCCTAATGTGACACTTTACCAAGTGCTACGTTATGCAATGTCGCCTTAGGTATATGCAACACTTATTATTGTAATATGCAACACTTCTTTAAAGTGTTGCTTATGTTTAGCAAATGAGTAACTTTGTAATGCAACACTTTTTAAACTCAAACGCAACATTTCTTACGCCTAAACACAACACTTTTTTACGCATGTGCAACACTTTTTAGAATCAAATGCAACATTGCTAGACATAAGTGCAACACTCTTTGCACGAAACTGCAACACTTCTTTATTTAGTATCACCACATGAGCAACACTTTAATCCGTCAAGTGCAACACTTTGTGTTGTTTTCTAGCACATAGTTGCAACACTTTTTTAATGATTTGTAACACTTTTTTACACAATACTGATGCTATATATGTCATATATTTCTTACAAAAAGCCCAATACATATAATTTTCCATTCCATTATAGTAGTAATAATATTCATTCGATAATAAGAAACATAATGCATATTGTACTTGCATGTACACGTAAAATAACAACATAAAATGTCATGTCTACACCAAAGGGGTTATCAAATATCAAATTACAATCCTGGAAATAATCTTGACATCTTCTTTGCAATTCTTCACTCGGAACTTGACAGGCCAAAAAAGCTTGTAGCCTCATACACATGAAAACAATAAAGAATATGGTTAGTTTTTTCCTTCATTATGTACAAACATAATATAAGGTACCATAATTAGAAAAATTATATTCGGTTATTCACCGATAACTATAGTACTATACTCGTGACATTTAGGTGTGTCTGGCGCAAAGCGTTTAGGAACATTTATGAGCGATGAGTAATGATTGTTTGGCGAGCGACAAATAGCTTTTCCTTTTTTTAGAAATGCTCCTTTTTCAACGCTCCATGAAGTAGCATTTAGGAGCGTTATACATTATAATTACAACTACAACTATATTATCAACGCTTTTATAAAAAAGATGCCCACTGCCAGTCTGCTACTACTGATATTTTTGTTAAACACACCATTAAATAAACTCCTTTTCAACTGCTAGTCTGCTACTACTGCTATTGGGTCGTATCATGTACAAATTTTTAAGATAGATCACATAGATTTAGGTGAGGCAGGATGATTAAAATAAAACCATAATCAACAAATTCATGAACCGACGAACACCTACCTGTTTTTTAGATGAGACAGCTGCGCAAATACCATGGCTTCTATTTCCTCTGTAGTCCCCGTGTAAACCTTATGTGCAGCTATTATCAAACAAGATGTTATCAAACACTAAGCTTCACAGCGCGACCACCACACCAATATCTGGGCCCAAAACTGTTTTTTTAGTTACCTGCAATTTTCAAGATCTGAGCCCAAAACTGTTTTTTTGACAACAAGCTTCACAGCGCGACCACCACACCAATATTGTTCCCTGCTGCAAAACCACATCGTTGAGTTTCAGTAAACAAGTATGAAGTAGTTAAATTTTTTTTTCAATATTATAAAATGCCTGTATTACCCTGGGGGAAGAATTCGTGCCATGCGTAAGTATTGATATGAACACTCATGATAGCTTTTGTAGGACTCACAAGTGGCTTTATCTGCAATGATAGTTTTAAACTGTCAGTGCTTACAACAATATAATATATTAGAAAAACAGACACGTGCAATGATAGGTGATTCATCTTCATGTAATCATACATTTCAAAGTCAGCGTTTCTCTGATGGATGATTAAATACATGAAATTTATATAATGCCTGTACCTGAGACCACCACATCATGAGCATCACAACTCTATAGTCTGAACTCTCAAGGTAACGACGTATAAAGGGGAATAGAAACAACACAGCAGCAAGCATGTTTGGAGACAAGTAGGCAACGACAGCCACAATGAACAATGACGGGGAGCCTTGACTATTTCCAAACCAACCTTTAATGGTTTGAGCAAGTCCAGCTGGAACTCTTGATGTATAAGCATACGTAACTGGTAATATAACCACCAGGCAGCCGCTGATAGGACCTTTAAAATGTATCTTAACTTGACATAAGGGGGTGCATTCCACAACTAATTCTCTTAACAATGTGACATGCAGTCACAAAGATCAGTTCATAATGTTTGGATAAACACATCCTCCATTTGTTATGATATATCAGCAAAAAATAATCATATCATACCATCTGCAACAATTCCAAATGATAAAACAAAGGTACCTATCTAGCCCTTTTTTAGCCTAATCCGAGAGATGTATACTCACATCTCACAAGATGCATCGTCTTTTTTAACATGAGTGTCTTTTTTTGTCGCTCCTCGAAGTAATTACTTAAGTACTCAAATTTTGTCAAGTTACTACAACTAATTTTTCTTATAGTTTATTATGCAGAATCACATCATCACTTCAAAAACACACATCGAAAAACCTCCCATCATGTAAAATCTTCAATTAAGTTTGATGTATGGACCTGTATAATGCTATTCTAAAGGGAAAACATACTTATACCAATCTTAAAGTTAAATTTTGGCATTCTGATATCAAAAGTCAAACTGTAAATATAAATGTGCATTCTGATATCAAAAGTCAAACTGTAAATATAAACGTGAAAATGCACATACTCTGTGGTTATACGCATACTCTTTGATCCTTTCTCGCTTCAAAGCCGCTTCTCTCTTGCTGCACAACATCGCATTCTCCTCTTCCTTTGTTAAGATGCTGTCATCCCACCTTTTCTGAATTTTCATGTCTATCTGTATATTTATGCAAATTCGTTCACTTTCACAAACAAAGTTAAATAACTAGAGCGTAATAAAAGGTAATTTTACCTTTATATCCCTTCCTTTAAATTCGACCCATTTCCTATTGAGCTGGTTTTTTTATCTACCCGTTTGACCCTTATGATATGAAACGTAACCCGAACCAACCCGCTAAAAATAGAGTAGGTTAAAACAATAAAATGCACCTATAGGTTCCAGTCGCCTCATCACAAGTTTGCACTTGGTCGATACCATCCAGTTGTTATTTACCAAACTTTGTTCTTGGATCGATTCTTGGAATTCCTCTCCGATTGGGCCATACGATCCAGGTCGGCCCAGAAGTTAACGAGCTTTTGCCACTCATCATCTCCTACTTTCGAATTCGGCGGCTTTTTCTGCCTTGCCGCTTCAACCAACCCCGCTTTAGTAAACCACCTATAAACATGGCTCTAAGCCACAAGCACATACAAACATAAAGATTGAGGTACAAATGTGCTAAAATCAGAACACAACCCAACTAGCACGACAACAAGAACTAAACTCCAGTAACGCACTTATAATTAAATCTTTGAACCGATATTACTAGTTTAGTCAAGATCCACAAGACCACAACACATTGAAAATGATTTATTGATTACAGTTCTGCTGCATAACTTGGAAGCATGATTACAACCCCAGAAACACTTGATTTAATTGAAGAGTATGGTGTTGATGAAATAGATATAGAACACTAGACAATAATCACTGTGAACAGCAGCAAACAACAACTCAACATAACAAATGACACTGAAAACATTAGCAAAATGACACCCAAAACAACATCAAATTGACACCCGAACCAGCCGCAAATAATACTCTAAACATCATCAAATTAACAAATCAAAACTAAACAATTTATTTTCAGTTCTGAACTTGAGTTTATAGTTTTATATCAGAAGGAAAAAAATTTATTTTCAGTTCTGCACAAAAGAAGCTGTAGATATTGCATCCAACTAATGTCCTGAGATTTTATATGAAGTTGGAAGGACATACCTATAGACCACATATGAATAGTACTAGGAGTGGCGAATTATGGGCCAAGGCACAGACTCTATATCCTTAATATACTCATGCTCTAGTGCAGTCGTTGCTGTAATTATACTGATGGGGTCTATGTAGAGCATTTTCTGAAACGAAAAGCAAATAAACCAATTTAAACCAAGAACTCAATTAGATATTCGCAACTAAAAGACATTCAGCACATAATAATAGGTGGATTGGGTAACATATAATAATACAAAACATTTGATTACGCGATGACTTTCACAATTCAACTCGTTTGACTTTCTTTCTACTTAGCTAAGTTTTTTTCTAATTGTACCCGTTTGACCCATTGGCGTAAAAAATGTATCCCAGATTGGCCCGTTTTCACGTTAATGGGTTGATATTGCCTCCTCTATTGACAGACTATATAGTCTAGGTTTGGACTACTTCCATACAGATGATTCACCAAGCAGATCAATTAAGGTTGTCATTTGGTTTAAAACCTAAAATAGGTCTTTCCTTGTTCTACAGGTCAACAGGTGGACTTGCTAAACAGAATTTCTAAAATGAAATGCCAATAAATAATTAAAATTAGGACTCTGATCGGATATCAGAAAACAAAAAACAAACATTCACCCTACATGGCTCATATCGATTTGGTAACACATCAAAATGCCCAAATTTTAGGCTGCGTCAACACATGTTAGCTTGATCTGCTTTTCGTTACATAAATATATAAACACTTAATACGATTAACAAAATGGATAATAAAAATAATTATCCAAAATTCTTAATAAAGCAAATTATGAGGTTCTAGACACTTGATACAATGATTCTTCTCTATCTAACTAAGTTTTTTAGTGAATTACCCACTTGACCTGTTCGCAGTCAACAATATCCCAAAGTGACCCAATTCATTCAAATGGGTCTATATTGCCTCGTCTGTCGTGTAGTATAGGTTTAGACTAATTCCGTGAGAATGATTAATAAGCATATCATATGATGACTTGAGGTCATCACTTGGTTTAAAAATTACAAACATATATATCTTTCCAAATTAACAAGAAGGTCAACCTTTACTGTTGTGTTCGCCTCCAGCTTCTTAGCTTGCACTTCCTCAACGCTTCATCGGAAAGATCAACCTTAATTTTAATTCTCCATAAAACTATTAAAATTGAAAGAATGGTTTTGGTGGAAAGAGAATCCAATTTTAATTCTCCATTTCTATTAATTCAGTCAACAAATCAAAACTAAACAAACTAAACAAATCAAAATTAAAAAAACACATATCTTCGGCTGTGGTGGTCGGCAGGCGGTACTACCAAAATCAAACACAAACATAAAAATAACAAAATAACTGAAATAAACAAAGTAAAATTAAATAATTAAAACATAAACAAACCTTTAAACTAAATGTGGTTTGGGATGGCTGTGGTGGTGCGGCAGGTGGTGGCCAGTAGGCATCATATTATAAATATTTGTATTTTTAATGGTCTTTAAATATAATAAAAATATAATAACTAAAGTAGAAATAGTTTGTTACCATGATAAATGATTCGGAGTCGATAAGACATGGCTGTGAAACTGATTGTCAAGTAACATATTGGTGAAGAAAAAGTGAGTTGGTGACAGAGTTGTGAGCAATTAACGAAGGACTGTGTATGGAGAAATGAAGAAGGATTGATGTACAATGGTCAGGGGAATTAAAAATTTTAATTTTGGGTGAGAGTGAAAACTGATTTGGGGGAAAATAATTTTGGAAGGAGCGGGAGACATACTTCTGAAATTTCATTTTGGGGGGAGTGGGAGGCGGTTTAATTTTTTTTTATTCATATAGAATAACAAGCTTTGCAACACTTTTAAAAATATGTTGCGCTAGACCTATAAATGCAACACTTATTATGAGAATGTTGCTTATTGTTTGATATTTTCTAAAAACCAACACATTTTAAAAGTGTTGCTTAGAAAATGTTGCATTAGCCTCATTTTGTTGTAGTGGGTGGTGCACAGTGGTGCGAGGGTGGGTTTATGTGGTGGAGATGATGGTGCTGTGGTGAGATGGTGGTGCTGTGGTGGTGCTGGTCGAGATGGTCGACGAGAGATGAGTTTTTTTTTTTTACTAAGTGTAAACCAGATCTGTTAATAATTGAGGTACGGTTTTGGCGATTACATTCGGCGGGGACATGTCCCCGCTAAAAGAAAATTAGTCTTTTAGCCAGTCTTTTTGGCGGGGACATGTCCCCGCTAAAAGGTTTTACTAATCGCTAAATACTTTGGCGGGATAAAGTAAATGCCAAGAGGGAAAAACAAATTTTTTGGTGAAATCTTTCGGCGGGGACATACCCCGCCGAAGAAATTTAAAAAAAAAATAATAAAAAAACAGACTATTTTATATTATTTTAACTAACTCAAATCAATATTAAATCTTTTAAATTTAATTAAATTTTTTGTAAATCATCATTAATTAATTTAAAACTTTTTATAATTATTTACATCAATTTTACCTAATAAAGTTAAATCATTTATACTTAATTTAAATCATTTAAAATTATTTTTAAAACATTTTAATTAAGTTAAATCACTATTAAATCATTTAAATTTAATTTAAATATTTTGTAAATCATCTTTAATTGATTTAAAACTTTTTAAAATTATTTACATCATTTTTAACTAAGTTAAGTCATTTATACTTAATTTACATCAATTTTAACTAAGTTAAACAAATGAGTCGATATGATATGGTTGTACACAAGATGTTAAACGAATGAGCCGAGATAATATGGTTGTACATGAGATGTTAAACGAATGAGTCGAGATGATATGGTTGTACACGAGATGTTAAACGAATGAGCCGAGATGATATGGTTGTACATGAGATATTAAACGAATGAGCCGAGATGATATGGTTTTACATGAGATGTTAAACGAATGAGCCGATATGATATGGTTATACACGAGATGTTAAACGAATGAGTCGAGATGATATGGTTGTACACGAGATGTTAAACGAATGAGCCGAGATGATATGGTTGTACACGAGATGTTAAACGAATGAGTCGAGATGATATGGTTGTACACGAGATGTTAAACGAATGAGCCGAGATGATATGGTTATACACGAGATGTTAAACTGTTAGGATTTATTTTAAAGTGATGGTCATTTGTCATTGTAATAGTTTAATTAAGTGTGTCGTTGTTTAGTTTAGTTAATTTAGTCAATGGGCTTGGATTAACCTTATAGATTAAATGTATGATTATAGTCCATGTAATAGGCCCAAGCTTAATCCAAGCCCACCCAAGCCTTCCATCCTTGAAGCCTATAAATACCCTTCCCCTCCTCACTTGGAAGGGTTGGATGTGTATGTTGCTTCAAGGGGTATTCTCATCTTGTATCTCATTTCCTCTTCTCAATCTAATCTCTTGAAGTTACCATCCCATCTTTCTTTCTTTCTATTCTTCTATTATTCTCATATTGTTGTTGTGTGATAAAGGAGTAATATTAAGCATTAACAAGTGGTATCAAGAGCAAAATATAAAGATCTAGGATTATTTTTTCTTCACGATTACTGTTCCGTTTGTTGTGTTTCATCTATTTTGTTTTGTTTTCATCTATTTTGCTACTGTTTCATTAGTTAGTCACAACAAATCAAAGTAGTCGAACTGTTCACCACGTGCAACTCATTTGATCGAAGCATCTCATTTCATCGAACTTAAATAGTCGAACTTGGTCATTAGTCGAGTTAGACTACCTGATCGAACAACTTAACCGAACAATTCACCGAACAAAACTCGTCGAACAATTTGTGTGATCGAACAACTTCGTCGAACAATTTAACCGAACAACTCACCGAACTTTTTCACCGAACAAGTTGTAATTGAAATATTTCACCAAAGAAGTTTTGATCGAACTTTCATCGAGTTTCTTTGGCAGTTGATCGAGAAATTATTTAACCGAACAACTAGCGAGTTAGCTAAGTTGATCGAACATCGATCCTTTTTTGATCGAACAACTTCATTTAGTCGAACTTGTTTTGATCGAACTTCATTTGATCGAACTTCATTTGATCGAACTTCATTTAGCGAACTTCATTTGATCGAACTTCATTTTGATCAAACTTGATCGAACTTGTTTTTTCACCGAGCTTCCTCTCTTCATCGAACAACTGGTGATTTAGTCGAACATCAAGTTAGTCTAGTTAGACTATCATCGAACTTCTTGTTTAGTTGAACAAGTTAACCGAGCTTCTTCTAGTCGAGAAACCTTTCATCGAGAATCTACTTCATCGAAAAAACTCTAGTCGAGTTACTTAGCTTGATCGAGTTACTAGGTAGTCGAACAAGAACTCTCATCGAGCAACAACTTCGTCGAACATTTGAAGTAGTCGAACCAAAGTTTGTTCTAGTCGAGCAACCAGAAACTTTAGTTGATCCAGAAACATTTTTTCAGAAGAGTTTCTTCATAAGTCAATTTGTTGTGTTTGTATTTTGCTCTAATCTGAAGATTGCTTCTTGTTTTTTGATCATAGTATTGAGCTTTATATTGCAAGTATTATATTGAGTGTCTGCATGTTATTGTTGACGTGTATTGTTTATGAACAAGTATTATATTGAGTGTCATTACTATAATACAAAAGTTGCATGAGAACGTGTATGCATTTATAGACGTGTATGTTAACGTGTATTGTTTATGTGCAATTGTTGAATTGTTACATATATAGACGTGTATGCATGTGATGGATGGTACATGTGAAGTCATCAAGGTGATAAATATCAGATTTTTTTTGAGTATGCATGTATGTTAATATATGTTTTGCATGTGTACTTTTGACGTGTTGATAATTCTCAAGTTTCATGTTCAAGTTTCTCAAGGATTATCAAGGTTCTCAACGACTCTTCAAGGACAACGACAAAGGAATTAAACCAAACAAAACTCGTGAACAGTAACCAACCGTATCCTAGTTCTTTAACCGATCCAACATCATCTTTATCATACAACTTCATCAATGGCCGCTCACCAAAACAATATCACAACTGATTTGGCACATGCGTTTGCATTAATCACCAAAGCATTAAACATCCCACTACATAACAACAACCAATGGAACTCACCGTACACTGACAACATGCAGTCATATATAGGTCAAGAAGGACAAATGGTTGACGTTATCGAGCATCAGCAAGGAAATGCTACGGGTATTCAAATGGGGAATCAAATGCAATATGCTGGGCAGAATACGGGAAATCAAATGGATCAGTTTGTGAATCAGAATGGGGTCAATCATAATGAGAATTATTGCTTCATGACTTCTTCAGCAACCCAAAGGAGTGATATAGGTAGAGCTGGAAATGTCAATGCAATGGATAGGGTAGAAAAGCTCCAGTACTTGTTGATACTAGCCAGAAAGAGAGACTCGGGAATACCATTGACTGCTAAGGAATTCGACTTCCTGCTTTCAACCAGAATCAATGATAACTCTACAGAAGTCACTGGAATCTCCGACCCTATGCCTTATCAGCAAGAATCAGCATCATGCAGCAGCGATTCTGACATTCCTCCTACTTATGACAAAGAACCACTCCATGAGACATCAATTTCAAGTAATGAGGTTAATCCGTTTGCTCAACAAAAGCCACATTCTGTGCCTCTCGAACCTACTTATGATACATATCTGGACTCGCCAAATTGTAGCAATATTAATTTGGCAACTCCAAATATGGATCCTAACGAAGTTCAAGTTGCACAAAATGTCGCTAATGATGAGGAAACCCGTGCTTTATTTGAATCATTACTGAATAATTGTCGTATTGAGATTGAAAAGGTCAAAAAGATCAATAGCGATGTTAAAGCCGCTAATGCAAAATTGACCACTGAGCTTGAGAGATACAAGGTGAACGAAAAAGCTTTTGAATTTCACCACAAACGAATGTCAGAACTTGAAAATGGTTACAGTGATTCTGTTTCAAGGGAGAAACATTTGCAAATCAAATACGACACTCTTGATGTTAAACTGAACATGCAAATTAAATCCCTAAAAGCAGAAATTTCTAATCTAACCAACCAACTTTCTAAACAAAAATCAATTTGTTCTGATCTTGAAAAAGAAAAGAACGAGTTGCATTCAAAGTTTTCAAAACGAGAAGATGAACTTCTTGATGAAGTACTTGACAAACAGGAAACTATTAAAAAGTTGGAAGAAATTCTTGTAAAAACGGGTCATTCAACTCAAACGATTAATATGTTAATTTACGACAAAAACCCGATTTTATATACAAGAAAGAAAATGGCTCTCGGTTGTGAAAACCCTTGTTATCTCAAGAAAGCTCAGCAAAAACATAATGTGCTATTTAATGGTAATCTTATAAATGATGTGCATGATCCACCTGCTTGTTATGATTCGCATGAAACGATTGAGCTTACGAAAGAGAGTCGAAACAAAATGAGGCAATTGAATAGAGAAATCAAACCAATTGATTATAATGAAGCTAACAAAATTGCTGGTGTTCATCTTGTTAAAAAGGAGTCACCTTTGTTTTTCAAAAAACCAGTGGCTGCCTCAAAATTCAAAGTTGTTTCAAAACACCTTTCTAACATCGAACAAATGTACTCTAATGACACTTCCAAAAGTGAAGCTAGAATATTTTTAGCCGATCTTAAAAGGAGAGTTGAAATGCTTCAAGATGTTGTGGCAACCAAAACTAATGCTAAAATAAACGATTGGTTCTCAAGTTTTCAAACTGAACAGAAAAAGATGTTCGAAACAGAGATTACTCCCATTCTATCTGGCATACATGCAAGAGCAATTCATGTTGAGAACGCAATTATCAAAGAAGTAACTAAATTTGTCAAGGACCACACATCCTTGGTACTTGAAGCCAATGAAAACATTGAAAAAATCAAAGTTTTGAAAAAACAAAATGACTCACTCTCTGAAGAAGCTCTTTCAACTGATATTATGTCCATTATTTATCAAATGTATTCTGTTGAAGATGATGAAAGACTTCGAGCTGAGACTTCCGAAATTGTTTCAAAATATGAAAAGGCGCTTATTAAGCTTGAAAAACAAAATGTAACATATTTTAAACAACTTTATCAGAAAAAAGAAGAATGCAAGTATGACAAATTGTCGTATGAGCGTTCTTACAAAAACATGCAAGATCAAATTGATCTTTTGAAGTCTCAGCTTGAAAGTCAAAAAGGGAAGGGTGAGGAAACTAAGTTTGCAAAACCATCAACTTCGGACAAACCGGTTGTAAAACCAAAAATATCAATTTCTCAAAATGTTCCGAAAGCTGATGTGATAATTGATTTGACAAAACCAGTCACTCCAACACCCTTGCCCAAGTTTACTGCGAAAGGAAAAGGAAAAGCTGTTGTCGAAAACTCAAATGTGATAGCACCTGACCTTAATAGGATTAGTCCCACTACTGCGTCTGCCTCTACATCTCAATCAAATAGGGCGATAGACAAAAGTGCAAAAGATAATCCAAAAGAGTCTAGGAATGCTACTACAAATTCAAAGGACAACAAGTTGAATCCTAATGTGTGTGCCCCCAGGAATAGCTCACCAAATGTGACCACAAATACTGTTAAAGAATCTGTTGGTTCAAACAACATGGTCCACAATTCCTATCTAGAAAAAGCTAGGAAAAAGGCACAGATTCGAAAAGATGGAATTTTAGGAACACCGTCTACGGTGATGAATTCTACAACATTACAAGGCACTGCTAGTAGTTGTAAACCACTACATAGGAACTCTCAACAAAAGACTATGGATTGGCCTGCATCTAAGAGTAGTTGCGAAAAAGAAAATGTTAAACATGTAGAATGCAACACTAAGAATTCCTCTTTGAACAAGAAACAAGTTTCAAATGACTGTAGTGACAAAGTTAAGGTTGCTGTTTTGAACAAGAATGTTGAATTTGTCTGTCCTACATGTAAAAAATGTGTCTTTTCAGCTAATCATGATGCATGTGTGGCACAGTATATCAAGAAAGCAAATTTGCGTGCTAAGGCACAATCCTCTAAGACACCAAATAGAAACACACCCGTTGATAAGAAGCAAAAAGCTAAGAATTCTACCAAGTGGATCCCTACAGGACGTAGTTTTTCTCAAAATGAGACTTCCGCTGTATCTGACAAGAAAACAACTCCTAGATCCTGCCTTAGGTGGATTCCCACGGGAAAAGTTTTTAAAACAGTCGATCTTAGATGGATTCCCACAGGAAAGATTCTTGATAGTCGCACCACAACAAGTAGTAGTGAAAATCATCAGGATAAGGATGAAGAAACCACTACAACCATTGATAGTGAACACCTTCAGAGTGATGATCCATGTGCTGCTAACACTACTATTTGTGCATATTCTTCTTTTGTGGATTTTGTGAATGCAGGAACTTGTGAAAGTGCAGATGGTTCATACAACCAATGTGGAAAAGAAGAACTCTATGCCAACATCGCATTTGGAAATCCTGGTCTTATTCCTCTCTTAACTCCACTTCTACTTGTTCATACTTAATTCTTCTTTGTGAATACATTTTTTTTTTAAAAAAATCAAAAACAAAATACAAAATTTGAAAAACCAACAAAAGCAAAATATAAAAATAGAAAATTTTCCAAAAAGACAAAAACAATATAAAATATAAAATTCAAAAATATTCTTCTCCGGCATGTCTCTCGTATAATCGATATTCTGTACGTACCTAGAAATGTCATTCAACAATGATACGGGCATGTACAGATGCTTGAGCGAGAGTTCATTTAAATGTTTTCAAAACATGTCGTTTCTCAAAATTTCTTCTCAAAATGGCTTCTGAGAGACTCGCTCTAGAACCCGTGCTTAACCTAATGGCTTCTAATCATATCGGATTAGGACCCGTGCCTCAAAGAAAGGAAAGTGCTCAATCAGAATAAAATGTTTTAAATATTTTTTTCGAGCACTTATCCTAAAAATCACAATGGCTTCTGAACACATCAGTTCAGGACCCGTGCTTTCAAGAAAGGAAAGTGCTTAATCAAAAACTTTTCGAGCACTTATCCTAAAAATCTTAATGGCTTGTAAGTATTTCAGCTTACAACCCGAACTTCAAATAAAGGAAAGTGTTGTACAAAACCAATATCTTTTTCCAACACTTATCCTAAAATCAAATGAAGATATTTATCCTTACATATCTTCAAAGTTTTTCAAAATTTTTTCTATCTTGAGCACTTTTTCTTCAAGATTTTTCAATAAGATTTTTCCAAATCTTTCATAAAGTGCTCATGATAACTCCCTCCTAAACCCTTAAAACTGCTTTTAAACTAAAATGTTTAACCATATGCTTTGTTTAAGGGGGAGTAGAAAAACAAAAATGTTCTAATTTCATGCTAAAATCTGTCGTTCTCTCCAAAAAGTTCATTTTAATCAGTTGATATCAAAAATATCAATTCATGCTATTTTTGAGGGGGAGAAGACGTGATTAAAATGTGATCAAAAGGTTTAAAGTTCGTGGAATCTCAAAGTATGCTCTCCAGACAGACTCAGTTCTAACCCTCGAATTGACGAAACTTGATGTCCGTTATCGAAAAGATTTTTCCGGGACGGGTAATAATTTCAAGCTGGTTTTCCAGTGATGTAAACGTGTCTCGCAAAGGACTTGTCTGAGTAGAATGTACCAATTCGAGAGATGATCAATGAATATGACCGGGACGGGTAATAATTTCAAGCTAGTCCATCTAGTGATGTAAATGTGTCTCGCGAAGGTCATGTTCAATGAAAATCGATCATTTCAAATGTGCGAACTCTACCCAACATGTGCAATTCTTTCTTAAATCTCATGAGCACATGTGAAGGAGGAGTATTTCAAAAATGCAAAACTCTTAAAGTGTTATCTAAATGTGCTTTTATTCATAAACACTTTGAGAGATTTTCAAAAGGTTTTATGGCAAATCTAGGATAGTCATGGAGTTATAAGGTGACTAAGGTTAGGAAAAACCGTCCTATGATCCGCCAGAGCCGGAGGGATCTACCCAAGGACAATTCCAATAGATTAGAATTAGAAGTCCTTAGGTATGATTGAAAAAAGGAGTAAATGAGAAAGGGAAAGAAGGGGTTGAAGAATGAAAAAAAAAGTTGATTGAAAGGGTGAAAAGTAATAGCCCTCCATGAAAACTTAGGGCAGAAACCGGGTCAATACATCTGCTATTGGTACTCACTAAGGTGATACTGATATTGAAGACAAGACGTCATGGACCCAGTGACGCACTGCACCACCCCTCCTAGCCACTCAGATATCTCTTAAAAGATATTTGTTTCATTTCTCACGGAGAACACTACATAATCTATCGGCCTCTCATTCCGAGATGTGTTGATATTGAAAAGGTGGCACTCTGCTCCATGCCTCCGACGACTAAAACCAAAACGCACAATAGAGTCTAGAGCCATGAGATTTATCAAAATATCTCGTTAGGAACACTTCCAAAATGATACACTTGTGTTCGCCAAAAAGAGCACAAGTTGTAAGAGTCTTAATGAGATCCAAGGATCTTGCCATTTTATATCATGATGGTTTCCGTGCTTCAAACGGTCTACAGTCGTGGGGTGATCTCCAGCGACTCACTGAATCGTGGGTGCACTTCGGTGTGTCCGTGTAAGCCCTCTCGGGGGTATCCGGTTCAGAACGGCCTAGGGAAGGATTAGAGAAAGTCTTCACACTATGTTGTTGACAATCTCAAAGTCCCAACCTGTAAGTGCTGGATGATTATTACTAACGGTTTTATGCAGTTACCTATAAACATCCATTAACCATCACTACATACATCAATCATCTTCACCTCAGCATACTCATACTTATGAAGAACATCTCCAACAAAGCTCAAGTGTAAAAGTTCAAGACAAAAGAATCAAGTTAAAGACAGAGTGTAACGTCAAAGTCAAAAGGCTAATCAATATGTCAAGAACAAGTTCATATGATGAAAGATCATGGGGAGATTGTTAGCATAAGTATAATGTCCAAGATGTATGAGTATGTTGGAGGTCACGACGTCATAATCACATGAAGATGCTGATCGAAGGCAAGAACAACCTCAAAGACGATACTTTGAAGATCACATAGCATGAAGGAACCAAAAACAAAAACTGCTATACAACGACACTCAAAGCTCAAAGACATTGAAGACGAAAGACCATCTCACATGGAGCATCATTTGAATGACCATCCCTTAGGGGGAGATTGTTAGGATTTATTTTAAAGTGATGGTCATTTGTCATTGTAATAGTTTAATTAAGTGTGTCGTTGTTTAGTTTAGTTAATTTAGTCAATGGGCTTGGATTAACCTTATAGATTAAATGTATGATTATAGTCCATGTAATAGGCCCAAGCTTAATCCAAGCCCACCCAAGCCTTCCATCCTTGAAGCCTATAAATACCCTTCCCCTCCTCACTTGGAAGGGTTGGATGTGTATGTTGCTTCAAGGGGTATTCTCATCTTGTATCTCATTTCCTCTTCTCAATCTAATCTCTTGAAGTTGCCATCCCATCTTTCTTTCTTTCTATTCTTCTATTATTCTCATATTGTTGTTGTGTGATAAAGGAGTAATATTAAGCATTAACATAAACGAATGAGCCGAGATGATATGGTTGTACATGAAATGTTAAACGAATGAGCTGAGATGATATGGTCGTACATGAGATGTTAAACGAATGAGCCGAGATGATATGGTTGTACATGAGATGTTAAACGAATGAGCCGAGATGATATGGTTGTACATGAATGTAGATGTTCTTCGGTTGACTTCTTCATAAGGTATTCTTTTTGATTTGATAGAGGTATTAATTATTCTTATTAAATCATATCAACTCATAATTAATTTCTTACTCTGCATGCTTACTTGCCCACTTTCCCCTAATTAATTGTTTTCATTACTCCTACCCGATTAAAGTCTTGTTGTATGTTACCTAAAAGTCTAAAATTATAGATTTATGTCTGAAACAAACACTTCCCACCAAAATATTGCCGCCAAAACTTCCCACCAAAAGCTAGCAGATCTGCTCTATCCTCACAAACACATTATATACACTCTTATCCTCAAAACCACTTAACCTCACAACCTCTTATCTTCACACCAATTTCAAAACCTGAGATGCAGCGATATAATCCTTTTATGTGTTCTTGTGGAACAGGAAATATAAAACTAAGAACATCACATCAAGAAGATACCTTTGGATGGAAATATTATGCATGTCCTCTTTCGAAGGTGAACAATCATACATTTCTTATTTATGTAAATATTCAAACAATCGTAACATTTCCTTATTATGTAACAGCCAAGAGAAAAAGATCATGGATGTGGATATTTTATATGGAAGAGTGAATTTGATGACCGGTTACGAGTAATCTCTTCTGCTTCAACATCTCAAGGTGATGGATCTGCACCAACAGAGTGCTCAAACTGTAATGCCAAATATCTTAGGATAAACATGCTGGAATCATAAAAACAGGTGCTAGAGACAGGATTAAACATGCTGGAATCACAAAAACAGGTGCTAGAGACAAGAGTAAGGATGCTGGAGGCAAGACTTGAAATGGCAACGAATCCCGACGACCCCGACCACGCATGTCAGTCGGCTGCAATACTCCGTGAGCTGTTAGGTGACTTGGATAATCTTCATATGTAATGTTGTTGTTGTTGTTGTTGTTGTTGTTGTTGTTGTTGTTGTTGTTGTTGTTGTTGTTGTAGTTGTGAAAACTTAAGTATTTCACGAGGCTTCTTTAACGCCATTGACCTCTGTATAAACCGATAACAATTTTTTGCTTGGCTATGCATTTAAGTCTTTTGAAAGTTCACCTATCCGTCCTTAAGTTCTTTCAAAATAAAATATTTAACTGTTAAGAAAATTTCCATATCACTACCATTGTATATTTGACACTTTTGATTTTTTTGAAATAAATTGACATTAATTTTAACAAAAAAAAGGAAGCAGTAATTAAGAAGGTGAAATTGACTAGACAAGAAAACGGCGGTAGAGGGCCCAAGCTAAAACTAACGAAATGTATGACAACGAAATTTTCATCAATTTGATTCATTTAATGCAAATCTCATTTAATGACCAAGACTTCTATGAAAGACTTGATGTTTACCAAGCTTTTGCAAAAAGCTTTTCAAAACACTAGTCATGTAATGCAAAACTTAAGTATTTCACGAGGCTTCTTTAACAGCCGTCGTGCACCTTCGTTAGCGGTGGTGATCTACCTATGCAACTCATCATTGACTCATAACCGTAACCATAAAGAATGGAACTGAATGAAAAATATCACAATTAACAAACACGAAGACAAACCTTTTATTTAAAACACGCAAGAGTTCTCAACCACATACATTTCATACAGACTCAAACGAAACAACTTGACAAGCAAACAAAACAGATCAAACAAAACAACTCGACAAGCAAACGAAACAACTCAAATGAAACAAACGACATATACCATAACAAACATCGCCCATTCATTTTTTTTTTGCTGCTACTTCCCACTTTGCTAGAACCTGCACCATCTTTTCCCTTCCTTGCTTTCTTTTGCTTGATGAAATGTTCAAATAAAGCTTCAAGATTTGTTATCCTATTTCCCTGATCATCAAGTGTGGTATCAAACGCGCTTTCTCCTCCAACATCATCAGCTTGAGCGTCCAACATCTCTCTGTAGTACGGCTTTTTCCTCAACCATTCCAGAATCCGGTCTCTCATCCACGAGCTAATGTTCTTATAAGAACCATATTCATCATAAATTTCGTAGCCATATGTATTAAGAACTTCATTAAAGAGACCCTCCGACGATAAAACCTTTGACCACTCATCTTCCGGAGTGTAACCAGCCATTGTTATGTGTGTTTTGTGGGAATTAATTATTTGGTTATTTGTGTTTTGCCGATTTCAGGATGATCAATTAGGTTATATATAAGTAAAACTTTGGCGGGATAAATTGGCGCCAGCACTTTTGGCGGGGACATGTCCCCGCCAAAAGCTAGAAAATATTGGCGGGCTAAAGTAATCTTTTAAGAAGGAAAATGGATAACACTTTCGGCGGGGACACGTCCCCGCAAAAAAGGTAGCACTGTGCATGTAAAGTCCCCGCCAAAAGTGAGGGCGGGAAAAAAACCCGGGAACAATTAAGAGTTACTAGTTTGGTCAAAATTCGCCAAATATGGAAAACACTTTCGGCGGGGACATGTCCCCGCCAAAAAGTCACGTTGAAAATTTAGTAAACGGTCAGCGAGACTATGTGCCAGCTCAACGCCGTTTTTGTCGTTTAGCGACTTTCGGTGAGGACATGAGCGTCCCCGCCAAAACCATCATCGCCAGTCCTCTCTTTTGTTGTAGTGTTTGTGCGGATATCGTCGTTGATTCAAAGTAAAATGAGTAAAAACCCTTACCTTCAGTGAGACTTTGTTGTTTCACTTTGGGGTATTTTAAACATTTCAAATTGAGTTAGTGACGATATCTGCACATAAAAGGTTTCTCACAGGGACGGTGCCTACACTTTCGGAAAAGTAAGTCCTACTCCTGCAATTTGAACATACCACATGGACAATTTTTGCAATTTACTCCTTCTCTTCTAGACATATTTTCGTGGTGATGTATTAAGACAAATAACCTCTGATCACACAGAGTGATTGTTTATTGTGTACCTAAATCTTTCAGAACAGAAGAAGAATCCAATATCACTCATTCATTTTCAATGGCAATAATGCTGCTGTTCTGCTTTTTTACTATGTACACAGTTTTTTTGAAACAAAAAAACAAAACAAAAACAAAACTAACGGCTTAGATTGAATATGGAGGTGGGGTATGTGTTGAATAATAAACAAGACATGTCTTGTTTATTTGATTAGACGTTCCATGCATTTCAATGGTACCAAATAACTGAAGGAGACACATGCTATTGTAATGTTTCTGTTCATAACACGCGGGAAACATAACGTGATTATAGTGTTTGAGATCGATTAATTAGCTATGTTAAAAGAAAATGATATGCGCATGCATGGCTAGCTAGAAGCATGAATAATAAGCGCAACAACATGGTCTCATACATGCGGAGGGCAAACCCTAATGGACCCTAATTAAGCAGACCATTGTCCGGGCTTGAGCCGACTATACTGAATCATAATTTATTCACTAGTACACGAGAGTGTCCATCGTTTATGGAAACCGTGAACTTTTATTTGCTAAGTTTTTTTCTCACTCAAGCTGCGTGTTTGAAGACTGACCCAAAGTGACTGCTAGTGGTGTTTAAATTTAATTCTTCAATGGAGAATGATAAATTAATAGAGTGTGTAATAATACCAGTGAGTATTATTCAAGCACTTTGAAATGAACATGCCCAAGTTACGTGAGACTAGACTCGTTACTCGTGAATTTCGTCAACTAAACCTTTGATAGAAAAACGTCATTGAGTCCGCAAACACACGTACAAGAAAACAGAAAAATGGCAAACGGGCAAGAGTCTTTTGGGTGAGTTCGTGTATGATTTCATAAATGAGAGGGAGGTACGACTCGGGGTCCATTGGGCTGATTTGGGCATGGTCAGGACTCAATCAAGTACACCTGCATGCTTTTTACTTTGATAAATGTTGGTAAGAATTTTCAAAGGACCACTTGGAATTTAATGGTGTGTTGTTTGTGTATGTATTTATATTGCTTTGAATCTTGTGAAACTAGAAGATGGAATTGTGTACGATAGTTGTGAAAAGCTTAATAACCAACAACACAAAAATGAAAAATGTGCATGGCATATAATTATTGGTCAAGGGGGGACGCCCACCATATTAAATGGGAAAATTTCAGGGCGTTTTGTATACATTTTGTGAAGTATAGGATTTAAGATTTTCATATGGTGATGTCGAGTGGAATAATCTCTGAGGGAACCAATCAATGTTTTTAAACTCGCGTTAACCCGGGAACTGGTATGGTTACCAGAAACTATTTTTGAGCAAACAAATCAGTTATACAGACAGTTAAACCGTGAACTGATAACTCGAACGAGTCAATTAAAAAACCAGATTTTATAACATTGGAATCGATTATGATAAATGCTTGTAATTTGGGTCTATCAAATAATTCTCTTCACATATGAATAAATGGGTTTACTAATTTAGTTAACATGTATAAAAGTTCGATCAGAACTACATGTGAATTTAAACCATATGTTACGTAATCACATGTGATAATTGAATCACACACTATAAACGTATACGGTTAGTTAATTATAAATGACAAAATATGTTTATACGTGAATAAGCATATAACGTTCACATGAATATAGTGAACTTTGCTTATACGAGAATAAGCATATAATGACTATAGTGAACTTGTAAATCACAAAGTGAATAGACACCTTGTCATGATCACTCATTCACTTGCTTATTGAAGTTATTATTAATTGGATCACCGTACGTTATTGAGTTTTTATTCGAGTTTTGGGCTTCTGTATATGGAGTCCTAATACAAAATTACAAAAATACATGGTACATCAAAGAGCAGGCCAAGCCTCTAAATCAAACATTGGGCCTTATAACCGAAAATTTGTATTGATAAAAGTTGCCCGAATTATGCATGTGTGTACTTGGGGAATTTGACCTGCATAAGTCCACTGACACAATCCCGAGGGTCCGAACCACCACAATATATGTTCTAACTCCAAGTCCATATGAAATTTTCCAGAACATAATTTGTTGGGTCAGGAACTCGGCCCAATTGGTTTATTTAAGAGCTTGGGTCTACTAGTGTCTTGTGAACTGGGCTTCTTGAAGACTTTCAGTAAAGATGATGAACTGAAAGGCAAGTAATGCTATTTTGCTGTATTTATAGATAAGATCAGATCACCATACCGTTGATCGATGTCGATAAGGTGGGGTAGGTGTAGAGTTGTAGACGAGAAGTTTGACTAAGCTGCTTGGCCAATTGAGGTGGTAGGCCGCGAAACATGAGGCTTTAAAGTGAAGCTTGAAATAATATCTAGCTAGCACCGGTGGCGGTGATTAGCATGTGCAAGTGAGCCAGCTGCACAGGGCCACCATTTGTGAGGGGCTTCCGATTTAATATGTCAATTAGTATTTATACATGTCTAACTTGAATTTTTATAGCATTTTTTAAATATTATGTGAGGGGCCTCCGACTTAGTATAATATATTATGTTTTGAATTTTCCATTTAATCTTTTCGTAATTTACGAGCCTCATTCGTAGTTTCGCACTGGCCATCCAAATCAATGGGACAGCCCTGGCTAACACATACGTACAACTATATAAGAGTCAGTCCTTTTAGTGTAGTTTCATCACCAGTTCAAATAAACCTATTAAATAATCTTTATTTTATTACTATTGAAGAAGAAGAAAGATCAAAGATGGAAGGTAAAGGTTTAAGAGTTGTGATTATGGGTCTGTTTATCCTGGGTTTGGTTTTAGCACCGATTGAGGCTATTAGGCCTTGCTGCAAGGACATTGCTGGAGGACAATGCTACAGATCCTGCATGCTACAGGAGGGTAGCACAATGAGATTGTGTGTGGCTGGATGTAGTTGTACAACTGTTAGTGGGAATATATGCCTACCTAATTACCCTATTTACCCTTGAAAACTTACTACGGTAAATAAATAAACGAACTCGTTATATTAATTATTAACAAGAGACAGATTAATTCCATTATTGTATATTCTAACATGCATTTTTTTTTTTTTTTTTTTGGTACTAGATGACGAAGAAATGGTGAAAAAAAGTGCATGCTCGGATTTACTACTGCTCATTCATCTCTAATAAGTGGTGGTGGTCTTGTTTTTTTTATTTCCAAAAGTGGAGAGGTAGCATTGTTGCTGTATCTCTTCTACTAGTTTGTTGTTGTACCTTCAATACCTAAATAAAGAGTATTCATGGAAGGTGGCTTTTTTCTAGTGTTCTTCAAAGTTACCGAAAAATAATATCCCACACAATCAATCAAACAGACCCTTCATTTTTGTACAAGCAGGCAGATTGATGACAGCGAGTCTTCATGTAGTACCATTTCTACTACTGCATCTGACAGTGAGCTTGCCAGTATGATCCAGGTCCCCTGATTCACGTAGGTTGGTTAGATGTTCTACTTTGCGCATTGCTGAAGGGAGTGGTGTCGCCGGGGGTGAGGCGACCAATCATTGGGAACGCCGGGTGGGGGCGGTGTTTTGGCCGGCGAACCAGGGCGTTTGTGTCGTTTTGTGTTTTGGGAAGTGGGAGTTTGTGTCGTTTTGTGTTTTGGGAAGAAGAGAGTCAAAGGAGGAGGTGGCGATCCAGGGGGGTCGCCTGGGGGTGGATTTTGGCCGGAATCGCCAGGTGGGGGTGGTGTTCACGGCGATAGGGGGCGAACCAGGGGGGATTTTGGCCGGAATCTTGGAGGAACGGCCGGTGAGTGGCTCGACTCCCTTCAGTCTTAGATGTTCTACTTTGCGCATTGTTAAACAAAGAATACGTACTGTGAAAAAAAAAAAAAAAAAAAAAAAAAAAAAAAAAAAAAAAATCATCTAAGAAAAACATAAAAATTATTATAAACTCAAAAAAAATAAGTACAGTAAGCTAGGAAAAAAATCAACTAAAAAAACATAAACATAATTAAAAACTCAAAAAAAAATAAGTACCGTGAAAAAAATATCTCAAGTTATATTAAAACCTCTTGTTATAGACCAAATTTGAATAGACAATAATAAACTTGAACGAGAGATTGTTGGTTGAATTTTTTATTTATTAAATTCAATTTTGAGATTATTTTTTTGAAGTTGGAAAAAAAACACATATGCAAAAACAACTTGCAATTTTGTGGAGAATGATATGGAATAAAATTAACGTTGGGTTTGTAGAGGGGTTTCGGATTCGGATTCGGATTTGGATTTAAATTTGGGTTACGATTTAGGTTTGAATTTGATTTAGGGGAGAGAAAAAAATCTTTAATAGTAATAATTATTTTATGGGAAAATGATGTCTGCT
This sequence comes from Artemisia tridentata subsp. tridentata, assembly GCA_021014915.2. Taxonomy (NCBI): domain Eukaryota; kingdom Viridiplantae; phylum Streptophyta; class Magnoliopsida; order Asterales; family Asteraceae; genus Artemisia; species Artemisia tridentata. Next base: position 131,076,655 of record CP139508.1, read on the forward strand.
TCTGGAAGTACGCAACTTGCCTGCTTCTCTTTGAAAAAAAAGGTGGGGATAGGGGGGAAACATGTGACAGTGACTTACTGGAGGGGCTAAATTGTACATTTTTTAAACTTTTTACAAAGGGGAAGCAGGCAATTTGCCTACCTCCAGAAGCAGGCATCATATCCCCTTATTTTATATAATAATTTTGTAATAAAAAATATTATTATCTAAAAAAAATGTATAAAAGGAAGAGATGAGAGTAGTTGGTGGGGCCCACTACTTACCAAAACCCTCTAAATAATCAATCATTCATTCCTCAATCTATTACTCCTTATAAAATTTACAACCAAACAAAATTTTAATATCACATCAAACCAAAACACATACCAAACACACCCTAAATATTTAATGCTTAGATTGCGTAAAGAAAATACTTAGCTAAAATTAATTTATGCGATACTCATATTTTTTAAAATCTTAAATTATTAAAAGAATATAAAAAATTTAGCAATATTAGAGTGTTGGGTATCATGGCTAGCCAAAGGTATACTTTTTATTGACAATTCAGCGGCATATCATCCTTTCCCCAATAATTAAAACACCCCTCCTTCATAACATGTTATTAGCACCCACATTTTTTTTCATTTTATTTATTTTATACAAACACATTTTAGATTAAAATGCAAGTACGATATATTAAAAATACGATACGATTACATTTAAAAAAAGACTACACGATAAGAGTACATAAAAAAAAAAGAAACGATATGATACGATTACATAAAAAAAAAAAAAAAAAAAAAAAAAAAAAAAAAAAAAAAAAAAAAAAAACGATGCGATACGATACGAAGAATATTAAATAAAAGATGACACGACAAACACGCTAATTTTTAAGGTCACCGCCGTACCAAAGTATCGTGCTCGGATATCGGTTTTTATTGCTTTGACACCCGCCGCATCTTCCGAAGTTATCCCCTCGGTGCTAAAACTAAGAAACTTCAATTCTTCCAATTTCTTTTGAGTTGCAATATAATCAATTCTTTTCCCTTGTTCGACTCGCAATTCCTCTTGGATCATCTCCTTGAAAGCTTCTCTACTGGACGAAGAAGCCGCCGAACGATAGAGTCCGATTTTGCACTCTTGGAAGGCCTTGGCTTGCCAAGAGGACGTGGGATTGCATCCTCGAAATAGCTCGTTCGGTTCTTCAAGGTCCTCGAGTCCCCGAACGCGTCTTCCGAGTTTAACAGTTTTGGCACCATACCATTTGTGGTGGTCTTTTGTGACAAACGGTTATTTTCGAAAATATTTTATGCCGCATTATAATTATTAAAAAGTTTTTTATACCTGAGAACCGTTTTTATTTTTGGTTGGGATTGATATTGGAATATTATTATGTGATACGAGAGATTTTCTCGTAAGATGTGAGAATATAGCACAACGAGTATCGGCACGAATCTAGACCTAATATACGTTTATTGATTGATTTATGTCGTTTTATGCAAAAATAGTCGTGTGACTAGTCATTTTTATTGGAAAATGATTTTAAAAATATCTGCGCAAGTTTAAATGTATCGGGAAAATTTTATTTAGCCTAAATGAGTCCCGAATGTCGTTTTATAAAAGATTGGCAAAATTACAGTTTTGGTCCTTGGAGTTAAGTTTCATCCACGCCCCTTTGGGTTTAATAAAAATTACACTTTGTAAATTGAAGTTTGTGATATATATGAAATAGAGATTAGGATTTTCATTCAAACCCTAAACATTTCACCCTCCTGCTCTCTCTCATTTGCGCTGGCCGACACCACCACCACCACCACCTCTAGCCGCCACCACCTTCACCGTAAACCACCATCATCCTCACCTCCCTCACACCATTTTGAAGACGAATCGAAGGCTATACGCGAAGATCCGAGCACCACCGCCTCGTTTCTTTATCTTTTCTTGTTTTGGGTAAGTGTTATATCGAAATCCTTTTCAAAATCTTATAACAACAACGATTCACACTTGGTGTGAATCGGTGTATGTTAAAAACGAGTATAAACCGATTGTCGAGTTAAAAACGAGTTGGAAAATGCTTTGGTATCATCTATTTTGTTCTATTTCGTGTCTATCTCTTCGGATCTATAAGTTTTCAGTAGTAAGCTCACGTTTGAGCTTATGTCCGAAGCTTATACATCTCGTCTTGTCCATATAACGAGCTTATTTTAAGTTTTATATTAAATTCGTTTTAGGTTTTGTTGGACTTGTGGTTTGGGCTGAGACTTAAAGAATTATGGATTCGGTTTTGTTTTGTTTTTGGATTTGAAATCATTGTGGTCCGTTTTGGTTCGAAGTGGTTTGGGTTCGAGCCGCGTAAACTCAAGCTGAGACCACATGGTCTCGGTGTGGTAAGTTTTTGGATTTGGTTTGATTCTTACTTGGATTTGGATTTATTATTTTTGAGCCGTAGGAATTAGTTTCAATCGAGTTGTATTGGTGATGTCGAATGGTAAATTATTGTGGAACGATTGGACTTTGGATGTGGATTGTGATGTGATAACGCCTTAATTATACATATTTTCGGGCATGATATTACATGTTTTATAATCATTTCTTGTAAACTTTCAATACTTAATAGCATGAAATGTGTGCAGGTTCACTCGCAAATGCTCTGGAGCAAGAAACGTCAAGAATGCAAGTATTTTAATAAATAAAGCCAATAAATATGAAGTCTACAAAATAAGTCCAAAGATTCTACCCAAGTGCGCCGGTTTTCCTCTTATGTGCGCCGCACTTGCTTGCTCGGTCAAGAAAAGTCAGAGGTAGTTTCTAATAAAAGTACGCCGGTTTTGTATTTTATGTGCACCGTACTTCCTCTTCATTTATGAAACTTTGGCGCCAAGAAAATAGCTAAGTGCGCCGCACTTACAACCGAAGTACGTTGTACTTCACCTATCAGAAGGCTATATAAAGAGCCCATTTGCAGGCATTTGAGCCTCTCCACTCTCAAACTAATTTCCACTAAGTCAGTCCTAAGAAGTACGAAGTAAAGAACTGCAAGAGCAAGAAGCAGGGGTAGATCGGATCAAACAAGGGTTGAATATACTCTTTGGTTGTAGAATTTTGGGTTGCTTGTGACACTAATGTAATCCATTTGATCATTCCAATCCGTATGTCTCTTGTTTACTTGTCTATCATTACTGTTATCATGAAATTATTATTCATGAGAGGCTAAACCTCTTGTGATTGATTGGATATATAACACCCTAAATTATATACGACTATTAAAATACGCTATAAATTAAAACTTGAGTTATATAACATGTTATGACTCGAGACCATACAATATGAACTTATAACCTAAGGTAAAATACAATATGATACAAGAACTTTATAATTAAATGTATGGCACGTTTAAGAGGTCACAATATAGGCCAAAATTAATAAAAATATGTACACAACATTTATATAAAATAAATAAGAATTTGGTCTAAAATGGAAAGTATCAATCACCATATGGACACCCATAATTTTCGGCAATTCCTCCCCTCCCATTTTTCTCAAAACCGTGTGTATTACACACACCTCCAACAAAAACCCTAAAACCTTTCTTCCTATCTCATAATTGTCGGCAAAAGAAAAAAACCAAGAAACCCTAAATCTTGTTCTATTCGACTAAGGAGAAGAAGGAGGAGCAACTTGATCTTGATCATTATTTTCTTCGATTCGTAACACACGACAAGGTAATCATATATGTATAATTTTAATCCATTCGAATTTGTGAAACAAAACCCTAATCGATCCATTTATTTTCTTTGTTCTTTCATTCGATTTGATCAAGAGGAGGAGAAGAAAAGCGTTGGTGATTCGTAGAGATCTTGTGTTCTTTCATTCCATTCGAATCTAACCTAATAGGTATCATATAAACTTCAATCCAAAATAATATTTTGGATCAACATGTAATGATAGGTGTCGATATGATTATTTGTGTTCTTAAAATCGGATCAATATATAAAGAACTAATCTATCAGAATTTTGTGCTTCCTAATCGAATTTTAAACCAATGATATGAACATGAATTTTAGTGGTTTTTTGGTCTAAAAACTGAATTTAATGAAATAGGGATCAAATAAAATTGGTTTGATGATTTTTGGAGGTCTAGAAGGCAACCATTTGAATTTTAGAAATTTACATGTCAAAACTGAATTCGGATGTCTGGAAATTCAGTCGTGGTTCTTGATTTTTAATTTAATATCTATAATGAGTTATGACCTGAAATTTTTATAGGATGAAATTTGGTATTTTAATTACGTTGTGTAATTTTTTTAGATTTTTCTGAGATGTCTAACCTGGGTAAATAATTGCATACTTTCGGGGTGTTCCAGCAGATCCAATTCGGGTACATGTTGTGAATGTCGATTTTTAGTTTGTACTTGTGCTACTCAATAAAATCTGGAAAAATTATGTAAAATACTCAAGACATATAGGTATATCTGGGTAAAATTTTAGAATTTTATGAGCTCGTATAAGGTATGTTAAAAATGGCTAAAGTCGGGTCTGATTTCAATAGTTATGCTGAATTTAAGTAGTTAATTGTTTTAAACACTTATAAGCTTATTTGCTCAACTTTTGGAACCTAAATAAGCTAATGGTCATCTTAAAAGTATTTAACTTATGTTTGGACTAATTTACATATTAACCTTTGACTTTGGCATAATTACAATAATAACCCTAATCTTTGAATAATAATAATAATATGAAACCAAATTATATGAATTAAACCCTAAAACTACTAATTCGGGAAATATGACTTAATTATGACCTAATGGAAGGTATGAAACCCTAATTGGAATTTAATTACTTTAAATGACCAATTAAAATGAATTGTGCAATTAGAAACCCTAATCTCACACTTACTTAATTTGGAAACCCTAATTTGACTTGTAAAACCCTAAATTGTGAAATAACATCATTTTATAAGTATATTAATATAGGAAACTCAATTTTGACATTAATAACTATTTAAGCCTTTTAAATACTATTTGCTATTTTTAGAAACCCTAAATTGCTTTTAAACCTAAATAAGGAAAGTTACTATTTATGGAAAGTTACAATTTATGGAAAGTTACTATTTTTGGAAAGTTACTATTTATGGAAAGTTACTATTTTGGAAAGTTACTGTTTATGAAAAGTTACTATTTTTGGAAAGTTACTCAAAATGGAAAGAAAACTAAAATGAAACCTTTATGATTATGAAACTATGAAACTTATAAGTAAACTTATGATTAATGTAGATCGGGTGAAGAATGAGTGATCATCTGCTTCCATTCACTTTATTGCTTTGATTTGTGTGCTTTGATAAGGTACAGATATTCTTTCCCTTTTCAGTAGGGATATTTCCATTGATCCTATGCCTGATATGATTCCCTTATTTGACTCATGACTTTCATTGTATGATTGTCATTCCTATTTATTCATTCTGACATTTATTTAAATGTCTCTGCCATGCTATGCTTATGTTTTGTCATGCTTATTGATTTACTATTTTGTTTCTCTTGCCATGCTAAATTATAATTGTTGTATGCTATGATAGATCTGTGCCTGAGCTTACCTAGTTGTGGAGGTACCATGACCATGTCTTGGATGGCACCCTAGGCATGACACTCCCGTAGAGGTGTGATAGATCTACGGCGTTCCCCCTTATGTTATGATTTTGCCTGCACTATTGGCCAACTTTATATGTGTGCTTAGTCTAGTACTGACATACATACTTATGTTAGGGAGCGTATGGATGCATCCTAGGTTTTATGTTTTATGTTTTATGTGATTATGGTGACCAGGTGGTGTGTGCCTTGCACTCCTTCTCACACTTTTACTTTTATTTACTTAGAGGTCTCCCCTCTTCGTATACTTGTATTGTTTTAGTATGATTTGATAGATTATGATATGGAGTTCTTATGGCACATCCTTATATGAACTTTTACTTATTTCATTAATCCCTTGATTCATTTTCTATTAAGTTCTCATGCACTCTTGATCCTTAGTTCTCTTTAAATTCGTATGACATTCATGATTATGCTTTTCGTTTTGTATTCTTATTCCTTCGTTGCTTATGCTTACTTACCGTTATGTTATGTTATGTATATCTGTTCACTGGGTTTTTTAAGCTCAGCCGCATTTCTTTTCCTGCGGCAGGTTTTAGTTGGAAGCTGGGTTATGAGTGGAGAGTACTTTGGACTTAGAAGACTATACCTTGATAGCTATTCTGGATTAGAGATGACTAGAAGTGATTATATTTTTTTTTAGACTTAGTATTTATTGAAATTCTCATTTGTAACCTTGTATTTCAGATTTTCCCTTTGTAACCTTTGAAATTCTTTTGTATTAATTAAGTCATATGCTTGTGTTTGCTTTGATATGTCACCATAACGTAATATTTCTACCCTTATCGGGTTGGGGTGTTATAGGATATGTAAATATAATAAAGTGATGTTATGATTATGCTTTGATCTCTATCAATTTCAAGTTTAAGTTGTGAACTATTTTGTCTTAAGTCTTGCTATGTTTGTTTATCAAAACTGATTGATTATAACTTGTTGGATAAGGTCGAAAGAACCAATTTGTTATAAATAATTCTAGAAACTTGTCTGCGTTTTTAGCCTTTGGTTGGATGAATCCGCTTAGGAGATTTGGTAGTAATCTAGACTTAAGATACAATACTGATCTTGTGAGAAATCACTTGGTTAGATAAACATAAATCTTGAATTGAACCTAACAATTTATGAAACGGATCTTTTGACGAAAATGGCTAAGTTATAAGTTGTAAACCACATCTATTATCCAACTGAGATCTAGCATAAGCATTGTTACTGAATTGTATAAGCTATCCAATCAATCATTTGTCTTATCATTGAATTTCCTATATTTCACTATTTTGCTATTTGTTGAATTATTGTTTTGCTTTAACTAATCATTTCCTACTTAATCGAACGAACTAAGTCCCTGTGCATACGACCTGGTCTTACCTATAATCTTATACTACATACGTAGGTTATACTTTACCCGTGTGTTTAGTTTAATAAAAAACGGTAAAACTAGTATTATAAATTTAAAGCTTTCCTTACACATCAAAGTTTTTGGCGCCGCTGCCGGGGACTTAAATCTGTTCCTTAAGTATTTTTCAAGTGAATTTAGCAAAAACAAAACTCTATTTCCCTTTCTAAACTGCAAACTGCACGTTTCTGTAACAACTGTTGTAGAAAATCCGCCACACAATCAACCTTGTGCGCCGCACTTATTCACAGAGCACACAACACCGCCTTACTTGTCACCAAGTACGACGTACTCACTTAAATCCATGACGTTTTTCTAAAACTTCACAACCTTTCAAAATCGAATCATAAAAAAACAAAAAGAATCATCTTTTGATCATTAGAAACATCTTTCTTTCAAAACAAACATCTCGTTAACACTAAGTCCGCCGTCCTTGTCACTAAACCACAAGTACGTCGCACACATCTCTGTGTGCGCCGCACTCACCCTCTCAAAAAATGAAATTTGTCTCACTTGACTTAAATTTCGCTCTCTATTTTTAATCAAACCTTTTCAAACTATTTGGTTTTGGATGCACACTCGTTCATCTGAAATTGAACCTGTTTCACCTCTATCTGAACCTGAAAGAACTTTGAATCGAAGAAAACGAAAAAATAAAAGAGTTCCTATATCCCAAAAAGACGAAAGAACCGAACAACCTCGAATAACCTATCCTCCCATTGACGATATCTCTCGTTACAGATTTTTCATTAAGATCATTGATTTATACGATCCAATGGCTGACGTCGATAATGAACCCATGTGGGCTAACGATCGTATCGTTGCACCAACTCCTGGACCAGCCATTACCATTCCTGAAACCGCAAACGAATTTGCAATAAAAGGAAACCATTTGACCCTTGTCAAAGGTAACCAATTCGATGGTCGAACCAAAACTGATCCTCATAAACACATACATGAATTTCTCGGAGTTTGTGATATGTTCAAATACGGAGCTACCGAAACTGAAGTGGTACGACTCATGATGTTTCCTTTATCCTTAACGGGAGAAGCTAAAACTTGGCTCGACAAACTCGACGAAGGAACTATTGAATCCTGGGACGAGCTTTACACCGTCTTCGTAAGTAAATTTTTCCCTCCAGCTTTATTCGATCGACTTCTCAGAGAAATCCGAGGATTCTCACAACACGAACGTTAAACCCTCACCGAAGCTTGGCTTCGAATGAAAGAGTTGCTAAGGAATTGTCATGGACACGGTCTGACAAAAGGTAACATAATCAAAATCTTTTACCACGGTCTTGATGAACAAACTCAAGAAGCTTTAAACGCTGCGGCTGGTGGTATCTTTCTTTATAAAACACCAAATCAAGCATATCAACTTCTTGAAGACAAAATCTTACTTAAGCTCGATTGGGCAAAAGACCAAAAACCAAAAACTGTCGTTTGTAAAACTGTTGCTTTTGCCGATGAAGGTAGTAGTAATTCTGACACTGAAAAAATTATGGCAAGAATGGATGCCATGGCCACAAAAATGGACGCTCAGTATAAAGAAATGAAAGAAAGGCGTGAAAACTGCAATACTTGCGGAGGTAATCACTCAACCGCAGATTGTAACGATGATGATACACCCATGACTCGTGAAGAGGAAGCCAAATTTATGAACACATTTCGACGCACTCGTTTTTACGATGACTATCGTAATCGCGATCGAGATTGAGATAAATGGCGACCTAGTGAACGATCGGAATATAACCGAGAATCCTCTTGACCAACAAATTCTGATGAAAAACCTGACATACAAAAACAACTAAGTGAATTTATAAACGCACAAAACTCAACAAATGTGTTTGTCAAAGAGACATTTTTGGACCTCAAAGATAAATTAGAGTCCACAACCAAAAATCACCAAGCCTCAATCCAGAATTTAGAAGCAAAATTCGACAGACTTGTTGATAAGCAATCTGGTCGAGCTTCTAGATCACTTCCTAGTAACACTCCACCAAATCCAAGGAATAGCTCGCCTTATCAACCACCACAAGCTCACCACGAGCATGTGAATGCCATCACAACCAGAAATGGTACATCATATGAACCACCACCAAACCCTAGCCAAACTCAACCCACCGTTGAAGTTTTCAGTGATGAAGAAGAAGAGGATGAACCGATTCCTCAAAAGAAAGCTAAAACAAAAATGCCCGATACACTTGTTCCCAAGCCATACAAACCTAGAATTCCATACCCACAACTTTTGAGAAAAGAGAAAGTGGAAGCCCAATAAAGAAAATTTCTCGACATAATTTGAGCCGTTCGAATTAATGTTTCTCTTGTCGATTTTTTAGCTGGTATCCCCGATTATGGGAAATTCCTTAAAGAACTCGTGAGTAACAGAAGTAAGTTAGACCAAATTTCCGCAACTTTCTTTAACGAGGAATGCTCTGCGATTGTTCAAAACAAAATTCCACCAAAACTCAGAGATCCCGGAAGTTTCCTAATTCCTTGTACTTTCAGCAAAACATTCTCATGCAATGCCTTAGCCGATCTTGGTGCTAGCATTAATCTGATGCCATACTTTCTCTATGCAAAACTATCTATCAAAACACTCTAACCCACCAAAATGAGTGTGATATTAGCAGATCGATCTTTTCAATATCCAGTTGGGATAGCCAAAAACATGCTAGTCGAAGTTGGAAAATTTACCTTCCTGGTAGATTTTGTTATCCTCGAAATGGAGGAAGATAGTAAAGTCCCTCTAATTTTGGGAAGACCCTTCTTACATACAGCCGATGCCATGATTAGAGTCAAACAAAAACAACTCAACTTAGGAGTTGGAGAAGAACGAATGGTTTTCTCTATCGACTCGGCTATGAAACACTCTTATTCTAATGATGATACATGCTTCAGAATTGATGTTATCGATGAAATTCTTGTAGAAGATTTCGAAGCATTACTCGATGAATACAATCTACTCCTTTATCCTGTCGATGGAACAATCCTCGAAGATGAAGTCTTTGCTGAATATGATCAATTTATGGCAATGACTATCGAGGAAGATGTCGAAAGTTCTGACGATGAAGAAGAGGAAGTTGCATTCGAGAAAATAGCGTTTGATACGGAATACAAAATTAGAAAATCTCTTGAAGAACCTCCTACTGATTTTGTGCTTAAACCATTACCTGATCATTTAGAATATGCCTTCTTAGAAGAAGAATCCTTACTTCCAGTGATAATCTCATCAAAACTCTCTAAGAAAAAGAAAATCAGATTATTCTCAATTCTAAAAGATCATAAACGAGCATTTGCTTGGAAAACAAGTGACATTCCTGGAATTTGTCCATCCTTCTGTAAACACAAAATTCAGTTGTTAGATGACAAGCAACCGGTTGTTCAAAAGCAAAGAAGACTCAATCCGAATATAAAGGAAGTTGTTAAAAAAGAAATAGTTAAACTTCTTGATTCAGGCATTATCTACCCAATTTCTGATAGCCCATGGGTAAGCCCTATTCATTGTGTACCAAAGAAAGGTGGTATCACAGTGGTAACTAATGAAAATGACGAACTTGTTCCAACCAAAACAGTCACTGGTTGGTGTGTTTGTATCGACTACAGAAAACTTAACGAAGCAACCGCAAAAGATCATTTCCCACTTCCATTCATGGACCAAATGTTAGAAAGACTCGCAGGAAATGAATACTTCTGTTCCCTCGATGGATTTTCCAGATATTTCCAAATACCAATCGATCCAATGGATCAAGAAAAGACAACATTTACATGCCCCTTCAGGACGTATGCGTATCGGTGTATGCCATTTGGTCTATGTAACGCACCTGCTACTTTTCAGAGGTGTATGATAGCAATTTTTCAGGACATGATTGAAGAATCCTGTAACACCCCCAAAATTTGGTACAACGAAAGAATAATCAAGCTTTCGGGGTGCTACAGGGATTGGTACACAACACAGGCATAAGAAAACAAAAATACATTGTCCGTTCAAATAAAAACATTTCAAGGCAAATATTTAGTGTTTACATTTATTTAAAAGTGCGGAAGTAAGCCCAAAAACATAAAGATAGGTCCTCAATTGAGTTATCAGAGTTGAAATTGATCCAAGAGCCGTGCCACTTGCCAAGCCTCCAAGTTAAGCATTCCATAATAATTGCATCAGTTACCTGAGAATACATGCTAAAAGGGTCAGCTTACGCTGGTGAGTTCATAGGTTTAAATATAAAGCAATGTGTTGGACCTTAAACAATTGTAGTGTTCACACAAAAGTGATGTCTATTACATCAGCACTAAGTTCATGCAACCGAAGCTTGACTATTGTGCATGCTCTAGAAGCACGTTAAATAAAGGCCCTTGTAAGTGTTTATCCCGTGACACTTGTGTTTCGACGTGTTATATGCTCGCGTTTGCTCATCCTGGCCAAACCGAACGGGGGTGTCACCCCCAATAGATCTATTTATAGCACTCGCGCTTCCCCGCAGGAATTGACGGTTCATGAGTTGGGCATGTGGGATTCAGTGACTTAGGCTAATTCTACGTAATAGTTTGATAAAACCATGAGTTCAGTTTGGTCCAAATAAATGTTTTTAAAACACTTGTGTCCGTAAGAAAATAATCAAGTATGCAACCAATATACACATAAATGCATTTGAATAATCAATCAAGTATTTCAACAAAACAGTAATGTTTGAGTAAACAGTCGCGTATTCAAATAAAAAAAGCATTGAGTTTAGTTAAAAACGAGCATGTATTCTCCCCCAAAATAGTTATAAAACAAGTAAAAGTAGGGGCCATGAACTCACCTCAGTCCAGTAATGCAATATCACAACAATATCAGGAGCAAAATAGAACAATAAACCAAACAGTAGTACATCACAAAAGCTCAAGGGTAGTATAGCACAACGGCAACTATGACAGCACGGCACAAAGGACTCGGCACAACCTAATAATATAAAACTAGTCTTAACGTATATCCCAAAAAGTGTAAAAGTTTCCAAAAGTTAACTATTCCCATTCCCAAAATAATCAAGTTCCATTTTCAAAGTGATCAAGTTCCATTTCCAAAATAATCAAGTTCCATTTCCAAAATAATCAAGTTCCATTTCCAAAAATAGTTCCGTTTTATCCCTTTTATATGTGTTTGGTATCCTTGCTCATGTAGCGGTGAAAAGACGCTGACTCAAGTGTACAAATGCCAAAAGAGTGACAATAACGGGATTGTCGCGGAAGGGATGACAAGAAGTCAAGAAAAGATGGCGGAGATAACCCAAAGAAATCACACAAAATAAACACATTAAATAGTTGAAAAGATTGGTAGTCGTCGGTTATAATCTCATTAAGTTTTATAAAACATACATGTTTTATATATTTAAGCAAAAATTCGTCATGACTTATTCGTTCGTAAAACTTTCCAAGTCAAGTGACTTTATTATTTTCCAAACACGTTTAGTTAATAAGGGATTATAAATATTATTGTTCGTTAGACATTATTTCCATATTGTTCGTTCGTTACCGCTCAAATACATTAAATTCATTTCGAGTCTAATGTATTGTAGTCGTTTCGTGTCCCAAATGTCTAATAATGTCCAAAGTCCGATAATATTCCAAATCCATCGATAGTCACATATATATTTCAAGTTCCGGTGTTGCAAAGATTCCAAAGTATACCGAATACCAATCAACGACCAAATAAATAAATAATCCAACAAATAATTCACATAATAACAATAATGATGTACTAGTGCAAATGTGCCTCGATACGTTCCGTAACTTCATTTTTTTCCGTCATCATCCAAGCTAGATATCCCACTATATATTTAATACTCATAACAAGTTTCCTTGTTATTCCTTTATCCTTTCTAGTTATTCTTTTTGTTTTTGCGTTTTCAACACGTCACGAAAGTTACTAAACGCCTCAAGTCACATTTCCATCAAGTCTTGTGGCTATAAGCTGGATCAAAAATAGTTAACATGTTTCAAATAATCCACAAGTCCAAAAATAATCAATTTGGGCACGTCGAGGTCGCACCGAGACCACAAGGTCTCGGCTAACGCTCGTAGCCATAACATCACATCCGTATATCAAGTTCAAAATTTCTAGTTCAATAATCAATTTCGGCCAACTAACCTACGGCTCGAGTGTTTCCCATGTTCAATCAACCTCAACATCACAATAACAATAACCAATATCGGATCAAAAATAATAGCCTCGCCGAGACCAAAAGGTCTCGGCTAATATCGCGCCGTGAGCCACAATACCAATCGGACCAAAAATATAGACTTACCTCACCAAGACCATACGGTCTCATCCGTGAACCCGTGTCGTGCAAAACCAAACCAAACGGACCAAAGTGTTTATAAAAAACAAAACATAACCAAACCAACTATCCAAATGGAGTCCGAGACCCACAAGGGTCCGGCTCCAATCCGGACTCGTGCTAACCCACAAAATAAGTCAAACAATACCCTAATAAACTCGCGAATAAGTTCGAACGTGAGCTTATTCGTTCGTACGCAAACCAAACAAAAACCAAAACTAATTCGTAACCCAAAACAACTTTGTAACATGTCGTGTAATTTGTATAGAATAGACGATGGGCTAATAGGTTGGACTAAGCTAATTGATTAAGTGTTAAGATATGATATTCCATTTATGTAACAAAGTCCAATCCATGAACATAAAGCCCACAGAAAAAGCCCACTAGGTTGTCGACTTGTAATCTATATATACCACACTCCCACCTCATTTTAGTGTGTGCTTTAGAGGTGTATAGGTGAGGAGTGTGTGTGTCTTTAGGAATATAAATATTTAGTTGAAGAATCGGTCACCCCGAGTACTTATTAGCACTTAATAGCTCGTAGGTTTATTAGTAATATTAGTAGTAGTTTAGTTATTATTAATATTGTGGAGTGGGTCGGATCTTTACCCACTGTCAGCTTGCTCCACAGCCCACTAGGGGCACCCTATGTAGTAGTATAAATATCCCTCTCCACCAAAGGAGAGGGTTGGACCTTTCTTTCTTTCATATCCATGCATCCCTGATTTGATGTACGTTTCAGTGCATCATTTCTTGTAAATGAAGAGAAATCTTCTTTGTATACGAATAGTTTTCTTGCTATGATTCTTCTGAAAATTATTTGTGAGACACTTGGTGGTTACGTGTTGTTTGAAATTCTTTTAGACTTGGATTGTGCATCATATCTGTCACTCAATCAATGACTACAACTCTTTAACTAGAATACGGGTCACTGATTGAGGGGGAGAGTGAATTCAAATTTTATATCATCAAACGGGTTTCTTGGTTACCTCATAATTGTTAGAAAAGATTTTGTAGTTAATGGGGTATTAGTTGAAGAGGATCTTACTAAGCTTTATCTCAAATGGCCAAATGTGTTAGTTGTTAGAAAGATTAGGGCATTATGTGCAATGGTATGTGCTTAAACACATACCTTTTCTTGACCAAAACCGGACCAAAATAGACCAAAAACCCGACCAATTATGCCAAATATATTGTGTTTTTGTGTTTTTACATATGCAGGCACGGATATCAAGAAAATCAACAAAAGACACGAGAAATGCGGGAAAACGAGCACGGGAATGGAAGATGGTTAAAAGCCGGAGCCGGGAAAGAAATAATGGTCAAAAAGTCAAACGTGGTCCTCCAATTATCAGAGATTGTCAACATTAGCCCTTGGATTCAACTTTGAAAAAGTGGCATGATCAGTCCTTTAACTTGCAGAAATTACACACTTAACCCCTAGACATTTAAAACCTTAAAACTCTTAAAACTAATAAACCCGGATCTAAAGTAATCCCAACCCACTACCCACACCTACAAGCCCAACCCACCCTTTTCCATAAAAACCCACGGTCAAACCCACTTAACCCCAAGTCAAACCAAATAAGAAATAACTTCCGCATTACTGACCCCCAATTCACTTATTTATCCAGTTACCTCTATTCACCCAAGAACCCTAGTTACTGTTCCGGCTTAATTACGGCAAAGAAGGGTATATTGGTCCAATCAAATGCTTCTAGAAGGGTGTAAGAGGTGTCAGGAACGTGTCAGAGCCAAAGAAGAGCAAAGAATGATACGTGGCAGCTTACTATTGGGCACAACACGTCACATTTCAATGATCTAAGGGCTCTGATTGATTTCAATCATTGGGTACGGATTTAAGGGTGTGGATTGGATCAAAAGAAACACAATGTCACACGGATTGCCAGCTTGGCAATCGTGACCCAAGCTCTTCCTTACAGCTATATATAGGGCTTGATTTTCTCTCATTTGTAAGTAGTTTTTAGTGTAATGAAACGCTGTCAATTTAGTTTACAAATTGTAATTTTCAAGTTTCATTTGTAACTTTGAAGTTTTTAGTTAATGAAATTTTATTTTTATGTTCACTTGTGATCCTGATTGATTTTCATTTCTGATCTGAGTTTAGTATTTGAAGTTTGCCAGTAGCTTATTCAAAATAGTTTTAGCTTATTCGTTCCTTTTTAATTTCAACTAGTTCATTTCAACTCAAAAAAGTCCAAAATATAAAAAGTACCTTTAAGAAAATAAGAAAATACTTCACACAGCTTCAATAAGCTGCTTTTAAACTTGCATTAGCTTATGTAAGCTTTATAGCTTATTATAAGAGATAATTAGAGTCAGTTCTGTTTTAAAATTCAAAGTTCCAATTCGGTCAACGGAAGTCAACCACCAGCTTATTCAACAAGCTGAGCTTATTCCAGAAGAAGCTGATAGTCTAGGAGGAGAAATGGAAGCTCCTAGCCTGTCTAAAGACAGGCAAGCATAGTGAATCCCCTCTGTTCAAGCTGAGGGGAATTTACCTTGTGAGTTCTACTTTTCAATTTTCTTCAATTCTGAATCAGTGGCTTAAAGTAGTTTAGATATGTTTTAGTTAGTTTATAATTGCTTAATGTTGTTTATATAAACTGATTATTGCTTGATCTCAGTAGTTTAATTCATCTACATTTGTTTGAATTAAGTTTGATATTAATGGTTTGAAACTGCTTCATGATTGCTAATTGATAATCTGTGGATTATGAGAACTGAGAATCTGATGTTTCTTGTTGTTGTTTATGGCTAATCTGAGGATATTAGATGTTAGTGAACAATGTTTGATGTTTGATAAGGGTGAATTAAGTATGAATCTGAGGTTGTTTGATTTAACTTCTGATATGAGGGTGTTTGGATTAGTATAGGTTTAAGAGTTTACAGCCACTTTAAGGTTACTCAGTAGTATAGGATTGTCATTAGATTGCATATAGGATATTTAGGATTCTTTATCTCAGCATTAGATAGACAAAAAGTCAATATCATAATTCAAGAACAAATTCAGCAAACTGTTAAGAAATTAGTAGATGTAATGTTGAACTTAGGTGCATATTAGTGTTAGTTAGCATAATCTAGGTTGATCACAGCTTAATATTGCATAACAAGTTAGCTTAGATCAATCAAATTAGGATTTAGTCAGTTTTATAAAAAATCAAAAAGTCAAAAGAAAATTAGTTAAAGCAGAAATAGCATAAACCTTTAGATCATCTGTAGGATTCATTAGTGTGTGGAAATAGGATTTGATTAGTGTTTTGTGTACCTTGCCAGCTTGTAAATCTAGATCAAAAAGAAAATTTAAGTTTGGAGCTCAATAGCTTATCTAAAAATAAGCTCATAGTTATGTGTCTGCTAGATAAATCCCCTGCTACTCAGTTTTAAGCCAAATTCATAAGCAGTTTCCTTGCAATCTATTGGAGTTTATTGTGAGATTTTTGGGGCAAAAGTTAGACAAATTAGCTGTTAATCAGTTTCTGCCTTTGGTTTGCTCTTATTAGCTTATTTAGTTAGCTTATTCGAGTCCAATTTGTGCCTGTTTGAACTGTTTCATATAAAAATGTGCAAAGCTTTACTGTCTTGTTTATAGGCTGATTTCCAGTTTTTTTCAGCTTATTTGAGTCCTTTTCTTTTCATAAAATTAGTAGTTGTTAATTGTTATTTGATTTGCAAAAGAAGAAAAATTAAAAAAATATAGTTTAGATGATTTGTAGTTACCAGGATTCGAACCTGGGTGTTTTTTTAGTGTAAAACGTTTTTATTTTCAGTTTTGTCAATCAAGTCCTTAGGTTTCAGTTTAAACGAGTTTGGTCCTTGTCTTTGTTTAAAAATGTTTTGAGTATTAATTAAGTTTTAGAAAAGTACAAATCAGTCCCTGTCTTTTATTAAGTCAATAATAGTTTCAGTTTTTACACTTTTAGTCCCTAAACTTTTACAAACTTTTGTTTTCTTTATTTTCTTTTATAAAATCAGTTTTAATAAATTCCATTTTCAGTCCCTTGAGTTTTTAGCTTTGCACTTTAGGTTTATTTCTTCACTATTAGTTTTAAAAGTCTCGGGAATAGCCCGGGATTTGATTTCTTTTATTAATTTTGTGTGCTTTTATTTGTTATCGTAGATTGCTTTTAATTTTCCATAATTTAGTATAATCAATACCAAAAAAAAAAAAAAAAATTATTATCACGTTCAATTATTCACTTCACATTTTCACACACCGATTCGACTTATTCGCCGTCAAACCTTCGTTGGGAGAACGACCCGGGGGAATTGTATTCGTTACAATTTCTTTGGACTCAAAAATATATTACATCAATTAAATGGCGCCGCTGCCGGGGAAGGCTTGAAACGAGTGCGTCGATTTCGTCCGTTGTTTTTGTGATTTGAAGATCCTTCCTCGGAAGTTATTGTTTTTTTTTAAAAATAAAAAAATACAAAAATATAATAAATAAAACACTTTTCCTAAAGTGTTTTCATAAATACATCTTAATAAACATCCTCGGTCTTCCGTTGAAGGAGGGCGGTTGTAAACCATTCCGAATTACAACAAAACAAATCGTGAAATTGATCGTTATCGGATTACTTTATTACTACAACCTAATTACGGGGTTTAAGGAAGCTTGACATTAAATTGTCGAGCTGAAGAAGGCGGGTTTTTAAGCATCTTCGGAGCTACCTTTGCCTTCCCGCCTCGCTGCGCGTAGTTTTAAAGGAAACGGTTACGGTTAACGTAACGGTTACCAAAAAGAAAATAAAGTCTTTTGTTTTTCAATATAATAAAAAAGCCAAAAATAATTCCCAACCAAAAATACAAAAAGATTTTTGATTTTCATTTTTGTTTCCTTTTTGGTGTATGAACACCCGCTCATCTTCTCAAAATCTTATTTCTCCATTATCAAATCCCGAAAGGGTAATTCGACACACACACCGTGTTCAATTCCCAAACGTTGAGGAAATGAATCACGACGATCAAGCTCCTCCGGTGGAGCCTAATCAAGGAGCACAACCGGGCCCCGACCTCCGTCCGATGGAGGAACAACTTCAAACACCATTTAATGGTGTGCGAAGGGCCATTGTGATTCCCGACATACTTGCTAATCAATTTGAAATCAATCACGGGTTATTGAACCTAATCACTAGTATCTCTTACCACGGGTTCGAGAGTGAAGATCCTCACATTCACATTAGGAACTTCACCGATATAGTTGAGACCATTAAGCTTAACCAAGTATCATATGATGCGATAAAGATGAAGTTATTTCCTTTCTCCCTTAAGGGAGTGGCTCGAATTTGGC
Organism: Artemisia tridentata subsp. tridentata; assembly: GCA_021014915.2. Classification (NCBI taxonomy): domain Eukaryota; kingdom Viridiplantae; phylum Streptophyta; class Magnoliopsida; order Asterales; family Asteraceae; genus Artemisia; species Artemisia tridentata. The sequence goes on from CP139508.1 coordinate 131,095,298, forward strand.
TTGAGAAGGAACCCCCGAACTCGATCTATACTTGGGGTGACCTAGCTTCAAAGTTCGTGAACCATTTCTATCCTCCTTCTAAGATTTCTAATCTCCGCGCTCAAATCTTACGTTTCCAACAAGCCTTTGATGAATCGTTCAGCGAGGCTTGGGATCGGTTTAAGGAGTTGTTGGAGAAATGTCCGAACCACGGTTTTTCGGAGCTTCATCAAATCGATACCTTTTATAATGGTTTGAGTCTTGCCGATCAAGATTCACTCAATTCGGCGGCCGGTGGAAACTTATTGGCTCGTAATACTCAAGAGGCATTCGGAATAATTGAAAACAAAGCCCGTGTGAGAAATTCAAGGAGCAAGCTTCAAACGTCTAGTGCTAGCAGTAAGAACAATGAAGAAGTTATGAATGCTCTCGCCGCACTTAATAAGAGATTCGATTCATTTGTTATTGAGAAAACACCTAATAAAGTTAATGTTGTTAACCATGGTTGTGAAATATGTGGTGGTCCTCATTCTTATTTCGAGTGTCCGGCCACCAGGGCTTATGGACACGAGAATGTGTATGCTACTAATTCGGGTGGTAATGGTTACCAACCCCAAGGAGACCGTAATCTCCTTAGCTACCGTTCAAACAATTCACTTGGACCACCACCGGGATTCAATAATCAAAGTCAAAATCAAGGTCAAAACCGTAATCAAGTTAACAATAATCAAAATCGTGCAAATAATGGTTTTCAAAACAATGGTTTTAATCAACATCAAAACCGGGGTTTTCAAGGAAATCAAAATCAAGGGAATTTTTATGGGAATTTCAATACTAATCAAGGAAATATGAATCAAAATCAAGGAAATTTTCATAATCAAGGTTTCAATAACAACAACCGAGGGCAAAATTTTAATCAAAATCAAAATGTTGTTCCAAATCCGTCACCCTCGGATGAGATTCTTCGACAATTAATGCTTCAAAATCAAAATATGATGAGAACTCAAGAGTTGTTAACTAAGGAAATGAGTGAGATTAAGAAACGTTTAAATGATCAACCCTCGGGCTCGGGTACTACTTCTTTTCCAAGCAACACGATCGCAAACCCGAGGGGCGACGTTAAGGCGATCACAACACGTAGTGGTGTTTTTTATGATGGACCTACGGCTCCGACTACCTCTTCTTCTCTTCCTCCCAAGGTAGTCGCCCGTGAAACCGAGGTGACAACGGATACGGCACTTCCTACTAATAACGGAAGGACCGAAGACATCCAACCTCCGGTTGTCCAATCGTCAAAAGGAAAAGGGAAAGTTGATTTTGAACAAGAGGTTCCCGTTAAGATAAAACTTCCGTATCCGTCGCGACTTGATAAACAAAAGCACCATGATAAGAATACGCATCAGATGGAGAAATTCTACCAAATCTTTAAAGATATGAGCTTCGAAATTAGCTCCGCGGATGCTGCTCTCTTAATGCCGAAGTTTGCATCGATGGTGAAGAATTTGCTGAGCAACAAAGATAAATTGTTTGAGATGGCAAAAACAACCCCGTTAAATGAACAATGTTCCGCGGTTCTCCTCAAAAAGCTTCCGGAAAAGCTTGGAGATCCCGGAAAGTTCCTTATTCCGTGCAATTTTCAGGGGATGGTTCAATGTTTCGCCTTGGCCGATCTTGGCGCTAGCATTAACCTAATGCCTAAGTCCGTTTGGGAAAATTTATCTCTCCCCGCTCTCACTCCGACCCGGATGACTCTCGAGCTTGCGGATCGATCAATTACTCGTCCAATTGGAATCGCCGAAGATGTCTACGTTAATGTGGGAAAGTTCCATTTTCCGGAAGATTTTGTGATTGTCGATTTTGATGCCGATCCCCGAGTTCCTCTCATTCCCGGGAGAGGATTCTTAAGAACTGGGCGCGCGTTGATTGATGTTTATGATGAAGAGATTACCTTGCGAGTTGGTAATGAAGCCGTGACTTTCGATTTGGATCAAACAGCGAGATACTCCTCCAACGATAATTGCATGTCTGTGAACCGTATTGATATTATTGACGTTACTACGGAGGAGTATGCTCAAGAGATTCTCGGTTTTGCTAGTGGCAATCCCACTTTGGATTCTTCTTCTACCTCTATTGATGATTCTTCTTCGTCTACTATTTCTTCACCGATCATCTCCGACTCTTCCCCGTCCCTCACTCCGTTTGAGGGAGGTGATTTCTTTTTGGAAGAGGTCAATGAGTTTCTTGCTACCGACACATCTTCTTCACTGGAAGATGATGATTCTTATTATGATCCGGAGGGGGATATTATTATGCTTGAACAACTTTTGAATGAAGACCCTACCCCTTTTTCCCCTCCGATGGACCTTAAAATGGCCGACGTTAAGGAAATTAAGCCATCTATTGAGAATCCTCCGGAGCTTGAGCTCAAGGATTTACCTCCTCATCTTGAATATGCTTTCTTGGGAGATTCCGATACATTTCCCGTCATCATTTCAAAAGCTCTCAAAGGTGAGGAGAAGACAAAACTCTTAGACGTGCTTAAAAAGCATAAAAGTGCCATTGCTTGGCAGATCTCTGATATAAAGGGTATTGACCCTAAATTCTGCACCCATAAGATCTTATTGGAAGATAATTTCAAACCCGCTGTTCAGCAACAGAGACGGGTTAACCCAAAAATCCATGATTTCATAAAAAAGGAAGTTATTAAACTCCTTGACGCAGGGATGATTTATCCGATCTCGGATAGCTCATGGGTTAGTCCCGTCCACTGTGTGCCTAAAAAGGGTGGAATGACTGTTGTAACAAACGAAGAAAATGAGTTAATTCCCACACGTCTCGTCACCGGATGGAGAGTGTGTATCGATTACCGAAAACTCAATGATGCTACCTGTAAAGACCATTTCCCATTACCGTTTATGGACCAAATGCTTGAGCGTTTGGCAGGAAATGAGTTCTATTGTTTTCTCGATGGCTTTTTCCGGGTATTTTCAAATACCAATTGATCCCCAAGATCAGGAAAAGACCACCTTCACGTGTCCTTATGGAACATTTGCCTACCGACGCATGCCTTTCGGCTTGTGCAATGCTCCGGGCACGTTTCAAAGGTGCATGATGGCCATATTCCATGATATGATCGAGACGACGATGGAGGTCTTTATGGATGACTTCTCGGTTTATGGAAATTCTTTCTCCTCATGCCTCTCCCATTTAGAGAAAATGCTTGAACGGTGTGAAAGCACCAATCTCGTTCTAAATTGGGAAAAGTGCCATTTCATGGTTATAGAGGGCATAGTCCTCGGCCATAAGATTTCCAAATCTGGGATTGAGGTCGATCGAGCTAAAGTCGATGTTATCGCTAAGCTACCTCATCCCACTACCGTTAAAGGAATCCGAAGTTTCCTTGGTCATGCCGGTTTCTACAGACGATTTATTCAAGACTTCTCAAAAATCGCCCGGCCTCTGACCCGTCTTCTTGAAAAAGATGCTCCCTTCTCTTTCTCTCCCGAATGCATCGAAGCATTCGAGGTTCTCAAAAAGAAGCTGAATGAAGCTCCGATCTTGGTTGCCCCCGACTGGGACTTGCCCTTTGAGCTAATGTGTGATGCAAGCGATTATGCTATCGGTGCAGTCCTGGGGCAACGCAAGTCAAAATACTTCCAACCGATACACAATGCTAGCAAGACAATGACCGACACTCAATCTCATTACACTACTACTGAGAAAGAGTTGTTGGCCGTTGTCTACGCTTTTGAGAAATTTAGACCGTATCTTGTCTTATCAAAAAGCATAGTGTATACGGACCATTCTGCTCTAAAGTATCTCTTAGCAAAACAAGATGCTAAACCGAGATTACTTCGGTGGATTCTTCTGCTCCAGGAATTTGACATTATCATTCGTGATAAAAAAGGAGCAGAGAATCTAGCCGCTGATCATTTGTCCAGACTTGAAAATCCCCATCAAAGTGATCTCGAGAAAAAGGAAATAACCGAAACATTTCCTCTCGAGACACTTGGGAAGATATCTTTAAAGAATGATCCGAGTACCCCATGGTTTGCTGATTACGCAAATTACCATGCGGGGAATTTTGTGGTGAAAGGGATGTCGTCCCAGCAGAAAAAGAAGTTTTTCAAAGATGTTAAACATTATTTCTGGGACGACCCCTACTTATTCCGGATATGTGCCGATCAAGTAATCAGACGGTGTGTGCATGGCCAAGAAGCCATTGACATCCTCAACGCTTGCCATAATGGACCCACAGGGGGACATCATGGTGCCAGCTATACCGCTAAAAAAATCTTTGATTCTAGATTCTATTGGCCGACAATCTACCGCGATGCCCACGACTTGGTGAAGTCATGTGACTCTTGCCAACGTCAAGGAAAAATCTCGCAAAAAGACGAAATGCCTCAAAATGCACTTCAAGTCTGTGAGATTTTTGACGTGTGGGGTATCGATTTCATGGGGCCATTCCCGTCTTCACGAGGGAATAAGTATATCCTCGTGACCGTCGACTACTTGTCAAAATGGGTTGAAGCTAAAGCGCTCCCCACTAATGACGCCCGAGTGGTTGTTAAGTTCTTGAAAAATCTCTTCTCCCGATTTGGAACTCCTCGTGCTATAATCAGTGATCGTGGTACTCACTTCTGCAATGATCAATTTGCAAAAGTTATGCTCAAGTATGGTGTCACTCACCGACTTTCTGCCGCGTATCACCCGCAAACAAGCGGACAAGTCGAGGTTTCGAATCGTGGATTGAAACGTATCCTTGAAAGAACCGTTGGTGAAAATCGAGCCTCGTGGGCCGACAAATTGGATGATGCTTTATGGGCTTTCCGAACCGCTTTCAAGACACCCATCGGGTGTACTCCTTACAAGCTGGTTTACGGAAAAGCTTGCCATCTGCCCATCGAGCTCGAGCATAAGGCATATTGGGCCTTGAAACATGCCAATTTTGACCTTAAGACCACGGGTGATCACCGTAAGCTCCAAATTAATGAATTAAATGAGCTTCGGGATCAAGCCTACGAGAACTCTCTGATCTACAAAGAGAAAACAAAGAGGATTCATGACTCTAAGATTAAAAACCGCATTTTCAATGTTGGTGATCAAGTCCTCCTCTTCAATTCTCGGCTAAAGATTTTCTCGGGCAAACTCAAAACCCGCTGGTCTGGGCCATTCACCATCACTCAAGTTTTTCCATATGGAACCGTCGAGTTAGCTCAAAATGACGGTCCAAACTTTAAGGTGAATGGTCATAGGTTGAAGCACTATTTTGGAGGGGACGTACCATCCATGGTTGTCCCGGATCTCCAAACTTTCCCCATGGACAACTAAATTCGGGGTCGAGTCAAGCTCATGTGACTCGGTTAACAAAAACAAGCGCTTCGTGGGAGGCACCCCATGCTTATCCCTCTATCTTCTTTCTATTTTCTTAATAAAACGTGAGGAGGGCTACCTCTTCCATATCTTGTGTCTCGTTGTTTTTCTGTGCTGTGTCCAGGAATGCCCGATGATGAAGACTCTCGTGCTCGTAGTTTCCTTCACGCTACTCGAGTTTCATCATCCGCTGCTTATCCAATATCCAAAATCTTATCGTTTTACATTTATCTTTTGGCATAATTAATAAACGGCCTTAGATTTTTGTAGGGATACCCGTACCTTTAAGACATTGAGGACAATGTCTCGTTTTAGTCTGGGGGGGGGGGGTGATCTTTCGATTCAATTTTTGCCTTGCATCTTTGCCGTTTACTCATGCAACTCCGTTTTTCCTCCAAAAAGTCCAAAAAAAAAAAAAAAAAAAGAGAAAATTTAAAAATTTTTGTGCAAAATATAATAAGTTTTGACAATTTTGTTGACTTTCCGCTGGGTAGAGTAGGAATAAAATTTTGACTTGACCGGGCGTGTTGAGCCCTAGCTTGTTCCCTTAACCAATGATAATCATATAAGCTTGTGCTAGTCTTGTACACCAGGAGCTATAAAAGGCGAATTCTTTCTTAAGAGTTTGCAAGTTCCCGTACTTGACTTTATACATGCATGGCTTTAAAGCTTTCGCTAGTCTTTTACATAAGGAGCTAGAAAACGCGAGTTCTTTTCAAGAATTTGCAAGTTTCTGTAACTGACTTTATATATGCGTGGCTGATTATCGGCTAAGTATTCGCCAATTTCATTATTTGAGATTTTTAAATGTGCGAAGAGCGAGAAATGATAGAATTTATTTAGAAGTTAAATGCCAAACGTGGAGTAGTTGGTTCTCTTTAGAGCTCGTCGTAGGTACTTGTGGCCTTTTGCTCCCGTAAAATTGTTTCACCCCATATATTGTATAAATAATTAAAGATATTTAGGTTTAGAACGAAATTTAGTTCTCCATCTTCTTAAAAGAATTTTTGCTCTAAAGATTGGGTACACATCAAGGTCCCGTATTGAGTGAATAAGTTGTAAAGTGCTCTTAGATTTCGGATTGAGATCGGACCTTGGATCCTTACTTCTAAAGGCGGTAAGGTCTTGGATTTAAACCGTGAAGGTTCGTTTTCTAAGGGTTACTATTGTATGTTTGATGTTTTGGAAACACCCGGTAATCCCGTGGTATTAAGTTATTGAGTGTTGAGATGTATGGATTTTGTGCTTAATGTGTTAGACAAGTTGATGGCACGTGAGGTGCATGTGAATGACCCTAGATCGGGCACATGAGGTGCACGTGATGTTTCTCCACAACTTATGTCTACATGTTTGTATGAGTTCTTTAGTCTTTGACGTATGTAATAACCTTGATTTGGACCTCATTTTTAAGGCAAACTTTCTTGCAAGAAGATGGAAAACTACTTAGCGTTTTAAACTTGGTATTTTTATCGGACTAATAATTATGAAAATGAGAAGATTATGAAGAAATTCATTTCTCTCACAAAAATAAAATAAGTAGAAACAAAAATAAGAAAATGGGAGCGAGAGGTTCTTACACAAGTAACTTCTATGAGTAGTGTTGGCATCTAATTTCTAAGTAGGTTGTGATCTCGTTTATAAGCTTAGTTTGGGAGCATGTGAAAAATCAAGGACGAAGAATTTTATCCTTATGGTCACTCCTCTATGAGTTGTGTTTCTACTCTATGACCCTAAAAATTATCGATAGATAATGATTGTCAACAAAAACCGTCACATGAATAATGAGAAAAATACAAAAATAGAATAAAAGGAAAAATGGGGAGTTTTTTAGAACTTAAGATTTCTTGATCTCTTTTGAAAATTTTGCTACTTCTCAAAGTTAGTAAAAAGATATTAGAAATTTTCGGTTTCGAAAACGTGTTTTTATAACATTGCATGAGGACATTGCAATAGCTTAGTCTGGGGGAATTTGGTATGTGCTTAAACACATACCTTTTCTTGACCAAAACCGGACCAAAATAGACCAAAAACCCGACCAATTATGCCAAATATATTGTGTTTTTGTGTTTTTACATATGCAGGCACGGATATCAAGAAAATCAACAAAAGACACGAGAAATGCGGGAAAACGAGCACGGGAATGGAAGATGGTTAAAAGCCGGAGCCGGGAAAGAAATAATGGTCAAAAAGTCAAACGTGGTCCTCCAATTATCAGAGATTGTCAACATTAGCCCTTGGATTCAACTTTGAAAAAGTGGCATGATCAGTCCTTTAACTTGCAGAAATTACACACTTAACCCCTAGACATTTAAAACCTTAAAACTCTTAAAACTAATAAACCCGGATCTAAAGTAATCCCAACCCACTACCCACACCTACAAGCCCAACCCACCCTTTTCCATAAAAACCCACGGTCAAACCCACTTAACCCCAAGTCAAACCAAATAAGAAATAACTTCCGCATTACTGACCCCCAATTCACTTATTTATCCAGTTACCTCTATTCACCCAAGAACCCTAGTTACTGTTCCGGCTTAATTACGGCAAAGAAGGGTATATTGGTCCAATCAAATGCTTCTAGAAGGGTGTAAGAGGTGTCAGGAACGTGTCAGAGCCAAAGAAGAGCAAAGAATGATACGTGGCAGCTTACTATTGGGCACAACACGTCACATTTCAATGATCTAAGGGCTCTGATTGATTTCAATCATTGGGTACGGATTTAAGGGTGTGGATTGGATCAAAAGAAACACAATGTCACACGGATTGCCAGCTTGGCAATCGTGACCCAAGCTCTTCCTCACAGCTATATATAGGGCTTGATTTTCTCTCATTTGTAAGTAGTTTTTAGTGTAATGAAACGCTGTCAATTTAGTTTACAAATTGTAATTTTCAAGTTTCATTTGTAACTTTGAAGTTTTTAGTTAATGAAATTTTATTTTTATGTTCACTTGTGATCCTGATTGATTTTCATTTCTGATCTGAGTTTAGTATTTGAAGTTTGCCAGTAGCTTATTCAAAATAGTTTTAGCTTATTCGTTCCTTTTTAATTTCAACTAGTTCATTTCAACTCAAAAAAGTCCAAAATATAAAAAGTACCTTTAAGAAAATAAGAAAATACTTCACACAGCTTCAATAAGCTGCTTTTAAACTTGCATTAGCTTATGTAAGCTTTATAGCTTATTATAAGAGATAATTAGAGTCAGTTCTGTTTTAAAATTCAAAGTTCCAATTCGGTCAACGGAAGTCAACCACCAGCTTATTCAACAAGCTGAGCTTATTCCAGAAGAAGCTGATAGTCTAGGAGGAGAAATGGAAGCTCCTAGCCTGTCTAAAGACAGGCAAGCATAGTGAATCCCCTCTGTTCAAGCTGAGGGGAATTTACCTTGTGAGTTCTACTTTTCAATTTTCTTCAATTCTGAATCAGTGGCTTAAAGTAGTTTAGATATGTTTTAGTTAGTTTATAATTGCTTAATGTTGTTTATATAAACTGATTATTGCTTGATCTCGGTAGTTTAATTCATCTACACTTGTTTGAATTAAGTTTGATATTAATGGTTTGAAACTGCTTCATGATTGCTAATTGATAATCTGTGGATTATGAGAACTGAGAATCTGATGTTACTTGTTGTTGTTTATGGCTAATCTGAGGATATTAGATGTTAGTGAACAATGTTTGATGTTTGATAAGGGTGAATTAAGTATGAATATGAGGTTGTTTGATTTAACTTCTGATATGAGGGTGTTTGGATTAGTATAGGTTCAAGAGTTTACAGCCACTTTAAGGTTACTCAGTAGTATAGGATTGTCATTAGATTGCATATAGGATATTTAGGATTCTTTATCTCAGCATTAGATAGACAAAAAGTCAATATCATAATTCAAGAACAAATTCAGCAAACTGTTAAGAAATTAGTAGATGTAATGTTGAACTTAGGTGCATATTAGTGTTAGTTAGCATAATCTAGGTTGATCACAGCTTAATATTGCATAACAAGTTAGCTTAGATCAATCAAATTAGGATTTAGTCAGTTTTATAAAAAATCAAAAAGTCAAAAGAAAATTAGTTAAAGCAGAAATAGCATAAACCTTTAGATCATCTGTAGGATTCATTAGTGTGTGGAAATAGGATTTGATTAGTGTTTTGTGTACCTTGCCAGCTTGTAAATCTAGATCAAAAAGAAAATTTAAGTTTGGAGCTCAATAGCTTATCTAAAGATAAGCTCATAGTTATGTGTCTGCTAGATAAATCCCCTGCTACTCAGTTTTAAGCCAAATTCATAAGCAGTTTCCTTGCAATCTATTGGAGTTTATTGTGAGATTTTTGGGGCAAAAGTTAGACAAATTAGCTGTTAATCAGTTTCTGCCTTTGGTTTGCTCTTATTAGCTTATTTAGTTAGCTTATTCGAGTCCAATTTGTGCCTGTTTGAACTGTTTCATATAAAAATGTGCTAAGCTTTACTGTCTTGTTTATAGGTTGATTTCCAGTTTTTTTCAGCTTATTTGAGTCCTTTTCTTTTCATAAAATTAGTAGTTGTTAATTGTTATTTGATTTGCAAAAGAAGAAAAATTAAAAAAATATAGTTTAGATGATTTGTAGTTACCAGGATTCGAACCTGGGTGTTTTTTTTAGTGTAAAACGTTTTTATTTTCAGTTTTTGTCAATCAAGTCCTTAGGTTTCAGTTTAAACGAGTTTGGTCCTTGTCTTTGTTTAAAAATGTTTTGAGTATTAATTAAGTTTCAGAAAAGTACAAATCAGTCCCTGTCTTTTATTAAGTCAATAATAGTTTCAGTTTTTACACTTTTAGTCCCTAAACTTTTACAAACTTTTGTTTTCTTTATTTTCTTTTATAAAATCAGTTTTAATAATTCCATTTTCAGTCCCTTGAGTTTTTAGCTTTGCACTTTAGGTTTATTTCTTCACTATTAGTTTTAAAAGTCTCGGGAATAGCCCGGGATTTGATTTCTTTTATTAATTTTGTGTGCTTTTATTTGTTATCGTAGATTGCTTTTAATTTTCCATAATTTAGTATAATCAATACCAAAAAAAAAAAAAAAATTATTATCACGTTCAATTATTCACTTCACATTTTCACACACCGATTCGACTTATTCGCCGTCAAACCTTCGTTGGGAGAACGACCCGGGGGAATTGTATTCGTTACAATTTCTTTGGACTCAAAAATATATTACATCATGTGCAACTTGCGTATAGTTTCCTAGCTTTATGTAACTAGAAGGCTCATTTGTGTCACTTTGGAATCCTCGTTTAATCCCCTAAATACTTTAAAACTCAGAATCTAAAAGAAGTTAGAAAACCCATTGTGTTTGATGTTCTTGAATACTCCACTGGCATTTGTATGATCTGAATGAATGAGTTTCAAATGTTGATTGACTTTTGTTAGTCGATAGCTGCTTAATTGTTGTTGATTTAGTGCATATGTTCTCAGGATATGCTTAGGTATATAGTTATCATGTTTGAATCTTGTCCCTAAGATCCTGAGTTGAATGTTGAAATATGAGTGAATTGCCATGTTCATGATTGCTGATTGCTCTTCATGCTAGATAGCGGTTTGATGTATTTCCTGACTGTGGTTTGATTATGAGATGAATTTGGTATTATGAGTTGGCAAGCTGCTATGTGGTAGCTATTAATGAAAAGTGTATCTGTATGTATGTATATCTGTGTTGATATTCTTATGCAGATTCCATAGCCAATAAGAATGTGTCAGTTCCCGCTCTAACGATTATCTTTGTACATGATAAGTAGTGAATCTCCCTCATAAATTGAGGGGGAGCAGTTACATGTTCCATTATCAGCACATATTAAAACTGACCACATTTTCTCCCATATTTTCTAACTTATTTAAATCAATTGGGATCACAAATCTCAAATGGTTTGAAATTTTTGATCGGGGGAGAGAATGTGATTTAAATATGAAATCTGATAAAAATGTGATGTTTTGGACTCAAGTGTAGGCTCTCCCATATGTGCTAAACTCTTTCGTATATCGATGCACATATTGAGGGGGAGCGAATGGATGAAAATGGATGTGGCATCTCATGTGAGCACGACTCAGACTTCACAAATGAATTGACAAAACAAAAACTGTCGTTAATCGAAAGGACATATCCTGGCCGGGTAATAATTTCAAGCTGGTCTAACCAGTGATGTAAGCGTGTCTCGAAAAGGATGTGTCTGAGTAGTGTGTACCGTTTCGAGAAACTTTCTGTGGACTTGACCAGGCCGGGTAATAATTTCAAGCTAGTCCAACTAGTGATGTAAGCGTGTCTCGAATCGGTCATGTTCACTGAAAGTGGATCAATTCAAAAAGTGCAATCTCTACCCAACATGTGCAAATTTTAAATTAACACATATGTGCACATGTTAAGGGGGGGCCTTTGAAAATTATAAAACTCTCAAAGTGTTAGCAAAATGTGTTTCATAATCATGAACACTTTGAGAGATTTTTCAAGGATTTGGTAAATGGCAGCATAGGACAGTCGTGAAGTTATAAGGTGGCTAAGGTTAGGAAAAACCTTCCTATGATCCGCCAGAGCCGGAAGGATCTACCCAAGGACAATACCGAATAGTTAGTATTAGAAAGTCCTTAGGTACGATTATGAAAAAAGGAGTAATATGAGAAAGGAGAAAGAAGGGGTTGAAGAATTAAAAAAAATGAAATGAGAATGGGTGAAAAGAAATAGCCCTCCAATTATTCAACCTTAGGGCAGAAACCGGGTTCAATTCATATGCTACTGGTGGTTACTAAGGTAACACCGGTATTGAAGACAAGACGTCATGGACCCAGTGACGCACTACACTAAACCTTCTAAACCACTCAAGTTCTCTTAAAAGGACTTGTTTCATTCTCACGGGGAACCCTGCATAATCTATCGACCGCTCACTACGAGTTATGTTGATATTGAAACAGGAGACACCGCTCCAGTCTCCGACTACCAAAAATGAACTTATCGAGTCTAGAGCCACGAGATGCATAATAAGATCTCATAGGAACACGTGCTACTTCTACACTGGTTGTTCAACATTAAAAACGCCAGTTGTAAAACTTATGAGTCCTACGCAGATCTTAGCAATCTACCAGAACATTTATGAGAGAATTTACGAATGTAATTCTCAGTGATTGAATGGAAATTCCTGCCAGGGTCAACATCAAACAGCCCTGAAAGCAGGTCACTTCGGTAATTCCTAGTGGATTACGCTTAGTGGTCGCGGTGGTTTCAAATGGTCTACAGTCGTGGAGTGATCTCCAGCGACTCACCTAATCGTTGATTTACTACGGTAGATCTTTAAAGCCCTCTGTGGGTTTCTGATTTAGGAACGGCCTTGGTAAGGATTAGAGAGAGTTTTCACACTATGCTGTTAACAATCTCAAAGTCCGAACCTGTAAGTACCGGACGTTTTATTGCTAACTGTCGTATGCAGGAACACCTGGCGGTTGTAGCTGAGTGCGGTTGCAGCTGTTTGCTGTTGTAGCTGATTGCTGAACAAGATACCAATCCATCACCCCATGCTCACACTACACCATCATCATATTCAAAGAAGTCATGATAAACTAATAGACCTGCAACACTGCTTCCGCAAACTCTGATGCTGAAAATCATGACCCAGAATAGTGTGAGCATGCCAGTTCAAAGTGTACCACATCACATGGAGACATTCTGCTAAAAGATGACTTGAAGACATACGTTGGATGATGACATCAAAGAATCACCAAAGATCATCCAAGACAGAAGAACAGTCATCTAAAGTTCGCTGCTGAATGTACAAAGACTAATGACCTTGAAGAATCAAAGACTACGAGCTAGGAAGTCAAAATCATATGATAGATGCTAGAAATCAAAATGTTATTTCTGGGGTGACCTCCCTTAGGGGGAGATTGTTAGGAATATAAATATTCATGTGAAGACTCGGTCACCCCGAGTATCTATTTAGCATTTGTGTAGCTCGTAGGCTTATTAGAATTATTAGTATTATTAGTATTATTGTTTAGTTAGTATAGTATTCGTGGAGTGGGTCGGGTCTTTACCCACTGTCAGCTTGCTCCACAGCCCACTAGGGGCACCCTATGTAGTAGTATAAATATCCCTTTCCACCAAAGGAGAGGGTTGGACCTTTCACTCATTTAATCTAACCTCCCTTTCTTTCTCTCACTAAAGGTTCCACATCTCTACTTCTCTCTCTCTAGTTCTTCTCCTATTCGATCCATATTCTAGTACCATACGTGTGTTTCTTTGATCGTGAATATACTACAATTGGTATCAAGAGCCATGGTTAGGTTCATGTATGGTTATATTCACGGATTTGTGTAGATTTGGGGTACTTTTGGTTCGAATAGATTATTACTTAAATATCTCTTTTGCGCTTTATTTAGCAGCTAGAAGTTGTTAAATCTTTTACTTTCTTGCTTAGGGTTTGTGTGTTGAAGTAGTGTTTGGTGTTTGGAATCATTATTTTCGGCTTTGTGTGGTGGTTTTTGGTCGATTTGTGGGGTAGTGATAAAGTGTTCATAGTAGCAATTTGTCCCTCGGTAAAAGTTTCTTAGTAGCGACTTGTGTATTTTTGGGAAGGTGAAAGTTGCAATTTGAGGTTTCTTGAAGTTGCGACTTGGCTTATTACTGTTTTTGGTAAAAAAGACAAATCGCTAGGAAAGGGACAGGTTTGGCGTTTTTGTGAGTTGCGACTTGTCAAAGATAGCGACTGTTCTGTCTTGTAGTGACTTGCGATTTGGGAGTTGCGACTTGTGTCAGTTAGGGTTGCGACTTGTTAGAGTTGCGAGTTGACAGTTGCGGTTTGACCAGTTTCTCAAGGTTGTGATTTGTTTGTTGCAATTTGATATAGTGAGTTGCGACTTGTGTCAGTCAGGGTTGCGACTTGTTAGAGTTGCGAGTTGACAGTTGCGGTTTGACCAGTTTCTCAGGGTTGTGATTTGTCTGTTGCGTTTTGATATAGTACGTTGCGACTTGTGCACTTGTGAGTTGAACTTTGTGGTTTGACTCATAGTTCCCAAATTGCGATTTGATTATATGCGATTTGACAAGCTGCTACTTGACTTATTGCGATTTGATAAGTTTGCGAGTTGATCTATTGCGATTTGACGTTGCAAGCTAACACTTGTGATTTGACTTATTGCGATTTGATAAACTTGCGATTTGTCTTGCTGCGATTTGACAAGCTGTGTCTTGACACTTTGCGATTTGATCAATTGAGATTTTAGTTTCCTTGAGTTAAAACTTAAAATTCTAATTTGCAAGTAACTCTAAGTTTACGGTTTGTTTCTTGGTGATTTTAGAAAGTCCCGCGAAAGATTCGATTTCTCGGTTAAATCACAAGAACTGTAAAATCCCGTATACATTATGGCCAGCATGACAAGCACCGCATCAGATGACATTCAAGCTACAGGGTCGAATACCCGTCCACCTATGCTAGATAGGACAGACTATGAGTCGTGGGCACAGAGAATACGGCTTTATTGCTTGGGAAAAGAGAATGGAGCAAACATCCTTAAGTCCATTGATGAAGGACCATTTCAGATGGGTACTACCAGAGATGCTGTTACTACTGGTGAAGATGGCACAGTCACATTTGGAATTGACAGACCTCGCACTTACAATGACCTTAATGAGGAGGAAAAGAAGAGGTATGATGCTGACATTAGAGCCTCAAATATCGTCATTCAGGGTCTGCCAAAGGATGTCTACAAACTCATCAATTTCAACACTGAAGCTAAAGCAGTGTGGGACAATGTAAAGATGTTGCTAGCTGGGTCAGAACTCACAAAAGAAGACCGTGAATCACAATTGTATGATGAGTTTGAACACTTCAAAATGAACCCAGGAGAAAATGTCACAGACTACTATGTGAGATTCCATAAGTTGGTGAATGACATGAGGATGATAAGAATGACTATGCCCAACATCCAACTTAACTCAAAGTTTGTGAACAACATGACTCCAGAATGGGACAGATTTGTTACTGCTGTCAAACTCAACAAAGGTCTGAGAGATACTAACTATGAACAGTTGTATGCCTACCTGCAACAACATGAGAAGCATGCTGCCTACGATCGGGTGCTGAGAGAAAAGCTCAATCCTTCAACTCCTAATGACCCACTGGCATTTATGGCAAGTGCTCTACCAAACACCCAACCATCACCTAACCAAGGTTATCATCAACTTCACTCACCATATTCTGCTATGAGCTCACAACTCGACTCAGGCTATTCTCAGACCGACAAAATGATTGATAACCTCACCAACCAAGTATCATTACTGGTTCAACAATTTAAAGCATCTCTCCCTCAGACCAACAATCAGTTAAGAAACTCATCCAACCCACGCAATCTAGCAATGGTGGAGGATGGGAAAATTGTGGTTCAGAATGTGCAAGGGAGAGCAGGAAGAAACATGGGTCGAGGTAATGTGCAGAACAGAGCGGGGAATGCCAATCAGGGGCAGGGGAAACAGCTCAAGTGTTATAATTGTGGAGGACTGGGACACATTGCCAGGAATTGCAATCAACCAAAACGTCCTCAGAATTTAGATTACTTCAAGGACAAGATGCTGTTGATTCAGGCTCAAGAGAATGGAGCTGTATTGGATGAGGAAGAATTGTTGTTTTTGGCTGGTGATGGGGGAAATACTTTTGATGAAGATGTGGATGAGCACCCAGTTCAGGATCTAGCACTCAACGATCCCAACATCTTCAAAGCTGATGATTGTGATGCATTTGACTCTGATGTGGATGATGAACCAGCGGCTCAAACAGTCTTCATGGCTAACTTGTCATCCTTGGCTTCATCACCTCGACAAGCTGGTTCTTCAAATGCATCTGTGATTTCTGAGGTACTAAAACTTTATGACACATATGAAGTAGTTGATGAACAAAAGATTTCCAACAAAGTACAACAGGGAGATGTTTCTGACTCAAATAATGTGGACATGCAAAATAGCAATATGATTCCATATGAACAACATTTGACTCACAACAACGTGCCTGATGTACAAGATGGAGAATCTTCTGTTGATAATAATGCTTGTGTTGTTAATAATGTGTGTGCCTTAGAAAATACATGTGACGTAGATAATGCATGTGAGTGGCATGAAAACATTGTACTTGCTCCTAATGATAACTTGATCACTAGACTAAACATCTATAAGGAACAAGTGGCCATGTATGAACAGCGTGCTAAGTTTGAACTAACTGAACGTAAGCAGAAAATGGAAGGTCAGTTGCGTACACTTATAAAAGACTCTAGAGTGAGAGAAGAAACATTAAAACAAGAGTTGAATTCTTTGAAAAGCCAGCTAGATATGTCTGTTAAACAAAAACAGGAAGTACAGAATTGTGTGAATAGGCTTAAGCTAGAATTCAAAGAAAAAGAATCTAAACTCTTAGATGATTTCTCTAGACTCAAAACATTAAAGAATAAACTTGAAGATAAGTTGTACACACAAGATCAAACCAGACAGACTGCTCAAATGATTTACAAGCACATAAAGCTGAGTGATAAGCATAGTGAGAAAACCAAAGGTGAACCAAATTCTGCGTACCTTAGGATTGCAAAATTGGCCCAACCCGTATTGTATGATGCTAATGTGATGATTATGCCTGATCATGCCCCACCTGACCACTCATCGTCAGAAGAGAGTAATGAAATAGAAGTGAGAAAAAGAGAAAAGATGAATGAGAAAATGAGGGATCCCAAGTGCATAGCCAAACGA
Source organism: Artemisia tridentata subsp. tridentata (assembly GCA_021014915.2). Lineage (NCBI taxonomy): Eukaryota > Viridiplantae > Streptophyta > Magnoliopsida > Asterales > Asteraceae > Artemisia > Artemisia tridentata. The sequence continues at coordinate 131,112,396 of CP139508.1, forward strand.
GTAATAGTCAAGCCCCATGATTATTATGAGGAGAATCATTTGACTGTGTTTGCTCCTCAAAAGAAGTTAACACCTGAACAAATATTTTGGTCACAAGATATAGAAAAGCTAAAGGAAGATAAACTTAAAGCCAACACCCCATCCCTTAGAAAAGTTGCGTCCATAACGGTGTATCCTCCCAATACACCTAGGAATTTGGTTCCTTTGTATCTTCCCACTGAATGCAAAACCTTAATTAGCTTATACATGCTTTGGCAACTATTTGCTGATTTTGATAAAACATGTAAGAAGAGAATCACACCAACCGGAATTACTGAGGGGGAAAGGTGTTTTGAAAAAACAAAAAGGTGTTACTTGACTGAGGTCATGCCATTCTTTAAACTACTTAAAGAACACTTTGATGGGATGCAAACTACCCTTGATACCGAAATAAATGAAATGAAAGTAGTGTTTAAAGATATGGAAAATGAGGTAACTCAATATGCAATAGAACTTAAGAGTCGTGAGATTGAAAGGAAAAACATACTCATCGCCAATGACAACTTGATTGCTAGATGTATTGCACAAGATGTATTTTATACTGCTACTGATTCTGCTTTATCTGCTTGTCAATTTCATGAGTATGTTATTGCTTTAAATGTTACCCAAAATCGTGTTGTTGAGCTTGAGGGGGAGAATGTGAAATTGCTTGACAAAATTCAAAATGATGACCATGATAACATGGTTAAACATTTTTCAAAACTAGAGGTTGATTATCTAAATCTGCAACTAAAACATCAACATTTAGAAGAAAAATGCAAAATATCAAATGACAAGACATCCTTGGATGCTCCTGAGTTTGATACATATTTTGAATTAAGCAAACGAGATGAAAAGATTCAAGCTCACACAAACACGATTCGACTGTTGAGGGCCCAAATTGCCCAATTGAAATCCAACAAGTGTGATGTGTATGGCACCAATAAACCTTCGTCTTCAGATTCTCAGAATTTTCAATATCAAGACACCATCAATAAGTTACATTATGAAAATGAGTGTTTTCGAGAAGAAAATTCTAAGATTAAACAACATTACAAAGAGTTATATGACTCAATTAAAGTTACAAGAAATAGTCATAATGAAAAGATAACTTCTTTGTTAAATGAAATTGAGAATCTTAAGACTCGGGTGAAAGGAAAAATGCCAAGTACCTCTTGTAATTGTGTTGCATCAAAGGTCTCTGCTTGTAAAATGTACGATGTTGATGTGGGGCCTATTCCATTTCCCATGAGAAACAACAGACCTGTCCATCAAATGTATCTCTGTCACCTTGGGGATGGACTTGACACTCTTCGTGAGGTTGTGGAAGAGGACAGAATAGAAAAACCACTTGATAAGGCAGTAGGTTATGCCTGCGTCCTCACAAAAAGGATCCAGGAACAGTTAGAATATGCCATTGGCACGGGTCCCAAGTCTAGCAACCAAAGAGATAGATTAGGTGCATCATCATCCACTATTAAAAACAAGCATGTAACCTTTGATTTGCCATCAAGAACATCAGAACCCAGCACATCAAAATTAGGAAAGCATGTGACAGTGAAACAAACTAATGTTCCTATCATTACTTCTACAGGAGTGAAATGTGACACCCAAGCTAGCGAGTCAAAGCCTAGAGGCAATGCAAGGAAAGATAGGACTGCGCCAGCTAATAGTGATCACAAGAAGAGTGTAGAAGCCCAACCTAGGAACAATAAGTTTGTAATGACTAGATTGAATCGTGTTGATTCTAGTATCAAAAGTACTGTAATTAATTCGAATTCTAATGCGGTCTGTAAAACATGTGACAAATGCTTAATTTCAGCTAATCATGATGATTGTGTTGTGTCATTTCTGATATCTCATGCACCACCCCAAGTTAAGTATGTTAGGAAAACTGAAAAAAGTAAGAAAGTTTGGAAGGCAACAGGAAAAACTTTTGCTACTGTTGGGTATCAATGGAGACCCACTAGAAGAAAATTCATTTTAGGAAATAAAAGTCCATTGCCTAAGTTGAATGATCATAGGTTTGTGAAAGTTAATGAATGGAGGCCAACAGGTCGAATTTTGTCTCTAGGAATGCAATGCCTTCCAAATAGGCCATCCCCTGACTCTAGGATAGTTCCCACTATAGAGACTTCAGTATTATCAAACTCTGTTGCTCTTGAATTTGTGAATGCTAACCAAACGGACCCCAGCTGTACGTGGGGATCCACATATTTTAGTTATCCATCTTTGTCTGTCTTCAAATACAGGTCGTACAAATCGTCCTTTGGTATTTGGATTCAGGCTGCTCAAAACATATGACTGGGGATCGCTCACGGCTCAAGAACTTCGTGAAAAAGTTTATCGGGACAGTTAGATTCGGGAATGACCATTTTGGTGCGATTAAGGGTTATGGAGATTATGTGTTCGGTGACAGTGTAATCTCACGGGTATATTATGTGGAAGGATTAGGGCACAATCTGTTGTCTGTGGGTCAATTTTGTGATTCAGATCTAGAAGTGGCTTTCAGAAAACACACATGTTTCGTCAGGGAATTGGATGGTGTAGATCTTCTAAAAGGCAGTCGGGGCACAAATCTATACACCATATCGATTGAAGAAATGTTGATGTCCTCTCCCATTTGCTTGCTTTCTAAAGCCTCCAAGACAAAATCATGGCTGTGGCATCGTCGTCTGAACCATCTAAACTTCGGTACCATAAATAATCTTTCTCGCAAAGATCTTGTACGAGGCATGCCCAGACTAAAATTTGAGAAAGATCATCTCTGCTCCGCATGTCAACTGGGAAAAAGCAAGAAACAAACCCACAAACCCAAAATCGTCAACACCAACTTGGAAGTTCTTCACACCCTTCACATGGATCTGTGCGGCCCAATGAGAATACAAACCATAAATGGAAAGAAATATGTTCTTGTGATAGTAGATGATTACTCTCGGTTTACATGGGTAAAGTTTTTGAGAACAAAGGATGAAACTCCAGAGGTTATCACCAAACTGATAAAACAGCTGCAAGTAAGGCTCGACAAAACTGTCAGAATCATCCGCACTGACAATGAAACTGAGTTTGTTAACCATCAACTCAGAAATTTCTATGAAAATATTGGCATCACACACCAGAAAAGTGTCCCCCGTACTCCACAACAAAACGGAGTAGTTGAACGAAGAAACTGTACTCTGGTGGAAGCTGCGAGAACCATGCTTATATTTTCAGGGGCACCGATGTTTCTCTGGGCAGAGGCTATTGCAACAGCTTGTTACACCCAAAACCGTTCCCTGATCCATCCTACTCATGACAAGACTCCCTATGAGCTAATTCATAACAAAAAGCCAGATCTTTCCTTTCTTCGTGTGTTTGGCGCACTTTGCTATCCGACTAATGAAGGTCAAGACTTGGGAAAGTTAAGAGCCAAAGCAGACGTATGTATGTTTGTTGGATACACACCAGATTGCAAGGGGTATAGAATCTATAACAAAAGAACCCGACAAATTATGGTAACCATTCATGTTATGTTCGATGAGCTGAGTGAGCAACCTGCTTCAGGATAAACCAGTTCTGAACTCGATCTTAAACTTTTGACACCTGGACCAATTAGTTTAGGGCTTGTACAGAATCTCACGCCTGCAGAGTCTTATGTACCACCAACTAGTGAGGAGTTGAAGAAGTTATTTGATCCTACGTTTGACGAATATTTTGAGCCAACAAATGAAACGACCTCAAATGCTGCAGCTGTTCTTCCTAATGCTGATGCTCAAGTTCCGCAAGGCTCTGAAGGCCCATCAGCATCAGTCTCAATCAGTTTCAATGCGCCAGCTGCCAGTCAATCACCTTCATCATCAAATACTCAATCCTCTCCGGTGCAACAAGAATCTGCAGATGACCATTCTTTGGAAGTTAATCCGTTTGCTCCTATAGATGATGTTCCTTTTAAGAATATATTTGCTCCTGAATCTTCAACTCACACATCGTCTTTCGAAGAACACAGCACGGCAACATCAGTTCAAAACCCTCAACCTCATGATCATCTCAGAAAACGGACCAACGATCATCCAATTGACAACATCATTGGCAATCCCGCTCGTCCTGTATCCACACGTAAACAACTGGCCACTGATGCACTGTGGTGCTTCTTCAATTTCGTACTATCCAAAGTCGAACCAAAAGATGCCAAAGAAGCAATGACTAAAGATTGCTGGTTCGAGGCTATGCAAGACAAAATCCATGAATTTGATCGACTTGAAGTATGGGAATTGGTGCCTCCTCCAGAGTGTGCTATGATTATTGCTCTCAAGTGGATTTTCAAGGTGAAACTAGATGAGCATGGTGATGTTCTAAAGAACAAGGCACGGTTAGTTGCAAAAGGATACAGACAAGAAGAGGGCATAGATTTTGAAGAATCGTTTGCTCCAGTTGCTAGAATTGAAGCCATTAGAATCTTCCTTGCCAATGCTGCTAGTCGGAATATGATAGTCTACCAGATGGATGTCAAAACAGCATTCCTGAATGGTGATTTAAAGGAAGAAGTCTATGTGAGCCAACCAGAAGGATTTGTGGATGCTGAACATCCTACTCATGTCTACCGCTTGAAGAAGGCTCTCTACGGCTTAAAGCAGGCACCAAGGGCATGGTATGATACATTGTCCAAGTTCCTTCTAGCAAACGGGTTCTCGAAGGGTGTTGTTGATCCCACATTATTCACTAGGAAGTCGGGCAAACATCTGCTTCATGTTCAGATATACGTAGTGATATTATTTTTGCTTCATGTGATAGATTTTCAAAGGAGATGAGTTCCAAGTTTCAAATGTCAATGATGGGACAAATGTCATTCTTCCTAGGATTACAAATCTCACAAAGTCCCGGAGGCATTTTCATAAATCAATCCAAATATGCCCATGAGATCTTGAAAAAGTTTGGATTTGATTCAAGTGAGCCTGTTGACACTCCCATGGTTGATAGATCAAGACTAGATGAAGATCCTTCGGGGATTCCAGTCGACCAAACAAAGTATAGAAGCATGATTGGATCCTTGATGTATATCACTGCTAGTAGACCAGATCTTCTGTTTGCCGTATGCATGTGTGCTCGGTATCAATCCAAGCCCACTAAGAAGCATCTAGAAGCAGTAAAAAGGGTATTCAGATATCTTCAAGGCACAGTTCATATGGGTCTCTGGTATCCGAAGGACACAACAATGGAGTTAACTGCGTACGATGATGCTGATCACGCGGGATGTCAAGACACTCGTCGAAGTACTTCGGGGGGAGCTCAGTTTTTAGGGGAAAAGTTGGTGAGTTGGTCTTCCAAGAAGCAAATGAGTACGTCGATATCTTCTACAGAGGCCGAATACATCGCTATGTCTGGTTGCTGTGCACAAATTCTATGGATGAGATCACAGCTTTCAGACTATGGCTTTTCATACAACAAGATTCCTCTATATTGTGACAACAAAAGCACTATCGCTCTTTGTTGTAACAATGTCCAACACTCCCAGTCAAAACACATCGACATCAGGCATCACTTCATTAGGGAACAAGTTGAGAAAGGAATTGTGGAGCTATACTTCGTAAGGACAGAGTTTCAGTTAGCAGACATCTTCACCAAGGCTCTCCCGAGAGAAAGGTTTCAGTTTATTCTCCCACGTCTTGGAATGAAGAGCTTGACACCTGAAACCCTCAAGTGTCTTCAAGAAGAAAAGGAGGAGTAAAGGATTGACTTCCCATATCCTTGTATATAGTTGTATATATCTTAAAACAAAAAGAAAATAGAAAAATATAAAACCTATAAAAAACCATAAAAATCAAAAAATCAGAAAATACCAAATATAGTTTCAGCTAGGCATGTCTTCTGTTTATTTACAATATTTACGGACCTAGAAATGTCATTCAATAATGACACAGGTCTTTAAATGAAGCTCGAGCAGAAGTTACACTAATTGGTTAAAACATATCTTAATGGCTTGCAGTTACTTCATACTGCAACCCGCGCTATACACTGGGGAAAGCATGTCGCCAAAAAGACGGCTGTTCCTTCAACCGGGTGATGTTCACCTGGGCATGGATTACTTTATATCCATGTTTTTCTTCCGATCTGATGTACGTTTCAGTGTATCATTTCGTGTATAAAAAGAGAAGTCTTCTTTACATCAGACTCTTTATCTTCTATGATTCTTCAAGAGAGTTTTGATGTTACACAAGGTGGTAAATTGTATAAAATTTTCACAAATACTTGATGCTCAATTGAATGACTACAGCTCTTTCAATAGAAAACGGGTCATTAATTGAGGGGGAGAGTATTTGTTCAAATTTCTGACACCTTGCAAGCTTTGTGCAACATCAGCAGTGACACTCTCTCGTGGTTTAAGGGGGAGCATAGTATGCTCCATAATCAGAACACATTATAACCTGACCACATTTTCTCCCAAAATTTCTCACTTATTTAAATCAATTGGGATCATAAATCTCAAGTGGTTTGAAATTTTTGATCGGGGGAGAGAATGTGATTTAAATATGGAATTCTGATAAAAAAGGTGATCTTTTGAAACTCAAGTGTAGGCTCTCCCGTATGTGCTAAACCTTTTCGTATAATCGATGCACATATTAAGGGGGAGCGAATGATTTGTGATGGCAATTGTGGAAGAAAGCCAAAGACCGACCATTTTATTTAATGTATTGGTGTTATAAGGATGGTTATGTTAGGTATAAGTTCCCACGATCCCGCCAGAGCTAGAGGGATCTACCCAGGGACAATCCACTAGTTAGTGTAGAAGTCCTTAGGTATGATTACAAAAAAGGAGAAAAAGTGAATAAGGGAAGAGTGCCAACTGAGATGGAGCTAGTGCTGGAACAAACCCAACAAGGTGCTAGTAATGAAGTCTCGGTAAGCGCTGAAGGGGTTGAAGAATGAAAAAGAAATGTAAAGATAAAGGGTGAAAAGAAAGAAGCCCTCCTTACATCTTAGGCAGAAAACCGGGTCAATACATATGCTGTCAGAATCACATAGTTGATTACTGACATTGAAGACAAAGTATCATGGACCCAGTGATACGCTGCACAACCCTCCCTAGCCACTCAAGGTCCCTCAAAGGACTCTTGTTTCACTTGTCACGGAGATCAATACATTGCTATCATCTTTCTCACTCCGAGTTAGATGATATTGAAAAGGTGGCAGTCCTCTCCAGCCTCCGATCACTAAATCAAAACGCACTATTGAGTCTAGAGCCCAGAGATCATCCATTAATCTCACTAGGACACATTTCCAATATGCTTGCTGTTTCATACACCGTGAAAAGCAAGAAATTATATATGAAGAGTCCTACGCATTATCCTTGTGGTATTGCCAGAACATCCGAGTGATGCGTAAAGTATTCACAATGAAGATGGAAATCCTTCTAAAGCCAACATCAAACAAGCTCTTGGTGGGTGACATGTGAGATCCTTCATGGATCAAGCTTGTAACAACTGGAAAGAAACGATGGGGCGATTCAAATTTGAATTAAACTTTTTTCAGGAAACGGATTGACGGATACTTTTGGAAAACCTTTCAATGTGCTCACCAACAAAGTTTCGAGCACATTGATTGTGAAAATTTTCAAGCAAAAGTATTTTTGACAGAAATGTGATTCAATTTATAAAACCCTTGTCGTGTTGCACAAAATGTTTATCCAGTAACTCACAAGTGTTTTTTCTAATCAATTTCTCGTCAATCAGTGGGTATGTAATTCACTGATTCACTCTACTGTGTTGTCTGCTTTGAGACGTTCCGGTATGAGAACATGCTTAGTATGATGATTCTGACATTAACTTGTTGGAAGACTCATTACTACAAGCTGGAAATTCCTGTCAAGGAGAATCTTCTTTAAAGGGGATTCTACCTGATCACAGGTCGGTCTTTACAGAACCGAAGGTTAAATCCAACCACCACATCGAACGAATGACAAAGCCATATTCGTTCTCCAACTTTATTGCTAACTGTTTTATTTCATATTCATATAAAGATGGCGATGGTGGTTCCTGATTCCAGTAGAGACGTGTCAATCCACACTCCATGCTCACACTTCCAATTGTTTATCAAAACATCATGATAGCAAAAAGACCTATGACACAGCTTCCGCAACTCTAATGATAAATATCATGATCCAGAAAAGTGTGAACATGCGAGTTCAACGGTCACAACATATCACATGGAGGCATTACTACAATGGATGAGCTCAGAGATTTACGGTGGCTGATGATCTCAAAGAAGGCTCCAAGATCACAACTTCTCATGATAACGAAGCCACAAGATGACTTGAAGACATATGTTGGATGATATCTTCAAAGAATACTCAAAGATCATCCAAAACAAAGAACAGTCATCGCAAGTTCACTGCTGAAGGCACAAAGATTTTTGACGCTGAAGAATCAAGGTCTACGAGCTATGAAGTCAAGATTCAAGGATAGAGTGCTAGAATGCAGAACATTACTTCCGGGGTGACCTCCCTTAGGGGGAGATTGTTAGGAATATAAATATTCAGTTGAAGACTCGGTCACCCCGAGTACTTATTAGCACTTAATAGCTCGTAGGTTTATTAGTAATATTAGTAGTAGTTTAGTTATTATTAATATTATGGAGTGGGTCGGGTCTTTACCCACTGTCAGCTTGCTCCACAGCCCACTAGGGGCACCCTATGTAGTAGTATAAATATCCCTCTCCACCAAAGGAGAGGGTTGGACCTTTCACTCATTTAATCTAACCTCCCTTTCTTTCTCTCACTAAAGGTTCCACATCTCTACTTCTCTCTCTCTAGTTCTTCTCCTATTCGATCCATATTCTAGTACCATACGTGTGTTTCTTTGATCGTGAATATACTACATGTGTCTTTCACAATAATGAAATATTTGATATGTCGCCTCATGAGGAACAACATCCTGAGATTCTAGCACCTACTTATGATACATATA